>CM023103.1:78951287-79685961 GCA_013103745.1 Gardenia jasminoides
GACGATTAAGTAAGTACGGTAGGTGATGCCATCATGACTAAATGAATCCACTCCCAACCGCCGGCCGAAGGCCTTCCTTGCTTTTATCTTCAACCACTCCCCTCCGGCAATTTGTGGTAGGTGAAAGCCAACGTGGAAAAGTCTCATTTACATAGGTCAACATTAACAATAACATATCATGTCCGCCACCAAACTTATATCTTTAGGCGGGTCCCATTTCCCCAGGGCCCCCCCCCAAAACAAAACCAAAAAAAAATCAACCAATCAGGCACGGACGGCTTAGACTGGTACCATGTTTTGGCCCCCAGCACAATTTTTTTCCCTTTTTTTTTTTTTTTTTGAATGTAAGATAATTTTCACATAACTGATAAGCAGAGCATATCACATATATGTTCTAATGTTACACGCCTCATGCTCTTATAACTTTGGTATTTTTAATATCAGTCACATGTATAGATCCACACAGACATTACTCAAATATCATGTCCTTGTTTTAATTTGTACAGAATAGCATATTCTCTGAGAAATTCTACAATTCGAAAAAAAGAAGAAGAAGAAGAAAAAAAACTCAAGAGATTTGATGAATGCATATATCATATAATAGATTAATCCCCGTATTTACTCGGAATGACATGAATTGAATCTCAGCAACACACCCCCCCCTCAAAAAAAAAAAAAAAAAAAAAAGGAAAAAGGAAAAGAAAACAACAAAAGAAAAATCATGAGACAGCTTTTCCCAGTTCTACCCCTGAACAACCCCGATATTCGCCATCATCCTCCATTTCACCTACCCCTCTCTACCTACAACAACATGTGCCCAGCATATTAATAGCCCCATCTGCACACTATGAACTCCCAGGGGAGCAAAATAGTTGTAACTCTGCCTCCTCTTGACTAGTTTCATTTCTTGAATCTCTTAACTTCTTCCCTAGCTTATAGTGACTCTTCAGTAAAGCCCGTTTTCGATGGCTGTCAAAACAAAGCAAGAAGAAATCATATTCCGATCAAGGTTCCCTGATATCTACATCCCAAAACACCTGCCCCTGCACACTTACTGTTTCGAAGACCTTCCTAAGTTCAGATCACGGCCTTGCTTGATAAATGGTGCCACCGATGAAATTTACACTTTTGAAGAAGTTGAGCTCACAGCAAGAAGAGTCGCATCCGGGCTTAACAAAGTTGGTGTACAGCAGGGGGATACGATCATGATCCTGCTACCGAACTCGCCGGAATTCGTGTTCGCCTTCCTCGGTGCATCTTTCCGGGGAGCCATATCCACGATGGCCAATCCATACTTCACCTCTGCGGAGGTCATAAAGCAAGCCAAGGCAGCCAACGCAAGACTCATCATCACACAAGGCTGTTACGTCGGAAAAGTCAAGGACTATGCATGTGAAAATGGGGTGAAAGTCATGTGCATCGACTCTGCACCGGAAGGTTGTTTGCACTTCTCGGAGCTAACCAAGGCTGATGAAAAGGAAATGCCGGACGTCGAGATCAGCCCTGACGATGTGGTGGCGCTGCCGTACTCCTCCGGCACCACTGGACTGCCAAAGGGGGTGATGTTGACCCACAAGGGACTTGTTACTAGCGTGGCGCAGCAGGTTGATGGAGAGAATCCAAATTTCTACATACACGAGCAAGTGATGATGTGCGTTTTGCCTTTGTTTCACATATATTCGCTGAACTCAATTCTGCTATGCGGGTTGAGGGCCGGCACAACAATCTTGATCATGCAGAAGTTTGATATAGTTCCATTCTTGGAATTGATTCAAAAATATAAGGTCACAATTGGGGCATTTGTGCCACCGATCGTTCTGGCCATAGCCAAAAGCCCAGAGGTTGATAAATATGACCTTTCGTCGGTGAAGACTGTGATGTCTGGAGCGGCACCATTGGGTAAGGAGCTTGAAGATGCTGTTAGAACCAAATTTCCAAACGCCAAACTTGGCCAGGTAAATCATATACTCCCTCCCTCCCAAATTGTTTATCGTATGTTGAGGTTCTAACTTCTTCTTGTTTAGGCGTACCATGATTTCTTTTATTAGGAATAGTTTTGTGGTTGCGGGGAAGCCAGAGGAGTGGAATGGGCAGGGGTTGGTGTACTTTTTTTTTTTGACCCATATGAATTTCAGAACTGGGAACTGTGGTACGACTTATCACGTGGTTTGGGTAGTTCCGGGTCAGCATTGAGAAGGGTATAGGACTAAAAGTTATGGGTCGTACTTGGAGAGGGGATTGCGGGTCACAATTACCATGATCTATTTATTATGTTGCGTACGACAATTTATTTACTAGCAGCAACTTGGGTTTTCTAAATTTATCCTTATTTATACTTTCAACTTTTATGTGGATGATGGATGGATAGAAAGATAAACGGTAGTTTTGACAAATTAGATAAAACGTTTACCGAACTTTAGAAGTTAACTAATTTTCTTAATTTAAAAGATTCAATTATTCAGAACACTTATACAGGAACAAAGAATGTAATATTTTAATTTATGGAGTTCCAACTTGCAACACACCATTATACAAGGGTATAGAAGTGAATTGTAATGTTTGCCAGTGTATTCCTGTGTCAAGTGTGTTTGGATCGTGGTTTGTTTGTAAAAAACTGTTGATTACATTTTAAATAAATTTTTTTAATAACCTTTGCACCTTTTCAATCACCTTTTTATGGCATATACATTACATCAACTAAAGAATTCGATAAAGAACTATGCAGGCCTCTTTTTGTTTTAGGTTTTTCCTTTTCCCTTTTTTTTTTTTTTGGGGGAGGGGGGTGTTGTTGGAATTAGCAAGAATACTTGGTCTTATCAAATAAAAGATTCAAGATAGGAATAAGAAAACAATGCAAATTTTTTTTTGTGGGTTGTTATTGTGTGAAAATGGTTAGAATACGTGTTCAAAAGCACAAACACGTGTAAACTCGAACACATATTAATTAACAACACATTTTACCTACATTCTTGTGTACTCAAACACACTAACTTTTCACTGAAAAAGAAAATCATTTTCAACTAGCAAATACGCATAACTATCCCCAAGCGTATTGCATCAACTAGTATTGATTTGTAGTAGCAACAGCATGGTGTTCAGTGCGTGAGGAATTTCGTTTATGATTTATGCTCAATGAAACAGCTTTAGACATGTATATCTTGAGTTCAGATCCTCTGTACCCAAAACTCTTCCTGTACCAGTGTCTCATAACATCAATAACTGCCACGTATTCTGTTCCTAAGTCATCTCACATGATCAGTTAATGTCATGAATACATGACAGATGTTGATGTTATAGAACATGGGGACAGAGAGAGTTTTGGGGACAGAGGATTTAAATCTGTATATCTTTCTAAAATGTTTATATATTTGAGTTCAAATTATGCATAATCTAGGGCCACCAAGGTCACTTAGAAAAATTTCAACCCCACAGGAAAACCAAAACAAAAAAAAAAAAAAAAGGGCAAGGGAAAACTGATGCATGAGTAGCCATTAGGGAAAGTAGCTGATTATCCTATTGAAATGAGGAACAAGTTTTGATGGTAGAAAGTGTATGCAGGGCTATGGAATGACAGAAGCCGGCCCTGTGCTGGCAATGTGTTCAGCATTTGCTAAGGAACCATTTGAGATAAAATCAGGCGGATGTGGGTCTGTTGTTAGAAATGCAGAAATGAAGATTTTAGATCCCGAAACTGGTCTCTCTCTGCCCCGAAACCAGCCTGGAGAAATCTGCATCAGAGGTGACCAAATCATGAAAGGTAGGTGTGGTTATAATTTTGTTCAGGGACTATGGAAACAAGTTAATTGCGCCAAATCATCATCAACTTTCTTTCCTTCTTATCGTTACAGATAAATGGCTGCTACGTGCCACCCAATTTTTTTGACCAGGCATGGAAAATCCTAAACCATTAAAATCGTAATATGGGGACCAGCAAAGTTTTCCCTTTTTGATTGAAGCATTTATGTTGGTGCTACGAACCAAATTTTTTAGCAATTTTTTATTTAAATTATGTTACTTTCATTGGAGTCAAATTTTAGTAACTTTCTTGTTAAGAATTGGATGTTTTATTAGGTGATCTCTTATTTACTATGTCTTGTAGATTATGACACCAAAAAAAAAAAGGAAAGAAAAAAATGTAGCGTGTTATAAATACTAATAGGATGTTATGCGGTATATTCTCTTGAGTGGGTCAAAAAGAGTCTCTAAAGCTTATTGGATCTTTATTTGTGTAACTAATTTCATTACTTTAAGATATCAGCAACATTGTAGGTTGAAGTTATAACTACAAAATTGGAGTTCTACCCACACCCAGAGAGGAGAGAGGGGGGGGGGGTTGTGAACCAAGTAGCTAAAACTCGGAAAATCAATATAGTTTTGGCCTGACGGCTCATAATTTAGCTAAGGAGCAGAATTAGGTGAACCTAACAATGACGGAAAACAAAAGAATACCTGTTAAATGTTTAGACTCTTAAAGTTTCCAGTTTTTCAAGTCTTGCCGCTTGTAGAGGAAATTGAACCTCTGGGCTCCTGTAATTAAATGCAAAGAATCATTACGGCTGTCATGCGTCCTTTTGTAGCCAATATTTTGTTCGTCAATATAATTTTTTTTTCTTTGGTGGATTAAAAAGTTAAGTGCTGGTCATTGTCTTGCTTTTCCTGGACAGAGCTCAAGAAATATGGTAAAACTGTTTTTCCATCCGACTGGAAAGAAAGTCATCCGACTACAGAACTTAACAATAATGTTGTACCAATTTTCCAGGATAGGAGTGATGAAACCTAAGTAACCTGTTTCATTTTTGGCTCACTGTCTAGGCTATCTTGATGACCCTGAAGCCACAGACATAACCATAGACAGAGATGGTTGGCTACATACAGGTGACATAGGCTACATTGATGACGATGATGAGCTTTTCATCGTTGATCGCCTTAAGGAGATAATCAAGTACAAAGGGTTCCAAGTCGCGCCTGCAGAACTCGAAGCCCTGCTCCTCGCCCACTCTGACATCTCAGATGCTGCTGTTGTCCCGTAAGTCGAAGTGATCAATCAGCTTTAGATAAAAGGGGTGTTAATGTTGTTGTTATTGAGACAATAGTTCATGTCCTTAATTACCATGCTGCGTGTGTTTTGACTGCCAAGTGAAGAAGGGATTATTCTTAGCATTGTTGTTGGTGGATTTCAGAATGAAGGATGATGCAGCAGGCGAAGTTCCAGTTGCCTTTGTCGTGAAATCAAAAGATTCCAATATTACCGAGGATGAAATCAAGGAATATATCAAGAAACAGGTCATTCTAGAGTAGAGCTGGATATTCAATTGTTTGTAGTGTTTGTGGTTTCACTGCTTTCAGACCCTTAACTGGTATCCTCTTTTCTGTTTTCTGTGGTGAGCAGGTGATATTCTACAAGAGAATAAACTGTGTGTTCTTTGTTGATGCTATTCCAAAGTCACCATCTGGCAAAATCTTGAGAAAGGACTTGAGAGCAAGACTAGCTGCTGGAGTGCCAAAATAAGCAGAGGCAACAGCAAACTAGCAGCAGCTAATCCAGAGGAACATTATAGCACAAAAAATCTGGATTTTTGATGCAGCACAACTGCAATCAAGCGTCTGCAATTGCCGATCGTGGTGTGTGATTATAGACTTAGCTGCCTTTTAGGAAGAGAGAACAAATGTCTGTAAATCTTGCTAAGACTCTGTTACTTTTCATATGATTGGCGGAATTTCTGTAGAAGAAGGAGAAAAAAAAAACAATGATTATGTCATAAGGCAATTATTTTATTTTATTTTTTTACTAAGTGATTTTCTTTTTTTTCAGTTAAAGGAGTAATTGTTTCGCATGTTCGTCCTATTGCAATGAATTAATTATTTGTTCACTTGCACGAGAATGTTGAAGTGATTTGGCTCGTAGGGGAAACTAAAGAAAAACAAAGTGTCTTGATAAGGGAAGGTACGGCAATTAGAGAAAAGTTTCTAATTTCTAGGGTAAACAACGGAAAAACCCCTTGTGGTTAATTTAAAATCGTGCACTTCGTTGCTTCATAGATGGAAAATTAAAACTAACGATTTTGAGTAAAATAACAGATTTACCCTAAGTGTAAAAAAGAGAAAAACTCCTTGTAGTTAGACTAATATACAGAAAAGCCCCTTATGATTTCAAATAATATCTTTCGGTATCTCATGATTTGAACTAAAATGAAAATTAAACGTAAATAGTTAAAAGTAATGGTTTTGAGCTAAATGCACCTCAAAAGCAAGTGTTTGTTCTGGAAAATAGTTTTTTAACACAAATTTTAACCTATATGCCTATTTTGCCACTCATACCTTAATAAAACTCTAAATTGGTCCCAAATTTGTAAGAAACAAGTTAGATAAAAACTGAAAATATCAATACAAATAAAAAAGTTTGCAATTGCAATATTTTCTTAGAGGGTCTATTGTAAGAATTTAAAATAGAAAATTAGGAAAATAATAATACCTTTATATGGTGAAGAAAAATTAGGAAATTAGTTGATACCTTTAAATTTGAAATTTACAATTTTAATATTTTCTTAGTGTATATTGTAAGGGTTTAAAATAAAAATTTACAATTACAACATTTTCTTAGATTATATATTGTAAGGGTTTAAATAAAAATTTCAACGGTTTGTTTATTTATATAGTGAAGAATAAATTAGGAAAATAATTGATAATGTCTTTATTAAGGTAAAACTGTCATTTTACTCAACACCGTTAGTTTTAATGGTCTCCATCCAGTTTTCAGCTTAATTCAAATCATGAGGTATCGAAATATATGATTTGAAATCACAAGGGGCCTGTTTGTATATTAACCTAACCACATTGGACTTCTCTGTTATTTACCCTAATTTCTATAATTACTACGTGACCAAATTTGTTTTTGCATCATTCCTATTATAATAATGGTATTTTATATGCTATGAATGTCACACTTCTTAATAAAAATGGAGTTAGACTTAAATTCTGTGAAGGTTTTTGTTTTTCTTCAGGACCACAAATTTACTGAAATTTACAATTACTTTTGTATATGGGGAGCAGGTCATTAGGCATTATAATTTAAATACATGAAAATATAATATACAAAAGGAATTATATTCACAAAGGAAATCTTATTAATTGGGAAATTTCTAATACTAGGTGAATAATATTTTTAAAAACTTTAGAATTACTTTCACAAGGGGAGTTGGTCCATTATTCATTATGATTTAAATAGAGGAAAAAGGTTATGGTACATTCTATTACAAAAATGATAACTTCACCTCAGCAAAATCTTAATGGGAATTGAATGTAAGTTTTTCCAATCCCGTAAGGAACTCGGTTGTGTGATTTACCCAAAAATAAACAAAATCCCTTTTTATAGTAAAGTACCTTAAGTTTCCCAAAACACCTTCGATGTTTTCAAGGACAAGACTGTCTCCATGGAGTGCAGAAATCACCAGACATGCGTCTTAAAAATAATAAGTAAGTTTCTATTGCCGTATTGGAAGCCAACAGGGTAGTTTCTAAATTCGGAAACGAACTCCCTTCCATTTGTGTACCATTTCCAGAATAAAAAGCACAAAATTAGGAAGTCTAACACAATCAAAATTCCAATGGTACGAGGATGTTTAACCACAGTTGCTCTCTATATAAACAGTGAAATCCAATTCTTACATATGGTGAAGTTCAGGCCTGGAAGTTGATCCTTCTTGAACAAGACTTTGTTTGAATTTTTAGACCTTGCTCCTCTCTGTTTCTTTAGATTTGATTGGAATACTCAAGCACATACTTTTTCTTGACATTGTGGGTTGTTCTTCTCTGGGTTTTTTTCCATAAGCAATTCCATGGCTCAATCAAGCAATTCTTCCTCTGGTGATGGAAAACAAGTGATGAACTTACCTTTTGGATATAGATTTTACCCTACCAACCATGAGGTCATACGTTATTTGAAGCATAAGATTCTTGGAAGAGAACTTCCTGCAGATATTATCCCAACCATTGATGTGTATTCCCATAGCCCTGCTCAACTTCCCTTAGGTATAATAATAATAATCTCTGCTCTATATTGATTCCTGCAAAATAGCAGCATTCAGCATCAAGGAGTTGTATTATGTTCTCTCTTGAATCACAGCTAGCTTTACACTGGCTTGGGTGAAATTCATGACTTTTGTTCAAAAAAATTGTTGTGCAGAAAAGTTCAGGTATGGAGTGGCCGGGGAATGGTTTTTTTTCGGCACTCGTTTAGCTGGTGACCATCCCACCGGAGATGGTTATTGGAGTCCCACAGGCCTGCCTGCGGAAATTGAGCTTGATGAAAGAATTGTTGGGTTCAAACAGGCCGTGGATTTTTACTGGGGACATTCGCCCAATGGAACCAAAAGCACTTGGACCATCTATGAATATCGATTGAATCCACAACAAGTAGATGGACGAGTTGATGAGACTACCCAAGTCGAGGTAATAATCATTACCATTAATTAAGAATTAAGGTTATTTCTAACAGGCACACGTTAGCACACCTACCATTCACCTAACCGTACGAACAATTATCACCTTCCATTACATTTATATATTTTCCCTATTTAATCTTAATTGTCCTCTATTGTATTTATTTACCTTCCTAATTAATCTTATATTTCTAAAAATATATACATGGTACGAATTATTACCTTCCATTATATTTATATACTTTTCCTATTTAATCTTACTTGCCCTACTAGATATTTATTTACCTTTCCTAATTAATCTAACATTTCTAAAAATATGACATCTGAAATATTTCTTGACATGTGCCCTACGGACACCTGTTAGACAGACCCTTTAATAATAATATGGCTTTGAGTTAATAGTTGGTCTTGCCTCCAGGTACAAAATTTTGTGGCATGCCGGATCCGCAATAATGATAAGTTCAAGCCTACTGGTGGAGCGATTGAAGAAAGGAGCGGAAGCTTTCCAACTGATGACCTCGGATTTTTACCATTTGCGGTGAGGTACGATGCCAATTGACATGGAAATCATGCAAATTTGCATATAGGAAATTATAGATTATCTTTTTTTTTTTTTAACTTTCATGTTGTAAGTATACAGGTAGCATTTTCCCCCCCTTTTATTTATTAGAAGAGAAGCAGAGAAAGATGTTTCTCTCAATTTCAGCCAATAATGGCATTTTTTTTGTAATGCAATCAATTAAAAAATCACTTTTATCCACTTCATGATTGTTTTCTTTTCCTTTTTTTTAAACTTATAGAAAAGAACATTTTCAATCCAATATCTATGCTAATGGCAGCAATTATAACATTAAAACTCCAAGAACATCAAAATAGATCTCCCATTAAAAAAATTAGGAGAGAAGAGTCTCTCACCAAAAATCCTAAAAGATAATTTATTCAAACAAAGGGAATAAAATTAGAGAAAGGACTCGCTCCTCTATAAATGTGCTTGAGCACATAGGTTTTTCCTTTGTAACCCGTATAGAAGTTAACTATCAAATCATAAATTGGTTACAAACTTTCAATGAAGAAAATTAGGAACCATTTGGCATAATTAGGTGAAAGGAAATAATATGATACTAGGCAATAAATCTTAACAATCATAAATTAGCAGCACTGAAATACGTGTTAACAGGGGTAAAATGCACCGTAACCCCTTCATTTAGCAATTAGACACATAATTTTCTTGTACCTTTTATACTTGCCCAATACCTCTTGTGTTTTGGGTAAAAGTGCTAAGGGTTCTCTTGTGTTTTGGGTAAAAGTGCTAAGGGTTCGTTTGGTTCACTGATTGGATGAGATAGGATGACTCATCATTAGATAATTAATTATGGGATAATCATCATCGGATTACTCATCCTTGTTATCCTAGGTTTGGTTTATTAATATTGTTGTAAGTTTTGTCTTTCTTGATAAGATTAAAAGAATTTGATAAATCATTATCCCCTCTCACAATTATCCCAAAATCATAATACCAAGACCCCATGGGATGACTTTATCCCCTTATGAACCAAATGAACCCTAAGTGGATGAAAACAGAGTTGGTTAAAAAAATACCCCCTTATGAATTGGGCAAAGACGTAAGATGGACATATTTCGAGGGTCACACACCTAAAGTGTGAGACTTTGTAATCCATTTAGCATTTCTAAGAATTTTTTCACACAAAATACCCTCAAACGAGTTAACAAAAAATAATAATAATAAAGAAGAGTTTAGGGTTTACAGTAGAAACTTTACAATTTTCTTCTCCTCGACAGCACAAATTTCTATCAATTACGACATATAATTGTACAATTTGGAGAGATTTATCAGGAAAAACTGGAAAAGAAAGGGGTTAGGTGAAATTTGATACTTTGGTCCGGAGAACAGAAGTCATTTTGGCAATGGATGTCTTCTTAAGGGGAGTATGGCATAATTGACATCCCTTACCAAAATGACTTATCTACACTCACTTCCATCTTCGGTCATCAATTTACGCAATTATATATTGGAATTGATTGATATTTTTGCGGCTGAGGAAGAATTAAAGGCAGTTGTAAAGTTTTCAGTTTGACTCCTAATTTTTTTCCTCATTTTATTAACCAATAGAGGGTATTTTTGTACAATAAAAGTGACAAAATACTAACTCATTAGGTGGGTGACTTCGAAACATGTTTAAATATTAGTTGATATTTTCTAGAGTTTTTATTAAAAAGTATACCGTAGTGTTTTAATGTATATGAAGCAAAAAGATGAGTGCAGTTTACCCAAAAAAGGGGGGAAAAGGTGCAATTTACCTTTTTCAAAGTCATAAAAAGAGTTTTTCGAGAAGGAAGGTAGTTCTTTTGGTAACCCAATTCAACACTTACATTTCATGGGTTCAGATTTTAACATATTAAGACACGTTTGATAACAAAAAATGAAACATTTGAATTAATTAAATGGCATTAAATTTTCTAAACAAAATGTGGTTCCAAAATTAAGTAATAAGCTATATACTTATCACCTATTGGTGATATACATTTAAATATATTAGATTTAGTATTTAACAATTCAATCACTTAATAAATTCAAATTTCATATTTCAGATTTCACATTTTAAAAGTGTATTTGGACAGTAGATTATTTTGGATAATTTTAAAAAAAATATTGTATCACTTTTTGATATGATGTATATGAGATAAAAACACACTTGAGAATTATGTGAATGATGCAAGTAATTAAAATTTGATATATAATACAGAATCCAAACAATTTTTCCTATTTCTTGACCACCTAAGTTCACAACCTATGAGTTTTGGAGAAATGCAAATCACGAATTCCCACCATAACTTAATGCCCTGGAGAAGTTTGAACGCAAACATGACGAAAAGGGCTCGTTGGAAATTTTGTTAATGCCGAAATTAATGCGGTTACTCGAAACTAATACCCTCGATTTTTGATAAGCAATTGAAGGAAATAATCCAATTATAATTGTAGTTATAGGAAACATCTTTTCACTCGAAAGAAATCTTAAATTAGCTTGACTCGAAGTCAAAAAGGTCCTAGGACACGGAAAAGGCGGGCGCATAAACCCCTGGAATTCCAATTAGCGGAGGCTCCTTCCAAGGTACGCCATCTGAAGAATCTATGAGATCTTCTTTCCTTTGCAATACCATTTTCTAGTAGTTCACTTCATACTACTTCCTTCACAGAGAGAAAATCCCTTGTTTTGTTATGGCTCAAGAACCAGCAGTACTGGATCTCTCCTGTGATGATTTTTACTTCTCTGCACTTTTCAGTGAGATGGATGAATTGGATTCAGGAAATGATCAGATTTTTCCCATATCAGATGTGAAGTATGCTCACGGATTGCAGTTGCAAGAAGCTCTAGTGGCTTCGATGCCCCCAGAACCATCTCAGGGTTATCTTACGCTTAATTCTTTTGCTGCTGCTGCTGCTTCATCATCATCTTCGAGTGTTAAAGTAGAACAAGAAGAGGAAGTAGGAAAAGCAAAATTGGGCGAATCTTCACTGAGATTTTGTGAAATTTGTGTGGATAGAAAGGAAAGTGATCAGATGTTCACGATTCAAAGATGCAGCCACTTGTTCTGTAACGAATGCATTAGCAAACATGTTGCTGCCAGACTTCAGTTCAATATACACAGTGTCAGGTGCCCTGCAGTGAATTGTGAAGGGGTGATTGAGGTAGATTCTTGTAGGGCTTTTATGCCTAGAGATGTGCTGGAAAGGTGGGATGACATGCTTTGTGATGCATTGATTGATGCATCTCAGAAGTTTTATTGCCCTTTCAGGGATTGTTCAGCGATGTTGGTGAGAGATAGCGACGAAGTTATTAGGGAATCCGAGTGTCCTGTGTGTCGGAGATTATTTTGTGCTGGATGTTATGTGCCGTGGCATTCTGGGGTTGAATGTGAAGAGTTCCAGAGGCTGAATCCGGATGAAAGAGGGAGGGAGGATCTTATGCTGAAGGAGCTTGTCAAGGCGAAAAGTTGGAACAGATGTCCCAGATGCAAATACTATGTCGAAAAGAGTCAGGGCTGCATACACATGACTTGCAGGTCAGTTTCTGGTACTTGTCGCTCTTGTTTTTTGCGAATGGTGAATGTACCATTACCTTTTTGTTCATCTTCTTTGTTTATAGAAGCTTGTTGTAGCTCCCTCCTTCTATGACTAGTGTGGGTGATCCCTTGATCATCACGGCCTAGCCTAATCATAGAGCATTGTTTAAGAGGACAATCCGGGAAAATGTATGTTGTAGGCACAGGGAAGAGGAAGAATATAGAGTAATAGGCCATTGAAGGCCTCGGGAATTTTTAGAAACTAAAACCAGAAGCTTTCCCCTTCCCTTTCATCCCTTTTAAGTCTGGTGGATGAATGAAAAGGTGCGCACTTGAATCAGATTACCCATTTCTTTATCTGTCCATGCATTTTCGAGGATCCTGGATGATTCAAACAAATCCTACATCTGATTACTTGAGCAGAAACAGATGGGAAGTTGGAAAAATGTCTTCTTTATGACTGGTGACTGGTGATGCAGGTGTGGATTTCAATTCTGCTATGCTTGTGGAGAAACCTGGAGTTCAACTCACGGCGGTTGTCAGCCAAGATAATTTCTGCACATCAACACAAATCATAAGTTTTTGTCTGAAGTCCACCACTGATTACGGGGAAGCATCTATTGTACAACTGATGATGGTGTTATATGTACATTTCTGTGTCACCTCAAAACATGAGGGGCTCTATATTTAGTACTCTTTGCTACCAGGTTCCAAGACTTGATCTGGGCTGTGGATGGATGGATGGTTTGTTTGAACTGAACTGAAATGCAGAAGCAATTGCTTATTCAAATGGATTTCATTAAGGGTGTCTGTCCTACTTGATACTTCTATTTCTTTTCCTTTTCCTTATAGCATCATGACATGCAAAGAATCCATGTAGAGCTGGTCCAACACTTTTCAATCGTAAGTCGTTCCCTTGCATCACTTTACCTAGCCTTTCCATGCCTTTTTATGTTGGTACGTTTGTTCTCGGTTATTTACAGCGTTCAATTTTTGTTTGGAGTACGTATCATTTATCAAACGCTAGTGGCCAAACTCTTTTCTGTGCTTTTACATGGGTCTAAAGAGAGCTTAATTTGAGGGTTGAACTGGATTCATTTGATGTTTAGACCATTAGTAGTTATTAGTAGTTGTTTTCAAGTTCTTTCTTCCACTTTTCTCTTTTTCACAGGGAATGGGACTTTAAATTACAGTCCTGCTTCTATGTTCCTCTTTCCTCTATTTTATCCTGTGCTAATGTGTGGGATTCTTTTTCGATTATTTGTTGAACTCGGATAACAATAAATAAAAATCTAAAAAGAAGTTAAAAAATATTCTTACTGTTAAAACTTACCATATTCTTGTTGAACTATTGTACCAATTTTATAAAAACATATATAGATACATTTATTATCATGAAATAATGTGCACCGTGTTAATGCTAACTGCATGTTAATAACCATTACAACCTCAGCTCTTATCCAAAAAGAGTAAAATTTGAGGGCATATGTGATTTACCAATAGAAATACTAATAGTTAAAGAGTAAAAAATTTGAGGGCATATGATAGTTACAAAATCCTAAAAAAAAAAAAAAAAAAAAGACAAGATGTTTGTAAAATGTGATTACGGAAAACTCCAATCCAAACAATTCGTCATATGTTCAGGTTCATGTTGTATGATAATTGTTCGGGTTTATGGTTCATTGGATGAGATGGGATGATTCATTCTTGGATAATTAATTTTGGGATTAGTCATCATAGCATTATTCATCCTTGTTTGTAGGTTTTGTTTTTCTTGATAAGGGTACAAAAATCTGATAAATCATTATTCCCTCTCACAATTATCTCTGGATAAATAATATCAAGACCCCCACTTTATCCCTTCTGGAGAGGATTAATTTAGTTAACATAGATATCTAATCCAATTATAAAAATGCAACCAAACATTGGATAAGAAGAGATAAGCCATCGAATCCTGTCTCATCCTATAAACCAGATGAACCCTAACATGACTCCTGATTCCTATCACCAATCTATGTGTATGTAATTGTGTTTTTCACCCAGCAAATAAAACAACATAACATATATAATATAGGGTTAGGGAAGTTGGGAAGAACCGTAGTAACCGTAGTTGTCGATGCAGACTTATGGGCCCGGAAGTCCTAGGGCTAG
Source organism: Gardenia jasminoides (assembly GCA_013103745.1). Lineage (NCBI taxonomy): Eukaryota > Viridiplantae > Streptophyta > Magnoliopsida > Gentianales > Rubiaceae > Gardenia > Gardenia jasminoides. The sequence goes on from CM023103.1 coordinate 78,965,960, forward strand.
GCCTTCATGCTTAGGGGCCTGGAAGTTATACTCAGGGGCTGGGTTCTGGGGCTGGATGCGTTGGTTGGAAGCGTGCTACCTGGATGTGTGGCTCGATGGCAAATTGGTTGTCTCGGCCATCGGGCCGCTTAACGTCATCGCTCAATGACAAATTGATCATCGTGGGGGGCGCCGAGCGCCATTAACTCATTATATTAGAGATGTAGTATGTTGGTCGTAAGGTATCTACAAGTCTGAACGACTAATCTTGCTCTTATGACTAACACTTCTAAATTCCAAGATAGACTTTCCATGTAATTACATTTCATGTATTTAGCCAAGAATTTTGTTAGCATATATGCATGATGATCTTGAAACTTTGTGATTTTGCCCGTCCCAGGGCTTGCATATCTGGTTCGATTTTAGATTAACTTAGGGCCTGTTTGTGACTGTAGTATAATGGTCCTTTACTGAGCCACGTTTGAGATTGCAGCACTTTTGTTAAAATAAATGCTCACCGTTTCTTGAATTTAGGAGTGGAGGTTTTGGACATTAAAGAAATTTCAGGACAAAGTTCAAAATTCACGCTTGTAAAGCAATTTTTGTATTTTCAAAAAAAAAAAAATTAACTTTAGTAATTTTATTATAAAATTTCAACTAAATAAGAGAGATCAATGCTTTTTAGAAATTCAAAATTGCACATTATCAAATAGAAAAAGTACTTGTTCAAGTATATGCCCAAACAAGTACTTTTAGGCAAAATTTTTATTATTATCATACTGTTTGGGCATATACTAGAATAAGTTGTTATTCAAGTATTTTGACTAAAAATTCTATTAATTGAAGTGCCTTTTAATAAGCCACTACAACTTCAAACAGGCTCTTCAATGGTTATCTTGTCATATTCCTTGATCGTATTAAAAAATAATTAGAAGTTAAAGAGTGTCCGGAATTACCATAATCACTACGTTTAGCTTGCTGTTTCCTTTCTTTAGAAATATTAAAGCATCTTTAAGTTGACTAGGACTTTGTCTGAGTAACAAGACTTAAACAACTCGATCAAATGGATAAGAATTAACCGAATTTATATAAAATGAATAAATGCAAAACAAAACATTAGGTTCAGATTCATCTGTAAAATTCGATGAAGTTTACCAATAGGAAGCAGAAGATAAGCAATTACTTGTCGAGAGCCAGTTGGTCTAAAAATATCTCCTACTGCAGTTACCTTCTAGTTAGAGTTTTAAGACTTAGACCAAATCAACGTTTACACAATTTTTTTTTCTTTAAAAAAATAAATTGGATGAGTCTTATAGTGAGTCACTTTTTCAGTGTCCCAAACTACTGGCTTATAGTGCAGGGAAATTGAAGCAATAGGCAACAAGTAATCATGATTTCGTTTTCTTGATGAACATGTACTCAACTTTGATGGAAGGCTTACTGAAATTTCTGCGTGAGATCGTTGGTGGAGGTGGGAAGAGTACCTTAGAGGTATCAGATGCTGAATATGCAGAAGAATTACAGGTCCAAGAGGCCCTGCAGGCTTCTCTGGCCAATCTTCAGATACCTCACCACAAAAGTCCATCGCTTAAAGCCAAACAGATTGCAGGTGAATCACCAACAATATACTGCGAGATTTGCACGGAACGAAAAGAAAGGCATGAAATGTTCAAATTTGAGACCTGTTCTCACTGTTTCTGTTGTGATTGCGTGTCCAGACATGTCGAGGCAAAGATCCAAGAAAACAATCATATGATAACTTGCCCGACTTTAACTTGTAACCACATCATTCAACCTTTGTCTGTCCGGGGCATAATCCCTGAAACTGTTTTTGCCCGATGGGAAAAGGGCTGGGATGAGGGAACGATCCCGGATTCACAGAAATTCTATTGTCCCTTCAGGGATTGCTCAGCCATGTTGCTGAATGATGATAAAAAGGGAAAGATCGTCAGAGAGTCCGAATGTCCAGTATGCCATCGATTGTTCTGTGCGAGATGTTATGCCCCGTGGCATAGTGGTTTCAACTGTAAACAATTCCAGAAGCTGAAAGTGAATGAAAGAGGCAGCGATGATCTCAAGGTGCATGTCCTCGCCAAGGAGAAGAAATGGACCAAATGTCCCAACTGCAATTATATTGTTGACAAGGTTGAAGGATGCATTCATATGACTTGCAGGTCAGTTGATTCTTTTGCTACTACAGTGCTAGCTTTATGGCTATATATGTGATACTTTCCTTCCCTTCTTTCTTGATCTGATGATCTGAAAGAACCAACGAATAACCAATATTGTAGAATTCCAGTCCATACATAATTAACACACTAATCTCGATGCTTCATTTCAAGATCCCTCTTCAATAACCATTCTTTTTATTTATTATTATTATTATTTTTTTATGGTTTGGCGTGTGAAAACAATTGTCGAATGCAGGTGCAAGTTTGAATTCTGCTACAGATGTGGATCAAAGTGGGGTGCAAGACACTGGCGTTGCTAGGCATGAACGACAGGGTCATGCGGATGTAATTAGTTTAATTTTTGGATGAATGGTAATTGGCGGAAAAGAGAAAAGAAGAATTAGTTAGAAAGACTGGTTCAGCTGCAGCTAATTTGGATAGAATCCATTGTATAGAGTAATGAAGCTTCAGTGTTTGTCACTTTTTTATTAGTTCTGTATTGGCGATCAAGGCACCTTTGACCAAGCAATTTGTAGCTAACAACTATAGGGTAGATCTTACATTTTAGCTTTTTAGTCTATCAGAAAAATCAAGATTTTGATGCAAAATCAAACAAGAATATTGAAAAAATAATATTTCAAAATCAAAATTCCAAATCAGGTAAAGTAATCAAGCGAAAGCGCCGCGCCCCTTAGAGGGTCGCAAATATTTGTCATTTTACGAATTAGTGTTACATGTTGGCTTGCTGCACTGTAAATCAGGATATGGCTAATAAACTGAATATTTTTTTTCCATGAAGAAAAATAAAAAATACAAGTAAATGTCTGCTTCTTAGTTTACATTAGACTTGTATATAACAGAATGTACGTGCTATTCCTGAACATAGAAAAGAATATGAACAGATCCTGCCTCAATTCATTGAAGCACTTTCTCCACATTCATGGAAGGAGTACTTCAAAAGTTGTGTGTCAAACCGAAAATGGAAGATATCCAGAGATACCAGATGCTGAGGAGGCAGAAGACCTACAATTGCAAGAGGCCCTGGAGGATTCCATAGGTAATCTTCAAATACATATCCCAACTCGAAAAATCGATCATTTGGAGGCAAAGAAGTCGCTGGTGAATCATCAAATACATCTTGTGATATCTGCTTGGAAGAAAAGAAAGACATGATGTCGTCGAAATTGGAAGCAGTTCTCCCTTTCTGATTGTAATTTGTAAAGCCAGACATGCTCACGCTAAAATGGAAGACATTATCTGTATTGTAACTTCTCTGAATTTAGATTGCAACTACATTATCGAACCTGCTTTGCTTGAGTCATAATCCCTGGAAAATTTATTGCTCGATAGGAGAAGGCCTGGAGTGTGGCAAATGTTATTCTTGATTCTCAAAAATTCTACTCCGTATGAGAATTGCTCGGCCATGTTGGTGAATGATACTGAAGAAGGGATCATTAGGCAATCTGCAATCCTGATGCCCCATCTCCCCACAATTCTTCAGTTCGTGCTGTTAGGTTCCATAGCATCAGGGGTTTGAGTGTGCAGAATTTTGAAACCTGAAACTGGATGAAAGAGGGAGTAATGATCTAATGGTGCTGTCCTCGCAAGGGATGAAAGAGGGATGTACACCCATCCCATAAAAATTAGTAGTAATCTTCTAGGGACGTATCCTGTTTGCGGCGGTCGGCTTGGCTAGAAATGTAATTCACAATAACTCGACAACATAACTTTAGTTATCATCCCCAAACTCTGATGTTTTAGAGCTTTCCTTTTGATGAGTCCTGTCTTGTCTTTGTTTGATGCAGGTGTGGATGTGAATTTGGCTACATATCTGGACTGAATTGGAATGGAAGCCACAGGAGTTGCGGGACAAACAATGCAGGAGACTGATTAACCATCTGCTCTACTATAGTTGCACGATACAAAGAAAAGGAGCCTTTTCAGGTCAAACTTCACTGGACAAATGCTCTCGTATCATCCCGTCATTTATCTTTTGAAATAATGAAGAAGTTGATTCTCTAAATTGGTTGGTTTTTTAGGTGATCTTTTATGATTTATACTTCCAAGTCTGCAGACCTTTACTCTGCACAATCCATTACAACAAACAAAGAGCTATGCTTAATCCAACTTGCAGCCCTTAATGAATGTAACAATCTCACACACCTACAAAGAACCGACTTTGCAACCTACTAATAATTAAACCTTCTCAAAAGAAACCAATCTATTGCCATTAACATTTATTTGTTTTCAAAAGCTTCATGGTAACCCCTCTCTCTCTCTCTCTCTTTGGGGACTAGATCAATGAAAATATCGATTAAGACTTTAAATTGAAGTAAATATAGGTCTTCTACATATTTTCCAATCAAATTCACATATATTTTTGGTTTGTCAATCAACTTTCTATCTTCGGCGCCTCATTCATGAATTTAAGAATGTGATATTTTTCAAAAGGAAAGGAAAAAGGAAAAGGTTGAGAAACATGGCCACTTGTTTCAAGAGAAATTGGACTAAAATGAAAAGAACAAAAGATAGAGCGAAGAGAACTACTATATTCAAAAAGACTGAGGGAGCCAGATGAGAATCAAGCAAAGATGAGGGGTGAGGAACTGGCATCATTCCTTCATGTGGCGCCAAATAACGTAAAGGTACAACTGAAAATAACGAAAATACAAATTTGGAATTTTGCAGATATAAGTAGTGAAATTTGAAAGGCCGAAATTAGTCGGAGCGCAATCTTCAAACTCCTCCGATGGCTCTCTTCTTCAAATCCGACCTATTTTCACCGCTCGTTTCTCTTCCATTCCGATTCCCAACTTCTTCTTCCTCTTCCTCTTCCTCACTCTTCGATTCCCGAATCATTCCAGCAGCTAAGTTGTCTACCAAACAAACCGCAGTCACATATTCTTCACTCAATTCCGGGAATGACGAAAACTTCCAAGACTCCACTTCCAACGGATCATTGGATAACCGAAGATTATCCAAACAGTCCTCTTGGGAAGCTAAAGACGAGGAAGGCAACGATTACCTCTACGTGCTGGGTAAAGAGTCGGATAATATGAACATTGCTGTTGGGGCTAGGGCTGGCGTTATCGATGACCTCTTCGCCGGCAATTTCCTTGGGAAAGATTGTAATTTGCTTCACCTTGTTGTTGTTCAAGAACTTTCAGTCAATTTTTTGTTGTTCTGAAAATATCTGGGGAAATTTGATGATCATTTTTATTTGAATTTCAGCTGATATTGTGTTCGATTATAGACAGAAAGCTACAAGGTCGTTTGAATATCTGCAAGGCGATTATTATATTGCGCCGTTCTTTTTGGTACGTTGATATGGAATTCTTCGATGTCATTTATCTGGCAAAATTGTCCTAATTATGTTGTTTAATTTATCATATTTTTTGAACTAATTTTTTTTCCCCACTGTGGCAGGATAAAGTTGGTAAGTTCAGCAAATCGTCGCAAATGGTTAAAAAGAGAGGAAAAAACTGAATTTTAGCTGCATTGAGAAGTGAGAGACTGAAGAGTGATACAATTTTGTACTCTCCTTTTTTTTGCCCAAAGTATTGGAAACATTCATTTATATTTCCACTCATGGTCTTAAGTCCTCAATGATATTCCTGCATTGTCCTGACACCTGGTTTATCATCTGCACAGTGTGCCATATCGTGAAGAATTACATTGCTCATCTGCTCGACACAAAAGTACCACTTATCCTAGGCAAGTATCTAGTACTTTGTTAACCGAGTATCAGAATCTGTGATACAAGTTAAAGATTTATCAATTACCAATTTGAAAACTTATATTGTTGCTGCACCATGCCTTATGCTGCTCCTTGTGTTTTATTTGTTCTGAACGTTACTGCAAAAGGGCAAGGACATCTAAACATTGCTCTAATATATAATAGGCATTTGGGGTGGAAAAGGGCAAGGGAAGTCGTTTCAAACTGAACTCATTTTCCGGACCATGGGAGTTGAACCTATTATCATGTCTGCTGGTGAACTGGAATCAGAAAGAGCTGGTGAGATGGTTCCTGACAGTTCCACTTAATAACGTGTGCGTCTAATATCTAAAATACTAACTGGTTTTTCCCTTTTGAACAGGAGAACCAGGAAAATTGATTCGTGAACGGTATAGAACTGCTTCTCAAGTGGTTCAGAACCAAGTTATGTAGGGATTGTGAATTTGTTAGTTACCACAATCCATTTTATACTTCTTAATTGACCTCCAGAATGTAGCCCTCCCCTTCTGCTTTCTAGCAAAATGCATTTCTTTAAAAGATTATTGTACTGCTGTTGACTGAATGAGTATTTAAACAGGGTTAGCAAAGGCAAGCAAGGAAAGACAGACAAATAATGGTGATTTTAATATGAGTTGAAATACTTCATGTGATGTCAAGTCACTTGAACAGAGAGAAAAAGTTGATAGATAGAATGGAAGGAATGTTCAGCATTATGAAGGCATTGAATTTTAGCTAATTCAAGAATATTTTTGTTGCTTGCTTTATCCAAAATATTTAGAGCAGCAAACCTGCTCTTCCATTTTATCGAAGCTCTATCAGCTAGAAAATACACCTATGAAAATACTGTCAGAGGTTCAAATGCTTTTTTTTTTTAATTCACTCACCTTGGTTTGGAAATAAATTTCAATTTGGTTTTATTTGGATTTTGGCATATGCAGGGAAAAATGAGTTGCTTGGTGATCAATGACATTGATGCTGGTCTCGGAAGATTTGGTGAGCTAATCTGTAGCTTGGATAAGCAAAGCTATTTCCATTTTCTCTTTCTCCTTATCTTCTGTATTCTTTTACTCATGTCCTTTTTCAGTTTATAAAATTGCCTCCATTGATTGTCATGTTATATTGTGTTCTTCTGAAGGTAATACCCAAATGACAGTCAATAATCAAATTGTTGTTGGGACACTGATGAATTTATCTGATAATCCTACGAAAGTAAGTATTGGGCAAGTCTGGAGAGAATCAGATGTTACGAACAGGATCCCTATTATTGTTACCGGAAATGATTTTTCAACAATGTATGCGCCGTTGATTCGAGATGGAAGGATGGAAAAATTTTACTGGTAATTATAACACTTACGAGCCTAAATTTTGCCTAATGCATTTTAAAAATGATTGCTTCATTTGATTTGGCATGTTGACATATATTTCAAGGATATCACAGAAGAATGATGGTTAAACCTGTATTAACATAGTAGGCCATGTAATTCCATCTAGAAATGCTTGAGTTTATAAGGTCTTACTCTAATAAGATGGACTAATTTATGAAACCTTGATTATAAAATTTATTGTTTATTAGAGACTGGTTTCTAGGTGCTTATGGTAGACAATTAATGATCAAATCCAATGAAAAGTTTCGTAAGTTCAAGCTATGGTTCTCTTTTAAGTACTTGACCCAAGGATGGTTGTGTTGCTCAGACTTCAGTCAAGTCCCTCTGCTAGAAGCTACTCAAATTGATGAACTTCCACTCAGAAAATGAGGTAGTTAGATGGGTCATTTACTTGAGTTAATAGATGAGTTTCTTAATACTTCTTCACCAATAAAAATAACAAGCAGAATTAGCTTATTGGTAGAGCAGCAGATGTGATGTTTGGAACTTTAACCAATAATGCAGTTCAAATTCTGTACTAATTATTGGTTGCTTTTGAGGTTGCTATTCTCTAGTGCAAAATTACTGTTGACATGCTATTGTGATTACTACGTGACAGATAGACATTACTACTCGGTTTCGTTATTTCATATGTTGAGTTCTTTTGCCCAGTTCCCTTCTCAGATGCAGTTTTTATGAACAGGCAGCCCACCCATGAAGATATTCTGAATATTGTTTACAGAATGTATGAGAAAGATAGCATATCAAGGGATGAAGTTGGGGAGATTGTGAAAACATTTCCTAATCAAGGTAGCTATGAATCTTCATATATGATGAATCAATTTTTTCTAGTGCCAAGAATATATAGCTTGGATTGCTAGATATTTTCTTATCATTATCTTCTGACAACGAATTCAAATTTTGGCTCGTCTCCTCAATTAAAGAAGTTCCAGTTAGAATTAGAAGTATATCTGCACCTTAATTAAGTTTGGCATAAACAAGATAGATGGTTTATGAGAAGATCCAGAGCAATCACTGTGGTTAGAACAGCATTTGCATTGGCCAAAAGTGTACCTGCTAATGAATTTCTTTTTGACTCCTTTAAGGAGAATGTGTTATCTTCAGTGATGTTAAACTTCTTTTGCTTAGAAATTGGACATTCACAAGCATACTCAATTATGATAGTGAGCTGCAAGATGCAAAGTGGAGGATGTGACCATTTCTTTGTTTTTCCATTTTTGTTGATCTTATTCAAAATCTACTGGCAGCCTTGGATTTTTATGGAGCTTTGAGATCTAGAACATATGACCGGTCAATCTTAAAGGTACAGAGTATTCAACTTAATTACGTCTTTTTGGTATTTGTGCATTGCTGACAACTCCTGATATTTCTTTAAGAACTATCTTGAGCTCTTCATGTAGGCATGTGCGACTTCATCTTGCACTGTATTATCACCCCATCCACTTAGGCTCACTTTTCAGTAATGACTATGAGTGAACAAGTTAATTCTCAAGAGTACATATTCTTTGCATGAATTACTATATATGCATGTGGTTTGAGACATCTATGCAATATAGCTTTGTAATGCTTAATCTTTCTGGTCACAAATGAGTAACATACCTTGATACCAAGGGAGATGGATTTTGAATGCTGAAAAAGATTTATGCTTTACATTCCAGAGAAATTTTATATGGTCTAACATTTTCACTTGGCACAAGACTTCCTCGAGGTCGGCCAGTCGTCTGTCCTTGTTGAACATACAAATCTTATTACATTCTTTTCTCTGATATATGTGATAACTCTATATCCTTTTCATCTTTGCCATGCTTTCCCAGGTTCAATATATTTTAAAATATTTTAGTTCAACCTCTTTTGTTATAGTGGGTTGAGGATGGTGGAGGGGTCGACAATTTGGGAATAAGACTTTTGAAGCAAAAAAAGGATGGAAAACTACCAGTTTTTACTCCGCCAAAGGTAAATAGTTTTTGTTTTGCAATTTTTATTCGTCTTGAATGAATGAGCTGCTAAAAGTTGTCCTGGGTTGTTGCTCCAACAGCAAACCATGGAAGATTTACTGGAATCAGGATATTCTCTTGTCAAAGAACAAAGGCTAATAATGGAAACGAAACTCTCCAAGGAATACATGAAGAATATTGATGACTAACTGGTACGAACAAATATTCCCCTCCCAAGATAGTCCTGGATTATGATATCCTGCATAATTTTGTATATGAAGTTCTTCCGTTGCGCCGTAAAGGCAAAAGCCTTGTGGACACCTGCTTTGTTCTCAGAAAAACGAATCTCAGTGGATGCAGGGGGGAAAAAAAAAACATATTTTTCTTTTGGGTTCTCATCTCTTTGGGGAACGTAGTATCCTTAGAGAAAACATGCTCGATGATGTTTATAGCGGGTATCTCTAATGTATGTTAATCTTGTCAAGATCATGGACTTGGGTGGTGATCAGCTGATTACCTGATCGCATCCTTTGAGAGGATAACTTTTGTTCCCAGTTCATCTATGTATATGTTGTTATTAGGTTTTGTGCTCTCCATGGAGTTGCATATGTGTTTATTGCTATTGAGAAAGTAATTTACAGCCTTACAGGCCCATGGTGCTTTTATGGGTGTGAATCAAAATCGCCAAACCTTGTTAAGTGCATAAATTAAACCTGAGCTGGAAGAACGAGCACTACTATTGGAAGATCAAACTTGGTTATCCAATTCTGAAGAAAAGGTGGGTATCCTTTTTTATGACAACTGATCATGATGGCTCATTACGAGAATGCGACTAAGATTCCTCATTTGTCGTTGTATAAACAGTGGAATTTAGATTAAGCACTGGAAAGTGTTGGCCTCAACTTAGTGTGGTTCTGATTCATCTTTGTGTCTGCTTATTTAAAATGACTAGTCGGAGGAGGGTCACTATCCCTCCTCCGAAAGCATAATGCAAGCCATACCCTACCTATTGATAAAAGCTTTTTTCTTTTGTTTTTGGGAATCACTTGGTAGTAAGAGTCTGCTTTTAATGCATTAGATCGGTGGTAGTCGGGGAAAATCTTATCAAGAAAGGTAAAATGAAGAATCACCCATCAATATCCACTTCTACTGCATATTCTCAGCGTCACGATGATTATAACGAAAGGGATTGTTTTTATTCCGGATGATGATTTACGTATCAAAATGGATCGTCTACATCATTTTTCAGAGAGACATTAAGTTCTAAAATACTATGGTATAACATTAATACTTTAAACCAATCATCTAAGTTTGATTTTGTTTTGGGCGTTCAAGAAAGCAACAAAACTACGTTGGGGGAGAAAATTTAGACTATGACTATGTAACAAAGAAATAAGGTATTCATAAAAGAAAACAAACCAGAACAATAGGTTTTGCGTAGGAGGAATTTTATGGACTCTTGCTACATGAATCAAAGGTAAAAATTCATGAAGCATGGGTTGGAGGCTTGGTTGGAGCTTTGGAGGTGTTCACGGGGTGACAGGTTGAATCAGGTATGAGGATGCCTTTCATGAGGTTCATGAGGGTAGAAAAGTGCAGTTAAAATCTGATGACAGTCACGCAAGTGGAATAAAAAAGTTAACGTCCTAGATCCACACAATAAGTTATAAAAAAAAAAAAAAGGCTTCACCTAGTTAGGTCTTTCATCATCTTTTTTTTTTTTTGGGGGGGGGGAGATAAGTTCACCTTCCTAAGTTTGTAAGGAATACAGTAAAACAATAAACTAGTGGAGAAATATATTTTCTATTTTCCATTCACTTTTCCAAAAGGCCCAAAAGTTGCAAAGTAAATAGAAGATGGATGGAAGAATTAGGGTAATAACAACACTACATTCATTCCAATGTGAAAAACATGGACATAGATTCTCAATCATTACGTATATTCTATTCTTGAATAATGCTGGCTCCTGTGTTCATTTTTCCAGCTCAAAGCCTGACATGGGCAATTGGATGTTTCTTGCACTCGTCGGACAATTTGAATCTTATTTTGTCTACTTGAGCTAACGGATTGAGAGGTCTATTTGATTTAGTAGCTGAAAAGGAGAGGAAGAAAGAGAAGCCTGATATACACAATTATTATTCCAGGAAATGGACATAAAATCATTGACTAATTGAGGAGACTGGCCTCTATCCGCTGCTTTCCTTTCCTGTTCTCTACCTAAACTAAATAGCTTATGCTTTAGTTAAGGAAAATGATGTCCACTCTGCGATTCAATTGTCATTCAACGGTAACTGCACACCTAATAATTTTCAGCTCGATTCCAATAGGAATTGCTGAGAGTGCTATTTTTAAAATGTACTGTGGGAAGGATTTTATGACTTTATATGACAACTGGAGCATTTTATAAAGTTTCATGGTCTTTTTGTTTCCCCTCTTTAAAAGGGTAGACAGATGAAATTCAAGAAATTGAGAGAGAAGGAGAATTTAAACTCAAGATCTCTTTTTTTTTTTTTTGGGTTTTAACCTTAATCATAACTTCCTCGCAACTATCGTAATTTTTGTTTGCCGACAGAACTAATCAAAAATTTTGAAAGTATTAAAACAGTTAATGATTTCTTTTCTTTACAGTTACACAATAGGAGGTAGAAAGCTTCTAAGCAGCATAAAAACGAAAGAGTATCTGGCCGCCTAAATATTGAACTGTGTATCTGTTGATGCTGAAGGTACCAAGGAATGATGGAATCTACTATGAATGGCCACACTGATTATCCAACTAATGTATAATTTGAAGTTTTCAGTGCACCTTTATGAACAGAAAACAAAAGAAAGGGAGGGGGGAATACTAGAAAACTTTGGCCACCACATGCAATTGTTGAAAGACCATAATGTACAGTTGGAACAAGGCCACTTGGTAATAGTTTTCAATTTCTTCACCATTCACGTTTGAGTGCAATGTCCTGTTTCATGATTGAGCCCTGCAATTCGAAATCAACCTCCTAAAACTTTTTAAGAACATATAATTTTAAAACATTAGATTGCTCAAATCTAATGTAACATCTGATTTAAATCTGCACACTCTAGAAATGCAAAAGCATTTCAACGTAAATTTCTAGGCAGAAAGAGTTCATGCATGTAAGGTCCTAGCTGGTAGAAAGCGTCTAAGCTCCACGATGATAAAAAAAATAAAAATCCAAGTTGCTCAGGCTGTCGAATTTGGAAACTATAATTAAAATTAACAGGGTTCTCTTGTGTTGTTTATAATGGATCCGGCTTTGTTTGGATTGCCATTTTTCTACAGAAAATTTTTATGTTTTTCAATAAACATATTTTTCAATCATCTTTTTATTTCATATACATCAAGTCGTTATAGAATATTTTTTTTATAAAAACTCTAGAAAATAGCAATCTAAACGAGCTCTTAACCTATCACATGTCATCGTCATTTATATGAAGGCTAATATTTAAGAGACATTTTTGTTCTTAATTTATGAGAATTTGAAAACCAAGATGCATTGCCCGAGAGGCCATCAAGAGGTGAAGAAAGTTAGGTGCATGCAACGAGGCTTCGTGGCCTCAAAAGAGTTCTAAAAGGTGAATTGTCTGGCACTAAAATTGCTAGTTGAAGTTGACGAAACACAAACGAAAGCACATATATAGCCCATTCCACACAGTCACACACAAACACATGAAGGATTTAATTGCGCACCCATATGATTCATTAAACTATGCCTATATTCCACAGATCTGGTTGGTGCTGTCTTGATGTCATTCGACTTATCCAGACTAGAATTGTCAAAGCCAAGGAAAATTTTGCATATGTTTGAATAATTTGTTGCACCGATGGGTCCCAAAAATTGATGTCTTATTAAATCATTGGAACCCTTTAGGAAGGCATGTTCGAGCAGCAAATTAAAGAATTATGTATAATATTCTAGTGTTCACTTTCCCTTGAGAAATCACTTCAAAATTGAAGATGTTCAGGAGTACTGTGGATTTCTACAGAGCTTCAAAACATAACATGAAATATCAACTGAAAAAAGTTGGCTCTTTTGCCAAGAAACACATATTGACTATGACGGATTAACAAACTAAGACAGCAGTCGTATTATGGGCTTAAAAAAGAGAGAACATTAGTGGAGGACAATTTGCACTATCACAGAAATGGCTGTAAGTACTAATCTCATTATTAGAGACCACCACAAGAAGACCATATTGCATGATTAATCAAGAATAGTTGTTAATATTGATGAATTTTATTCATGTACAAAGTCATTCAAACCTCCACCACGTTCGAGCGTTGTTAAACCATCACTAGGCCAAAACTAAGGTGGTCAGCAGGCTCAGGCCAATGCAAGAATCTTTCTTTAGATTTCCTCAAGCATACTTGGAATCCATATACAATTGATGCATGTTTACAGGTCAAGAATGACATCAATGATGTTTTGCACTAACATAACTTCTCTGATGGTAGTTGAAGAGTAACAATAGCTAACCACTGAGGCATCTGTGCAGCCATACAAATGTACTGGAGGTAGTTGAAATGTTATGCTTCCCAACTTTGTTTACTTCTTTGCATGCAAAGACCATGAAATGGACTCAAAACTAACTGATCATCAATTAGAAATCTAAATAGCAAGAAGAAAAAGATTAAACAATTGAGAGCAAGATTTGGTCATCCTGACAAAATTACGCATCCTTTCATCATCCTTAGAGGTGCTTCATGTTTGTCTCTGTCTAGTTGGCTGAAGTTTATTGTCATCAAGTTCAAAAACCAAAGAGAATATGTGAGCTTTGGGAGTCAGTCAAGATGTAAGATGAGCAATCTTTTTCATTCCCCATAATCAAAAAAATCCTTAGACTATCATCGTTAACCACGTGGACTAGACGGCTACCGACACTCACCAATGTCTATGGGAATTGGGGAGACCAATATTTCTATATTGTTAAACGAACTTAGACCTCGTTAATTGACAATTTTGTGGTACTGTAATTCATGATTAGGTAGTGCTGCAGCCCTACTGCTATTTTTTGAAGCTTAGTTAGGGGGAGGGCTAAAATTATCTTTCATTCTTAAAAAGATCTCTTTTGATCATAGCAATTTAGCCACCATTAAATGATCCTTCCCTGTAGAATCGTGCTAACGTCCACTCCTGATAATCTGCTTAAATGTTTTGCCTGAAATGAAGCCAATCCTTTGTCATCATCTTCTACCAAAAATATCAAGTAGTGCCTTAATTCCCGATCAAAAGTCTCGATTCGTGTGTGTTAAATTCACTCTAAATGACCTGCTAGATTTCTTCTTCTTCTTCTTCTTCTTTGTTCTCTTTTCTCTTTTTAGGTTTTTCCTTTGGTCAGCATATTGAATTTCCAGGGTAACTTTGTGCTCATTTGGCATTTTAACTAAAACCATGTTTTAAAAACTAAAAGAGCCACTTAATGTAGCATTTGGAAAAATTTTAAATGCTTCTTTCTTTTTTCTTTCCCGTGATAAAGAGTAAGCATAACATCATGCATTTTGATATCTTAACGACCCCAGTTAAAATGTTTCATAAATCCATAGTTCGAAGTATAAAAATTTTTCATGTGTTTGATCTGAAACTAAAATTTGAGTATTATAAAAATTGTTTGCTCGTTAAAACTAGAATAATCAACCTAATGCTCAAGACAAAAAACAAAATGTGCTATGAGAAAGAAAGTACAGCAGGCAAAAAAGAAAACAAGAAGAAGGAGGAAATTAGGGCAGGGTCGGTTGAATTGTTGATGGTCAGGATTGGCCCCTTAAAAAAAAATGAAGGTTTAGACCACATCTTGTATTTTATTTTTAACATCATGTATGGGATTTTAAAAAATTTATTCTATTTTTACACGCTGTTGACAATGAATTATATATTGAACAAATTGAGTTGCATTATATTCATTTTGCATAAATCGCTCTCGCGAAGAAGAAGAAGAATACCATAATATAACTCAAAAAATCACCTAAGACCACTCCGTTGTGTGCAATGAATTCCAAGCTTTTGTTAAACAAAACACCGCAAGATTAATCAGTTTCCCCAGTTAGTCCGTTTCCATTTCAGGCTTTTCAGCAGGGAAGCGAAGGACAGATGTGTCTCAAATCTTCGGATAAAAAACTTTCAAACGGTCAAACCGCCCAAGTGACAGCCACACCAATTGTGTACTGACTTTTCACTCTTATCCGCTCACTACATGACACGTGCTCTCCTCCATCAAAGTCAAAATTGACAGGAAATGGGGCAGAAACATAATTGGAAGGGATAATATCAGAAACCTCCCTGAAGTTTCTCTTAATATCATTTAGTGCTCTTGAGGTTTTTAAAATATTGCTTACCTTTCTTCCTTTTGCTATTTGTATGACAAATATTTTAAAAATCCTAAACTTCCCTTTTGCTCCTTTCGCTAAATAAAAATACTTTTAAACCACTTTATTTACTCTGCTAAAAGTCACCACTGAAAAAATAATTTTATGTAGTACCATTATACCACAAAAAAATAACTCCTAAAATATAAATTTAAAAAATAAAAAACATACTTGTGAAGAATACTTTAGCACCAATGAGTTAAGCTTTTAAATTGTGTTAAATTGATATAAAAATCAAATAAAAAAACCAAAGAAATCATACTGCACTCTATCGCAGTTACTCAAAAAAATAAACAAAATACATTTTGTGATGATTTACAATAAAAAAAATTGCATGGTCATCTAGGAAAATCAATAAGATAGAATGTTTAAGATTGGGGAATGAAGTGACTTTTGTTTGTTTTCCTTTAATTTTTTGAACTCCAATTATTTGATGTGCGTGTCATGTATGAAGTAGGGGTTAATATAGCCATGTTATGATTACTAAAGGGGTTAAGTGATATTTTTAAAATTTTAGAGGTACTGAATTCTATTAAGAGAAACCTCAGGAGAGGTGTTTGATAATATCCCTAATTGTAAATCAAACCCCCAAACTGAAATAAGAAAAATGTCCTCATCCTGCATAAACCACGTGTTCGTATATATATTTTATGAATATTGAACGAATTGCATGAATGGTCCTTTATGTCTGCAAATTAATTCTACTCCTTTAAGTCTACGAATTTAAAATTATGTAGCTTGATTATAGCATAATCCAAATGTAGCAATTTGATTTTAGACAAACTCTCAACCAAACTTTTACATCAAAATATCAATATGAAAATACGAATTTGTCTATAAAATAAAAGACGCCTGTATCTCAAATAGGTGAAAGATAAAGGGCTTAATTCACTGTAGCTTTGTAAACGATTAAATTCAAAGAAAGAAAGTAAATAAAGATGATATTTAAGATAAAACCATCACGTTTCAAATCGTATTAATTTTAGAACCACATTAGGTAAACTATTAGATAAATTTTTAAATACCGAAAACGCACCATCAATAATCAATGAGATTTGCGAAATGAGTGCCCAATAGCGAATTGCCTGTTTAAGGAGTGCCGGCTGATGTTCTTGAGTGCTGAATTTTGCACAACAGTAGAACTAAAGTAGCTGCGTGTGAAATACGGCAAAAGTAAAAGGTTGTGAATAAAGAAGGACTAGTGCTGCAAATTAGACGGTATAGAACAAAAGGTTGTAGTTACAGTTTAAAGTCCACCGCTGCTGTCACGTGTCGGTGAAAAAAAGATTCCAATCATATTTATTTATTTCGAAAAAAGAGAGGGAAAAAAAAAAAGAAAAGAAAAAGACAATCAAATTATCTCCACACCTCAAACGCCACTGGCCTCACCAACGCAACGGTTAAAACTTAAAACTCCGACTGTCCACTTCCCAACTTCAAAATCCATACACACGCAAAAGTGGCCATTACTCCCCAACAACACAGCTCTCAGAAAAGAAGGAAAAAAAAAAAAAACTTCTTTTTCTCTCTCTCTCTCTCACTCTGCTTGCTTTCTTCTGTTGAGAGTGGATTTCTGCGGATGCATAACAGTTTGAAGAGAGAATTGAGCAAGGCATAGGTCTGGCCGGGTTAAGGGTGTCATTCTGTCGTCCACTCGGAGGAAGGAATAATAATACTAGTAGGAAGAGAAGACTGAGGATAAAGATGATGGATTGGTGGCATAAAATGGTTTTTCCTGTAAGAAGAGTTTGGATTTCTGTTTCTGCTCGTGTCAAAGCTCCCAAGAATGGTTTGTTTCCTCTCTTTTTCTTTCTTTCTTTCTTTTCCTTCCTCTAGCTCCCTTTCCGCTTTTTTCCCTCCTGAATCTTCAGAAGTGGGCAAGGGGGCAGGGGAAGGGGAATGCTAGTGGTCTTTCTTCCTCGTTCTTGAGCCATCGTTATCAGTTCTGAATGTTAACGTGAATCCTTCCCCCCGTCTGTTTAAAAGTGTGTGGTGTTGCCACTTTGCCATGTGAATTTTGATGTCTCTGCTTCCCACTGCAAAAGGAAACGACAAAGTTCTTTTTTTTTTTTTTTGGCTTAGAAGATGAGAAAAAATCGTCTTCTAATCGTGCACTTCCAGAGAAAACAGTACTTAATGAGTTGATGGTCGGTTGTTTCTTTCTTTCTTTCTTTCCTTCTTCTTCTTCTTCTTTCCTTTTTTGGTTTAAAATTTTGTGAAGCAATATCCATTGTTTTAATAATTTTTGTCTCTATGCAAATGGGTTGGGTTTTTAGTCATAGAGTTATATTAATGTGTAAACCATGGAGAAGATTAGTGGGGAAAGAGTCATTAATTTTTTTCCCACCCTGCATGATTTGATGATGATAAATGGAATTTGGACCTTCCAGTTACCATGAATTATTCTTTGGTTTGGTGAAGGAAGCACATACGAAGTAAGAAAAAGGGGAAGTTGTCAGCACCCAAAAAAAAAAAAAAAAAAAAAGAAAGAAACTAGTACTAGTACATTTGGTAGAATTATTGTGGTACAATTTTGGCACTTGGTACTTTGGCTGGAATTTGTATTTACAATGACCTCTTACCTAATTTTTGCTTTATTGGAATAATCGTTGTGACAGCAGATTGTTGCATACAACTCTTGAAAAAAATGTACTTCGTAGACTTGTGAAGTTTTAGTGATTTCTTGACGGTGGCTACTATAGAATAAAGCATCTTACTGGCGTTGAAACAAAGCATAAATGGTTTGCCTTTCTGCGTTTGCTGATAAATTTTATGGAGAAAATATTCTAATAGTCCTTTGGAATTGGTTCTTGTCTTTTCGAGAACTTTATCCAAGTTGACCTTACTCTTTGAAATGGATTCCTTGTTTTAAGGGTGATAGATGACCATGAAGATAAAAAGATGTTTCTAACTTTATCTAGACACTATACATAGTTGTTTACACTATTTGAGGGGGTAAATAACATGTCCTCTGATATTTTGCCCTGCAAAGTTAATCTTTGTCAATACTACTAATTAGATCTTGGCCGTTGGTAGCCAGTTATATGATCTGCAGTGTAAAGGGATGATGCTCTGCTGACACTTGAGTCAGTGCTATATTTAATTTCCTGAGTAGCAACATGACTTGAGGAGAATATGCTAATGAGGGAAGGTTGATCAGGAGGAGTTTCAAGGGGAGCTTATTTTGTAGTGCTATATATTTAAGGTGTTAAGCACAACTTTAGCCTTAATTGGTAGGATTGTGGACCCTTATTAACGCCACCGGCGAAATATAATCATCAAGAAAGGGGTGAAATATATATTGTTTAATTTCACAAAGATTTGTATCGCTCTCCTTGAAGGGTTCTGGACATCAACTTTAGTTAGAATATTCCAGCGTTGATGGCTACTAGCACTAGGCAAATTTTCTAGAAGCCAGGCTGCAAGATATTGTAGTAAGACCCTTTAGTTTGGTGGTGATGACTCGTGAGTTTGGATACTATTAGAGAGAGAACCACTACTGCTATTAGTGATAAACCAGAAAGTTAGACCCACATGGTGACCTACTCCTTGTCTTTCCTTAATAATTGTACTATTACTGATAGTCTTGGAAGTTACAGTACAAAATGTTTATCAAAGAAAAAGGTACTACTAAATCTTGAATTCTTACTTAATTCCACCAGTACGAGAATTATGATCAGACTGCATTATGGGATTTGAAACTTTTGCTACATGCGATGAGAGAGAATAAATGCTGATATTAGGTCGTCAGTTCTAAGTTCTAACAGGCTATTAAAAGTACTAGTACAGTTTCTGATTTTTTTTTTTCGCCTCTCAAAGTTGTTCTTTAAAGATTCCACTGACGGTTGCGTATGGCCATTAGGCTGGTTAGGTTCCACTAAAAGCCATTGCCTCATCTGCAGCTTTGTTTTGAGCAAGACTGCTTGATTGGATCCAAATTGGATTTCAAGTTTGCATTAAACAAATGTATCCTCATCAACCTGCAAGTTACTTTTTTTTTTTTTTTTTTGGGAGTATGAAGTGATGGTCAAAAAGATTTCATGACCAAGAAGAATTTGCTCTGTACATCCTAGGTAGAGAACGACAAGCAGAATAAGTACTGGACCCGATACCTGTTTGTTGGTTCAGGAATCTGGTTCCTCATTCAGCTTTTTAAAATGGCACGGCCATATACCAATGAACATATGTTATCGTTATCCAGACAAATCATCTGCATATTCTTCTGCTGTCTTCTGCAGCTGTTTCTGGTAGAAGGACAGAAGTATTTAGATTTCTTGCAGATACGTCTTGTGTATTTCATTGCTACAAGCATGCATTAAATTGCTCTTCTAATTGTTTTTGTTACTGTCAGGTGCTGGACTTTTGAAGCTTAGGGATGACATACAAACTTGTGGATATGAGGACGTGCAAGTGATGTGGGAAATGCTTAGACGAACCGAGTCGGAGTTGATGTCTCGCCATGCTAAGCCTAAGCAGCACCGGCAATTCTGGAGGATCTTTGAATGGTCCAACCATAATCATGCCTCACCCTTCGCCTCAAATCCTGCTCAGTGAGCAGCCAGTTTCACTCCAATAAAGTAAAAAGTCCTGATGACATTCCAGAGCAAGTGTTTTACATGGATGGAATCATCATTTCTCCAGACTGCCGCTGCACAGCGTTTGGTTCAGACTACACCGCTTGTAGCATGTTCATAGTACTCTATGATATGAAACGTGAATGTTTTTCGTCCCTCTTCCCTGAACATAAGAGGTCAGATGAATGTGTTACATTGACAGAAGTCAGATGTAAATATTGTGTTTTGTCATGATCCCACAATCATCTTACAGCAAAAAGAAATTCCAACAAGTTCATTTTTCCTAATTTTGTGGACTTGTTGAGCATGCATGTTAAGTCGACCATATTGTGGGTCAAATAATAGTTAAGAATTACCATAATACTGTCAGAGTATGTGCTTTCCAAAAGCTGTTATCCCGAGCCTCATCAAGTGCTAATGCAGCTATAAAAGATAAAATCTATCTTTATTTTCTGTTCATGCCCAGTCCTGCAAAACCAGTTTTCCAGGTGAATACGTAAACAGTGAGTTTTACCAGTCAATGGTTGATCTGCACGCAACCAGGACCAAATCTTATTTGCTTGCTGTAAATCAAGTTCTGTCTATATCTGCTGGGATATAAATAACAGCTTAGATGAGTAATTCTCCAACTAGAATAGACCACTCGGAAGGAGTTTCGATCATATCAATTGCCAGGGAGACTTTCAAGCACACGAGCGGGGGAAAGAAAGGTTACTGCCAATAACCTAGAAAGCATCTACATATTTACAACAACTTACAGGATGTCTTTAGTTATATACAGAAAATAAACTAATTTTCAGAGCCATAAATGACATACAGGAGATAGTTGTTAATTTTCAAGCACACTAATTTATCTTAGAAGAGTAGCTTTTCAGAAACTATCATTTCGGCGATGAACTTACAGCAGAACTTTCGAGTGTTACCAATTCATGGTTTCATAAGCTGCTGATGGTTTCTACATCCTAGTGTTAGAGTTCCAATCGGATTGGCTTCTGTCTGTTTTAGGGCAACCAATGGAAACGTCAAATCCCTATGGGACTCACAAGGAGATGAGATACCGGTTTTACTCCAAGAATTTCTTTTGCAGTTGACCTGGCAGGAAAATGTTCAATGGCAAGATATGGAATCTTAAAGACGCTGGATGTGGGCAGTTGCTGGTCGTTCCTTCCTGCAGCAAAGATTTTAGTCTACACAAGTTTTCCAGCAACAAAGAGGTTAAAGAATGTCAAATTGCAGGTATTATGTACTTCAAGGCTGACAAAATCTGCTCCTTCCCCACTCCCCCAAAAATCCTATCTGTGATGCTCTTTTGATTACTGAAAAGTGAAGTTTTGTAAGCACTATCCCGCTTTAACTTCATCAAATCCCAATCCCACGTCTCAGAAAAGTACCAGATTCCAAATTGCCACCTTGGAAACCCAGCCAACAGGATCTAGTGACCACCTCCCTCCTTTTACCTCACCAGCACGGCCAGCTCCGAAACAGAGCATGCCCCAAATATCTCCTCAATCCAGCTTCACAAAAAATAGCTAGAGTGATCACTACTAACTTTGCAAATATCAACCAGACCACAAAATACTTGCGCCATATTTTGCTACATCCAACAAGACAACCGTCGTCTCTGCAATTGTTCTTAGGAAATAACTAGATGTATCCAAAACCACACCATTTTCCTTGCAGTCATTAACTTCTAGCACACTGCTGTAATCAGCACAATGGTCGCCATTCTCTGGAGCATCACGACTGGATTGTCAGCACAAAACAAGTGAGTTTAACAGTTGTACCATGGGCACATCAAGAACCCAAATACTAGCCTATGAGGTAACTACCTGACCTAAGCAAGAAAACCCATCTAATGCTCCTTGACCAATCAACGAGGGACCTTGTACTTCTCCCGAAAAGGTCATGAGGCCTCGGCATGAGCTCCAATTTTCCCAAAGTGTCCTCCTCATGGACCCTTAGCCACCAACTTTTTCTGGTTACACCACAGGCATCAAAGTATAGACACCAGCAGGTCATTCAAGGCCCCCGTCAATCACCAGAAAGGCCCTAGAAAAACCATAAACTAGTATTGCCTCCCCCGCATTTAGATGCCTGGATAGAACGTCAGAACCTCTTCAAGCAATTATTGGGGCAAATTGTTCCCTGCAGTCATTTTGTCCGACGTGAAATAGAGCTGCAATCAGAGCCTATTCTTTTTCCTCAAGAATGGCAGGACATCCCCAGAGAATGTTCTGCCTACCCATTTTATATCCAATATCTGAAATTGCTTACTCTGTTCCAGTTCATCTTAACCTCGAAGGCTCGAAGTATCTTGTTGTTTCAAAAGAGAAACAAGGAAAAAAATCAAAGAAAAACAAAGAGGGGGAAGAAGAAGAAATGTTCATTGAAAAATTACATGAAAATTTACTATTTAAAGAATTGCAGAAATTCAGCCAATTAAGCCTTTTAGGTGAGTTAAACATAGAGTTCCAATCCACAACTGTCATTTCAAAACCTAGGCAACCTTCTTCAACAGAAGTCCACTATTTGCCCAAATTGACATGTCATGCCTAAAAATGGGTAACTTCTCCAATAGTAAATTTGGGAAAGAGCAGTCAGAAATATCCATTAGTTATTCTAAGCCCACATCAATTATTACGAACTAGAGTTTGGCCTCTCTGTTTCTGTAAGTCAAGTAGATTACAACAAATTGACTCGAGCCGCGCGGTAGTTGCCTTGGCTGGACATAGGGCCTGCCTTCAGCCTTCAGAGGAATGGCGGAGCCAATTTATGATTTTAGCTTGCCAGGTTGTAGGAGTTGTATCGCAGACTTCAAACACATATCAGGAGCTAAACACTACTTCACTGCTGCATTTTTTTTCCTTTCAGGGTGGGTTTTGGATATGATGTCACTATTGCTGTTTCTTCTGACTCTGCAATAACCATAGGAACACTGTCACAGCTCTCCCGATGGCAAGCATAGCTTCTCAAGACCCCCCGAGCAGAGAATCTGTCTGGCTCACATGTATAAAAGACTTGGCTGCAATCAATAAACAAGTAAAAGATAAAAGTTGCAGCAACAGACACATTACAGTCTGCGTAAGATTCTAAATTTACAAAGCCTTGTTTTCTTCTACCAAGCATCAAGAATTGCCCTTGTAAACTAAGCTGCAAACACCCGCAAAAGAAATGTTGCGGGAATAGCACCAATCTGTAGATATCTCAGCTCAGTACGTACTTCTCGGATAAACAGGAAATATACCTGAAAACAGAATCATGCGAAAAACTCCTATAGCAGTGCATAAAGCTTCTCTCAGCTGATAGATCAGAATGTTTAAGATTGACAATTAGAAGCAATATGTACTGTCCTCCCTATCTAAAAGAAAAAAATGATTTTTCCTCCTTGCTACGAATGTTGTTCATCATGATATACAAATAGGGGATTATTTGAACAAGCATGAAACGTGGAGAAATTTTACAGTTGCTGGCAGCAATTAGTTGTCCCTTTCTATAAGTCTCAAGTGCTTCATGTTCCAAATCATTCAAGATACATTACATAAAATTTTGGACTAATCCTATCAACATGAATTAATGTAAAACTATCACCCAAAAGATTAAAAAAAAAAAAAAAGGCAATATCTTGCTGTCAATTGTGTTCTTTGTTACGAGTCAAAACGGAAGAATGTGAAAAAGGCAGAAATGACGACATATACATACACTAACCAGAACCACAGGGCAGGATCAAGCATTTCGTCTGGATGAAAAATTCAACAAACTACAACAATGTGAAGATCCTCAGAATGAGTTACATATTCTTTGATCATCCTACTCATTATTCAGGATTTTATCATAATTATACTGTTATACACATTCAGTAACAAAAGAGAGCATGCTGTAAGGAACACTAGGTGAATTAAGATGCCGACTCCACTTCACTACTAGATTTTATGCTCAAGAGTAGTGCAACTAAAACTGGATGGTACATCCATGTCATAATCATCGCGGGTCAATTCAAAGACCAAAAATGTGGCTAACACCAAAAAGTCATAACTCCGTCCCACTTAGTATACAGACAAACTAGGCAAACTGTTGAAGGCTACTCAAAATTTCATAACTCATGATATGCTAATAATAAGATTCACAACAGCAAACTTGCACTGAATCAGTGTTATGTCTAAAGGATTCCTTTACTGGTAAGCGTTTACAGTTCTTCATAACAGATTTACATAGAGGATTGACAAGTTTTCCACAATGATAAAGCAAGCCAATTGCATTATCCATGTCAACCAGTTGATACCAATTTAATTTCCTCTATCATGCAATAACATGCTTAAAAGTTTCACAAGAATAAAATCACCCCATGATGCGAGCATTAAGGTAGAGAAGCTTCAGTTGGTAAGTAGTTCTTTCGGACAAATGAAAACTGAAAAAGATTATCTTTTATGTCTCAATAAGAACAACACAATACTACTCAGACAAATACTTTGGTGAAAACTGAAAACTTTGGTTAATTAGATTCCAATCAATCTTGATGTTGGAGATACATACACATGAACTCTTGCATGACGCACTTTCACCTTTCTGCTAATGTACCTACACTACACATTATTCCTGCAAAACTGTTCTAAATTTTCTCATTAACTGTAAATTACAGGAGAAAGCAGAAAATATGAAGTGAGATTTATGCTAATCATACAACAGTGCAACCAAATTTGGGGTACTTCCTCTGCAGATCCGTTTCGCTGGTTGCTGAAAAATTGGATTTTCTGGCCGATGGCAAGCCCATGGCAGGATAAGACAAGGATTCCCTGCTCTGGTCCCTATCATTTTAAGAGACAGAATTTTACCTCGAGCAGTAGACAGGTTCAAAAGGCCATGAACAGAAAACCATCACTTTACTGATGTGCTGTAAAACATGAAGAACAGCATGACCTTTGAACCAGCAGCGACCAATCCTTGTCTAGCTTGGTGTTAACAAAGTCCAGGTGCACAACTTATTCTTCAAATGCATGTGTACAAATTCTCTCCAGCAGCAAGGGCCAATCTTCGCCAAGTTGCTGCGGATTCAGCTCCATGGCAACCCTAAAGTCTTGCAAAGAAATAGGGCAATGTGGTCTATGCTCTGGCATGACTTCTAATGGCCTACCGCTATTCTGCATATGATAAAGATGACCAGGCCTGACACCATTAACAAGCTTCATAGGTGCCTGATGCTTCTTGTTCCTTATTGGTTCATGTCCCGATCTTGCCGCCACAAGATTGACACAAGAGCTAATCAATCCATTCAAATAAAGGTCCAAACCATTATTTAACAAATTAGCACAATCAGTCGAGACCCCTTCAAGGCCCTGTGCTGCAGCAATCTGCTCCATGCGCTCTCTCAGATTTATGTTGTCCAACAAGACACCAGAATTGAAAGTACTAACAAATTTACTGCTACCTGCTATCGGCAATGCTCTGCGTGCCCCACCTACACTGACTGGGAAGAATGGAACTCCAAGTGGGGCTTGCAGCTGACTCCTTGCATGCATCTCTTTCACAGCTCCTCTATCTGACGCTTCAATCTGGTCCTTGCTATGTAGAGAAACTGGTCCATCTTGTGGTCCCTTTATTACTGAAGCTTTAGAAGGATGCAGAACCGAAGCCTCCTGGACATTCTCTACCTGCTGCATAGGTCCTTGATGATGCTGCACCGATCCTTGAAGATCAGGTGGATGAGAAATCCCATTCTCCAAGATAACACTAAAATCACCTGAATCCTTAATTACTATTTGCGGAGAAGAAAAGTTTGTCTTCCCATTTGGCCCAAGAGCACTGCGACGATCCACAGCTCTCCGATCACGAGACCCTGTCCTGGCCTTTCGGGGTGATAAAGGTAGCATGTCACCATTTGGCAAACCTTGCAGATTGGAAGCCTGCGCTGCAGCACTATGGGACCCATTCTGCTGGGAACCATCATTGGGAGTCTCTTTACTCCCAACTGCAGTAATGGACTTCACAGTATCAATGTCATGACTTGGCGGAGGAACTTTTGCACTACAAGCATTCTTCAAGATTGAGCGAACGAACTGATTATGCAGGGGAATGTTTTCCCTGCCTAAAATCCTAACACAAAGCTTATTAAACTCAACCTTGCTAATCTTCAAACTCAATAACCTATTCAAATAATAGAAGTACTGCTTGGACCCCTCTGGCCCAAGTTTCCTCACTATTTGAGCTTTCAATTCAGCAAGATTGATCCGCGAATGCTGCTGTGGCGGATGCATTTCCCTCAACATTTAAACTCCATAAACAACTACAACGAAACAGTATACTATATCATACAATTCCCAAACAACAGCAAATCAGAGACACCCCAATTACACTACTAAATTAGGGTTTTACTCCAACTCCAAAAACCCATCTTCCAAACAAGATATAAACCCTCTATAAGCAAACCCAACAATGCCAAACCAAAACCCACCTCCAAAATCCGAACTTTGAATTGTACAACAATTGGTGGGATTGGGTTGACATCCTGAGATCCCAATTCCCCCAACTTAACTAACTCTCCCTCCAAAAACCCAATTCCACAATTTTTCAAATTCCAATTCCACTCAACTCAAAACCAAACAAACGCTCCTTTTTCTCCACTAAAAACCCCCACCAAAGATGCCTCCCTCCAACTTCAAGCAAAACCCACAAATTTAATCCCCAATTCCAATTAACAAGAAACTACCAATAATTCCCACAAAACCACCAGATAAACTGAAAATGCCACCTTTTATCAAAAGATTCAACCTTGAAGTTCCCCAATTCAAGTTCAAATCTTTCCCACGAAATTCCAATACACAAGACAGATTTAAGCTTAAAAACTCGCAGAAATTAGACTATGTAAAGCCAAAAAAATTTATGGGCTCACCTTATTTAAGCTCCAAATACTGATTTGAATTCTGGGTCTCAACAAAAATGGGAAAAAAATTTATAGTTGTGAAGTATTACTTGTTCGTTGGAACCCAGGTTGCTTCTTCTTCCATTGCTCTTTCTCTTTCCTTCTTATTTCTTCCTCTTTCTCTCTCTAAAATATTATTTGCATTCCAATTCTCCCTCAAAAATTTCAGAACTTTTTTTCTCCCTTTTTTATTTAATTTCCGAATCAGAAATCGATGACCCTTGCCCTCTACCCCTCTCTCTCTCTGATCGCTCTTCTCTTCGACACTCACTTTCTCTCTCTTCTTTCTTTCTTTCTTTTTCTCTCTTTTTTCGTTTTTGTGTCTGATTAGAAAGATTAATGTTTTTGCCCTTTTTTTTTTTTGGGGAAATTTTAATTCATGGCAGTTCCTACTCTACACGTGGTCTTGGCGCGTGTACACTACTCGCATCAGCAGCTAGAGTTTTTACTGACGTGCTCAGAAATGATTGGAGCTTACTCTTCTGCAACCAAAGTGCGTGTCAGGAGATAAGTAGTTTATGGATATATATATATATATAATTTTATTTTAATTTTTGCCGGGGTGGGAATTGAGTACCTAAAAGAGGGAATTTGTCAATGCAAAATACTAATTAATCAAGTACAAAATTCCTTCCACCATTTTTGTGAGAAATGAACCAAACCTTGTGAGGTTTTTCCTGTCCTGTAAGAAAAAGAATGGAAGTTTTAAGATACTCTAATTCATCGAATAATTAGTGATTCTACAGGTTTTAGTATTTTGTTGAAATGAATCTTTAATTGAAGCAGAAATTTCCCCAGAATGCAAATGAAGTACTTGGTAGTTTTAAACACCATGCTACTCTGAGCTCCTGAGAAGTAAGTACTAAAAAGTCAGAAATCTCTACATGATGTGTAGAAATCTGTTTATCCCTCCTCTATCAAGTACTGAAAGATTCAGGAAAACCTATTTTTTCTTTTTCTTTTTTTTTTTCTCTTGAAAAGTGTTTTTCTATTTTATAAGCAGTATGTGATCAATTTCATGAATTTCTAATATGGGGTTAGCTTCCTTAGATTGACTTAAAAGATAGATTTATATTGCAAGTTTGGAACAGAATTGGTTGAATTAGGATATTTCCTAGTGTTCAGTTTCCTCATTGCAAAGAAGGGTGCTGCATCAATTTAATTGCAAACAGAAATAAAGCTCAGAAATGAAGGATGAATAATTGTCAAACAAAAGAGATATCATACAAACAGGAGTATCTAAACATGATAGGCTATAGCTTACTGTCCACTGCCCCTACTTTCTCCCTGTTTTTGTTTCAAAATTTTCTACACGAACCATGCCCATGTATCTCTTTAATAGAGATGTCAAAAATTCATATCATAATAGTCTTTTTATCTATTTGCCAAAACTTTATATTTGAGCAATTTCACTAACTGTAAAACATAAGTTAATTGGGTTATTTCCATTGGTTGCAACATAATTATTAGGATAACCAATTAAGAATAGGTTGACCAGGCTTCTGCTCACTTGGGGAAAAGAAATACACCAACCAATATAACTCATATCTATCTTTAGATGTTTAGCTAATTTGAACTATTTATCTTTGACAGATCTTTGACTCGGCCAACTATGTATAAGTTCACTAAATCTTGACTAGGCAAATTTTGAGCTAGGACTTGGTTATGAGACCATTCTTAATGCTTTCTTTGTCTATTCTAATTTTGCAGTGTCATTAAAAAGTTCTCTCTCTTAAGCAGGAATTGAACACTATATTAGGAGTATAGAAGAAATATGCCGAAGTGGAGGCGACTAGAAAGTTATGGTATGATAGTAATCCTTGCATTGTTACAAATCAGCTTATCGCATGCTCATGAAACATTTGATAAGTAGGAGATGAAAAGGGATGTACTACAGCATATAACCCTCATCCAGACAGGTTAAATTTTTTTTAAAAAAAAATTAATTAAACGGATATAGAGTTTTCATGGATTTAAAATAGAAATGAAATTTAAATAAAGGTAATTGAACAGTATACATGAAAGTTTTCACACTAGGGTGGCAATCGGTTCGGGTTGGGTTAAGAGAATGGTATAACACAAAACCCACTGACCCGTCAACCCGAAACTATCCAACCCAAACACGACTTGATACGAATTGACAGATTGGCGAATTGACCCGAAAATAACCCGAAGGGACCCGAAATGACCCGAATTTTTTGACCTTTAACAGGTCAAACGGGTCAACCCGTTAATGACCCGACCCGGCCTGTTTATTTTTCGAGTCAGTCGGGTTCGACCTGATTCTGACCCGAACCCGTTAAGCCTTGATCCAAACCCATTATTTTTGTGTTGTGTTTTCAAATCGTGTCGGAAATTGCCACCCCTATTTCACACAGCCCACTAAGTATTAAAGCAACGTTAATCCTGTCATCGATAATTCAAGTGCATTTGTGCCTGCAGAAACTCTATGTGCATCAGAGAATACAGGCACAACAGTGAAAGTCCTGATCACCCTCCTTTCACAGTCTTTTACCTTCACCTGATATTATCATCATCATTTATTTCAGAAGAAAAGGAAATTACTCCTGAACAAAGGAAGCTATAGACTGAAGAACAGAGAAAATCACTATCAGGAATAGGGCTTTAAACCAATGAACAAGTTTTTGGTTTTGAGTAACCCAAAAAGGGAAGGAAAAAAAAAAAAAGTCTTCGGTTTTGAAGTCCTATTTCAAAGATTTTGACAAAGACGATCTCATCCTGTCAAAGAGTGAGGCAGGGGAGATTCATGTCCTGCAGCAGAACAACAGAAGTTAGATGGAGGTACTCGGCTCCTCCACCACTTACCATCTAGCGTGTTCTTCACAGTTAAAAACAGGCAAAGAACACTTTACTGGTGAAGGCGAGATCATGTAATACAAACCCAGTACAGTTCTCAGGTATGGGAACTTCAAGACTCTTCCGTGCAAATCTTTCTCAGATATACAATTTCAACTGGTGGTCAAATGTCAACAGCTCAGCCTGGGCTTCATACTTGATAAAATTGTTTCAGATTGGGGTGAACCTGAACGTCTGCATTCATATATGTTTAAAGAAAACAACAAGATCTTTTCATGACATCTTTTAAAATGCATCAGAAGAAGAAAAACAGAAGAGGAGAGTTCACAGAATTCATCCTTCCGATGTCACAAGGAATACCACATCTTTACTGCTTATAAGCTGCAACCTTGTTCCAAATGCACTCCTCAAAGATGCATTTTCTTGTTAATGAGGTACAGCTGCAGCACTGGGTAATCAGAAGAGGAAATCGTGCATGCCCAACAGTATTCAGTCATCGCATGTTAATTCAAATCTCCAAGGTTTCTCATTCTCTTGCCTGTAATTTGAGGAAAAATTCATTGTCAAGAAAAAATACATCAAATTCTGCCTGATGATGCAAAAACAATTCTCTCATAGATACTACTGATAATGCTGAACTTAAAGTTAATTTGTGTAACAGGACAGAATTCACTCAAAGCACACAAGCAATGATAGAGGTGGTAGTTACAGGGAAGTATGTATCCTCTTCTAACAATTTTTTTTAACTGGATTGCAAATTATGTCAACAATATCATTTCCATTTCAAGATAAGCAATATAAAAAACATATTTTAGTAAAAGGAGCTGAAAAAAGGCCACCGACCCCATCAAAAGCTTGGCGGTTGCAACGAGAAACATCACAAAAGCAAGAACAGAATCAAGACTAGAAAAAACGCCAGACTCTGGCGTCACAAAGGACTAACAACAGTACAAGCATACAAGAAGTTTTGTCAAAAAGCAAGTTAATGAATTTGAAAAGACTGCGTTTACCATAACACTCCAGCTTTGGTTCATCACTTTTCTCACTTTAAGAGAGCAGACTTTTTCCTCTTAATATACAGGACATCAGGGCCATGAGGTTGATAATGAAATCTTTCCCTCCAACTCCTGGAGTTTTCAGCTTTAAGGCTTTTCTTTAACTGGATGAGCTGCATGAGAAAAGGATGGGCAACACACTCATGTACAGGGGCATTAAATTCTTTCTCCCCATAAACGCAGAAAGGAAATATGAGTTTCAAGCTTCCATGGACCATGCAACCTTAACTGCATCCAGACAACCAAGACAATATCAAAGAAAAAAAAAAGGTTAAAAAGTAAACCCGTGACACGCAAGAAACTAAGCTACAGCACACTTGCTGATGTAAGAAGGACAGGGTGGTATAATCCTTCCCCAAAACCGCCCCCGCCCCCCAAAAAAAAGATATAAAAAAAAATTGCAAATAAGATTTTGCACCCCAAAAAGTTTGTAGTAAAGAGAAAGTTACCCCTCCCATGATAAGTTTCTCACTTTCTCCATATTCCTCCCTCCACCTCCACTCTCACATCCTGGATTCCCCATACTATAAGGTAAGAGACAATCTTTATAAAACACACAAAGTCAATGTATGATGTCTAAAATTGGAAGGCTTCAGATCATAAGATTTTGTTTGCAATATCAGAGAGAAATAAGGTGATGTGGGGAAAGGAATCAAGCAATTAATATTCTGCACTGGTACTTGATGGTTATGAACATAGATACATGCAATCATCAAGGCTTCTCTCATGAAACATATACTTGCATAATGATTTTAAGAAAGGATCAACATAGATCTCTGATGATATCTTGGAGCAGTTACCTTATAGGTTCTCCAAAGGCTTCATAAAAATCATTAATGAAGTTGTAGAGAAAAATTAGATACATAGTCAATGAGCAAGAGCCAGGATTTTCAGAACTCTGACAACCTAAACCAAACAGGACAAGTACACAGAAACAGCAGTCTACCAATTTACAGTCCCATCCCAACATCCCTTTTTGTCCACGAAAACTCCGTGACCCCAGTTTACTGCACCGAAACATTGCCCAAGCGGCAAACCAGCTGGAAAGCTAGCTACGCATTCTCCCAACCTCATTCAAAGCAATGTATAAAGGCAAGAAACAAAAAGCAATTAAACAAAACATGACAAAATGTCAAACTGAAAGTAGTTAGACAGCAAATAAAATGGAATGCACAAGTCCACTATTGCAGCAATTTCATTTATTAAAAGAAACGATAATCAACAGATAGCGCGATACAGATAGAGAAAGAAACACATACCAGTGATTCAGGCAAAGAATCTTCTGAATTTCAGATCCATCACCACCGAGGTATTCTGCCTTAGTATGCAAGGCATCTATCTGAGCTTCAAAAGGGAAAAGGGGAAAAAGTGAAACTCAAAAATCAATAACAAATGATAATCAATAAGGAGTACAAAGAAATCTGGCAGAGCAATAACCATTCTCTTCCAATTCTAGTCTTAGGCTGTATACTTATGATGACAAGCTTTATACTATGCAAATCCACCTAGATCAACATCAAATGACTGTAATACTGAACTCACCCAAGGGATATACTTCAGAAAAATTGTATCACACACTGGAGATCATGCAAGACTGCATTGCCTTTTTAAGATGTTACTGTTCAAATATTGATTCATTTGTAGAAAAGTTTTGAAAGAAATACTAAACTAGCTAAACAGAAAAGGGAACACCAGATGTTACCACAAAATTAAAGAGGAAAAAACAACAAATTGATCTCTTAAGAATTTATATATTGAGATGGTCATAGTTATTGACATAATATTAAGCCAACTGGCACCATTTCACCAAAAAAAAAAAAAAAAAGGTCCAAGATTAAGGCCATTGATACAAAAAACTAAACCCATTTTATTGAAAAATCAGCTGTCCAAACCAACAGCATGAATTCACTCCAATTCTTTTCACCTGAAAATTAGGACCACTTCCAGGTTGACTTCTAAGAGCATGCATTCTGGTAGTGGAGTCCAAACACATGCGAGTGTGAGATTGAGAGAGATAGATAGAGAGAGATGCAAGAAAATAAATATGGATTTGAAAAGGAAAGGAAAGGAAAACAAATGATTCACCCTTGTAGATAGAACCAAATTGCATACAGATAGATCGCATTTTCCAGTTTCCACTAGACTTTTCTTCATACACTGTTATTTATAGAAGCCCCTAATGTGCATAGACAGTAGATTAAGCACTGATGACTGTTAACACGGCGGTAACCCACAAATCTAGTAAACTGACGAACTTGAAGCCCATAATGTGCTGGACAAGGTTTATTACTTCCAGTGTCATATAAGTTGATACTATAGGTCATCAATAAAGACAGCATAACAAAAATTAAGAAAACAGGTACATACAAGTTTTCCTATAATAAGTGAAGGCCAGATTACAGATCAGAGCCTTCCCAGGACCTTAAGGTCACATATTTGGAATAGAAATTACAACCAAAAACACATTGACAGTAGAAATTGAAGAAAGAAACCTTGCCACCACCACATTCATAGTCCTAAACGATGTTAACGAAGCAGTCCAATATGCCTGAAATGCAGGGAACAATTCAGAGTAAGATATAAGAAGCCTATGAAGAACTAATCTAGTATGTTGCACAAATAGCTTGCTGCTTTAGCTGCAAAATACAAAAAATGATAACATGCAGATTACTGGATTACTGCACAATGGAACCACAAAAAAAAGATGTATTTCAAATAAAATAACATTAAATTGGTGCTTCAAAATGCTCAGAATCAAGTAAAATTAAACTCTCTAACCAACTGAAAGTGATCATGAGTTTTTCATAACCTTCAACGAGATTATGAGCAACATAACAACCATACAATGAATCGACTTCATTGGCTTCTTTATTGAGTCACCACTGAGATGTGTAAGATATATCACTTGTGAAATCATAGTGGTGGTACGAGGCAACATCAGAATGCCTAGTGTGAGAACAGAAATTGAATGGTGTACGGAAGGACCAGGAGTTGCCTCTTGCTCTTAGATAGAGAGAAGGCTTTTACCTAATTGGGGACATCCGTTCTCCTCCAGTCATCACTTTCATCTGAATAGTCACCTCGAGATCTCATTTTAAAATTAACCTTCATACCACGCATTATACTTGATAGCTCGTGTATTGAACAGGAAGTACTTTTCTCCATCTTATCAGCAAGTATCTCAGTCTGCTCTGCAATTCCTGACCCAATAAGTTTGCTTCTCAACAAGTTACAGGTTTCAGTATAAGGTGGCAATCCTTCATCAACCATCATTTCAAAATATTTGCATGCCTCCTGAAGATTGTGTTTCTTCTTGCACAGACCGTGGACCATTACGGCATAAGTTGAGACTGGAGGATAAAATCCCCTCTGATCCATACTCTCCCAAACCTTTTGAACCCTATCCTGTCTTCCCACTCTGATAAGCATTTTAAGCACCATATTGTAGGTATGCCTATCCAGTTGGCACCCACAATTATCCATTCTTGAGATCAGCTTAAGTGCTCTATTCACTTCATTGCGATCACAATGAAAAGCTAGAATAGCATTGTAACTCCAGACGTCTGGCATCACTCCCTTCTCTATCATTTCATCCAGAAGTTGGTATGCTTCCTCCACATTATCATTCTTACAAAGCTTCTTAATAATACAATTATAAGTATACACATTTGGCTCAAGATTGTACCTTTTCATCCTATCCAGAACTCTAAAGGCTGAATGCATATCATTTACTTCAACAAAAGCATGAATGAAGATTGAATAACTAAAAGCATCAGGCACAAATCCCTTTGACCTCAGCTCACTGAACAACTTATATGCCTCATCCACTTTCCCTCCCTTACACAAAGACTCCAAAATACTATTATAAGCAAGTAAATCAACCTCAGATCCTCTGCCAAGCAACTCATCAAACATTTTCCGGGCATTGCCCAACTCCCCAATCTCACCCCACCCTCTGATTAAAATACTGTAACTTTTTGCAGTTGGAGTGAAGACGTCCTTAACCTTATCAAAAAATTCCTGGGCATGTCTAACATGCTTTCTTTTGCAAAGCAGATAAATAAGCTGATCGAGGTCATTAACACTCGGGGAAAACCCAAAATCAAGCATTTTATCAAAAGCCCTGATAGCTTCAGCTGGCAAATTAGCTCTACTATAAGCCCTGAAGACAATCCAGAAAATTTCTGGGCCCATCTCAAATTTTCGAGTATCCCTCATCTCAACAAGAAAATCCCATATCAATGGGAACTGTTTACTACTGCCTAAAATATCAACTAAAATATGATGGCTATCTTTACTATGCTGAAAACCCGGTAATTCCCTTGCCCAGAGAAAGAACCTGTGAGCTGAAAAGCCCAGATTTTTACACCGTTTAAGGACTTGTTCGACTAAGTTGGTTGAGATTTTGGAGGAAAATGGATGAAGGGCTGATTGAATATCGTGGTGGGGGCTTCTGTAATCGCTGAGAATTCGAGAGAGCTCGTTCACAAGGTCCGGGGATGGTGGGTCCTTGTCGGAGTAAGATGAAAAGGGTCTAAAGTAATGAGCTTTCTTGCGTAACGACTGGAGTATATCTTTTGTGGTCTTGGCGCGAGAAGAGACGAATGTGATCGCCATTTTTCGTTTTCTGTATAAACTGAAACTTGCAGATTCAGCGGAGTATATATATATATATGTACTAATATCTCTTCTATCTCAGCTAACGACGCCGTTCGTGGGAACTGCTGCAGCCTGCAAGAGCAGCTCTGGAACTCCGGTCCGGAACAGCGCACGTTAACTGGAGGCGAGAACTACAAAAATTACGAAAATTTGCATTCGGAGCCTCTATGGTATGGGATAGTATGTTAAATCTCATGAAGTTCTGAAATTTAACATTTTAGTCCTCTAGGCAATTGACTTTTCTGCTCTCCATCCGATGATTACTTGGCTAAAATTCCAAAATTGGACGTACACGTAAATAGAGAATGTAAATAGAAAGAATTTGCATACTTTGCAGTATTTGTTGTTTGTGTATATGCCTAAAGTCAATCAACTTCTTGGATTTCTTATACACTTTAACTATTTATGTAATAATAAATGACATTTTTATCATATTGATTGCTTATATTTTTATATAAGTATGATAAAACTCTTAGAATAAACCTAATCAATGAAATCATAAGAGTTATGATGGTGAGATTCATTCGATTATAAATAAGGTTTATTCTTAAATATCTCTAATCATAGTATTAACAAGAAAAGGCATTGTTAATACAGTTACACTAGCACATACTATGCCGTTTCTATATAAGAAGTAGTAGACCTCATCTACTATGGTGTGTGAGACACCTAAGCAAGTATATGGGTGCTTGATGGTATGATCAAGTTCACTAGATTGATCCACCTAGAGATATCTTTTAAGTGCCAGAGGATTAATCTCTAAATGACGTTTATGTAAATGATCCTTAGACTTAAAGTTATCATGGTATCTTGAATATGGATAGTTATACTTTCTTTGTTATATGATTGCTCCTGTAAAAGGGAATGCTCACATCATTAGCAAATGAGTGTATCTTTAAAGTATGGAAAGATGATGAATGACCTATAAAAATTTAATGCCTCTTATGGAAGAGTAGTTATCTCGTGTTTGGCCACTTGTAGAAGTATAACTCGAAAATCTTAGCATTAAGTGGGAGAGTTTTAGAAAGTGTTTCTAAGAACTTCTTCACTGGAGTTATACTTCGGTACAAGAGAAAAGAGCATTAATCACACAATGGAATAGGCACAACTTATTCCAAGATTAATGTGAGATAAGTGTGGTAAAAAGATATTAGTTACATTGTAAACATTCACTGAAAGGTGAAGTCATCCACTTGACTTTTCTCATTACTTGGGTGGTCATGATGCATTGTTAGATGCCAATCTTGATCTATAAGTATGAGTTGACTGATTAGTGGAATCAGTGATAAATTAAAAGGAGTTTTAATTTATCTAGTTCTTATTAAATTAAAAGGAGTTTTAATTTATCTAGTTCTTATTTATTAAAAATATATAGCTCATACTTATTGCCAACGTATATGAGAACCTAATGGGTCACACACATTACGAACTTTTTTAGTTAGATTAAATGAATTTCAAGTGGGACTTGATAGATAAGTTTTATAACTTATAGTTTGATTTGTGAGACAAATTAAATTTGAGGGACTTATGGTGCAAATAAGTTTTAGTCTTCCAAATACAAGAGTTGTATTAAAATTAAGAAGTTAAATCTTATTGGAAACTGATTTCAGGTTTCAATAAGGATTTGATAACTTATTTGTCTATAAATACTCACTCAACTTTGGCTAGCAAGTAGAATCATCACACAAATTATCTAGTGAGATTTTTGAGAAAAATATCCAAAATTCGTCCAAGAAAATAAGGAAAAAATTGCATCTCTTACTTCTTATCTTGGGATGAATTTTTCATGATGAAAAATTGGAATTATCTCAATAGACTTGTGTGTGGTTGTCTTGGCAATAGTTAGCACTAATTTAGTTTAAACTAATTCGACCTTGGAGATTCTAACTAAGGAGGTTTGTGTGGATCACCATTAGAGGCCGGACACATGTATGGTTACATGGATCTCTTTGCCATCCTCTGCATCAAATCTCCACCAAGTTCAATGAGGCCGTCATGGATTGAGATAATGTTCTTGAACTAACTCTATGTTACATGGATTTAATCAAAGGACGATCTATTAAAAGGAATAAAAATTTTAAATTTCTACGTTTATCTCCTTAATTCCTTACATTTATATGCTCAACAATAAACAGAATCTTTGATATTACGGCTACTTTACTTGCAAAACAGAAGAAAAAGCCAACACTGACACTTCTATTTCTCCCAACCTCCATTTTAAGTTTTCATTTTCGCCATGCGTATAATCTTATTGCTTTAAAAGAAAGTGGAAGTTCTACTTGATTTAGCGTCATTTTTTAGTAATCTTGTCACCTGAGAGTTAAGAACACTTTTAGTGGAAAACTTTATCGATTCAGCAACATAATACTTTTCATACTTAATTTCTAGATTTTGGACTTCAGACATGGTGGAGAGGCGGCAGCGCATTGAGCACTTTTTTTCTTTTTAAGCCCACAATCTGAATTTTATTCATTAACTCACAAAATTGACAGCCACCAAATACTGCTAAGAGTAGTGAAAGGGATGGGATACCTAACTTTCTAAAATTCCTAATTAGATAATAGGAATTGTCTAGTAGGCCTGTATTAATAGGACTTTCGGCTAGCATTTGTGAAGAGCTTTCTTCTCATTCAAAGAACTTCTCAAGTGTGTCACTCTCACTTTCAAACTCCTATAGACAATGAAGGACATTGCTCCATCAGTCATATGATCACAATCCCTTTTCTCTCCTGCCTCGGACTTCTCTTTCCTACATACTTGTTCAGGGAAGGCCCCAACAAAAGTTTTGGGAGAAATTTTTAGTTCGTTCATCATTTAAGGTGCGTAGCTCTCATTTCCTTTCAATTAAAGTTCAGGTTGTTACCTATTTTTGTCCTCTTGATGTACTCATATGTTAATTGACTTGTTTATTTTGGTCGACATAACATCTGTATTTCATTCGTTATTGATCCGTTTAGATTAGTTGTTTTTGGAATTGTTTTTCAAAAACAGTACTGTAGTATTACTGAAAACAATTACTATAGATATATTTGGAGTTGTTTTTGGAATTTCTATTTTTTCCTTTTCTTTTCCCTTTTTTTTTCCTCTTCTTCTCCCCAACCTCCCTCGTCCCTCCTGTTCCCGGTTGCCGGTGACCTGCCGGGAAATTTTTTTTTTTTTCCCCCACCTCCTCCCATCCCACACCTCCTCTCCTCTCTCCCCTCCCCTCCCTCCTATCTCCCTCCCCTCCCAGGATCTGATGGTGGGAGGGGAGGGAAGCTGAGGAGGAGGGGAGGGGAGGAGGGAGGAAGGAAGGGGGGAGGAGGGGAGGAGGGGAGGAGGAGGGAGGAGAAAAAAAAAAAAACTGGTCGTCGTCGTCACATGGTCACCGTGAGAGGGAAGAGAAGAAGATGGAAATGGAAAAAGAAATGGAAAGAAAAAAAGAAATAGAAAAACAAATATAGAATATTGTGAAAAACAAATGTTATTTTTGGGGTTATTTTTACGGTAGCATTTGGGGTGTGAAAAATAATTTTTTAAAAATAGGGGTAAAAACAAGGAATCCAAACAAAACCATGATGTTACAACCACAAAGGATTGTTTTATATTCATGCCTTTATGCCAATTCTTTTATTGAATGTATTTACTTGAATAATTTTCTCTATCGTCTACATAGACCACCAATCAACTAACTGATATATTGGATGTTGAGACTTGAGAGGCACTTCAAGTTTTCCGATGGTATAACAGAAGCCTCGGAGCTGAATATTAAGTTGCAGATTATACTGGGATCACTATCAATATGATGGTTAATGTTTCGTTCATTACCAAGCAAAGAAATAAACCAAGAACAAAAATGGCAGTCAAAATTTACTTAAATAGCAACATTAATTTCAAATTCTTCTTCTGCTTTCTTTCTTTCCCCCTTTTTTTTTTTCTGTAGGTAGAACTGAATTTCAATGCATCGAGCTCAAAGCACGCTTCAGAGTTTGATAATTCAACATTATCAATCTTACTTGTGCCGTTTGAATGAGAGATAATGAAAGATTTGAAATGCTCTCCAATTCCTTTAGTTGTTTTCATTATTTAGAAGGTATTTAGATTTATAAATTATCAATTATTTATGTATTTAAAATATATTTTAATAGTTAGTATATTATATACCCAAATGCCTACAAAGTAATACAAACCATTACAGCGATGTAGATGGATTTTAAATTTTTTGTCAAATTCGTCAATCCAAGCAAAGCTAAACTTGTGGAATGACCAAATTATTCTACCAAGGAAAAAGAAAGAGAACAAAAGTCAAAAAGGCCGTCTTACCAGCTAGGTGGCAACTTTTCCAAGCATGAAAACGATCCGTAGAACCACTAAAAACTGATTCCTTTAGGTGATAGAAATTTTAAGCATAGGAGACTCCTTCAGAGGGAGAGGAGATAACCATTTGGCGTTGCAAGAAACTCTCAAGTAGTCCATCCATCGTAGCAACTTGTTTGGATGGAGCTTCCTTTAAGCTAGGCCAACCTAACACGGAGACAGCCTCTATTGATGCAAAAATCCATCTTTTATATCATCAAAAGCCTTCCTTCTTTGCTTTTATGCCCTATACAAGTTCTTGATTACTAGTTGTCTAAGGGAAAACTGTATGTTTGAAGGAAGGAAGTGGTTATTAGAGCTGTGTTTAAAGTTGGCTATCTTTGGAAATCAGAGGAAGGAAACTGCTATCAACTTGATCGGGTAATGTTTCCGTTTGGTTTTTTGCTTTCTGAGCAAAAGTTCAGGTGACTGATTGAATCATTTAGTCAACAAACCTCATATTAGTCTCAAGCATAATGCCCTTTGGTTCCAATCGCAAGAAAGTCCCTCCCCCCTCTTTGAGGAGGCAAGAAATTAAGGTTACTTTCAACAGTATATAGCTTACTTGCAAACTTATACTCGAAAAATATAAATGTTTTATTTGTTTTCTAGGTTAGAGTATGTCTAAAATGATAGGCTATTATATGCTTATTTTATCATATAGTCCTACTATAGTGTATGAGTTTTGTAGTCGAAAGTCAACAACCAAGTCTTACCATTAGAGAATATCAATTTACATTTTGAGAGTATGAATATAATACTTTTGAATATTCATTTCTTGGTTTCTTATATAATACCCCTTTTTCCTTGGTTTTTGATTTGACGCTCTTTTTCACGCATTTAATGAATTAAAAGAAACATTTTGAAACCCTTGGTCTAATCCCTACTCCGGCCGGGCCAGTCTAACCAAGAAGTAGCTCTAATGTGAGTTGTAACCTATTGAAACCTGCAAAAAAGATGTAGTTAATAGTTTTACCTTTAAAGAAAAAAAAATTTGCAGTTTATAACTAGAAAATGTCAAAATGGATTGGTGAAATTTCACAAGGACAACGAACGAACAATTTTTCCACAATATCAAAATGGAGGGTGAGTTGTAAACTATTGAAACCTATGGTTTTATTTAGATTGTCATTTTTCTTCAAAAAATTTTTATGTTCTTCATGAACACATATCAGAACTATAGTATAATTTTTTTACAAATACTCCAGAAAAAAGCAATTCAAACGGGCTCTCAGTCTCTAGCAGAATGGTGGAAATCAGCTTCGAGTTCCACATCATTAGACTTTTCAAGCCGGCCTTTAGTAAGACCAAGCTTGGCACTGTGGCCCAAAAACTGATCAATAAGGCTCTTGAATTGGGCCACAACTCAGCCCAAAACTTTTAATAAAAGCTTTAACCCAATGCAGACTCAAGTTTCACACTTGTAATTCACTGGTCTTTAACAATTAGGAAGACGTTATTTGTACTCCCTTTTTGTTAGTCGTATTTCTACTATCATTTTTATTATATAGTTTTTATTTATTTGATTATAAAATAAAATAAATGATGAGAGTGTAATTAACAAAAAATGGATTTGACATGGACAGATGACTCAAATTATTGCATGCCTTAATCAGGGCTAAACACTGCTTTAGTCATATTAGATCTTAATTATGTAAGGACTATTATACCTAACTTCAGCCTAAGTCAAACTGATGGAAAGCCCAGTCCCTTGTGGGTGGGGTTGTAGGATCCCACCTGAAGCTGGCTTTGTCCGATTAAGGTCCTATACCTCTGCACACAAGTAGGCCAATTCTATTGATCCACTCATTTATAAATTAAAAAAAAAAAAAAAAAAATTCTAACAAGCTTGCCAATTTGCCATAGAAAATATTAGAGCAATAATACTTTGAAAAATGACCGGGTGGATGCTAGTTTATTCTTATGTGCACATACTCACTTTCTGTTTCAATGAGACCAAATAACCTCCAAAAAGATTTTTTTTTTTTTTTTTTTTTGATGGATGAGCTTTTCCTAATTGTCTTAGTCGGATCTTGTACCCCTTAAAAAAGTTGAACTT
Organism: Gardenia jasminoides; assembly: GCA_013103745.1. Lineage (NCBI taxonomy): Eukaryota > Viridiplantae > Streptophyta > Magnoliopsida > Gentianales > Rubiaceae > Gardenia > Gardenia jasminoides. The sequence continues at coordinate 79,007,956 of CM023103.1, forward strand.
GTGAAATATTCTTGATAAAAAGCTTGGCTGGCCCAAAATGAAACCAAGATGAAAACTCAGCATGTGGAGTCGAATAAGTCTGAGTAGTTGTTCCTCCACCGGATAAAATGAAATGGCTGATGAAAACTTACACCCCACAAAACCAAAAGGACTGATATGAGTATCTAGACAGGCGTTTTCTCCTCCAGATTTGACCCCACAACCCAAATCCACAGAAATCCGTACCCTTTGTCGTGCAGCATTATTTGTTTGGATTACTTATATCTTGCTAAAAAATTTTACTTACATCATCGACACAAATTCCAATCACCTTTTTATCTCAGATACATCACATCAAAAAAGCGCTACAATATTCTTTTCAAAAAATTATCCCAAAAAATCTACTATCCAAACGCACTATCATTACACCCAACGCGGCAATGACACCAAATCCAAACCAGCCCTGGCACATGAACATGGAATATAGAATATATGTGGTATAACTTTAGAACTGAACAATCAGGAGCATATTTTATTTAGTGTTTGCTAGCTTTTTATTTGTTTGTTCCAATGACAATTTGATACTATCATTTTAGGTCACATCTCAGGCTCTCAGCTAAGAATGGTCAAGAGGTTCAATATATCAAGTGGATCTACTAGCTTATCTTTTTTATATCTTTAATTACATTTGACATCTTTAGTTTACGCATATCACATAATAAAAGTACTGATTGTAAATAGCTATTCTATCGCATTATTAAAAAAAATTGACACGCTTCATTTCTACTGCTATTGCAGGGAGTAGAGGGTTTTTTAGGTGGGAGCAGCAATTGCAGTATGAAAAATTGACGGCCCAGAAATAAGAAAAACAAATTTCATACAAAGTAAACTATCCAAATCGATCCGAGTCTGCCATAAATTTGAGGTATTACGATTCACTAAGTCACGAGCTGTATCTCTAATTCTCTGTTTGTTTATTGGGGGTGGCAGAATTATTGAGAAGAGAATGAGATACCCCCAAAACCATCCCTTTCTTCTTCCTCGATTAAAGAATCATTTCTTCTGGTCAGAATCTTGAGGCTTTGTCCATTTATGCAAGAAGTGGAACTAGGGAAGGCAGGTCCACCTGCCTATATAAACAAAGATGCAGCAGTTCACCTCTCAACCGTACCTTTTTCTTCAACTTCCTGCACTTCCATGGGGTCTTACTCAGGTCAGAACATCATCATACATCCATATAACTACTACTTTTTCCCAAAATTGATTTCAAGAATTGATTTTTACTTTGTTCGGTAGCATAAATTTCATTTCTTGATCAAAATTTTGTTACCCTTTTGTCTACAGGGCTAGATGAGGCTGAGCAACGTTTGCTAGTGGTGGGTGTGAATGAGAATGAAAATGGAAACGAGAATGAATCATCAGCTGCTAAAATTCAGATAAGGGAGCTGTCAAAAGTTTCAGACAAGAGTGTTCCAATCCTGATCAAAGTCAACGTTGACATTCCTAGAGGTGTGATCATGGGAGTCATAGGGCCTAGTGGTAGTGGAAAGTCTACATTTTTAAGGGCTCTCAACAGATTATGGGAGCCTCCATCCAGGACTGTTTTTTGGATGGTACAGACATTTCTGACCTTGATGTACTTGCTCTGCGTAGAAGGGTTGGCATGCTTTTCCAGCTTCCTGCTATGTTTGAAGGTGAATTCAGATCATACCACTAATCAATGAGCTAGCTAATTATGTACAGATAGGCACTGTTTTTATCTTGGAAATTGAGTTTATATGTTGATCAAACAAACTAATGTCTGTTTATTGAGTAGATACTCTTCCTAGGAAATGAGTTTAGAACTTAATTCCGTTCTCCCAAATTGTGATTTTTTTTCCTTTTAGCTTTCCTCGCAGTTGAATGTGTATATAGACGATGTTCTGCATCTCCTGTATTTTTTTGTTATAAGGATATTAGAGGAGTGTCACAATCTGAAAGAGGTCTTTCCCCTACTGCCTGCTAAGTCACTCTGCCCTATTGAAGGATATGAACTTTTGACAGATTCCTATGTCCGTCGTGCTTCATTGGATTTATGTGGTTGAATGTTCAAATTGTGATATCCACTTACATGTCAAGGATGGTCCCTGTCATACATTGCCTAAGCATCTGATTAATATAACCATCATCTGAGCCTAGGCCATCTACGCTAAAAAACAGCCAAAGAGGAATAGCGAGACACATGGATCTAAGTTTTGTAGAGAGAGATTTTTGATATCATGATTTGGTTTGGTGATAAATAGATTGATTGAGTGATTGATCTGGTTACCTACTGGGACTTGTGCAGGCACTGTGGCTGACAATATAAGATATGGGCCGCAGCTAAAAGGGAAGAAGCTGACTGACACCGAGGTTCATAAGTTGCTTAGTCTTGCAGACCTGGATTCTACGTTCTTGAGTAAATCTGGTGGAGAGTTATCTGTTGGTCAAGCTCAAAGAGTCGCTCTAGCTCGTACCTTAGCTAATGAACCTGAGGTAAGATTCATATGAGACTGCAGCACTCCGCTAGTTATATGTCTAGGAAATTCTCTTTTTTTGGAGTCTGTAGAGTTCCAACATTTAACATTGCGTTTCCCTTTTCAATTTAGGTTTTACTACTTGATGAGCCGACTAGTGCCTTGGATCCAATTTCAACACAGAACATAGAGGATGTTCTTGTAAAATTGAAGAAGGAAAGGGGGATGACTATAGTTATGGTCTCCCACAGTATCAAACAAATCCAGAGGATTGCTGATGTAGTTTGCCTTCTTGTTGGTGGTGAGATTGTTGAAATCTTAAAACCTGATAAACTGTCTGAAGCTAAGCATCCCATGGCATTAAGGTTTCTGGAATTGAGCAATTAGCTTGTTCAATAGAGAAAAACATAATGATTTCACTTAATATCTGTGACGTTAATTACTAGTACTTTTTATGGTTTTTTTTCTTTACCTGTCTAATTGGTTTCAGCATCCCTGTGCTTTCGCAAGTGTATTATAGTGAATTCTTGTGGTGTTTGAAGTCCAGAAATCTGATACCAAATAACATTTATCTGCTGGACTTTGTAAGCCTATAAATACCCCTAAAGCAGCTCAAGTATGATGATTAGCTTTCGATTGGCAAAGAATGTTCATGGTGCCTGTAGATTTACTTCAGATGTGACAATATTTTTGTTCAACCTGTTTAAATTTCCTTGTTGGTCTAAAAAGGAAATGATTTGGAAGCAGATTGTCGTTAAGCCCGCATTTACGATACAAGCTTTCCCGTGCTAATTTGTCATTGAGGTCAAATTTTTCAGAGCGAAAGTTTCTTTCTTGAGCCCGTAATAACTCTCTTTACAAATTGCTTTTTAAGTGAACTAGTTTGTTGCAGTTCTCTGCAAGAAAGGGGTAGTAGAGAAAGATTTGCTGCGCGGTTTGGAACTTGCAAAGTATCAGATTTCACATTTTAAATGGATCCCGTATAAACCAATGCAAATTCTCGTTTGAAAACCAATTCTAGTTTAACCCGAAACACTGTAGCAGACTGATTAGCTAAAAGAATCTCTTGTGCTATAAAATTGAGGCAACAAGCCAGAGAGCAAATGAAATAATCGTCAAGCTATCCCCGTGGCTGAACTGCAGATTCGTACATGCACCATGAGGAGAGTCTGCAGGTGGTGCATCTGCAGCTGGAGTAGGATGGGGCATCGCTGGGGACGCGGTGGGAGACTTTGCTGGGGTAGGTATAAGTAGGGATATGGTTGAGGATGAGGTGGGAGACTCTGCCGGGGACATGGATGGTGGCATCAGCTGAGGGGGAGCAGGTGCTGGAGTAGGCGACTGAGGTGGGCTAAATGCCTCCGGTACAGGTACAGGCAAAGGCGATTGGGAAGGAGGAGAGTTTGAGGTGGAATTGTCGATCCCCCGTGGGATTATCAGTGCTAATCTGCAAGACTGAGACGTCTTTAGCAGTGGAACCAATCAGAACGGTTCCAATGCCCGTGTCTGTCGCATTTAGAACAGTTCCAATGCCCGTGTATAACAGAATTAAAGTTTCATTTGGCGGGTGCTGGAGCTTTTGAACATCATAAAAATCAAGAATTAAATGCACGCTCATGATACAACATCTGCTGGTTTTCCTGCAAGTGGAAACATGCTTCCATTATCAACTGCTAACTGCTAAGATGGCGACTGTTTGGCGTGAATTCTGCTACTTGGGTTTGACTGAGATAGTTACTGAATGTGCTGAAATGCTTATATTGGCTTAGAAGAAGTTGAGATGTTAAATGCATCAGCACCATGGAAGAGAAGTTAAGAAAGAGAACAGAAACTGGTATTTCAATAAGAGTTTGATGTATATGCACGAACATTGGTTCAAGCCTTACTCCATTCCATGATCTGGTCAAATTGCCCAGACAAAAATTTAAAAATGAAAAGGATGCCTTCAACGTCTTGAATGTGTTGCTTCACCATTTCACCGATCTAGTTGTCGACAGAGGATCTGTTTTGTTTCTTGAAGAATTTCTATGCATTGCCCTTAATATTGGACATTTCTGAGCACATTAACAGGCTTTGTGGGATCCAGTTTTCCATTTAACCTTTTCGTTTTCTAACTTTTGAGGACATTAATATAATGAGGTCCTCAACATTAATTATCTGTCTATTTTTGGTCATAAGACTCCGAATATAATCATGGATAATCAGATTCCCTAGCAGACGGCAATTTAACTAAATTGTGGAATGTAAACTCCACCTTACAGTATACAGTAAAATAATCTGGCTGAACCTGATTGGTGGATTGCAATAGAAGCCTTAACTCTTAAGAGACTAAAATTGATGTACACCATAAATGTCAATTCGCTCTTCACTTGTCCTATGTTATTCTTGAAGATTTCGTGTAAAAATTGGTCTACAACATCGCATAAGAAGACACATTTAGACACACCCTTTTTTCCCTGGCGGGGTTTTTGGGTGGGGTGGGGGGGGGGGTTGGGGGAGTAGGAAGAAAACCTTTATTATTTGCATTTTGTTTGACATCGTAAAAATATTGTACAAATTCTTTTGTTATGTATAGCACTATCTTTACAAGTAACATATTCAAATTTGGGATATGATAGTGCTGTTTCTCCAAAAGAATAACATAAATAAAAGAGGGAAGAAAGAGTGGGATATCTGTGAACTAGCTACAAAAGGGAATATATTGATTCCCAGTTGATATCTATCAATATCAATCTATGGAAGAAAAAGACAGCAGCATTTTAATGAAATTCTGTAATTTGTTTAACCTGCATGGGCTTGAGGCCATGTCGTAAGGCAGCTTCCCACACGACATCAATCTGATCAACATCGATAGCTCCCACCTCATGGTGTTTCCAACCTTCAAGAAAATGAACCACCCCACCAGCATGGCAAGCATGAACTACACCTCTTTCCATTGTGTACTGGAGCAGTATGGAGAAGAGTGTTAATAGACACAAATAAGAAACAAACCTAACTCGTTGCATGTAAGTACTCATTTAAATGTTTTATTAGTGTTTTCGTACAAATACTAACACCTTTTAAGTCAACTGTTGTTAACCTCTGAATGAAAAATCAATCAGGAAAGATGATCTATGACATTGAGGCGTAGCCAACTAATATGCAGGGTGGAGCAGGAAATAAATAAGTTGCAGGCGTTCAAGGATCATTATAATGAATGAAGCTATATCCCACACCCCCCCCCCCAAAAAAAGGGAGGGTCAAAAAAAAGTTAAAAAAAAAAAAGGAATTTAAAAGGACGTCAAGGTAACAAAAGGAATAATGCAATATGTGATGAGAAACTAACTGAGCACAAAATTAAATCTCCAATAGACTTTCATCATGAACTTGTTTTCTTGGTGTAATCCCTACTTTTTCTAAAATACAATGGGACAGAAAGATATTACAGTCATCTGTACCTCACATGATCCAAGGCCCTCTACATCTTCTGGAAGTCTCATTGCTGCTAACTTCCCATAAGTACAATCCCTGCGGAAAGGAATGATGGGTGGAACCACAAATTGATGAAAATGGGTCCCTGATGGTGCCCAATTTTGTTCAAGAGGAGTAGTCCACTTTCCAATAATCCATGTCTAGTGATTCAAAAAATAAAAAGGTGATTAGTTATTGTGAAGCATCATGAATTTTAGGATTACACCAACAATCAAAGTCAATGACCATGCTAATAAATACAGTAGGTTGGAAAAGTTGGTACTATACAGCACAAAAAGAAAGCTATCTCCCTTCAAACACTATTCATCAGAGAACCTCTTGATTCTCCAGTGGTTTACTTAAAGACAGGCAATTCTTAGTCCAACTTGACAAATTCAAACCAAGGATCCCGAATGACCAGATTGTACAAGAGGGAAATTAAGAAGGCCGCATGGGAGGACATTTCAGATACAAGTGATAATGACATAGATTAGTACGCAAAATTTGGTCGAGTTATATTTGTTAAAGAGGATTTGGCACCCTCCAAATTGTATCCTTGTCACTTTTACAGATAAGATTCTATACTATTATGCAGAATTAATCCATGTACGTTGACAATAACTGTTACCTTGCACTGCTTAGCTGCTTGATACTTGGTTACTTGAACAAGAAATTTCCGGAGTTCCTCTGGAGCTTCCCTTTGGATTTTTAGGAATCTCTCTGTGGACTGTGTAAGCATCTGCATATACATAAGGTCCTTACCAAAAATGGAGAAAATAATGAAAAGGACAATCCTAGTTGGACTTAAAAAGGACAGCCAAAAAAGCCTAAAGTCTATCATAATAGCAGCAACATGTCATCATTGTGTTGATAACAAAAAAAGTAATTTGTACATTCTGTTCACAAGAATTTTGCCTTAAAGATTTTATAGAATTCAGTCTTTCTTGGGCTAGCTGAACTGGTATTTGTATGTGGAACCAGCATGCTGTTCTTGTAGCAAAGACATTTCAAATGAAAACCACAAATGAATCTAAAACTCCATTCATATCCCAACTGTTAGTAGGTGTCAAGCAGCTCTTACCAGAACCCTGACCCTTCGACGAGCCAGGTAAAGGGCAATGGCCCTTCCCAGTTTTGAAGTTGAACCTGTCAAGAACACCTCATCAACATCTCGAGGAATCTCAGTCAGGATCACAGCAGCAGTCAAGGTGTTTCCATGGACGACACAAACTTTAAGATCAGGATGCTTCTTAACAAAGAGTGTTCCCCCTCCATTCAGACTTTCATTCTGTCAAACATTTTTCAAGAAGTGAATCTTTATCCAGTCGAAGCATCAAAATTTTTCAGTAGGGGATCTGTGTAAAGCATACTGAAGAACATTCTTTCATACGTTGCAAATTTATGTACTAGTTTTGACCATGGTTCCTTCCCTACAAACTTAACGGGCAGATCATTGTTCAAGAATTTACTTTGAATTTTCATCATCTAATCATTTAAGCTCAGCATTGATTAAGTAATAGCAGTTCAGCTAGAAAAATAAACAAGGTAGGAACATAACAGGAAAAGCAAAAGAAAAAGGACCGAGGCAAACCTTGTTTAGTGCAGCAAGGCTTATGACCTTGACACCAAGTCTATCTGCTCTAAGGATGGCTTCTTCAATTTGCTTGTTTATGCCGTCTGCAGCAAAAGGCAAGAAATACTGCAAAATTTAAAACCGCAGATGCTTCAGACTAAAGAGGTAAAACCTGATCACTTAGATCAATAGCAATATCAACTAGTTTCTCTTAGTCCATGATATCGAAAACCCACATGAAAAATAAAAGCAGCTACAATGTCCACTAATTTTCTCTTTCAAATACTACTCTAGTGTTCTTTATCAAATGAATTACAAAGTTACCTATGAAACTTAACCTCCAATAATAAACTGCAGCATTTTATAGCTTGTCAAGTAAAAGAAATATTTAGGAATGGATAAACATTTCAGGATACATGTATATTAATCATGAAGGTCTCAGTTTCTACTTTTTACGACATTCTAGTGACACGCATCAGGTTCATAGGAGGTTATTGTATGTAAGAGAATACAGCAGATGGAGGAGTAAAGCAGCTACCTGGAAACCAAGCCTTGGCACAACCCATGTCTGGTGCAGTCTGCCTCTGAGATCGTAAAAACTGAACAAAAATGTCTTGGACTTGGCCCACATGGCAAGCAATACCAAAAAGGTAAAAGGCCACATAGGAAACAGGAAGAACTTTGTGCTAAAAGGTATGGAATTGAATGATCGGAAAACAAATGGAGTGTGCAATGCAGATATTATATCCACGATGTGGCCAAGAAAAACAAACCCTGGTACACTTGAATCTGTCCAACCAAGAAAAGAAAGAAAAATTGAAAAACAAGGAGATCAAAATTTTTAGAAGCAAAGTAACAAGCACTATCATAAATGAGATGCCTGAAAGACAGCTGCTTCTGACCACTCAGGTATGCAACCCATCATTACCATGATGATTGAAGTTATTGAAGCAAGTTGAAGAAAAAATTAAAAAAAACTATGACTCATTGGCGGAAATTAAGAAAAAATGCAAAACTAAAATGAGGATCTTCCTCCCCATAATTTACTGAAAACCTACAATAGCTTTGTATTGTTGAAATTACATAATGTTTCAGAAAGTGCCACAAAAGTACCAAGAAGACGTTGCAGTAAGTTAATTTCAGCAGTAAAACAATGAAATCTAGAGTAATAAAGTGTTAAGTCATACAGTCTTAACAAACATGATGTCTGACGGAGAATACAATCATGTAGATAAAGACTCACTTTTCCTTGAGCTTATATCTTTGTGGAGGTCCCAATAATGAGTGTTTATTGTCTTTCCCAATATATCATAAACAGGCATGAAGAGGCAGAAATTTGTTCTCATGTCCATGTGGTGTATATTATGGTATCTGCAGAGACAAACAGAAAATATATTTGTGATTATGGAGAGACTTAAGTTGTAACTACTACATGTTAAAGACAGCAACTTTACTTTGTTTTTGGTTTAATTCAAATTTTTCAATATCAATAATTCGAATTTTTTGCAAGGTGTAATTTCTGCATTACTTGGCTGAATCATAACAGTACCACCCATCAACCTAGTAGGAAAGGAACGACTCTCATACTGTCAAATGTATGTCCCCCAATGACCAAGCTTTTCAAAGAAAGCTCTTTAAGTGATAAAAAGACACAGAACAAAGTGAGCTTGAGTTGACCTTAAATCCGGAACAAAACAGCAAAATCATTTATCTGGTCTTCCATAAAATATCTAAATATTTTTGAGCCCAGCAATCCAAGAAAGCCCACCAAAAAACACAAAAAAAAGGTTGTTTTGTGGGATCTATCAGTAACTAAGATTCAGTTGCATGGTGCCCCTGATGTATCCTGGCATCACTGCTCTGCATATTCCTTCTTCAGAACTTTGTGCAATAAATGGCACCCAACAATACAGAACTTTTTGCTTCCTGAGCCAACATAACTGCACTTCCGACTTCACTTATTTCTGAAGAAAAACCAGCTAAAGGCAAAGGACTGACATGCAGAATTCACAAAGAGAAAAAAGAAAAAATAAACCTGCTGAGAAGATAATATGCAAACAGGATCTTCAGACTTACGTAGGAGTATAAACAAGATATTTGAGAAGTGGAATATTCTCAAAGAGATCATGAGGAATAACTTCCACATTGCTATGTCCCAAACATCTGAGCATATCAAAAAGCAAAACATAACTGTACATTATGCTTATTGATCCATAACCCATAAAGGCAGTGCCCAAGGTCGGTACTCCTATAACTATACATAGTACCAGATGCTCAAGAAATGTTGCATGTCCAGCTGCACAAGAGAAAAATGAAAGAGAAATCATTGGCCAATATATCTTTTAACTGATTAAGAGCAGATAAGGCTGGTAATTCATCATTTTTGTACCTGTGAACGGATGTAAAACTTTAGAGCTGTGATGCAGCCAATGGTAATTTGTGAAGAGATTAGGGGAATGCAGTAATCTATGTAGCCAATAATAAACTGGCTCCGAGACCCCAATGTGGAGTGCAAGACAACAAAAGATACCCCTTCCATCCCAAAGGGGAAGGTTGCTTAGAGATGGGAAGCTCCAATAGGCCAGCACAGCCACAATAGCGTGAAGAATTAAGAAATTATCCCTGTCCAACCATAAAGCATAAAAATAGTTCATGAAATAATTCAGGTGAGATTTGGACATGAGAAGGCAAAGGAGAAAGACAGTAAAATGTTACCAATGCCATTCTGCATCAATTTGCTTAAAATCAATGCCCTCTTCAGAAATCCAGCGAGTTCGATTGAGGAAAAACATAAAATTATAAGAGCTCCATAGCTGATAAAGGAGGCCTCTTAGGAAGAACAAGAGTAGAATATGGAAGCACCAACTATTCTCCTCTGCGCCTTCTTCAGTTGTAGTAGTGGAATACAAGAATTTTGCAAGAAGTGCCACGTAAAACAAGTACTGTAGCATCACATGGACGAGTGCACAAAATCAGTACAGACAAAGCGTTTTTCAAATGGAAAGTTGGAAACAGGCACAAATACACACATAAACGCACAAACAGACACCCACACACACACATTGAGCAAGACATACCTTGTAGTTGCCATAGTGCTCCCATGGCCAAGCAAACAGGGGAGCAGTCATTGTCCCAGAAAAGACAGTTCTTTTACCTGGGATTGTTATCCTTTCTTGAATCATTTTAGTAACATTTTCTCCCTCCATTGCAGAAACCTCCAAATCTACGATAGCATGAGCTCACTGAAACTTATTTCAAAATAACTAAAATGACCAGAAAGAAAGCAAACAAGAATGATACCAAAGATACAAACTTGGTAGAGTATAACTAAGACAAAATGAAAATGAAAATCAACCTTTAGCCTGTTGGATCTCTTTTTAGCCTGGTACTTTCACTTTTTGGCTTGACTCTTGCTCAAATCTATATACTATTTCCAAGGAAACAGAATACTTATAAGACTTCCAAGAAAACAGCCTGAGTATAAAAGCTTTTACCGTTCATAATCATGAAAACCTTTTGTCTATATGCGTAGAAGTGGCAATTTTCAAAATCCCACCTACTAAAATTGACAACTAACCAACGCAAACAAAAGATAATTGAAATGCGAATTTCCTCCAATTCTAATTGAACAAATCAACTTTAATAGTTTACAGTTGTTAGCTGTGCCATCACATACATAGAAAGGAATTAATGAGAGATGTGTAGGGTGGTGGCCAGTGACTTGCTACATTAGGAGGGGGTGACCGGTAAATCAAGAAATTGGTGGATTTGGATTACAGTTGAGATGTAGATGGTATGACTCTGGTAAAAAGCTCATGACATTTCACTTACAAGTTTCTCTGATGTTGGCCCTGGCTCAGGGAAGCTTCCTTATTGTGGTTAATGCCAGGGAAGCTTCCTTATTGTGGGTTCATTAACCAGTGTGGAATAACAGCAACAATCTTCATTGATTTTGTGTGGATATGTAAGCCATGAAATTGGGCGGAAGGGAAGGGTGGGTGAGCACCAACTGAACAACTTTCCGTGCAGAGTAGCAGTGATCTTTAACAGCTCTGTACCTAACTAACAGCCCATGAAGTTTGGACGCTTAAATTCTTGCAAGTGCAAGCTTTACTGGCGTCATACTTGGGCAATCAAGCCGTTGATGCTGGCATCAATTGGTAAATACATGGATTGATTCGGAGCTGTTTCGTGCTCTTAAAATTTTGCCACTTTTAAGTCGTAGACATACGCTAATAGTAGTATATGGAACTTCCTAGAGCCTAGTCTTGAGGAATCCATGCCACTGTAGCTTTCATTTTGTAGTATGAACGCTTTATTTAATAGAAGAGAATGAAGGTACCTAAAATTTGAGGATGATAATAAAATAATAACGTTAGATTCCGAGGTGAATCACATTACTTGTTTATATTAGAATCCAATATATGTGTGTGTGTATATATATATATATATTGAGAGCAAGCAATGAATGGTTAAGTATTTGTATCTCTCAAACTCACCCCATTCTCTTTTCCTTTTTCTTTTTCTTTTTCCTGGCAAGATGTTCTTCTCTCTCTCCTCTCTCTTTCTTTCTTCTCCTGTCATTTGTAGAAAATCGAAAAAATAAAAATAAAAACAAAAACAAAAGCTCAATTTGAACCTTTACATTTTGGAGCATATACTGGCTGAAGCTATCGTATGATTGAAACTGAATTACTGGGATCGCATTGCATCTTGGATATGATCATCGAGTGAGTAACAAAAACTACTAATATTGCTAATTAGCTTGGATACAAAATTATTTTAAATATTATTTATTTATATTATAAATATATTTTTCAACCTAAATTTTTGTATTTTTAATTATCCTTTCATCTTACATGTATGATGCATCACATCATAAAATGTACTATAATAATTATTTTAAAAAAATACCTTATCCAAACACACAACAAATACAGTAGTATCAATACTTGTACTACTAGAATTTTATGCATTTGTCAGAGAAACCAAACTCCACCCGACTGATTTATAAAAAGATATGAAACCTTATTCTAATTCTAAGTAATTGGACATGAGAATCAAATGAATTGAAAGATTCATATTTGCTCAGGAACGACTTTGAAATGAATGGAAAGATAATCTTCTTTCATTAACTGATTTATTAGATAATCAAAAAATAGAGAATCTTGAATACTATTCGAGATTGAGAAGAACTCCGTGGAGGAGCCATTGAACAGTTGATAAAAACCCGTGCCTGCTTATGGAAAGTGAAAATGGAAGTGAATGGATACTCTGAGATAGAGCGAGAAAAGTTTAGTTTAATTGATTCAATTTAATTCATCGTTTTCGAAGCAATTGATTAGTTGTAACAACATACAAATTGATGCAAAGCTCTACATGTTATAGTATATTGCTACGTGAAAGTTATTCATGTCTGGAGGAGGATAAAGGCAGTACCGGACTATTAGTTGATACTGGCACGTATGGGTTTAGGGATAGATGCAACAGGAAGTAAATTGAAAAGGGAGCAATCATCCGGCAACACGCTTTCATGCACGGTTTTACCAGCTGCCCCAGAATGCAAAAACACCGACGTGGATGATTCCAAATTTGTCTGGTGAGCAATGGGACACTTCTTGTCTGGAAAACAAATCAATTAATTGTTGAATTGATTGGAAAACAAATCAATCAATCGCAGTGACATTAATGGCTTGTGTATTCCAACTAATTTGCTGTCCAAAAAAATCAATTGAAAAGGCAAAAGCTAACATGCTAATGTGACTGTGCTTGATTTGCCATTTATCTGCTCAGATTGAGAGTGCAATTGCGTTTCTCATTTAGTTGCAAGTTTTGTGATATTTAGGGTGAACAATCAACGTTCAGTTGGATAGTAGATTTTTTGGGATAATTTATTGAAAAGAATACTGTAGCACTTTTTGATGTGACGTATCTGAGATAAAAAGGTGATTGGAATTTGTGTCGATGATGTAAGCAAAATTTTGTAACTAAATATAAGCAATCCAAACGCACTTGAGTAATATTTTCTTATAGTTTCTCACTCTTCCAACAACTTTATATTTTTTAACAAATTCACATTAGTTGTTCTCGTGGCTTCTCTATCTTCTAACACTATTATCTTGTTGATAAATTTGTATAATTTTTTAATCTATATAAATTAACTTAGTCTTCCCTGGGGGGCGGGGGGGGCTTTGGATTTACCAAAGTTGCTGGAAACTGAATATTCGTTGATAAAGAAAATAAATTGTTGGATGTTTTGTACTTAATTAAGTACCAACATGTAATTCTAGGTTTATACTCATTATAAAAATCTTACTTATCTCCCGATTTTTTTGATTTGCGATACAACATTTGACAAATACCACTATATTATTATAAAAGTATGCACAGGAGTTTCTAAAAATTAGTACGATAGTTAAACATCCAAAATACATCGATTTCTAAAATTAATATGAATTATGATTGCTGTTTTTTTTTTTTTTGAATTGTTCATGCTTACACAAAATCACAATAAATAGAAAAAATAAATAAATCATGCTAAAGCTTGAGCAAAACACTAGTGAAAAGTTGAAAATGCATTTAGAGCAATGACATTAAACCTAATTCTCAATGAGGCATCTCTTAGAGCCAGTTTTTCCCCCAGTATCGTTTAATTGTTATATCATTCAACCATAGTATCGGGTTCTACAACACTGCGAATGATGTTCATGCTTCATGATAAGAGATGATACTCTATGGTCATTCTCCTCCAATTGACAAATGATTTTTCCCCCACCTTTGAAAGCCACTTGACAATGCTTTAATTGCATGAGCTTTCTGATTTCGCGGTCCCTGGTACTTTCTATGTACCTACACTGCTTCGATTGTGCCAAGACAGAAATAATTTTTTTTTTTAGCGGGAGGTCTCGAATCCGGGATCTGATCTCTCACTTACACTCTCTCCCCTCAAACAGTCCAACCCATCCCTCCCCCCTCAAGAATGGTTCACTCTATTGTTTTGCAATTGTTATTTTATACCTTAAACTATCAATTACATCAACTTAGTACCAGAATTTTTAATTTACTATAAAATGATTCGACAACATAATTTATGATGGAATTTCGCTAGCCTCTCTCACAATTAAAAAGACAATTAGCTCTTAATCTGATTGAATTGCAAAGGTTGCCTTTTAGAATATCCACTCAGCTATGATTTTTTTTTTTCCTAATTTCAATTTGATCTTCATTTCTTAGCAAAACACAAACGAATATTTTTAAAACGTGGCTCTCTAGTTCAAAAAAATAGGGTTCTTGTAGTGTTTTTATCTATGGAAAGATGATTTAAATGATCTAAATCTAAGTTATTGCACTGCTCTGCAAAAGAGTTAAAAGTTTGCCGAATCATAGACCTGCAAGTGATAGTTTAGGGGTCAAACTGGAATTAACGTAAAATTAAATGTAAACGTGTAACTTCGTAAGTTGAAGGACAAGCTTGCTCATAGGACCAGAAACCCAAACAAAAAAAAGTGGGGACAAGCTCATAACTGCAGTAAAAGTGTTGAATAAAGGTGCCTAGGGGTGAAAATCAATTGAGTAGCTCGAGTCGAGTAATCGAGTAGCTCGATTTCGAGCTCGATTAAAGTCGAGATCAAGTCAAGCTCGAGCTACTTGACAACAAAATCAAGTCGAGTTCGAGTCCGAAAATACACTACTCGAGTACTCGTCGAGCTACTTGGCTCGACGAAAATTAATATATTATATTTATTAATTTACCAATTTAGCCTTGTTAATTAAAATATTACCATGAATTTCGAATTCTCGAGCTCGAGATCGAGGTTGATCAAGCTCGTCGAGCTCGAGTTTTGATTAATAATTCGAGCTCGAGCTCGAGTTTGGCTCGATCGAGCTCGAGTATCAAGATAATCGAGTTCGATTCGACTCGATTTCAGCCCTAAAGGTGCCTGCCTGCTTCTTCATTTGTCGTATCTAGGAATAAACCCAACCCAATCCATCATCTTCGTTTTTTGGTGTGAAACATTTCATCGTTTTCAAAAAAGTAAAAAGAAAAGTCATAATAGAAATTACTTCAACTAAAATAGACTTTTCGGGCTAAAAAAAATTGAAAATGACTTTCAATAAAATCAGCTATTAAAGTAAAGAGAAATGTAACTTAAATATTTCGAAACCCTTTAACGGGGGGAAAATTAATTGATATGTTTTTGAGATAACTTTTTGCTTAATAAAGAGTATTTTAAAAAGTTTTCCTAGTATTCGACAAACGTACTATGAATTATTCTGAAATTCGATGAATATTTCAGAGCCTCGAGTGCTATAAAAAATAACTGGATAATAAAACTTTACAACAAAATGATGTCAATTTGGAAATTTTATATGCGCTTGCCTATTTTTCTAGTTGAAAATGAGTAAAACTTCTAAATTCGGTTAAATTTGAGAAACCACCAGAGCATTTCAACTAGAATTTGGTGATCATTTGCAGTGATTGCCCCAGTATTTATTTTCCTTTTTGTTTTTTACCGAACCCAAGAAAGATAAATAATTTTTGCTTCCAAATTTGGTTGGATAAAACAAATTAATTTACCTCAGCAAGCATATGATAGTAATTCACCGTATCTTTTTTTTATATATATAACAAACGGTTAGAATCTATTTTACTTCTACACTACGGGGAAAGGAAGTGTTTAATTGGAGTTGACGACTGAACCATCAGAAACAACAAGTAAATTACTACAGCCTTTGGACCAAAGACTAACGGTTAGAATTCACTTTATCGAGGGTGTCCTTTTTTCTTGTGTCATTTTCTGCTGGGAATAGAGGACAAGTCAATAACTATCCTCGTCACACTTCACTAATTAGTTTACTTGACTGAGAATAGAAGAGAGAAACAATGAAAAGACAGTTAGTTGTGCAATTAGTATGTGCTTCCAGATTCCACTGTTGCCATGATAATGCTTCCAATCTATTTTTAGTTTACTTGTTTAGACTCTGGTCCCGGTTAGGCGCGGGTCCTACATGATCTAGACTCAAACGTGTCAATCCAAATCAAAATCAACATTGACTATATATTGCGTCTCCACTTTCAAGCCCATCACAATTCATGTAATTTTTTTTTTTTTTTGGTATAACCACTCGGTATCCCTTTCGGACTAATCCGGATTCGGCCGGAGGTGCGCCCGCAAAGTCTGACTCTTACTTGGGGGTGAAGGCCTGGCTTTGGAGCTTATCACAGGAGCGCAGCGAGGATCGAACCTTGATCGTCCTGCTCGCATTACCAGCCGCTTACCGCTGGCCCCAACTCCTCGGGTTAATTCATGTAATTTTCAATATGAAGGCCCTTCCAATTTAATACTTACATTCAATGTATTCAGACATTAATATATTATATGTTTGATAACAAAAAAATAAAACGTGTTGGTTAATTAAGTGATTTGAAATTGTTTAGATGAAACGTACCCAAAACAATAAGTTATTCACTTATGAATTAATACAGAATACTTCCAAATGTTGAGATTTTCACTATTTAAGAATTCAGGATTGTAATAGATTTCACTGACATGCGAGTTTGTAGCAATTATAACTCTTATAGGTGATTTTTGAATTTTGCATGGACAAAGGCCAAAGCTTCCATAAGTTACTCTAATGTTAGCAAAAAGCAAAATGATAAATTTAATACTCAATTCTTTTCAAAAAAAAAAGGAAAAAGAAATACTCAATGCATCTAGGGGTCATAGATTGCGGCTGGTTCACCTGATTGAACCTAATTTATTAATGGTATTAGTTTTGTGGCATTTTCGATTTTGTTTTCAAAATATCTAATGCGACGGAGATTGGATCTTTATTCAATCAATCCAACTGGCAAATTGAGACTCTGAAGACCGAATTGTCGTTTGTCAGGAAGCCACGATTGTACTAAGCTAAATATCAAAGCTAAATAGTTGTTGAGGATTTCTTTAATGATGAACGGTAACTTGCAATTACAAAATAGTATCAATTGATATACCAAATATTTATTTGTTCTCAGAAATTGATACACCAAATAGCAATTTCTCTGAATTTTTTCTCTAAAAATATTCATAACTGCCTGGCATTACACTTGAAATATTTGTTTGTGATATTAAAGGATATGAGTGAATTTCATGATTCATCCCAATAGCTTGACAAGGTTATAGTTTCTGCACTTATATTTCACATCCGACTTGCGAGATCAACACAAAATCAGTGTTTTCCTGCATTAAAATGGCAAAGATATGAAAAAATAATAATTGTAATTCAGTGCACTAGTCATTGATCTAACTTTATAGAAAAAGTCAGTTATTACTTATTTTTAGTTCTTGATTATTTGCATTCACCTTCTCTCACTTTTATTAATATATTTTTCATTTCTTTACAATACAACTTTTACACAAGCACAAGAAGTATTTGTAGAATAAAAGTTTTAACTCTCTTCTCAAAGTACACTTTTAATATTATTATTTTTTTGATTTGGATTAATTTTGTTACAAAATGTTAACCTCAGGGGAGGTGGGTGAAATTATCAGAAACCTCAAGGAAGGTTTCTGAAATCATCCCTTTTTTTACCTCAATTAAGTGTCGTACGAAGAGTCTAGAGTCAGGTACCACGTTATTGAGCCTGCTACATTGATAGTTCTCTATTTCTCTTTTCCTAGTTACATTGTACTTGTATAGTCTTAGAAAGCTATAAAGGGCCCTTTTCTTTTCTTTCTTTAAATTTTGGGATAATTTCAGAAACGTTCCCTAAGGTTTCTGATAATTTCATTTGGCACTCTCAAACTTTTAAAAATCTCACTTATCTCCCTTACTTTATATCTTTT
Organism: Gardenia jasminoides; assembly: GCA_013103745.1. Lineage (NCBI taxonomy): Eukaryota > Viridiplantae > Streptophyta > Magnoliopsida > Gentianales > Rubiaceae > Gardenia > Gardenia jasminoides. The sequence goes on from CM023103.1 coordinate 79,026,282, forward strand.
TGGTATCATTATGGGTTTCAAATGTTATAAAAAGATGTTTTTTGGCATCATTATGGGTTTCAAATGTTATAAAAAGTTTAAAATAAAGGAGATAAATGAGAGTTTTAAAAGTTTGAAGGTGCCGAGTGAAACAATCAGAAACCTCAGGGAAGGTTTCTAAAATTATCCCTTAAATTTTTGTATACGTACCTCCAAGCCTGTAAAGTCGTGCTAATGTAATGGCATGTCTAGTCACGATTGTATTTGTTGCTGGTCTCAAAATGCGAAGGTTGAACAAGAAGTGTGGGACGAGCCTAAGAATTGGCGATAAGTTAGCAAGTTAAGCCAACCCTAGTTATGGATACCCCTAGCTGCTGCTCTCTTGGCTGATAATGCATGAAAGAAAAGATAAATTCGAACAAGATGACCCAACTCCCTCTTTAATGTTACTGGCGGATTAGGCGGCCTAATTTTGGTCCAAAAGAGTATGGACTAGGACGTTAACCTATCAAGTTCAGTAGAGTTAATCAAAAGTTTATTTGATCAAGATTCGAATTCGAGTTCAAGTTTAAATATTTTAATTCAAGTAGAATAATGCGACTTGATTCGGTAATGGACTATCATACTTCGATAAATAAGTCCTACCAAAATACGTAAGGAAGATCTAAAATCAAATGTAGTAGTACTGTTAGGCGATATTCCACTTCATGTTACGAGCCCATTCATGTTGGCCATTGAATCTTTTTCGTTACGAGTTTCTTATTGTTGTCAAGCATTCAAGACAAATCCGGGGTTTTGTGTCACGCCCTCCTCTTCTACCAATATCCCATTCCCCACTTTGTTTAGGCGGAGAAAAGCCAAAAATCAAAGACAGGCCGCAATCGCCTCCTAGGCTGTCAGTTTAATTATGATCATTACAAACACCTAAACTAATAAATAACTAGTCCTTGGCCCCTTCCTTGAATGAGATTATACATAGTATGTTGAAAATGGCTCAATAATATACTAAGGTTGCGTTTGATAAAACTGAAATCTGAAATCTGAATTCATTAAATGATTGAATTGTTAAGTATTAGATCTATTATATTTGGATGTATATCACATTCAGTGATAAGTGAAAAGTTTATCACTTATTTTTGGAAGCAAGTTTTGCCTAAAAGATTCAGTGCCATTTAATTAATTCAGATGTTCTGTTTTTTGTTATCAAACGCATCTGATCATGACTAGATCTGAATGCATTAAGTTTAAGTGCTGAATTGGATTATCAAACAGGACCTAAGACTTGTGAAACTGACATATTGGGATGTGTGTGTATGTGTGTGTGTGTGTGTAGGAGTTTATGGTATAAATCACTAATCTAAAGGGTAATTGCATGAAATTATTGAATCATATTTATAACATAATGCACCAATCATGACCACTCAAATTAAGAGGAAGAGTTAACTGAAGATTTACCTAAAGTTTTGTTTTGAGATGAAAAGGGAAAAAAATCAAGAGTGATCAGACAGTTTTGTTTGGACATGAAAATAGAGAACAAAATTAAGATTTATTTTAAATGTTAAAAAGGAAAATTCTGATGTTAAAGAGAAACATAAATATAAAATTTTCATAGGGATAAAAGAAAAAGTAACTTTTTGAGTTTGTTAAGAAAAAATAATGATAAAAGAAAAAGTAACTTTTTTAGACTGTTAATAAAAAATAATGAAACATGCCATAGTCATACCTATCAACTCATGTATCATATATATTTAGTTGCTCATTATCATCAGTATCATGCCATGTACATAGTTATATGATGGGCAGATGTTCAAAAGATATAAGATAAGTATTTAATTCGGGGTCAATTAATTGAGAAAATTAATTAAGAGAGATTCACGGTTGATGGATAAGATAATTGGAAAACACTTGACCATCTATCAAGAACTTCTTTATGAAATATCTCAGACATACATATTGTTGATAAGAAAAGATTAATGACGGAAAAATTTTAGTAAGTCTATTAAATAATGTGTTTGGATAGGAGATTATATGAAATAATTTTTTTGAAAAAAATACTGTAGCACTTTTTTGATGTGATATATGTGAGATAAAAAGGTAGCTGAAAAATGTGTTGATGATGCAAGCAAGTAAATTTTGATAAATAATTTCCTATCCAAACAAATTAATTCAAATAAGAATTATTAGAAAGGAAGGGAAGAAAGTAAATACTATTACGTTACCATTAATGTGGTATAGTTTATCCAGATTTTAGTAATGGAGATAAACGATCAAACCAATAATAGGAACAGAAAACGTGTTTTAACAGGATTAGAAAAGGAAAAATATGAGTTGATTGATAATAAAAAAAAAAAGATACAATTCATACATACGTACATAAGGCAAGTAATTAATAGATTGTTTTTTCAAATAAAAGATTAAAATCCACAAATAAGCCTGACAAATACAATTTTTCAATAATTTATTTTACCACATGGCAAAAAGATAAAACATCCATTTGACAAAATATGAGATTAGCTAATTAAGCAATTTACAAAATCAAGACTAAACACAGTTTTATATATATGTGTGTGTGTGTGTTTAAATGTGGACACAGGGACGATTTTGTGAACAGTCAACACGCCAGAAGTTCTTAATCTTCCAATGACACTAAAGTCTACTTTCTCGGTCCAACCGTAAACCAACATTATTATAAACATGATGGATTTCTCAATTATATCATCATGCATTTAGTTGTTTAGTTGAGGGTTGTTGCCACGTATGGGATTTTGAAATATTCATCATCCAGCTTACATTATAATAGTGCAACACTTCAGGAATTTCACTCAAAACTATATACCTTCTCCTCTTGTTTCCAAAAAAAAAAAAAAAGGAAAAAAAAAAACTATACCTTCTCCTCCTCTATGACTATAAGAATAAAATTTAAAAAAAAAAGAAACAAGAGGAAATGAAAATCAGAAGTGCTATGAAAATCAGAATTAGAAAAGCTAGATAAATGCTTCTTGGATGAGCTATTGCTTTCATCAGATAAGCTCGAATTTCCCATTGATTCCATGGTAGGGAGTGCATCCACATAATTCCCTATCTCACTTGCAACATCATCAGATTGATAGTTACCTCCACTACCTTCCGCTTTAATTCCTCCATCGAATGATAACTCCATGGTAGTTAATGCCTCATGAAGAGTAGAGGAAATGAAATTTGCTTCTATACCAAATTTTGATTTTGACACCTCGGAAATTACCTTGGGACTGGGGACCTCATTCGACTCATGGATGGCCGATTCTGGTATAGTCCCCTTCCCAGTTGAAGATGATGAAGATGGACTGCTCATTGTCTGCTTTGACTCTTTCTCAGGACTCACTGTCCGACAATTTCAAATGCAGATTCATAAGCATCATTAAATGGCAAGGCCAAAGGTGATGAATCAACAGGAGGTTCATGAACTTCCTCATGATCTGGCGAAGGAGACTTGAGAAACTTCTCCATGTAGCTTTTTCCAGATCTATTGTCAAATGGAAAACCCTACAAATTGAGTTTTCTTTTGTTCTTCCACTATGCTGACTGTTTTACCCCTCACTTTTTGTGTTCCCGTCCACAATAACAGCTGAATTGGATGGAAGGGTTAACATTGTTCAGATCTACTAGTTGGAGGACCAAAAGTGGTCACTTAATAGTTGGAGAATTAAAAACGAATCGAATTGAAAGTTTGAGAACCACCGCGGTTTTTTACCCAAAAAAATATAAGACTTATAAGAAATCAATTCTGAGCATATAAAGTTAAATTGGAACTAGTATATTTCTATACAAATATCTTTTTTTTTCCAACTTTGTATATATATATATATATTTGAATTATAATTTTGTGATGTAGTGGTACCACTATAGATTGTTTTTGGATGGTGGTCTTTCTTGGAGTAAGCAAAGTGTCTTAAAAGTACTTTAAGTTAGCAAAATGAGTAAAAAGATAGTTTAGGAAAATTTGTTACAGAAATAACAAAAATAAGGGAGATAAGTAATATTTTTAAAACCTTAGGTCATATTAAGAGAAACCTCGTAGGAGTTTTCTGATATTATCCCATAATTTTTTGATATACAATGGCCAATTTCAATAATTTTGATTGAGACAACTTGTAATTGTGAATAGGTGACCGACCTAACTGCCAAAAAGAAAGGAAAATAGTAAATAAAAAAACTACCTCTACCCGTTCAGATTTTCTGTACCGAGAAGGGTTAAAAAGAGCCAAAGCAAAAACTAAAAACAAACTATTTTCTTTTAAATAATGGACTTACTTTTTTGAGTCAGACTTCGTGTTTAACGCCGGAGAAAGATCCAACCTTCGATCTTTCCCTGTTTGCCTGCAATATACTGCTACATATATACAAATACAAGGTTGAAAAAGCTCCCAAAACTCGTCAATGTGGCTTAACATGTGGTGAAATGGACAGGTTCCTACATATTTAGCTGTTTGGGTACCTAATCCAACGTTTAACAAACCCTTGATTCATCATTTAATGCCAGTGATGTAGGTTGCTGAACTGAGTTATCAATGAATTATGATTATAACCATGTAACTCTTACTCTAGAATCTAGATGGAAGAATAACGTACCCACTTGCATTTTTCTGAGGGAATTCCTATTTGTATAGAGCAATGTTTTTTAAAAAAAAAAAATTAACACTTTGATTCATTGAGATAGGCATTGCGTGCTCAGAAGAATAACACCTTTCTTGTATCAATTTCTAATTAACGATCTGATAGGCGATTGATGCAATGGTCACACCAAACTGTTTAGATAATGAAAATACAAGTTCAAGTTCAAGTCTGCCACTAAAATCTCACAGCTTATAATTTACTTCCATTACTAGAAAAGTAGACAACTAAGGTTCCCTTTTTCTTTTCCCCCCCTTACTTTTTTGTCTATTACACAAACTGAAAAAATTTAACGTACTCAAAGCTATTAGAAAGGCAAGTTGACAATCTGATTTTTTTTCCCCCTTCAAATGGACAATTTAAACTTGGATCAGCGGGGAAAGATTTAATTGCTTTTAGCATTAGCTCTATATATAATCAATCAGGGATTAACTGAGGCCAAAACCCAATTTTTACTTTCCAACATTAATAAAGAGAAGGAGCTTAAATTCATCAGAACAGAATTAAGATCATATTCCCCTACGTGAATGTTTGGAGCCAAAGGAGTGAAAATTTCATACTAATAAGATTAGGAATTTAGGACCCTGTTTGCAGTTTCTGGAAAGGGAGACCAAACAGGTAATAAAGTATAAGGAGGAACTAAATCCATGAATCAACCAGTGGTGCGAATTTAGGATTGGAGTGTGTAAATACAACCCCAGCTTAAATATGAAGGCAGCTGTAGTAGGTTTGCAACGGTGGGAATGCAGGATTGGAATTTGTTCTGATTGGTTCCTTTACCAGGAAAGTTTCCATGTTAGCTAATTTTAAGCAGAAAAGAAATCAGTAACAGCCAACCCCTCCATACGATCATGACTAGATATCCCAAGTTTAATGAAAAGCCAATACAAGTTGTTAAGGACGGATCACTTTCTCACAAAAGGTTGTGCGTTCAAATTGTCGATGTGTGTTGGTATCCAGTGATCTATGGTTCCTGAGACCTGCCCTAACCCGTAGTAGTGACTAGAGTTAAACTCACCCAAACTTACAATTATCAAAAAAGGAAAAAAAAAAAAACAAGTTTAATGAAAAGCTCATTATGTACAAAGCCAAATTCAGGCTCACGATTGGCACGAATTGGTAATCTATAATATGTTAACCTACTTAAGAGACGTAGTGTACAAACACGAATCTAACTCTGACTACTCTATTGAACATAAACCTCCTTTTCAATGTTCTTCAAGCGTATCTTTTGAGCTTCCGATGGAGAAACTTTTTCCAGGCTTGCACAAACCTATTGCTAAATACCACAACACTACCATATCCAAGGAGAGATATGCACCTAGAATCTGATGACATGAAACCATTAACCAATATAACACAGGCTCTGTAGATCAAAACTCAGCCTGTGCATTTTCTGTCTTGTATTTTTGAAGCTCTTCTTGGGCATTTATGAGCCTACATAAAGAAAATGAAGTGCCAAGCAATTAGAACTCGATTTTAACACAGGCTAGCATGCATTATATGCTTATCATCACAAGTACCTCCACTGTAGATCAGTTACTTCACGTAGTAATTCTTTCTCGCGATCATGAGCTGCCTCCAACTGAGTCCAAAGAGGGGGGAAAAATGGTCAGCTTTTAAACTTGAAAAATGAACCTCAAAAGACTAGTTTAATAAACATAATTCATGAAGTTTGGCACTTGACTGTTAAATACTATCAAGTTTAATATCCTTAAGTTCATCTCTACATGCAATAGCTTGGGTTTGAAATTAAGATTTCTTGACTTGAAAAGTGATAAAAAGTTTTCGTGTGATTACATAAGAGGACAAATGATCACAAAACTCCAGAACCATCCCGTCTAAACCTTACCCTCCAGGAATAAGTAATAAAAAGACTAAAAAAAAACAAGAAGAAATTGTTTAGTCCTAGTTTGTCTTGTGAACACGCTTCACTTGGTATGATCGGCTACATAATACTACAACACTTATGTGCCACATGAAGAGGAAAACCACACAAACAAGCCAAACTTTTATGTCACACAACTTCTATGAAGTTTAAATAGTTACACACCAAAGATTTCTCTGTCATAGTTGCATTTGCTGAAGCACATCCTCCATCCACTGCATAATTGTGAATTATGTCAGAAAATCAAAATGACCAAACGATTCAATTTAATCAACTTCACTTACCTGCACAATCCCCAGTAGAGAGTAGCTTCATCAGACTTAGTATACTCTCCTGTTCAGATCAATATAAATGTCACAAGCTATTAGCAAAATGACACCCCTAAAAGGTGATATGTAAACTTAATCCATACCCTTTGAACAATATTTGTTTGCAAAACTGATTGCAGCATTGAATGAATGGAATGGCTGGGAAGATTAGGAGATGTGGCAACCGTAGCCTCAGTTGGAGTAATTGGCATAGATATACCAGGATGCGGTGAAATGACCTGCATTATCCATAATGCTATATTAAAAAATAATTATAACGACAATTGACAAAGTAGCATCATGCAATTGCTGAGCTTATTGTGATTCAAGGGATGCAATTGCACAAGACATCTAACAAACAGAATATCTTTATGTGCGTCAACTAAAAATGCTCACCTGCAAGCTGTGACTCTTCTGAAGTATTGGGGAAGGGGAAACCTGAAAGAAAAAATTAAAGAAAATTTCTGAAGTATGTTCAGACATTATTGTGGGATGTTAAAAGTTAAAACAATGGGAATCACCTTTTCAAAGTCAACATTCTCAGAAGTAACCTTAAAACGTCCCTTTTGCTGAACAACAGGGATTTTTGCCTTTTCATCTAATTCGTCACTGTTTACTGCTGAAAAGTGTGTCATGTAAAAGATTATCTTTTGACAGCTACAAAAAACAGGAAGCAAAATCGCAATGCGCGCAAACAAAAAAGATGGAAAACGAGCAAAACCATGCCTGATGTTTTGGAAGCCTTAGAACTTGTCTCAGAAGGCACATCATTTACTGCTTGATGAGCAAGATCAACATTGTGATTTGATGTGCTCTGCGGCTGACTTTGAAAACTATCACTGCAAATTTAAAAAAAAAATAAATAAAAACATGTTCTAAAAGAGAAATTAATATTAAAAAAAAAAACCAAACGTGCGTGTGCCCATCAAGGTGCTATCAGTGCAGTAAGGAAAGTCGCTAGAATAATGATTATGAATGAATAAATGATCATTAACCCAAAAATGTTCAAATTCTGTAAAACCCATTTAAATATTCTAGACTTTTTTTTTTTTAAAATGAATGCTCAACTACCATGCATCATAAAAGTTGTTGCTAAGTTTAGAAGAATTTTTATCTCTTAGTCATCAAAACCACCATTTAGCAAATAGTCGAATCACTGTACAAAAGCAAATTTACCTTTGATGAGAATATGGCATTAAGTTCTCTACTAGTTTTCCATTGGCCTCTGGATGTGGTCTTATGGAAGAATTAGTTTCCACATGATACTCATTCTGGGGAGTAGAATTCTGGTGCTCATGGAATGAACTGAAAGAGCTTGCATCATCATCAGATTTCTCACTCTTAGTTCTGCAAATTATATTGAATGTAAATTGAATTAGTTAACTCCTACAAAGACTAAAAAGTGTAAGACTCAAGTTCTTTAGTAACAAGCCTAGTATGCATTAAAACCATATATGAGCTCATAAATTATAATTGCATAAAATGAATGCACCAATGTAATTAAAACTATGAATCAAACTTCTATATAGGATCACATACATATTACAGATCACGGTAGAATCAGCTGATGAAGGATGTGCAATTGGATTATTGTCATCCTGAGAAGTGACAAGACATTAGGTCATCAAGAAGAGTAGCACCCACAATGTCACACACTAGAAGAACACGTTATAAGAAAACAAAGTGACCTACAGGATCTGAATACTGGCTTGCAAAGGACAATTGACGCTGTAGTGCAAATTGACTAGCTGAAGACAATTGGCGTTGAAATTGTCTTCCATGTGCATCGAGACTTGAGAGTGAATTCGTGCTCCCTTTCTGGTCTTTCTCAACGATAATGTCCTCATCTTGGATCTGAGATAAAGAATAAATTAGATCAAAAAAGAATAGCATCAAATCCTAAAACCGAGAATACAATATTTTTGAAAGAAAATATGCTGGACAAAGCTATATATTATACCAGGGAAGCCTGAGCCTTCATGTCTTCAAGGTCAAAATTCCAACCACTTATGCCACGTTTATACTCATTCTGCAGATATTTGAAATCGAGTTAAGTGTTCCAAGAACCAAAAACACATTAAATTGAGACAATTTACAATGTAATAATACTATGATAACCATCTGTGAGTATAGGCCTTAGCAATAGCTTAAGAGATTACAACTAACATAGAATATGAGTACCAGACATCAAGCAACAACTCTTAAGCAACTTCACTTCCCTATATAAATTAGCTAATAAAAACATTGCTGAACAATTGGGCATGTTACCAAAATCCTAAATTTCCTTAAAAGAGGAGTAAAACTTGGCACTCCAAACATACTCTTGCAAGGAGCATACATCAGATCAATCACTAGATAGAAGTAAAATGTCAAAAAGGAATATAGCACCTCAATATCAACTGTCATAGGTACATTTCGTGCAACTAGATCATTTGAAAAATGACTTGAGTACAATTGTCTATGTTGTCGGAACAAAAGTAGTTTGGAGCATGACACACATAGTAAATAAATGCTATGATTCATGTTGATCATTTGCTCGTGTTAGTTCACATGTTAATACAATGATAGCCACAAAGGATGACTGCCATGACCACAGATGCAGTAACTATCAATCATATGCCCAAAATTTACATGTAAATTCCTATTGTACATACACATGTTTGACCAATATAACATATGAAATATTTATTGTTCACTGTAATTCTCAATAATCATGTAGAGAACACAACATGAACAAGAGTAAAAACTAATGGTTCCCAAGAAATAGTGCCTTTGTTATTGAAGAATCAAACCTGTGACATTTCTTCTTTTTGCCCATCTGGTATTTTCTTTTGTGCTAGCATATCTTCTTCCTTTCTCTGTGATTAACATAAAAAACTGTCAACAAAAATAACCATGAAAATAAAAGCTAAAGCTTGTAGTAAAAACCATACTTCGCTAACCTTAAGTGCTTGAAGTCGGTCACCCAAAGCAGGAAGACCGTCCAAAAGCGTTCTTGATATATAATCATTTGACCTTCCTTGCTTGAAAAAAGGATGTTTCAATAATTTCTTTGCCGAAGGTCGTTTGGAAGGGTCTTTTACCAGACAACTAGCAATCATTTGCTTAAAGGACTATAGGAAAAAGGTCCAACAACATCTCAGAATACAATTATTATGAAAAAGATAAAACATCCTGTTTGTCAAGAGCATACCTTTGAGAATTTTTTGTCTCTCTCATAGTCAAGACCGGGAGGTGCATTTTGCAAGGTCATAAGCAGAACCTATAAGATGAGATCATGCTCAAACTAACAACTTTTTTATTGGGTCAAACACAAAAACATTTTACTGGAAGATACGCACCTTTAGTGGGGGATATTTTGAAAAAGGAGCATGGCCATGGGCAAGCTCCAAAGCAGTTATACCAAATGACCAAATGTCAGCTCTTCAAGATAAACAAGCCCAAATTAAATTCATAGAATTTTGATCTTAAATCCAAATTTACAGAGCAAAGACAAGATTTAGACATACTTGAAGTCATAACCGTGCAACTGCTCCATAACCTCAGGTGCCATCCTGTAAGAAAATGAACAAACAAAAGAAAGAAAGAAAAGTGATAAGAAAATGAACATAAGCATGAACCATAAAAAACTGGTTAAAATCATAAAGTAGACAAACATAATCTACTTATGCATAGGTATGAATGAGCTTTTTGAATTATATAGGTATTAACAAGAAATCCTCCAATGTTGTCAATATAAAAAAAAAACAAAACAAAATAACATTGACGAAGTGGTAAAATGTGAAAATGTAGTATCTTGCCATGGAACATACCAACAAGGAGTTCCGACAAATGTATTCCTCATGCGCTGCCTGTCACCTGAATCAAACAAGCAAGCAGAAACACCAAAGTCTCCCAATTTGATTCCACCACGAGTGTCAATGAGAATGTTTCCAGCCTGAAAGTGCCAAGAAAAGGTAAAGAAAATGATGATGGATCTAAAATTGAGTACTTTCAAAAAGCTGTTGCACTAACAACAAGATACAGTCCAGTGTCTTAAATATTGGCATCAACAACTTTCCAAAACCGTGATCTACCATCTCATCAATTAGGATTAGCACTCCCCTTTTGATGCATATGCCTATTTGATCTTAAAAGGTATCAAAAGCATGACACTCCACATCCTTCCAACTAAACAATATCATTCACATCTTGCTTGTATCCAAGCTTTCTTTTAGTTTTTAGTAAACAAGAGATGCCTTAGCTAGGCATTTTCTTCTGGGAATGGTAACAAGCAGATTTATGTTTTCTTCACTTATTCTGTGGTATAAGCCTTATTTATAGCAAAGAAACCTTAAGTCCTCCCAAAAGTCTTTTCTAATACATTACTACCTAGTGGAAAAGCTCAAGTTAATTCTTAGAATATTTTACATATTTACATTGTAATACTTTTTCATAGTTGTGGTTGATTTTTTCAATAGGTCTACTATGTGCACATATACCGAGTGGTAATGAAGATTGAACTAAAATTTTGCACTTGTGTTGATAAATTATGAGGCAACAAAAAGTTGCCCACAACTTGTAAGTGGGTTTACTAATATATTTAGACACATAATTGCAATATTGCACAACATATGCTGTTGCATGTCATTATAAATATGAGAAGTAGTTGATTGAAAGCAGAAACAAAATATAATTGAGATTGACATCAAGAGTATTTTGCATAAAATTTGCGCAAAAGGTTAAAATGGCAACTTACTTTAACATCTCGATGAATGTGGCCATGACTGTGAAGATACTCTAATCCCTTTAGCACATCACGTAATATGGTTGCAATAACTACCTCCTCAAAGCCATCTGGATGTACAGCCTTGAGTATGTGGAGACAAGAACCCCCAGCCATATAAGGCATGACCACCCATAGAGTGTGATCGTTCACAAATGAACAATGCGATTTTAGAACATTTGGGTGATCAACCAGGACCATAGTTTGGGCTTCTCGACAAATGTTATTCTGCGTAGAGTCAAATTATCTAAGTTTACCAAATTATCCAATACAAAACTATGATTCAAGTGCCAAACAAACCAAAAGCTATATATTGATGAATATATTGGTAGTCCATATATCTATAATCCATTTGATATCAGTCATAAAATCTGCTCCATCACTTATATAATATCAACATTTGATATGATTGACGAGTTTTTATTTCAAAATTGCAGCTCAAAAGTTGGAAACAAAACACCTATCCAGTGAAACTCCTCTGTTTTGAGTTCTTATTCATATAAAACTAATTTAACAACAACCATGAAAACAAGGGAGAGGAGCAAAAATAAAACTCCAGAAAAAATCAAAGCTTCGAGGACTCCAGCTTTTGTGCAAACAGTTCAGTAACTGTTCCACGTTGCATCCAAACAATCCAACGTCTAATGACTCAAATATACTGTACCTTCTATATATCATACAAAATATATAGGCTAGACGACAAAATGCACTTTTTGAGATTTATCTGTTCTGTCTCTCACTTCTGCGCCAACGAAGGCTTCTAAACACGTTAGCAATTTAAACATCTCTAAGATCTGATTTCCCAGCTTTCAGTAGTAAGGCACTTGTTTCCACATCACATAAGATGTGATCACCAGACCCAATAATTTGACAACCCATAGAATCAAAAAAAAAAAAAAAATCTCCAATATACTTTTCTGTTAAAATGATAAAAAAAAAATGTACGTCCGCTTGATGATGAATCAAGCCCACATGCAACAACAGCACAATATTTACACATAACAGCCGAAGCAAAAATGAAAGTCCAAGAAATTATTTAAGAAGGGGAGGAAAAAAAAAACAGAGAGAGGGAAGGAGAGTTACCAGATCACAGTTATCACGTTCGAAATCGAGAATTTTGATGGCGACAATCTCATTGTACGGAATACAGAGCGCCCGGTGAACAGAGGCGCTTACGCCCGTCCCGACCTCCTCGTACAGGGTATAATGCTCCGCACCAATTGGATACTTCTTCTTCTCCATTGTCTTCTCCGCAATTAACGATTATATTTGCAGAACCAACCTTAAAAAAAAAAAAAAAGTGTAGCCAGATAGAGGGTGATTTGTAGATCCGAATCCTAAACAAACAAAATTGTCCAAGCCAAGCCAAGCCAAGCCAATCCAGCAAGCAGCCGATTCCAGTTCTGTCTGCAACTAATTGAATGAATTTCACTTTCACACCCAAAGTCAAAGTCAATACAGGGAAAAAAAAGTATTTGAAAGTGTTTGTATCTAGAAAATATATTGGAAGGATTCAGGTTATTTGAATACAGAGAAGGTATTGGAAAAGTGGGGAGAAAAAAGAAAGGAAAAAAGGCAAAAGGTGAGTGAGACTAGTAGTAGGGCATTGAATGATGATGACAAAACGAGGTTGTTCTCTCCTTCTCGTGAGCAGCGAGAAAAGGGGAGGAAAAGGGGAGAGAGAGAGAGAGAGAGAGAGAGAGAGAGAGAGGAGAAAACGCGGCTAAATCGGGGCTCCTCTCAAACCTGGACGTCGAGTACTCTACAGGAAAGAGGGAGGGGAGGGGGTGCTTGCATTGCATGCAAAAATCCCGCCACCTGTTCTACCACAACTAGGAGTTGTACATCTGGCTTGATAGCTGATACCTCGGTACAAATATTGCAGAGAAGTTTGCATGCAGAAATCCCGCCGCTTGTTCTATCACAAACAGGACTTGTACATTTGGTTTGAGTGTTTGTACCTTGGGACAGACATCACAGCGAGGTACAAACTAGGTACTACGCACTACGTACTAGGAGTACAAAATGTAGTTGAGAACTGAGATTTAATTGATGCGCTAATTGGGCAGGAAATTTGGGAGATTCCATTGACCCTTAACGAGTGAGAGGGTTCTGTTGCACAGTCGAGTAACACGTGTAGTTTGTTTCCCAGTACTGAAAAAAGAGTAGTATGACACAACAGTCGTTGATTGAACTAGTTTGACCTGTTTCACCAAAGTCCAATGTTTTCAGATTTTTGTGTTTTTCTAAGAGAAGTCCAATGTTTCGGTCAAGCTTGGCTCTATGCAGGCCTTAGCTAATCTGATCTAATTACATAAAAAATCCGTGTGTATTGCTATTTTCTAGAGGTTATGTAGAAACATGAATTGTAACGATTTGATATAAAAATGAGATAAAAAAGATGATTGACAAATGTGTTTACGGAGAATGTAAAATTTTTTAAAGAAAAAGCTACCAATCCAAACAGAGCATTGGAGTAATTGTACCGATATCAATGCTAAGAAAGCACTTGTGCGGATCATTCCTCCTTGTGGATTTTGGGATTATCAAGTGCTTGATTAGTACTGCGACATAAGATTACATTAATTATATGATACACTACGATGATGACTGAAAAAATTGATAGCCAGCCACTATATTTTTGGTCAAGCCAATTGAAACCTCTAGGTGCTTTACCACTATTGAGATGTTGTACAAAAATATTGTACTTTTTAAAATATTTTTTCTGCTTTATAAAATTTTCACTTTTTAGTAAGAATTTCATATTAACACATAAAGTTTTAGATACCCATTGTTCCTTATTTCATGTTACTTGCATATAATTAGCTGAAGTCGAACTGTTTGTGTGTGCAAATTAATGAAACGAACAAAAAGATATTATGAATTAATGATTTATTTTTGATCAATTTGTAATAAAAAATTGTTTATCGGGGCAAATATGATCATCTAATAAAACAAATTACTACTAAAAAATCTCCTACTTCTTATGCAGTATCCATACCACGGCAAATACGTAACCATAAAGGGGCATGCTTTAAATTGGGCTGGCCTGCACTCCCTGTGCTCATATGAGTTGGGCTCAAGCTTAGTGAAGCCCGATTAATGAGCCAAATCAACAATCTTTATCACTGACAGTATGGAGTCAACTAGTCCAATATCATGCAGTGAATTGGCACCATACTCATGAGGCCCAGATTTTTATTTTTACACCCCTTTAATCAATTCATCTTACTTTAAAAAAATGACTTCATTTGAAAAAGAAAAAAAAATCATTATTCATTAATATGAACGCATTTTTTTATTGCATAAACAATGTACAACTGCCTCCTTGTTGGGTTAAATTGTTGAGCTCCAATTCCAAGTCCAGAGAGTAGAGTATATAATCGACAGATTCAAACCAGATGAGGGAATTGCATGTAAATGCAGTTAGCCATGAAAGGGTGTTTGCTACGGTTGTTTCCCATGGTGCCCATAGTTCATTAAGATGAAAAACTACTCTGATACTCCCTTGAAAAATAAAAAGGTACGACTAGCTAGTATACAACTCAAGCAAGCAAGGCATGTATATTGTACAGAATACAGATCCTTTAAAGTTTCAAGTGCTGAGATTTGTCTGTCAAATCCCCAAAGCAGGTGGCTCTGTGTAATAAATCACAGCACAAGCCACTGAGACCCTGTGAAGTGCTAGATTTTGGGTGTTATACGGTTGGAGCTGAGGCACCACGGATTTAATGTTCTTTATGCAGTCCTCTATAGGTCTTGTAGACAGTTCTTCATCAAACAAGGTCGTCCTGATATCATTCTTGGCAATTGCAAGTGAAGCTTCCTCGTATTCGTTCAATACTACGTCATAACCCTCTTCACAGATTGTAAGAAGGTCTGCTGCCTCTTTACTTGCCCTGGCTTTTGCCCGTTTCACAGCAACTTGAGTGTTGGTGACATTTACTATCACTAACCTAATAGATATTTCCACAAAAGTACGAGCATCTGTTGATGGGCTATGCAGATTTTGTTGCAGAACATCCCTGCAGAATTCTGTGTCTGGTGTTCGGTTACATATTTTGACGATCAATCGAAAAGTAGGACCATCAGGTGTGACACTCAAGGATGGTTGAATGGCAAGGGCCAGGAGCAGAACTTTGAGTAAGCAATATTGAACGTGAAAATGAAAAGAAGACATTCGTTTTTCTCTTTTCCGGATTTTAGTCATGAAAGGGATAATGAAGGAGGGTGCAATCTTGGTGAAAAAGTATGATTGGAGAGCCTGATATTTATAGTTTCAGTTTGGACATTGGACATAAATGTTTTTGACAAAAAGTAAATTTTATTAACAAATTATTAAAAATCGTCCAGTATAATTTGAACAACATTACTATTCTAATGACAAGTTAAACATGCACCTGAATTCATTAGACATAAAAGTTAGTTCCATGATATTATGAATTCTTTGACCTTCGAAAAGGAAAATGCCAGGTATATATGGTACTAACTTTCGTTTGTAAACTCGTGATTGCACGTGGCTAGATTTAGTCTCTTAATTGTATGCATGAATGTATATTGCGAAGGATCATATACAATGAAGCTTTTACAAATAGTAGACAAAGATTCACATTAATTACAGAAAAAAATTGAGTATGAAACATATATACTTAACTCAAAACCAAAAAAAGTTGTTTTTCACCCGAATCATTATTAAAGTTTTAGATTCGTGATTATGTGTTCATCTTTTCAAAATGGCTAAGCATTTGCTAGGCATCAAATCTAAAATACCTACGGTAAATCAAATATTTCTTCAAATCAATTACCAATTTTCAAGTAAAACTGAGTGTTAGCTTTCATCACCTGCTAAAGAAATACAAAAGTTTAACGATAAACAAGTAGGCACCGGAAGTGTTTGAGAGAGCGTCAACAAGATTTTTTCCCTTTAGTTGTGATGCCTTCATGACTGTATGATTTTTCAAATAAAGCATGCAGAGTTAGAACTGAAATTTGTTTCTATTATGAGTATCTATTGCTAGGGGTGACCACGGTTCAGTTTTGAACCGAAATCAGATTGAAACCGGATCGGCAATTTATTGAACTTAAACTGGAATCGGAACTCAAACCGGTAGTTCAAGACCCGTTCAAACCGTCTAAAATACATTTATATCCTGAGTTGCTAGGCTTTTTTTATTATTAAATTTAGAATTCAATTTTAATAACCAGCGCCCAATATCAAACAGTCTCAGTTTAGTCCAACAATCTATTATTCAAATTCATTAATAAATCCAGATACAATAAATAATTTAGGTATAAATCCAATTTAATCACCGTGTTAAAGTCAAATTAATCAAAGTATTAAACTAGCATTATTTAATTAATTAAGATTTTTTCCTTTACTCTATTCAATAATGAGAAAATTATGTATGTTTTATTTTATTTAAAGTATTGAATATAAGTTGAGGTATTTTTTCATAAAATTTGTATTCTTTATTTTTCCTTGCCACATGATAGTACAATAAAATTCATCATTTTTTGTACATTAGTTGTTATATTAACTTAAAATCAATTTTATTATACAAGTATTTATACATAACTAGAAGAACCAAAATCAGAACCGGAAGAAATCGAAACCGTAATTGAACCGGAACCGGAGATTCAAGAACCGTAATCGTAACTATTCCTATAAGAGCCGGTTCAGGTTCTACCTTTCAGTAAAATCGGAACCGGATTTTGTAACCATAGCCATCCCTATCTATTACACTGAACCTAGAAAAGTTAGTGTTTAAAATTCATAATCTTCAGAAGTGTTGAGTAATAGTGAGCAATAAAATGTCATGAATACAACAGCTGATGATGGATGGAGAGGTAGTGGTTTGAATAACTTTCCCTTTAAATAGAAATTTAGAAGAATGAATCTATATGCTATCAGCATAGTGAATATCTACACGTATGAATTTCCCCTTGTAAAATATATTCATATATCGTTCTTTGTTATCGTTATTATTTACCTTAAGTTATTATGCATTTCAACGTGAACTATTAAAGAAAATTTAGGATTTAATCACTTTTTTTTTTTCATCTAAAACGGCACCATGGTGGCTAAAAGTACATGTTTCTTCTATTTCTGGACTTATTACAGATTCGCATGTCGCTTTAACAGGATTAGTAAGAAAAAAATACATTTATTACAAATATAGAATCTTTAGCCAAAAAAAGAAAAAAAAAAAGGATTTAGAACGTACTGAATGAATTCCAGATAATGCACTGCAATTAGTCGTATAAGGAAAAAGGGGCAAAAGAAGTACCAAGGCTTCCTTTGAACGCCTTTGTATCCTATTCCACAGTACGCCATATAGGAGTATCGAACGGTTCGCAATGGTAATTTTTTCTTTTTTTCAATTTCTAAGCTCGACGGATAAATGCGGGGATTCTGTGAGCTGCAGACCTGCAGTATTACTGAGTTTGGCTTGGTGACCAGAATAGTAAAAGAGGTTGTTAAAAGTGAAGAACACTGAGAACTCAGGACCAAATTAAAATACGTTTTTAGGTAATCTAACCATTAAGCCATATCGAATTTGGTTTACTAGTTGCTTAAAGGAAAAAAAGAAAAAAAAAAAGAGGCTTTACTTGTTTTTGGGCGGAGCCATGATATATGATCTCAAATAGCAATCCTCGATATATACAAGGGATCATCTTCTAAACATTGTGAATCACTTGACACAAAAAGATTTGTAAGGAACTCGTGCATATTATTATTGGTTTTCGATTACAAGTACATACTGTAATAATGAACTTGACTCCAAAAATTGCTGATATACTTTCTCAAAAATAGGAAACTTTCCTATAGATTAATTTACTGCCTAGTGTCTCCACGAATGAAGCTTGTATCAGATGAAACATCATCGCTACTATGCCTCTGTATAGATGGCCGGCTTGTTAATGTTGATGAAACAATCTCCAGAGGCTGTCGAATTCTCCGCGGTGCGTGCGTTTGCTTGATGCAGCTCTCGATTACTTTCATTCTCCTCCTTAATATAACCATTCACGGTCGTTATCTGGGATTCCTCCTCCTCCTCCTCCTCCTCCTCATCCTCATCCTGGTTGACGCTTGCCATCAGATGTCCGCTCTCGTTATCCTCTACAATACAACCAATCCGCGACTGAACCTCCTCCTCATTGCGGCTATTTTCTTCAAGACCATTCTCCTCTTTTGCAGTGCATCCGGGATTGATCATCCTGCTCTGCCGTGACAAGTCTTAGTTAGTTCGTTTGGTTGACTAGAGGGCTGTTCCTCTTGATCAAACTGTGCAACAGACTATGGTGGTTGCAGCTTGATGTGCCTTTTTCTGGGGGGAACGTTGGACGTTGCTTCCTTTTGGTGCCATTTTCTTCTCTCTCAACTCCAGCAGAACTATCATCAGTGATTCGTAAACTTGTACTAGCTTCAGTTTGGCTCTTCTCTTCTTCTGCTCCCTTCTTGTTTCTTTCATAAATTCTACACAGCACAACAACCTTGGCGATGGAGAACGGACTTGAATAGTTGGATTATGGCTCCTTGGTACGGATACAACTTGAATTAGCGATGATTAGTTACAAACTTGGTAACATTTGCAAGTCCCTATGCTGGATATTCCTGAACCTTTTTGGGTTGTAGTTCCTAATTCCAAAACAGTCAGAATAATTTTATTTTTTCTGATTTTTGTTTTTTTCTTTTTAAAGATTTATTAAGCATTAGCAACTATTGTTGCATTTTGTAATAACTTACCAAAAGAGGATATTAGACATTTCTGGTAATAAAATCTTTTTTTTTTTTTTTACTATTAATTGGTCAATTACAGTGAACAGTGAACACAGCTTTGGAGAGCGGACTTGATTAGTGAATTGCAAAGGTGCCAGGTTCACCACCTTCTTTGAGGAGAAATCTAGGTAGGATTATAGAATGATTCATATTAAGTGGGAGAATCATCCACTTTTAATTAGGCTCGGGGAGGGGGCCGGGGGATGGGGGTACGTGAAAAGACCTTTTACTTACAATTCTTTACTTCACCACCTAATCCAACCCTCTTTTAAATTTTAATTAGGCTAAAGAACTATATTTAAGTTAAAGTTTTTCAATAAAAAATGTGACAAGACATTATATTTGAGGTAGTGAGTAAATTAAAAACAACAATTTGGTGTAGTCAACAAATCTCTTGCTCTATGTGTGTGTACACATATAAAAGCTCTTAATTCAATTATCTATTCTCTCTTCCTTAGATGGCATACATAATAAAAGAGAATTATTGGGTCTTAGATATTTAGATTTTACTTATTTTATATCGAACTATTCTTTAATCAATTCTCTTAATGATTTTCCTTTCTCTTCTAACAACTTTCATCTTTTTAACAAATTTTAATTATTTTTATTATGATTTCTCTCTTTCCTTAACAACTTTTATCTTTTTTAACCGAAATGAATATTTTATTCATATGGACTTTATTTAGTGAATTTTAATTGTTACATCATAATTTCAATAATGCTGCTAGGAACAAAATATTGGGTCATTATAATACATAATATACTAAATCTCTAACATACATATTGATTGAAAAGTAAGAATATTTTAATATTTTTTCATAAATTATTTATAGTCACTGAAGTTCAACAACTAGTCACAAACTCAATAACTCAATTGTTACATCATAATTTCAATAATACTGCTAGGAACAAAATATTGGGTCATTATAATACATAATATACTAAATCTCTAACATACATATTGATTGAAAAGTAAGAATATTTTAATATTTTTTCATAAATTATTTATAGTCTCTGAAGTTCCTTAACAACTTTTAGTCACAAACTCAATAATTCATATGGACAATTGTTACATCATAATTTCAATAATGCTGCTAGGAACAAAATATTGGGTCATTATAATACATAATATACTAAATCTCTAACATACATATTGATTGAAAAGTAAGAATATTTTAATATTTTTTCATGAATTATTTATAGTCCCTGAAGTTCAACAACTAACAAACTCAATAACTAATAAATAAAAAAAATATCCCGTGCATTAGCACAGGTTAGGATACTAGTATGCATTATAAAAATAACTATTAAAATTTATGATAATTAGCTAGTATTTCAAATATCTATTTTACCCTAAAATCCAAAAGCGATAAAACTTCAAAAAAGAATAATATTTTAGGTAATATAAAAATAAGAGCTTGTTTGGATAAAATAGTATTTAAAATAATTAATACTTTTGTGTACATAAAAAGATGATTGGCACAATGGTATTATAATTAGAAAATGTGTCTAATAAAATATTTTTTTGAAAAACTTGGCTATCCAAAGTATCTCTGTTGGGAGATAACAAGGGGAAAAAAATAATGGAGTTGTACATTTGCAACTTTCATTAAATTAAAGCCAAAAAAGAAAGAAAGACAGGAAAAGGTTTACAAATTTGCAAGTCAGGTCCTCCGTTCTTGCACACCCGCACAAAAAACACACATTTATTTTGATTCTCTCTGGCGCTTCCTTTGTCGAGCATTCCTTAATCAGCATTGCCGGGTTGCTAGGGTTTCCTTTTTCCTCCAACTCTTTAATCCAAAGCCCAACTTCTCCTATATATTTGTCCATTCTGATTCAACCGAAGAGCCTAGGACAATAATTGAGCAAAAAAAGCGAAAGAAGTCTCATCAAATTTCGAATTCGCCGATATGAAGCTCACTGTCAAAACTCTTAAAGGCAGCCACTTTGAAATTAGGGTTCAGCCCAGCGACACTGTAAAATCCCTTCTCTCTCTGCATATATATATTGAAAATTACGTGATTTTGACATTGCATTTGCATTCGTTTTCTGGTTTTTAGCTTTTACTGTTTCTTCTTTCTTTGTTGTTTTGTTTTTCCTTTTGCAGTCTCTTGTTTTATTACATAATTTTGGAGATATTGGGTGCTTTTTCAGGGTGTAAATGGGAAGTAAAGGGGTTTTTCTGTTAAAATTTTATTCTTTTTATTAAAATTTTGGAAGATTTTAGTGACGGGGTCAGCAGTTATGATTGCTTTTTTCCCCCCTTTTTTGTTGTTTTAGCCCTGTTATAGATGATTTGGGGAACTTCATGTTATTTGAATGTACAAATGTAAATGAAGAAATGTTGAGGGTTTATATAGGTCTAGGTAAACAATGGTGTTCTTGGTTGGTGGGCGGTTGACTGTACTTGTTTTAGTTAGAGTAGTAGCTCTGCACTTTGAGCAATCTGAGAAATGGGCTATAGCTTGACTGGCATAGGTCTTATTTTGTGGCTAAAAATAGAAAATAGGAAGAGGTTTCAAGTGGAGTGGTCTCTAACTTGTTGGTCAGATAAAGTTCTGTGTTCCTCAACGGATTTTTGGAAAGGTATATGTGATGCGTGGACGAGACATCCTTATTTGTATAATTCTCATCAAATTTGTGGAGATGTTGTGGAACTTTGTCGGATTTGGTGTTGGCTTTTGAGTGCAGTGCTGCTTCCATTTCAGATCTTATGACAAAACAGGAGCCAATGGGTAACTTAATGAAGTAGAGAGAGATGCATGGCATGCTGGTTAGGAGATTAACCTAGGGATCAATGGTCTTCAAAAGAAGGGGAAAAGATAAAATATTGTGGGAATACCCAGCAGAACCAAAGGCCCACCCCTCAACCAAAAAAAAAAAAAGCTATCTGTTTTGGCTGAGATTTTTTGGTTCTGCTGATAGCACCCGTGCAATAAGTATGGTGACTAATTATGAATGGAGAAACCTGAGATTTATTTGATAGCAATGGAATTCAAATTGTTGTGCACTTATTAGTGGTGTCAAGTCATTGCTTAGTTTGATAACAAAACACAATACAAAAGACAGATTTTTTTGCTTGTTTTTGTTCAGCTTAATTGTTTATATTTTGTAGTTTTATAATATATAGATTGTTTTCACTCTATTGTATACCCTTCTCCAGTCAGTGGTTCTCTTTGAGTATGCTGAATGGTTGGGAGCTTGAGTATTGTACCAGGAATGTTAAAACAAATATTAAATGCTTTTATTTTGTCAAACAATTTGTTTCTGAATGATCCAGATGCTACTTTTGTGATCTCAGATTATGGCAGTTAAAAAGAACATTGAAGATATGAAAGGAAAAGATAGTTATCCATGTGGTCAGCAATTATTGATTCATAATGGAAAGGTATTGAAAGATGAAAGTACCCTGGTGGAAAACAAAGTGTCTGAAGACGGGTTTCTTGTAGTCATGCTCAGTAAGGTAATGTCTTGTGCGCCTCATGAGTTGGTTTATTGTTTTTACTTTTTATTCCTCATGTAATGCCTTCTAGGTGGCCCTTCTAGTGCTCAATGCTTCATGGCGTCGATGGTTATTCATGTTATCTCTTAGCAACTCTATAGGATCAGTATGACTTCGTAATATATAATTGGATGGATACTTATCAATCTTTTTGGGTTATTTTCATATCTGCAGAGCAAAGCTTCGGGCTTTGGTGGGACATCTTCTACCCTGGTATACCTTTATGGATGGATATGTTATTTCTCCAGCAAGGGGTTATCTGTATAATGAACTTGTTTTGTGTATTTTTCCCCTGTACAGCCTGCAGCTACTGCTGCACCAAGTTCTAACCCTACACCGCCTGAAGCTTCTCCTCCAGTCCTGTAAGTTGATGAAGAAGGATGGTAAAAATCACCACTTTTATGTTAGGTTGTTCGTTAACAATGTAATTTTGCTTTATAGGGCCTCAAAGAGCAATGCATCTGCTTCAAATCTTGAACCTTTACCAGCTGGGTATGGATCTCAGTCATTATAGAAGTTTTAATGATTACACCTCTTATGAGAGAGTTAACATACATTGTTTTTGCCTTAGAACAGGGCTCCTTCCAATGCTTATGGAGAAGCTGCTTCTAATTTAGTTGCTGGAACTAATATGGAGCAAACAATTCAACAAATAATGGATATGGGTGGTGGCACTTGGGACAAGGAAACAGTTACTCGAGCCCTTCGAGCTGCTTATAACAATCCAGAAAGAGCTGTGGACTATTTATACTCCGTATGTTCTGTTACTTTTTCCTTCTCCTTTACCTTTGTTGGTCTCAATTCCTGACCTTGTCTTCCATATCAGGAAATTCCAGAAATGGCAGAAGTTGCTGTTCCAGTGGCTACTGGCGGGGCTAATTCAGCAGCACAAACTGGTACGGACTCTGTTGCTGCTGTTTCTGGGGCACCCAACTCTTCTCCGCTAAATTTGTTTCCTCAGGTCTCTCCTTAATTTTGCTGGTATTTGCTGTATTTGCTCAATTTATACTGTATCTTACAAAGTCCAAGATGTATTCTTTCCAGGAGAATCTTTCTGGTGATGCTGCTGCGGGTCTTGGTTCTCTTGATTTTCTTAGGAACAACCAACAGGTGGTGGTTTATTGTTGAATAATTTGTACTTCAAGTGAATATTTACACAGCTGCAGAAAAATGTTTGGTGACAAAATTGATTACTTTGCTGATTTTCTCAAGGAACGAGATAATTTGTTGTTTTCTTGTTAATTTGAGTTATTCTTTCTATGAAGTTAGAAATGCTGACTTTTGAATCTATCATTGTGTTTTTGCACTAGACCATCTCATACAGCAAATTTGTTTGTGATGATTGTTCTTTCATTTGCATTTCAGTTCCAAGCTTTGCGGTCAATGGTTCAAGCTAATCCACAAATTTTACAGGTGTAGATTTGTTTATGCTCTTTGATATCATATATGTTGATTTTTGATCTGTTTGGAAAATCTAATGTTTTTTTATTTCTCACAGCCGATGCTTCAGGAGCTCGGAAAGCAAAATCCTCAACTATTGAGACTAATAGAGGAGCACCATCAAGAGTTTCTTCAATTAATCAGTGAACCAATGGACGGTTCTGAGGGGTGAGTGGCTACTCTACTGTCTGGAAGGTTCAGGGAACTGGAAAACAATTGCAGTGTTTCATGTATTGAGTTATTTCATTGTTATTCATCATTTTTTTGGGGGGGGGGGAGCAGGATCTAACTGATGAAACAGCAGCCTAATGGGGGAAGAAAAGAACACATGATAAAACGGTTTCATTGTCCATTATTTCATATTGGCAACATTTTTTTTTTGAAAGTTATAGTTGCTGCTGGATTTGAAGATTGTGCATAGAAGGTTAATTGGGCTATTTTTTTAGTTACATATAATACTTGTTTCTGACTTGTGTTTGCCTGATATTGTCTACATCTAAGTTACTCTATATCTTGATTCTAGACAATGTTGGATATTTATAGATTTTCTGCTGGTGGTGATGGTGGGGTATTGCTCTTTTACATTTAATCTTTTGATCTAGCTTCAACAAGCAGTGGACCTTGTTTGTGTTTGTCTAATGCAATAATGATAAGCATGCCTGTACCTTTTGATTTTAATTTAGCTCCTTTTTCTAGGGATTTATTTGATCAGGCTGAGCAGGATATGCCTCATGCAGTTAGTGTCACACCAGCAGAGCAGGAGATCATTGAGCGAGTATGTGAATACCTTCCCGCGTCTTATGGTTTCATTAGAGGAGAGAGAAAACAAAAAAACACCTTTGTTTCATTTGTTACTTGTGTATCTTTGACATTCTGAAAAGCTTTATTTGTAGCATCTATTAATTATGCTAATAGCTGCTGCTGCTGCTTCTTCTTCTTGTGTTTTTCTTCCTCCAATTTAGCTTGAGGCAATGGGCTTTGATAGAGCTCTTGTCATCGAGGCCTTCCTAGCATGTGACCGCAATGAGGAACTGGCAATCAATTATCTGCTTGAGAATGCTGGAGATTATGAAGACTGAATGCGGAAACACTCTACTTGAACATTCTTTATTACTTTAGGTTTAGGCGAGACCTTTTGAAGATCTTGTTTCCTGGAGTTTGTAAAAGCTTTTGTGTTTTTACATCTTGATGGATTCTTTTATAGAGAGATTGTTAAGGCGATTGTATGGTTCTATATCTTTTTCCCTTGAATCCCCTCCCCTTCTCTAGCCCCATTCCTCCAGTACTTCAATTATCCTCACTCGTGGTTTTTCTGGAAACTGGTATAGAATGTTAGATTGGAGTTCAGAATATAAGCTCAACGCTAAGCAAGGTTTCCATTTCGTTGGCAATCATCACAATCGTCTGCAATCATTTTACGAGGCATGCAAATCAATGATTTTTAAGATCTAATTCAGATATAAAGGGTCTCATTTCTCACGGCCATACCGTACAACAATCTTAGAGTGTGTACCATCCTGAATGTGTCCTGGCATCTCTCCTACCCCACCTTGTATGCTCTTTTTTTTTCCCTTTCTTTTTCAACCCCTCTGCCTTGTATGCTTGTAACTGATTAGGTTGTAAATAATGAGGTCATTTCCTTCTATTGAGCCACTCTTATCCGTTCTTGGGTTTAGCGATTTCACAACTTCAAATATGGTTGATCTAATCTTTCAACTTGCGTTTTCATTTCCTGTCATGTTTAATTGGATTTGTGAGTTTTTTTTTTTTTCCAAATAATAAACAAGGGTTGTGGAGAGTTATCTGTATCGTTTGCTTGGTTGTGGGCTTCTATAAAAAGGTTGTGCATGTCCATTGTGCAATAGTCGTCGCGGCAATGCCTGTATTCCTCTGTTATGGTAAAGTGGTACAATACTTTCAGGCATATGGTTTAAATTTTTCAAGGAATTGTCTCCATAGTCATCGCCATGCTGCCTACAAGAGAATGCAATATATCTCGGTTAACTTCAATGTGTCAGGACAAGTCCATTCTAAATTTTTGTATCTAAACTACTTATTATTAGTATTATTTTTCCTTCTTTGGTGAGGAAAGAACTAAGAACTAGGTTTCTCTTTCCGAGCTCATGGGGCATAGATAGATCCCTAGTAGAACATGACTTGTTTGCAAAAGGTGGAACTCTGGTTATTTGATTATTGATGCATTGGAAGAGAATGCAACGTTAGACCTCAAAGAAATCATCAGTAGGACATCTACGGTATGCACAAGTGAAACTGTGAGAGTGAGTAAATGGATATTCAATTGATGATTGTACGAGAAAGGATTTCTTGTGCTCCAGTTTCAAGTATGCACATTTAGGTCGGATCAAGAATAAAGTTTCGTCTTAAATGCAAAAATAATATGCATACATACACACATACATGTGTGTGCTTGCATATGTATATGTAGCTTAAGATTTTTGTATCCCTATGAGATTTCGATCTTCGCCATCTCATTCCCCCTCCGTTTCTTGCTTCTTCCCTCGCACCCTCTCTTCGTGAAAATAAGAAATTTGCACATTTCTTTCACTCCTTTCCTCACATGTAAATGACGCTTCGAAAATTTTCCTTAAGCATCACTAATTCCACAAGCCCAAGCTCAAGCCGCCATGTTTAATTAAAATGTTTTTGTGATAAATTAAAGGATTTATGATGTTAAGGTGTGCCTTTATGAGTGTTAATGCAAGAATTCAATTTAACACTAAAACACACAACACAGTTTTTACTTGCATAGTTAAAGTAGCACAACTTCAAATTGTTTCCGTCGACTGTCATGACTTCCTATTTGTAGTTAGGAACTTCAAAGAGAAAAGAGTACAGTTGATGTTACGTGTAAATCTCAAAACTCTCAAACTCGCCTGTGAGCTAAGAAATTATATATGATTAAAAAGAATTAATTGTATAGAAAAAATATAGGGAGTACAAGGCATGAAGTATACATTCAATAACAATAATATTGTTAATGCTTAAACTATAACGAAAACGTCACAGGAATTAAAGATTCATGAATAATCTTTAAAGATTCTTTATTAAATTCACTAAACTATATAATTGATACTTATTAAAACCCCTGATCAAATTCTTGACGAGCAAGTATTTAGATGCAAACTTACTGAGACAGGAAGATACTAAATTTGACTCCAAAAGAGCTTCTATAAAATTTAGAAACTGAGAAGAGTTTAGTTTAGCTTCATTATTATAGTCTTTCCTCTCTTCTCATCGAAAAATACATGCCAAAACATAGGTCAAACATCACACTCTTACTTAAGATCACACATAGATCAATAACCAATTAGTTGAAACTAACTGCATATTTGGGCTGCTTCTTTGGAGTGAAAAGGCCAAAATGTTTCTCAGTCTCAGCTCCTGTTTTCTCATTCTCATCAAACATGGCAAACAAATAAGTCTCTATGACCTTTCTAGGCCTCTTCGGAGTCCCTGATCTTCCCTTCACATGATTAATCAAATTTTTATAGTATGTTCCAGCATTTTCCACAGAAGAAGCAGAATTTCCAGCAGATGGCCAGCCAGACTCTGACACAACAATCTCAACAGTATTTCCACCTTCTTTCTCCAGAGCCCAGTAAAAAGCATCCAACATTGCATCATAAAGGTTTTGATACCCCAGTGAACCGTCTTGAACGACAACTCCAGGTGACCTGAATAATGCATAATCAAGCTCACTTTTAACTTGATTACCAAGATAGGCGTAGTAAGGGTATATATTGACAAGCAATGGTGCATTGTGTCTGACAAGGAGCTCAATAATAGGTTTGATGAATGGTTTGGCAACATCCCTGAATGAACCTTGTGATGGAGGGTTAGATGCACCTAAGAGAGGAGGATGTGTTGAAGTTGAGACCTTGATTTGGTCCTGTAGACCTGCTGCTACAATTGCATTGTGCAAGTTTTCGATGGCTGGACCGATGAATGGAGCATATTCAGATCCAGGGTCCACTTCATTACCTACAGCTATGTATCTGAATTTGACAGCAGGCCAATAGGTCTGTATATTTTTGTGAATCCAGATAGGAGCCACTGAAGCATTTGTTGCAAGTGGTTTAATATCTTCGAATGATACATCTACAAGGAGTTCTATGTTGCTCCCTCTTAGAGCATTGAGAACTTCTGGCACTGGGGAATAAATTCTCATTTTTGTGATGCCTTTTCCTTGTATAGATTTATAGCATCCTGTTTTGAAGGTAAATTGTTACCATTCAGCCCATAGCAAACACCTAGTGGCAGTGCTCCTGCATAAGAAAGATCATATATAGACGTACGTTGGTGTCAACGGTCATTTGCTATCATTAATTTGATCATCACTAGCTATATGAATGTGGACTCATTCAGTCATATTACAAAATGAATAATTTCATGCACAAAGTTTTGAATATTTCTAGCATTATTGACCAGAAAACAATAAACCAAAAATGATAACTAGTAGGCTTTCTCGTAGACATAAATTCATGCAATCATGCTGAGACAAGAAATTTATATATATATACACATTGAAAGAGATGGATATTAACCTGCTGAAATAGTGAAAGTAAGCAGCAACAGTACAAGAAGTGAAAGCCTAGATGGCATTAGAGCTTGGGTGATCATTACTGTGGAGAGTCTAATGATCTGAAGTCCGAAAAGAAAAAAAGAAAGAAAAATTAAAGACAAAAAGTCGAAAGATTTGTAATGCTAATCTGTGTGAGCTTACCGTAACAGCCCTTTTTTATAGGGAGGGAAAAGAAGAAGAAATGATATTGGCTCTAAAAGAATTAAAGAAAAAGAAAAAGAAGTGAAGGCTGAAGAAATAAAGCCGAACAACAAATTAACAGACCACATGAGTAGGAAGACTTCTGAGGAGCTCGCGACATCGATCTTAAGTGATTGTACTAATGATGTTCACTTTAGTTCCTCTAATCAATTGGTTTAGTAGCATCCCACATTTTAACAATCTGACGTGTTTTCTAATGCTTATAAGGTCACAAGAATGAACTCTCTTTCAACGTTTACATGTATATTTTATCCACATGCAACCTTGAAACAAATATAATAAAATGCACTGCAAAAGAAAGTATGCAGCAATGGGAAAGACTCAGCCCGGAGACGTCTCAGTAAAATAATCGACTTAATCTGACCAATTCAACCCTCACCTACTCACTTCAACTGGATTGCAGGATCTGAATCAATAGGAATAGAAACAACTGAAAACAAGCTATATAGCAGAAATTTTTTGAATCTAATTTTTTTTTTCCTTAGTCATGGTTTTGAGCATGAATCTAGTGTTTTTCTTGGAAAGGTGAAAATATTCATAGCGAGGAACTTTTCTAAGTACCTAAAACTTTCAAGGGACTCTAAAAATCTTTAATCACAGTTCTTTTGCTCTCTCATTGAGAGATACAAATCCATATACAGGTCAATTACAGGAAAAATTCTGCACACCACCAGCTGTTAGTGACATTGCTGTTTATGACTGTTTACTGATTAATTGAAATTGATTGAATACTTGGGCTGTTGATTAGGACTGAAGAGGCCAAAATGCCTTTCCGTCTGAGCTCCTGGCTTCTCATTTTCATCAAACATGGCAAACAAATACGTTTCTATAACCCTTCCTGGCCTCTTTGGAGTCCCCACTCCTCCCTTCACATGATTAACCACATTGCTGTAGTAAATTCCAGCATTTTTTAATGAAGCAGCAGGAGGATTTCCGCTAGATGGCCAGCCAGTCTCTGATACAACGATCTCAACATTTCTACCACCTTCTCTCTCGAGAGCTGAGTAATGAGCATCCAACATCGCATCAAAAAGGTTCTGATACCCCAACAGACCATCTTGGACGACAATTCCAGGAGAGGTGAATAATGCATATTCAAGCCCAACGTTGACTTGATCACCAATGTAGCCAAAGTATGGATATATATTGACTAGTAATGGTGCATTATTTTGTGCTAGGAAGTCAATTATGGGTTTGATAAATAGTTTTGAATCATTCCCGAAGGAACCCTTGTGAAGGAGGAGAGGAAACAGCTAAGAGAGCTGTGTATGTTGCCGTTGAGACCTTGATCTGGTCCTGAAGACCCGCTGCTGTGATTGTGTTTTGCAAGTTTTCCATGGCAGGAAAAATGTACTTAGCATTGTCAAAATTGGGCAATACTTCGTTTCCGACAGCTATGTATTTGAACTGAACATCTGGGAAGTACTGCAAGATATTGTCTTGAACCCAGTGAGCGGCTGCTGAAGCATCTGATGCAAGGGGCTCAATGTCTTCGTTGGCTACATCGACAATAAGTTCGATGTTGCTTCCTCTTAGAGCATTGAGAACTTGTGGAAATGGGGCGTATATTCTCATTTTTGTAATGCCCCTTTCATTGTAAAGATTCATAACATCCTGTGAAGAAGGTAGATCGTTGCCATTTAATCCATAGCAGACGCCGATTGACTGTGCCCCTGCACCTGATATTCTGAGAGTAAGCAGAAACAGCCCAACGAGAGCCAGCATAGATGCCATGAGAGGTTTCTTGAATACGGGGGGAGAAAATAGCAATGCTAAAAATGGAAGAAAGACAAGTTTTTCAAATCTCGAGGTTCGCAATGCAATACACATATGTTAACAATGCGAATGGCGGTGCCTCTTATAGGAGAATACGCTATGACTGGGACAAACAAACCAAGTAAACCTGAAAAATGAAACATAGTAGTATTAAAACACTAGTAGCAGTAAAGACTGAGCCTTGGACGTCTTAATCAAAGAAATGGTATTATCAGTCTACGACCCACTCAAAACTCAATCCCAACGTCCAAGTCAATTTGAAAATTAATGACGCGCATTTGAATGTTTTATGGGTATAATAGCATTGGTTACTTGTTAAGCCTTAAACACAGTAAATTACTAAGAGCTCAATCAATCACAGGAAAATGCCGTGGAGCCATTGAAGATTGAACCAACTCTTCTAATAATTCAGAAAGTGTACGACAACCCACTCCTTCCTCCTCGTTTAGTATGATGACTTCCTATTACTTCCTTCACCCCCAGTTGGGTTTAGCTGCAGATATGTCGTAATGACGCATCTTGGAAACCCATGTGGAAATAGAGGGCCTTTACTCGTTTAGTATATTACGTGACTTTTTTTCACTGAAATTTGAAAATCAAATCAAAATTCAACTATCAACGAGTAATGAACAGAAGCTTAAACAAATTTTTCATTGGCATATTTAAAGTCCATGCGGAACTTTCAATACTATAACGCAGCACAACAGTTAGGACATTCTGCTTACACTACTAAACGAGGTGAATACATGCTTGACTTCTCACAACACAGTCATTGCACACATTTACACAGCCAAAGTATCCAAACAATAATATGGATTATCTCCCCAAAGCTCAGAAATCGCGATCTGGGAATAAAATAGGTGCAACCAGTGACCACAGGAACAACGCAGCAGTTGTCCAACCTGTTACAATTCGGACCCAAACAGATGACCACCCCACATCAACCAACTTCCCGCTCTCCCCCACTGAAGTTGACCACCCTGTAAGAAGCATTGCAGAATACATGCTAGCAAGTGAAAAGATCAAGTGGAAGAAGGAATACGAATATGTAACTGGCTTGGCCTTTTCTTTCTCCTCCTCTTTGTCTGCCTTGTCTAACGGTAATAATGGTTTTCCTTCATTGGTAAAAATCCAAGAGTCAGACAATGTTCATGAAATATCTCACTTAGTAGTAGGTAGAGGAAAAACATTTTAGTGGGTCAGTCAAGAGAAACAGTTGACCAGTCCAACAAATAGCAAACCAGAGCCAAATAGGATGCACCTATTGAGCTTCTCAAGTTGTGATCAGCACTAAAACTCCATTTTAAACAGGAAGAAAACTGAAGGAGAAAACCAATATCTTTAACTGACATCCAACAACTTTAATAGTTGGGTTCCTTCTAAGCTTGCAATATTCAGAAAGTAAAGGAGACCATTAAAATCAAAGACCAAGAACAAAAATATCGAACACTCCTGTTACATTTCACTTTATATGGTAGAGGAAAAGGGTGACGAAGATCATGAACTCAACACATAAATGTCAAGTTCTAGTTTTCTTCCACTAATATCATCTTGAAGTCACTCCAACACCAAGTTACTAGCAACAAACATCAAGGCAATTAATGCACATATGATTGAAACACATTCTAAGCATCTTTGCTAGACACAATGAGATAAGATCCTCACCTGCCCGGGGTGAGCTTGGTGGGGAGGAGGAGAGCAAGGTTGTAGAAGATCCAGCCCGAACAGCAGAGTAAACAACAGAGAGCACAGTGGTAAGTAGACCGATAGTTAGTGTGCTAGTAGAAACAGCTTTTGAATGCTTGTGAAGACCGTTGCACTCATAATCCCTTGGTTCACTGGCAAGTCCACTATAGCAGAGATACATGCAGTACAGTGAAATAACTGAAGCAGGCAAGATGCTCCCACCAACCTATTTGTGCCAATTTCAGTTGTGAGCTATATCATCAAGAACTACTCAAGTGCAGCATTATCAGATCTTATCCATGTTTGACATCTATGCAATTAATTCCATTAGAAATAAGGAAGCTCAGTACATAATATATTCTCTCCCCTTAGATCTTATCTCACTACTCTACGATCCAAGCAATTTAGAGGACACAGAACAACATTTCTTAGAAGCAATCAAAATAAAATTCAACTTTCTGAACAAAATATTTTGTTCAACATCATTAAAAGACTGAGGAAATGGATATTTAATAATTCTGGTCAGAGAATAAAATCCAAGAAACTTACTGATGGATGTAGTGTCACCACAGCAAATGCAAACACAGAGATCAGAGTCATCACAATAAAGAAAGTGTTGAGCCCACAGTCATGTCCAGAAGCAGTAAAAAGATAGAAGAGAATCCCAGAGAAGGCAAAAGTTGCCACATAGCACACAAGAGAGACAATGAGCAAAGCCATATACCTGCAATATATAAATGAAAGAAACAGAAAGAGAACAACATTAAGAATAGTGAGAAGAGCCAACTTAAGCCAAAGAGTGCTAAAAGAAGTAGAATCTTAACACAAAATGGTGGGGTAGAAGCAAGTAAGAACTACTGATACAAAACGAAGTAGACTAACCAAAACTGCTCATCATAGCCGACCCATTTGTCATTCCATCCATGAACAAAGTCCAACAAAAGCACAACTTGAACAAGAAGAAAGAGTCCCGCACCAAACTTTGACGTTGTCTCTGCATTTAACAAATGAAATACTAAACATATTAGAGTTCATGAAGAAAAAGAAAAAATCGCAAAGGAGAGACAGATGAGGATTAGTTGGCCATTTTCCAAAGATTGTAATACAAATTTACCATTTTTCCAACAATGGATAATCCATTACGTGAAGCATTTGCTGCAAATCAACTTACACTACATATAAAGAAACTTTAAGGACAAGGACAATCCATAACCATGAAAAAAACCTCAAAATATGTGGCTTACCATAGAAGCTAATGATTTCATTTGGAACAAAAAACATCAAAATCACAAGAAGACACCAACAAATGATCTTTATCATCCATCCGCCATGGTGCACACTATCCCGAGGATCCTTCTGGTTCTTTATGCCCATCATGAAGATAGCTAGGATCGTGAAAAATAAGAAGTTCCCCAAACTAACTCGCAACACAGCATCTGTTTCAAACCACTCTCTATCCGGTGTTTGATGGAAATGATTAATCCCTGGGGAAAAAAAAACCAAATAGCTGTCATCTTCATCATAACTGATTTAGGAATAAAACAAGATACAGAATGTTTGGATTGCTTATATTTAGCTAAAAAATTTTGCTTACATCATCGACACAAATTCCAATCACCTTTTTATCTCAGATACATCATATCAAAAAAGTACTACAGTAGTACTACAGTATTCTTTTCAACAAATTATCCCAAAAAATCTACTATCCAAACGTATTAAATGATACTTATTGATCATTTAAAATTTTTCTGCTTATTTGCTTTTCACTCAATTTGTTACCTGGTTCCTAGAGGTCTATGAATATATGCAGACAGCATAGCATATGAGAAGTCAAGTAAAATTGATCAACTGCTGAGAATTCACTTGCTTTTATAAACCAAAGTTAATGCAAGTCTAAAATTGCTCAACAAAGTAAAAGTTTGAGCTACAGAAGACATTTTTAATATAGATTACATTTCAGAAGGAATGAACAAAGACGGAAGAAAGGAGCAGGCAACATGAAATTCATGTTTTAAGATGACAAAACAAGGCCCTCTACCACAAGGTAGTATTCCATTGTCCACGTAGTCCCTCATAAGATCACTTCTTTTCCCTACCAAAAAGATCATTCTTTTTAACTCTTCAGCCTGCAAAGTCCTTTTCATATGTTTTTCATTTCATACTTGGTAACCACCTTAATAATCTTAACTAGTAGAACTTAAAAATGCACTGCCTGGATATTTAACAGGTATCTAGGGAAAAAAATGAACCACGTTAACTATACATAAATTTAGCTGTGTCTCCAACTTAAGACCAAATTTGCCCTAAACTACACAACTAAGCACATAAATCAGAATTCTTTACTCCTGCAACTAGCCCAACACTAAGATAATACGCATTCACCCAAAAGTCATTTTTAAAAAAAAAAAAAAAGAAATTTTGCAAGGAAAAGACAGATTATCCAGTGGCTGCTTACAGGGGATTTTTTCCATGAGGGGTGCGGCAACTTCTCTAAGAATCCAAGAAACGATGAGCGAGAGCGCAAAGAGGCCACAGTAGGCAATCCGCGCCGATTTCCGGCTGATTCCGGACACCACCGTCCGGCAGGCGTCGCAGGCGCACCCGGCGCAGCATGACGCTAGGCATGTAGCTGCCCACATCTTTAGCTTCCACTACTTTAACAGATTGATCAAAAACCGTCCAGCACTGATCGATCAAACCCTAGAAATCACAAATTAAGTGATTAAATGGCAATAATTTATTCGAGAAAAATAAACAAGTGAAAAATTCGTGTAATTCCCGGTGAAATACAAGGTTCAGGTTTTAGTTGTACCTTTTTCTCTTCTTTTTTTTTTCTTTTTCTGGTGATCGGAGGGCGAAAAAGTCAGGGAATTAGATGATCAAAGGCGTGTGGAAGAAGGGGAGAAATTGGGAAAGATTGGGAGAAAGCATCTATCTTTTGATGAATGATGACGATGATAGCTTTGCAATGAAGGCCTGGTTGTATCCAAGTACGGAGACTCGAGACATGAGAGTGGTCCCGAATTGGGCCAGGTTTGCGTATGGGCTTTGACGGCTTAAAATCAGTGAAGAAAATGGGTTGGGCTCGGTCTGAGCTTTAGTTATCTTTTTGCCACCAAAGTTTCTTCAATGTAATTTGATCTTGAAAAATATTGATAATTGCGTTAAAGTCCCAAAACTACAGTAGAAGTTTCCTTGTATTCTATGATCCATTCAATCTTCTATTGCAAAATATTCCTTTTTTTAACTTTTAATGCATATGTGGGATGACAAGTTGAAATGTAAATTCCTTACTAATTAGCTACGACTCAATACAAACCACAACACTCAAACAACATATTACATAACATAGGGGGAGACATTTTGCTAGAGCATCCAATTAAATGGCAGTTGCCAATGGGGATCATGTACAAGTTTCTTAGTGATTCAAAGAGGAAGGTAAGGGCATCTTTGTACCACATCCTACAAAAGCAAGTAGCAACGCAAAGGTTGTGCAATCGGATAGGAGATTATTTGATACAAGTTATTGAAACGAATACTATAATACATTTTCAATAAGTAGAAAGAAACGTGCCAAATAGATAAATCTTCTATTCCCCTGATAGGTTGGGTTTGAATGATCTCTTCTTGCGTGTTGAGTTTGAAACTGAAATGTGTGTGATTCTATTAAATAAGGTATTCAATTTGAAAGCCAAAGTTAATGACATGAATCATGAACTTTGAGACTTAGTCCTAACCCTCCAAACACCACCTAAATTTGTGAAGTAGTTCCTGTCCATAATGAGATAAAATCCAGCCGAGTCAAATGTATCTCCATGGGTAGCACTTAGGACTAGCAGAGCAGCACCCCATTTGGAGGAGGGAGGACTGGAGCTGAAATGAAGTTGATGACCCTCCGACCTCTCCAATAGCCGGATTAACAAGCCTACTTAAGTTAACCTCCACACCCTCAACCTCTATCCGACAATCATCATTAATAGCCAGAACCTGACCCCTCTTAGGATCCCTATTCTTCTGCCCGAAAGTAAAGAAAAAGGGGGAAAAAAAAAAGAAAAAAGGAGTCCCAAGTCGCAGGTGTCAGAAAAAGGAAGTTGCCTGTCAAATCGCACACGCAAAATCATACCATCCCAAAGCCCAAAAAGGTGACCACATCTCTATACCTTTTTCCTCCTCCTCCTCCTCCTCTCTATCTCTATCTCTCTCGTTAATTTGGGGAACGCGTCTTTGAAATCCCATAACTACAGCTAAGTCCAATCTTTAGTCTACGTAGCAGTCTCTCTCAGCTGGTTAGTACTTCGGGAAAAAATA
Organism: Gardenia jasminoides; assembly: GCA_013103745.1. Lineage (NCBI taxonomy): Eukaryota > Viridiplantae > Streptophyta > Magnoliopsida > Gentianales > Rubiaceae > Gardenia > Gardenia jasminoides. Next base: position 79,063,171 of record CM023103.1, read on the forward strand.
GTAGTGCGTGTTTGTGTGCGTGGGCGGGCAGCATCTCCTCCTCACATCCGCCCGAAACGCCAGCCCCCCGACGCACACGGATTTCTTTCTGCTAGAGCAACCGGAACAAGAAAACCAACGAAAAGGGGAAAAAAAAAAGGGGGAAATTAATGCTGCTTCTGTTATTGTCCCAAATTAAAGATTTGGATTAAATATTGATTGATTTCTGACTTTAATTAGGCCTGAAGGGAAGATTAAAAGTCCAGATTGCTTCAGCTCTGATCGGTTCAGCTCTCCTTTTCTCTTCATTTTCCTTCGGTCGTAAGTCTCTCTCTCTCTCTCTCTCATTTCTCTTTCCTTTTTCTCGTTGTGCGCGTGATTGTGTTTGTCTAATTCTAGGCACCTAGTCGCAGAAACTGGTCTGTTAATTCCTTGGCGCATTTTTCTTTTTGGGGTTGTTCGTGTAGCTGTATCGTGAAGCTCTTTTACAGATCTGCTCCTTTTGACTTACGCGTTGATTTGCAGCATTATGTTGTTCAATTTTGATCATGTGATTCGTATTGCTGACTGCAATGTTGAATCTCACTTTCCAGCTGTGAATTCGGGGGAACTCCTTTGTCGAATATTATCATCAGCTGTTAGTTTTGTGTGTTGAAACTTGTGATTGATTTTCGTTTGTCTGCGATTTTTATACACTGACCTGTTGGTAGATTTGATTGAATCGAATGGGAGATTGGAGGTAAATTGTGGATTCAAATTTGGGTATGAACTTACGTGTATACAACTAGTCACGTAAGATCTAGAAACTTTGGTTCGCTCCTGGGAATGCATCAGGATATATGGAGTATATGGTGATTTTTTTGTGTTTCAAAAGTAATTTCAGTGCTAAAATGAGTATGTTACATTTTACAACTTGCAAGGGCTAAGGTGTTGTATCGTAGTTTGTTGCATTTTCTCAGATCTCACTGATGGTTCAATCTTGCCGTGCTCCAACTCTAGGCAAGGATTGTGGATAGAGCAAAGAGCAGTGTGTGTTTTGAGTTTATAGTTCTGATACACCTTTTTTGCTAATTAGGTTAGGAAGGAGTTGGATATCATTTCTGTACTGGATGTCATGGAGTCAGCACTGTATTTAATCTGTTGGATGAAGGAGGAGAGTAAAATTGGATGAAATGATTGCACCATAATCTTTGCCTTAGGGTGTTTAATTAGTACAAGCGATCATCTTTTCATATGTTGCCTGCAATTGTAATTTTGGGCTGTTAAACTTTTCTCAGTCATGTTTCCAGATTACGTTTAGAGTATCTTTCTCTTTAATATTTTCAATCCTAACAAAGGGAGCTAACAGCTAGAGCTATCACAGGGGGTTGACTTCATTAGCACCTTTATGGAGTATTGAGTGGGCGAACCTTGTAACACATTGAACCATTTGTTATTATGAATATAAAAGTCCAGGGTGTCAAGTGATCATAAGAACAAGTAGTTGTTTATCATGTTTCAAAACTTCCACATTAAGTTTCCTTACCAGAATGTTTGAACAGTCCTGCACATCTGGAAATGATAGAGTAAGCAAACAGGGATTAAATGGAGCTTAAAAACATCCTGTTCTTTGGCTTCTGGGTGTTCTTTTCTCTCTAAAATAAGAAGTTGCATTTTAATGGCTGTGGTTTTTATGAATTTAATAATGAGGACTGAATATCTGAAATGGAACAGTCAAGCAAGCGCTTTTGATATGCTGCTGCTTTTGGTTATAGTAAATACTAGCCAACCTCTCTTGTTGGCCTTATGATTCCAGGTGATTGAGATTATATCACAGTGAATTTTCATGAAGAGAGTGTTCTGATTGCTACTGAGGCCTCATTTCCTCATAAGGTACCACTGTACCTTAAAGCAGAACTGTCATTCTGGTGGATAATTCTGTTTTGATCTATTATTGCTCCATAGATGACTGAATTCTTTGATTTAGTTAATGATGTATTTCTACTATCTTTTGTATAATGAAGTTAGACATTCCACCTCTGTTCTATGTTAAATGTCGTCTCAGTTTGCTTGTTGAGTTGGCTTTGTGTGGATGCTAGCTGTTATTTTGCATAGCAGAGACACTTTTATTTTCTGTATTGAATTTCATTTACATGTTGTGAAGTATTTTGCTTGAATATGGTGCCTGTCCTTAAGTTTAGATTGATGCAGGTACAGAAAATCTGAAGTGTTAACAGAAGTTCATTGGGTACAAAATGGCTGCTATTGACAGCGTCATAACTTCACCTCATAGGAGATCTCAACCTCAGAATGCGTTTTCTTCACCAACTCTTAAAAAACAGATGTCACGTGGGGATGAATTAGGGAGCTGTTCAACCCTCATTCAGCGGCACCGCTTCCTCCTTACGGCTCTGGTTCTTCTAGCTTTTCTCTGCACTGTTTACCTTTACTTTGCAGTAACCCTGGGTGGCAATGACTCATGCTCTGGATTATCCAGGGCTCAAAAAGCAGCCTGTCATCTGCAGCAGGCAAAAACAGCTGTAGCCAAGGGGAAATTGAAATTCTTCTAGCACATGGTTGGCTGCTGATTTCATTGTGGCTATTTCACTCTTGGAACCTGGAGGAGGAAAAGCTGAGCTATAGAATTTTGAATATTAAGTAGGTTAGTTTAGCTCTCACTGCTTGTGAATGCATCTATGAGTAGCAGGATGTGAAATTTTTTGGAAAGCCAAATGGTAATTGTAGCCGATGAAGTGAGTTCTTCCTTAAGGGATAAGTTGGGCTTTGGTGAAAAGGGTTGTGTTGTCAATCATGGTAATGATTCGGCTGAGAGGAGCAAGAGATGGGCGAAAACATTTTTTCTGTTAATAGTACGAACAGCTTTTGTTTAGCTTTTCATATATTGTTAACCCCTAAGCTTTTCTTAGCTTCGCTTCAAAGCTCTAGATTTTGCTTTATGACTTTATGAGCTTGCACTGCTTTTGCTTTTCATTCTTCTGGTTATTAGTTTCACTTAAAACTTTTTTCTTGTCGGCGGAGACGAGCTAAATTGCTGGTTTCTGTGAATCAGCAACTGATATTTTGTGAAAGATTAACTACTATCAAAAGCTTTCCTGGCTTTCAAGTGAAGAAAGAAAAAAGGGGGTTTTCCAGGCGTTGAACTATTTATTCCGTTGTGATGGCAAGATGCTACTATTTGTCTCGCTTGATCCAAATCGCAAGAAAACACACTTGCAAGTTACGATTTTATTGAAACAAAATCTTCCCTATATTATCATTATTTTGGTTTGGCTAGCATGTTTGTTTGGATAAATGTTATTTACCATATTTTTATTTGTTTACATCATCAACACATTTTTCAATTACTTTTTTATCTCACATACATCACATTAAAAAAGTGTTACAGTATTTTTTTCATCTAACAATCCCAAATAATCTACTATCCAATCACAAAACATTCAGTGCTATTCTTCTTCTCGTCCAATTTTCCTTGGTGCATGAGCATCGCTGGCTCACTGCTAAAAATTCTCTAAGCCACCAATCTGTTTTTGTGCGTGCTGAATTGTAATGGTTTAGGTTTTAAAAAAAAAATTTCTTTTTCCTTTTGCCAAAACTAATTAGCACGTGAAGTTTTTTCCCCTCAGTACAAGGGCAAGAATTGAACTATGCACTTGCTTCTGGCGTTTGGGGAACGAAATACTCTAAATAGGAATGGCCTCGCATTTGATGGTTAAGCTTGGGGGAATAACTAACGATAAAAATGAACCAGGGTATTATTTTTGATTTTTAATCCTCTCATACCTAGTGACATTTTTTGTACTCTTAACTGTCACGCATAATCTGAATTCTGAACGTAACAATAGAAAAGACTCTAATAATTTTAAATCTTAATAGCAACGACGTTAAGAACTTGAACCCTTAAATATGGCACAGAATCTGAACCCTTAAGAACCCTGATAATGCATGGCACAAAATTTGAACTCTTAGGTACTCGGAAGTTAACAACTTTAACAAATTATGAAGTATTTTAAACCCTGAATCTAGTAGATTTTAAAAAGAAAATTCTATACTCTGTGACATACTCTATAGAGTGAAAATTCTATATTAAGTGCCTTTACTACTAAGCAAGCCACAGAAATAAATTAATGGATAGCCTACATACTCATATCCATCTTTGTGTCTATCACTTAATGTCTTGATTTAGAATAACTTTTTGTAAATGGATTCCTATGTAAAATTCCTAAAGAGCATATTTGAACCTTTGAATTAATAGTAGAAAAGACTCTTAACAATCCTAACATAGAACCCTGGACTAATAGTGGAAAAGACTCTAACCACCCTAATTAGAGCGGGGAAATTATACGAGTTACCCTTGATTATACGTAATTAACCCCTAATCAGTTTGGTTGCTTGAAACTCTAGTCTCCCATTAATTTTCTCTTACTTTCACAGTCCCGTTCATGTTCCACTGAACTCAATCACTCCTTCCTTCTCTAAGCCTCCATTCCAATCATTCCCACTCATCATTTCCCCGCACTATTTCTCAATCTCCACTCCGAAAACCATGCCCGACTCCCTCCGGGTCCATACCCGACGACTCGACTACAAGCGCCTATTCCCGTCTTTGCTCTCCTCGCACCGAACACTCCTCACTCTCATTTGGACCGCCGGATTCATCCTCGTCGCCGTCTGGCAAAAAACCGCCGTCGATCGCCTCTTAGCCTACCACCACCAGCGCTTCTCCCCGCCTCCTCGCCCTATTCCCAGGCTAAGGCATCTGGTGTTCAACCTCACCGACTTCGGGGCTGTTGGCGATGGCGTCTACTTGAACACTAAGGCCTTCGAGAGGGCAATCTCGGCAATTCGCAAGCGGGGCGGCGGCCAGCTGAATGTTGGACCTGGACTTTGGCTCACTGCTCCTTTCAATCTCACCAGTCACATGACATTGTTCCTTGCTGAGAATGCTGTCATTCTTGGAATTGACGTAAGTGCCCTCGCCATTTTTCCCTACTTTGTTTTTGTTTCCCCCGGAAAGCATATTAGGCAGCTATATTTTGCTGGTTTTGTTGTTTCACCACTGCATTTGTTCGTAAAAAAATTTATTGTGTTTAGCTGGACTGAAATGTGATAGGATGAGAATTATTGGCCCCTTATGCCTCCATTGCCGTCCTATGGATATGGAAGAGAACGCCCTGGACCGCGTTATGGAAGTTTAATCCATGGCCAGAATCTGAAGGATGTTGTAATTACAGGTAATTTGGTCATTCTGAAGTGGTTTCGCATTATGAAATTGGATTCTTTTTTTAAATCCTCGCAAATCTGATTTTTGTGAGCTTGTGAATCTTGTATGTATATCAATCATTTATGAACTAAAGAAAAAAGATTTGATTACGTTGAGTTCTGTTTTTGGCGTGTTAGTAGAGTTAATAAGGTTCCAAAAGTGCACCGAGTAGTATAGTAAATTTTGGTTGGAAATAGCTTGTTGAGTTAGTGTACTGAGATCTTTCAAATGATAACAGGGCATAATGGTACCATCAATGGACAAGGTAGAGCATGGTGGGAGAAGTATAGGAAGAATCAGTTAAATTACACCAGGGGCCCCCTTGTGCAGATTATGTGGTCAAGGGATATTGTGATTTCTCACATTACCTTGCGAGATTCTCCGTTCTGGACACTTCATCCTTACGATTGTCAAAATGTGATTATCAGAAATGTAACTATTTTGGCTCCATCTTCTGAGGCCCCGAATACTGATGGAATAGATCCTGGTAAATTTGCCTTGTTGTATGCTTTGTCATAGAGTTTCATTCGTTTATTCTTCTTTCTTGCATTAGTTTCCAACTTACAGAAACTGCAGGTCTTTTTGGTAATCTTGATCAGAAAATTGATGCTACTTCTTGTATACTTACTTCTGGGCATGTTTTAATCCTTTCGTGCTAAATATTAGCAGTTAGTATGACATTTTTGAGTGCCCGGCCAAAAGGGTGTTCAGTCATGATACATGTTGGACCTGGCAAAATCAGAGTGTCAATGTGGTTAGCTTGTAAACAGTTTAGTGATTGAATGACTCTCATTGTGTTGGATAAATATGAGTTCAACATTATGATGCTATGCTGTATGTCCTACAACTTTTCAAAAATTTCTTTTCCATATAATGCTGTGAATATCTAGGATATTCATAGACCATGTGTATGTGCCATTCTTTTAAGAAAATGTCAGACTTTACGGCTTAAAATTGAAATCCTGGCCAATACAGATTCATGTGAAAATATGATCATAGAGGACAGTTATATAAGTGTTGGAGATGATGGCGTTGCAATAAAGAGTGGCTGGGATCAGTATGGAATTGCTTATGGTCGGCCGTCCACCAACATTGTCATTCGTAATCTCGTTGTCCGTTCCATGATAAGGTGATCATTCTTCTGAAATGTTTTATGAACATTGCATGAATGTACCACCCCAGTTGGATTTCTTATTTCTATCTAAGTATGCTTTTCATTGATTCAAAAATTATCTTCATGGAAGCATGTAATGCTGTTTCAGCAGAGTGGCAATTTGTCAAGGGTTTCTGATATTTATAATTATGCTCCTTATTCATCTCTTGCCATTTTAATGCATTTTTTAAATAGAAAACTCTACCTTTGTTTCATCTATCTTTTAACATTCTCATGCACTCTCTATGGGGAAGATTCAAGGTGTCCTAGTTTCTCAAAGATTGTATTGTTAGATGACTAGCATTTCCAGCTTCTAATAGGTTGTGTTCTGGATCACTAGATAATTTTCTAAATTTTGTCATGTCTTGATGTGCTACATTTGTTTGCTTTTGCCCGCTGAAAATGATTCTTGAGTGTTAGCCCATTATAAATTGTGAAGATTTTTTTTCCTGATTTTGTTTATACATTTTTTTTTTGGGGTTGATGAGCTATATACCCCGGATTCACACAAAAATTTCCCCCTCAAATGTGGCTGGTGTCAGTGCATTATGATGCATTTTTTGTTGGCTTGGTATATGTATCAAGATATCCACCTGGCCCGTGCACTATATATGCACATTAAGGTTGTATATTGAGATGTGGACTCAAGAAGTTTGGAAGTTTCTGAGAATAGCAGAACTATAGGCATTTGTGCATCATTCTTTCTGGCCGTGTGACATGTGGACTTGGAAGCATCTATAACGATCTCTTTCAACTGAACTGCAAGTGTTTTTTGCAGTGCAGGAGTATCAATTGGCAGCGAAATGTCTGGTGGAGTCTCAAATATAACAGTGCAGAATCTCCTGGTATGGAACTCTAAAAGGGGCATAAGGATTAAGACCAGTGCTGGTAGGGGAGGATATGTTCGAAATATATCCTACCAGAACCTGACATTTGAGAATGTGCGGGTGGGTATTGTGATAAAAACAGATTACAATGAGCATCCAGATGAAGGCTTTGATCCAAATGCCCTTCCGGTTATTGAAGACATAAGCTTCACCTCCATACATGGACAGGGAATTCGTATTCCAGTTCGCATATATGGAAGCCGAGAAATTCCTGTGCGGAATCTCACATTTAGGGGCTTGTTAGTTGGGATAACATACAAGAAGAAGCATATATTCCAGTGCTCTTATGTTCATGGCCGTGTAATTGGAAAGATCTTCCCTGTCCCATGTGAGAATCTTGATATCTATGATGAAATGGAACGTCTGGTTAGATTAGGAACAGCACAAAACAGCACAGATACGGATTATGATGCTTGACAAGGTGAAAAACCCCGTCCATGAAGGACTCATGTAGTCGTTGTTGTTCACAAATCCATATCATGCTTCCACACCTACAATTTTTCGAAGCTCAGCACTTTGAAGTTCAACATGCATCGAGCACTGAATCTACAGGCTTGATGAATGATAAAGATCTACAACTGCATTCTTTTGTCCAAGAGGTATTGATTGTTGATATACAGCACAGACCGGATATCATGGTTCATGATGAAAGAGACAAGTGACTCGGTTCTTCAAATGTTATCATGGTGGTTGAATGCCATATGCTTTTGTTCAGCTGGTGGTGGTATTTAAAATGCAGCCTGCAACTTGAAACTACCTGTGCCTGGTGCAAGTGGTTTAGACAGTGAGCTCAAGCGGTAGCAGACATGATGCCTTTTCAGACGCAGAACAAAATATGGCACTGGTAACAACACCAAATGGGCTATTAATCTGACCTTGTAAGGAATGAAGTTAGATGGCATGGTTGTATATTATTAGTCCCTAATAAAGGGTGATGATTTGTGCATGCGACCAGTTAGATATCATGTACCTAGCAAATATATGTCCCTGCCCGAAACCCGTTTTGACCATGCCCCAAGGCGAGCTTTCCACGGACGGATGGTTTGATGGTTTTATTTAGTCAATTATTTACGTCCAAAAGAGTGGTCTTTTAGTTTGTTCATGTTTTTGGACAGTAGATTATTTGGAATAATTTGTTGAAAAGAATACTGTAGCACTTTTTTGATATGATTAATGTGAAATAAAAAAGTGAATAAAATTTGTATTGATGATGTAAGTAAAAATTTTTAGGCAAATAAAACTAATTCAAGCAAGTAGATCAGGTTATACAAGGAGATGCATTTTGCAATTAGATGTTACAAGCGTGCAAAAAAAAGTTTAAATTCGCTTTGAAAAAAAAAAAAAAAGCACGAGGGACTTTTTAAATTTATCCAAGTCGCTTCAAAATCTCGAATAAAAAAGAACATACATTTTGTATTGAATTAATTAAGACCAACCCTTCGATTTTCTTCCTTACTGGACTCTGCTAATCTTCGATATATGTAGCCCAAATCATGTGTACGAGTGCTTAGGGCTCAGGTTATAATTCCTTGCCAGCATATGAAACAACGGATGACGTAATGAATCCGGCAATTGAAATTTATGCAATTCCGGCAAACATACTACTACTGACAAGTTTAAAGCTTCATGCACCAAAAGGCAAAAGCACTGCAGTCAGGATAAGGAACTCCTGATCTAAGAAACTGGAGCCTTTGTATGCATCAGCGTTGTTTCTGATCTATAGAAAACTGCGAGTTATACTACATTTAATTCTTTTAGCCATGCTGTATGTAATGGGCAGGGATCTCGTTTCCCTTCTGCAATTGCCTTCTCAGAAAGTGAATAGAACCAACCGTTCCTCCATTTGAACTGTAAGCATCAAACAGGATTCATAAGTTTAAAAAACTCAGTCAACCACTTAATAGACAACAAGTTCACATTCTTCACCTCCTTAACTGCTGTTGGGAAGTGTGCCACTGTTCTAGAGTAAGCACATAGTCTATCCTCCATAGCTGGTTCAAAAACAATGCCCTCTTCTGCAGCAGCTGCAGCAGCCAATTCAGAGATGAGGCTAGACACCTGCAACCTTGATAAATGTTAGCTCCTAATTCTATTAATATGCAAAACTGCACTAGTACGGCTCATACAGCATAACATAAATTAGTGGGACATTCAAGTTTCTTCTATGCACTTCATCAGCACACTTAGAAGTCAGAAGCATGAAGCAACTCCAAAACTAGGTTCATTCAGAATCTAAGACCGAAAACCATTTCTTGTACAATGATTGAACTTCAATCCAGAATGTATGAGCAGGAGTTGACAAATGGACAGTCTTTCAGACTTTCTGTAATTATAATCTAGACTGAGACTTCATCCTGCATGACCTCTATCTGTCTCTCTCATGTACAAAGTTAGGAGTGATTCAAGCAATGTCAGTCTGTAAACATTTTATGCCTTGATAAGAGATGATGTAAAGGACTGTGTTTGCCAACTAAGTTTTATGCTCTTTGACAGACTTTTCAGTTTAGATCATGAAATGAACACCACCACTGTCCACGTCAAACCATTATCTTCTTCCAATTTTTTGCTGCTTCCTTTACTTTCCCATTGTACAATTATTTTTTAATTGTTCGATAAGCTAAGAAAAAGCCACCAATTGCAGACCAAGAAAATCTTCAAGATGTCTAAGAGCTATATTTCCCAGACCAAGATAGATGAAACTGTTTTTTAAGAAACTGCTGCACTTCACTCTCAGCATTGCCCAAACACAAACAGAATTTCAACGAGTACATGTCCTCCCCAAAAAGTATGCCTACTGGCTGAAGAAGGAAATGAACTGTTGAAAGTGCCTTAAGAAATGCAAGTGCTCGAGTTTTGTTAGGAAGTGGCACTGGCAGTGCCTTTTCCATTGTATGTGATCTTCTTCTACAGACAAGACAGCCTTATTCCTAGAAAAAAAAAATAGAAAATATTTCATCAAATTCCTGGCCAAGATAAAAACTGAGAATAAGCTTGATCACTGTATGCACAACCAGAAGAATGATTGGAAAAGGTGCATTTAATTCACCTTAGGTAACATAATACTTGGAAAATTACTGCCAGGAATAATAAACGGTAAGTGAAAAAATGTCCTGCTTCACACACTTGTTTAACAGCTGCAAAAAATTTACCTCGGACCGGTATTCCTTCTCAACAATGCCTACAGTTGCTCCAGGATGGCGAGCACCAACGAGCATGAAGGCACATATCCATATAAGCTTCTCGAACATTTGCTTCTGGAATGCTTCCTTTTGAAGAACCTAAATTTTTGATAAGAAAAATTTATCTATAGAGTCCAACCTGTGACTTAGAAAAGTGCAATGGTGCATGCATAACCAAAAAAATCAAAATCAAGAGAACTAGTTAATGACTTAAATTGCCAGCTCTAGTGTATAAACAATCACTCACACGATAGCTGTATAAAGCATCCCCGAAACAAGAGTACCATCTATGAGAAAAGAATCGAATATTTATTGACACTAGGAAGAAACATGGCCAAGTGTGGATTTGATTCTCTTTGAAAATAACCATTTAATTTTTGCAGAGGATGAATTAATGCATGCTGATGTTTTCACCAGACAATTACCATCTATGAGGAAAGAAAAAAAATATCATTGACACCAGGAAGAAACATGGCCATGCGCAGATTTAATTCTCTTTGAAAATGACCATTTAATTTTTGCAGCGGATGAATTAATGCAAGCAGATGTTTTCACCAGACAACTAAACTCATCCCCAGCATGATGAGCAAATGGATATCCCTGTTTCACAATCATTGGCATGGACTCTCCTAATCTTTCCTTGAAAGCTGTTTGGATTTCATTTTTGAACATAAAAGACCATTTACAATCAATGGAAATCAAAACTAATTTTGGTACCTTACATGAAAGACCTCCTGCAAGCAATCTACCAGCAACTGCAGAAGCCCACTTCCCATAAGCTGCTGTGAGTCCCTCAGGATTTGTGTCTGTTTTCCCATCAGTAGGAGGTTCACCGAGCTTTGAAACAGCAAAATATGCCAGAACTTGGTCAGGATCACTAAGACCTTTACTTTGGAACCAAGTCTCCAGCATCCCATTCTGGAAAAAAACCAAATCTGCTAGGTTTTCAATATCTATTACAACTGTTACAACTCCGCTTAGTGCTTGCACATCAACCAATGTCCCATTCTAATTCAACCTGACATGCATTATAACACATCTATCCACTACAACTCCTTGGCTACTGCATAAAACTATAAAGTTCTATCACGTAGAACTGGTAAACATTCACAAAAATCTGGTTCAGAGAAACATTTAGCTCTTCATCCTGAAACAGGATGATAAAGCTATAAACTTTTGAAGTACTACCCAGTTCTGAACTAACCCAACAATCATTAAGTTAGTCTACTACGTATATTACTCTCATAATCCGCTGTACTTACCAAAAGCAAATTTCTTTTACTAGTATGAGTGCAAAGTAAAATGAAAGCAAAAGATTGTCTAGTCAAGCGAAATGTGTCGAGTAATTTACATATACAATTATACAAGGGAACAATCAAAGAATCAAATGAAAAAAAGGAAACCCAATTGGCACACTTTCTAGAAAGCGTTTGTAGCTCAAACACTATCTTTTTCACTCGTCAAGCAACCTATCTAGCAACAGAATTCGGGATGCTCAAACGCTAGAATACATGCATTACCAATAGTTACTTATCCTAAACTTTTGTCCAACTTTTGATTCTCAAGAAATGCTCTATTGAATGGGCCCTATGTGCTAGTTACTTACTTCGGTCATTGCAGATAGCCAGAGACTGAAGAGAAAAGGGAGATGAAATACTCAAAAATTCATGAATGGACTATCCAAAACAAAGAAACAAAGGAAACTTAAAATTAAAAAGTGTAGGAATCAGGTTTAGATAGCAAGTAATCATACCGCTCCAACGAGACTTGGGAGTAGACTCAAGAACAGCATCAAGATCATCATTCCTAGTACAAACCAAGATAGGCCCAGGAAAATCAATGGGCACAGATTCACCCCTCTTCACCAAAAGATCATCACCATTTCCCATATCTTGTAAAGCGTTTCCTACACGTCCACCTCCTACTATGACCGCAGGTACAACTTTGGTTGTAGTTGAGGACATAGTAGCAAATGATGCTCTTATCTTGAAGATTTTTGATCTTAATGAGTAGGGTTTTCTGCAGGAAAGAGTAGAGGAGCTAGTGAAGAGAGCAACTGTAGCAGTGGCGGCGGCCATGGTGATGGTGGCTGGTGCGCTTTGAGGCCATGGTGGAAATGTGCGTTGGTTTTTCAGATGAATCGGGTCATCAAGAGAACCACTCGTTTTCAGTGTGGCATATCGGGTTAGGTCCAGTGTGTTATTCGGACTTTGGGGCATGAGTTTTGGATGGTCGTTTGGATTGCTATTTTTAGCCATTTTTTATAGAAAAATGTATCGTAATAATTTGGTACGTATAGTGTAAAATTGTGATTAAAAAAATGTATTTATAAAAAAAAATTTTGGTAAAAAGCTACAATCTAAACAAGTAGGTGGCTTATAAATACAAGTACTTTTAAGTGTTCGTAAGTTACTAAAAATTGAATTTCTTAAATTACAAAAAATTAGTTATCAAAAATTAAAAGCGCTTTTTTGTAAACACACCACAGCCCTAAACGGAGTGTTAGTCAAGTCAGATTCATCCATGTGGTTTGGAGAAGGAGCTAAAACGCAAGTTTTAGGACATCAAGGCTTCAGCAAAGGAATTAACCAATATCCAAATTGGCAACAGTGATTAGCTAATCAAGACTCACGAGATCAAATTTTCAAATATTTCCATTTATTATTTATATAGTCTCCTTTCAAATATTTCTATGCATTACTTCTTTTCATGAGGTTTTGAATCTCCTTAAAATTGAAAAAGAAGAAACTTGAACATATATCTAACTCTAACTTATATGGGGGCCAGGAAGGGGGGCGGGGGAGGGAACTGGATCATGAAGGATTAGAGAGAGACAAGCATTTCCATGTATTATTTCCTTTTGTAAAGTTTTGAATCCCTTTAAAATTGAAAAAATATATATTGAAAGCTATATCTAAACCCTAACCTATGAGAAAGAAGCAACCAATCAAACCATGGAGGATTAGAGGGAAATCAACTCACCTATAAACTAAAACTGGATTGGATTAAACTTTAAAAGTAAAAAAATTCACCTCTAAATTAAAGGAATGCACCAACTGCAAGTGTAGGATTTAAACTCTTGACCCCTACCCAAAATTGCATTTTATACTTTATCCAATGACGAACAAACTTATAGGAAATTAGGTCATCATGAACCTTATAAATATACACAGATGAAGCAGTACTCATAGTCACAAATGAAGCAATAATATAGTCAAAAAAAAAAAAGAAAAAAAAGACACTCAATGTCGCAAATCAATCTGTTCATGCAAAGTAAACTCACACAAAGCTGGGTGCCTTAGCCCACATTCGCAGGTTTCACAGCCTCAAGCATTAAATACAAAATGTTTTTGTATAACTTTGGCCGAGTAAAATTTGATAACTCGAGCTAGAACTTGAAGGGATCCTGGCCAATCAATAAACTGCTGTTTGAAAACTTCATAAATGGTTCATTGTCGTAAAGACAATTCCGGGGCTCGAACACATGGAGCGTTTCACAGAAAAACTTTTATTTTTTTTTAATCACATTTTTCAAATACCTTTTCATTTCATATACATTAAATCGCTACAGTATTTTTTTTTTCATGAAAAATCAAAAAAAAACAATCCAGACAAAACACATTTAACTCATAAGTAGTTGCTCAAAGACATGGTGGATAAAGTATCTCGTACTGATCAAGAAATACCAAGATTTCCAAGGATTACATAATCAAGCAGAAATAGAAAATGATTAGAATACCAAGAACATGACAAAAGGAGTATTGTAGACTTGTAATTGCAGAGAAACTCAATCGGTGCAAATGAAATGTTGCCCCACTTAAGATCTCTTTCAAATAGTGAAGAAAACCATTAAATCTTAAAAATTCCCCAATCAACTAATATCATTATAATGTACTTGATAAATCATCTGTTATAGCATTTAGCGAACTCGTACTTGGATTTTGATAAAGCGTGAAACGATGATGACTCGATAATAATGATTAATACTGCCCCAAAAGATGCTAGCACAAGATAGAACTAGAATTTATAGCACTGGGATTAAATGGCAAGCAGGCAGGAATTCAGGGGGCACTTTGCAATTAGACCAAGGAAACAAAACTGGAAGATCTGGAACAGCCAACCATAGTGGTCGGGTCTTGAGTTATACATATTCTTGTGAGTCATAATTACTTGCCTGATCTGAACGTAACAAGGACGAGGCTTTTAATGATGATAGCAGAGTAGATTCAGTCTCATTCCTACTTTTCTTGATTCCTCTATTCAAATCTCCCTCCCGCCTCCAAGTATTTATTAATCTTCACGAATTACGGCTCCCATATTCTCCAGAGTCCAACCTGCCACCAATTCTCTAAGACATGACTAGTTACCGTTGCTCTTTCCACCTAGAACAGAAATCCACAACTCTCACATTTTCCAATACAAAATTTTCAAATTCAAATTGCAGTTCATTTTTGTTGATTCCATCAATGGCATCAAACACTAGATAAAGGGCAATGCCATGTCCAATCTACCAACTACTACTCACACTTCAAAAGCACCAAAAACAGGACAATCCCATGAGAAAATCTGCATGAACCACCACCCCACTTCGGCAGCACCATAGCCTCAGATACTGCACCCCATTTGTTTTACTTGCTTATTCAGCCCAGAAGAAAGAATGTCTGAGTTCAAGAAAACCTCGTTTCCTCGGCAGTCTTCTTATAATTCGTTATACGCTAATCCTCTCAGCGAGCTCAGGCATAACCGGAGCTCCAGCGAAGGTGGAAATTCGGGCAACAACATTGTTCCCCTTGCTGTGCATATTCGAAGGAATCTCAACCCTGCTAATGTTCCTTCTGATGACAAAGAGAATTTTACTCCTAATAGGACTGAAATTGGGTGCTGGAATGATAAAGAAAATGCAGGCTTCTGTAAAGGGATTCGGCTAGACCCCGGGGATTTTGTCCCTAATAGTCCTAATTCCAATGCGAAGGACAGGGCTTTGAAGCCGTCTTCACTTCAGCTCTGCATAAAGAAGCATGAACCTGATTCGACATTTGGGACCAGAAGTTGGGAACCTGTCGATTCTGAAACTACGAATTCTGGGAATATTTGGGATTACTCTGATTCAGAGGCTGCACCAGCTTCGTCATGGTCTACTCTGCCTAACAGGTCTGACATTTAAGTAGATTTTGTATGTAAGAAGCTGCTTGCATACTTTCTAGCAAATTAATAATGTATGTTTTGGAGGTATGTTTCCAGGTCATTGTTATGTAGGCCTTTACCTGTGGACATTGGAAGGTGTACTTGTCTCATAGTGAAGGAACCATCTCCAGAAGGACTGGATAAAGGGACCCTCTACTCTCTTTACACTCATGTAAGTCTCTTTTGCAACTATAACTGGTGCTTCATGTAAGTTCATGTAAGTTTTAGCTTATCTGGATTCATATAATAGTAAGGCTTCTGTGCAAAGTTCAAATCTTGATAGATATGAATGGAGTTTTAGCTGTACTTTTAGGCGGTTCTCTTAATGCACAGAGAGGCAGCTCATATTAAGTGATTTGAGTGCAATACAGAGATTTCTGCAACTTTATGCATAAGGATTATGATAACATTGTGATTATTGGATTGTAAGTGTCTAGGCCTTCTTGTTTATTGGTGTTTGATATTTGGCAGCTCATTGTAGTCACTGTGCTTTTTAAAATAATATCTTGATGTTTTCAACCCAGCATAACCACTATAATTAATGTTCATCCCACCTCATCCCAGCAAGAAACATACACGTATGTGCATGAATTTGATTACAATGCTCTGCTGTAAGAAATAAAAGTAAATTCCTATGGAAAAAAAGTAAATTCCTATCAGTAATGTGTTCAACTCTAATTACAAGAACGTTATCAGTAGATGCATAAAACATATTTATGATTCGTCTTTAATACGTCTTTAATACTTCATAGGAGGGTCATGGTAGACAAAACAGAAAGCTTGCCGTTGCTCATCACAGAAGGCGAAATGGAAGATCAGAATTCTTGGTGGCATCATGTGTTAAGGGATTAGTGAGCAGGCAGGATGACAGTATAATTGGCAATATGACAGCAAATCTTATGGGTTCAAAATATCATATATGGGGCCAGGTACAATACTAAAAGACCAAATGAATTGTAGTACCCCTCGTAGAGGGCTAAGGTGCTTTACTCAAGAGAGAAAGCAAGCACAAATTTCAAGCTTCTAATTGGACACAACCAATGTGTTGCAGGGAAATCAACTCAATCCCTTAACCAAACTGTCCAAATTACTTGCAGTTGTAATGTAAGCTACATCATCCCTCTGTCTTTATGTTTCTATGTTCTTCTGTTAACTTGCGAAATGTTATAGTCAATTATTTCCCCTCTTTGTGAATAGGTTTACTCCTACCATAGCCACCTGGACTGGTAGTCATAGAAGCATCAAGGCATGGATACCAAAGCACCAATCAATGCAGCTAAAGAACGTGACTCAAGTTAGCTGAACAATCTTTTCATATCTTCTGTCACATTCACTTAATTAGAAGTAATTAACTTTTGCTTATATGGAGCTATGAACATTAGTCTCCTTTTAGATTGAAAAATGCTTATACCTCTGTTTTTACAGCATATCAATGGACTACCCCTGGATTGGAAGGAGAAAATGGACAAAGTACATCAACTGTTCTCAAGGGTTCCACACTACAATAAGGTAAATATATGCGGTTGCTGTTTTATTCTTCACAGATATTTGCACTTTTACTTGATTAATCTTCTGATTTACTGCTTTATTGTGCAAAAGATTTCAAAGAAGTATGAATTAGATTATAGAGACAGAGGAAGGACGGGACTTCGCATCCAGAGCTCTGTGAAGAATTTCCAGCTGACATTGGAGGTAATCACGATAGCTTATTAGCTATTACTTTATTTCAAAAGAAAGAAACAAAGATCACATTCTGTATAACATTTTGTAAAATCGAATTAAGGACCTTACAAGATTAAATCAAACGAATAGAATTAGTTTCTCAAGCATAACTATTATGCTCTTAAAGCCAAAGGTTTTGTTTCACATAGATGACACTTCGCATAATGATGTCGATCTACATTCTAAAAGATTCTCTTTGTGTCACTAGAAGAATGGAAGGCAGACAATCCTCCAGCTTGGAAGGGTGGGGAAGTCCAACTATGTGATGGATTTCAGGTATCTATGTAAAGAAAACTAGTTCAATATACTGCTTGATCTTGTGGAAGGTTTTGGCATTTTGGAACACATGACAGACAAGCAATAAACGAGTTTTTGATACCAATGTCATAATTCAAGGAAATCTATCTTGCAGATATCCCATGACTGGATTTCAGGCCTTCTGCATCAGTTTAGCTTCTATTGATTCAAAGGCTTGTTGCAGTATGTAACTACAATATCCTGTTGGCAATGCAACATCCAAAGATGAAGCTACTGATTCATTGGCCTGCTTCCTACGCCCACAAGCATAGAGGTGCCAGGCGTACTATTTGAAGCAGAAGTTCGTTCTGGAGACCTGAGGCTAGCTAGTATGTAACTCTAAGCCAGTGACATGGGTAGAAGAAGAAAGACTGGGGCGTTACAATATTGTTGGTAACATCCAGCTTTTGTATGGACACAAAAAATGCAACAGCAACCTTTCATTGACTATGATTTTCTTTTGGTTTTAGTCTTTTACCTGCAGAACGTGTCATTATCTAATTCTTAGCTTGATTTGAGGGCCCCTCCAGAGTTGAGGTTGAGGCTCCAAATAACATTTTCTGATTTGTGAATACCATACTTTGGTAACATGCTAGGCGACTAGAGATGATTAAATGCAGATAAGAGAAAGTATCAGATTCTTCTCTAATCTTTTCTTTTGCACTGTTCTGTGTGATTTTTATGTGGGAATTTTTAAGCATCTCCTGTAGATAAGATAGGCCACTGTATAAATTTAAGACCTGCAAGTGGACCAATTCTACCATAAAAAAAAGGATATTGGGATAATTACCTCTCTTGTATCTAATCTTGTAATATCAAGTTAATTAATGATAAGCTACTTTTCTGGAAGAAAAAAAAAAATAAGTGGACCAATTCTACCATAAAACCTGTATGTGGGAATTTGGAAGCTACCGTGTAAGTTTAAGATCTCCAATTGGCAAATTCTGCCAAAACGCTACTTTGTAGTACGGATAGCCATACAATTTTCTAGATTTAGGCAATCTACACACACAGGAATTTTGCATTTGTAAAGAAAGTTAATCATATATGCACTGTCCAAGAGCGAAGCAAGAGCACTACAAACTTCTGACAAAGCAAATTTAAACAAAATTGAGCCTGGACTTTTACTGTCTCAAGGTATAAGCAGCAGCACGCTACTTGACATGGGTATCTTCTTGCTGGTTAGTACATTAACAAAGATTGTGACGTTGAGTCCTCCAGAAATAGTCTTAGAATTCATATCCCAAAGTAAGTCGGGGGGTCATTGAACTCCAAAAATGTTGCCAGTTGGTTGCTTATCTTCCAATTGTTTCTTTCTTTCTTTCTTTCTTCTTCTTCTTCTTCTTCTTTTTTTTTTTTTGGTTTTTACTTATATAATCGGATATTGGCCGTTAATTTAGTCGATAACTGCAAATAAATGACCGTGACCTGGCCTTTTGTGCTAATGCCTGCTGACATTTGGAAGGTGATCTGAATTGAAGAGACAAAGATGAAGCTGGTTTTTGTTTTTTCGATCGACATGTGCTCATTGCACCAATCAGAAAGAAAGTTAAATTCTTTTGGTCGGAGAGGAAGAAGCTCCAACCAAAAGACAATAAAGAAAGTCCAAGAAAACAGAAAGATTCAAGAATTCAATTGATTTGGGAAGGATTGCCTAATCGGAAGGTATTGAGAAATGCAGGTATGGTACATCTGTTTGGCGACTTCCTTGATCCTTCAAAGTGCATTCAAAATAACTTCAAAAAATTCCTTAAAAAAGAATACTAGTGTAATTTAAGATCGGTAGAAACCTCAAAAGAATGCTTCAACCTTTTCATAGTTTTGATGGGTCACTGAATTTTTGCCAAAACTTTTAGGAGATTCTAGCATCTATCAATATTTGTATATGATAATAATATTTTTAGACCGAATCAGTCAAAGTGTTTTAACAAGATTGTTACTTCCATTTGCACTATTATATTTGGGAATTCTCGTGATTTTGCTACCTGTATCCAGCTCAAAATTTCTTGGATTTAGAAATTACTATAGTTGGATATCATGTCCAGAAGAGTAAAATTTCCTTCTCGAATCCTTATGAAAAGGACAAGGACGATATTTTGAGTGAAATGTGGATCTTATGCAAGTGAAAGGTTTCCAATAAATTGTAATTAAGTTGCATTTGCTTGGGATTGCTACATTTAAGCCGCAAAAAAAAAAAGAAAAAAGGAAGAAAAGTGCACTATTGGATCTCATTCCTAACTTTGGAGAAAATGCTGCACCAATTTGAAGAAGTTAACAAACTTTTCCTCAAAAAAGAAAAAAGAAAAGGACAAATTCGGATTAATGTTAGGGTCACTTGCCACATGCGATTCAAATAACACCAAATTCCAGCAAGTAGTCCAGAAAAGAAGGAAACTTCCGAAACGTCATTTGGAAAGCAAATTGTAGAGCAAAAATAGGCTATTTGAGTCCTTTGTCTTTAATAGGAAGAGTATTCAACCTTCTTTTAACTTTTTTGGTTGAAAGAACTACGTCTGCAGCTCGGAGCATTATTGCCATTTTCAAGGCTCCATTAGGCGCATGGATTTTAGTAATGAATCTTCTTCTGTTTAATCTATAATGTCAATAAAAAAAAGATCATAGATTATAAGCAATTGATTAGGAAAAAAAAATTCATAGATTTAGGCCCGTTTGATAACCCAATTCAGTACTTAAACTTAATGGATTCAGATATTAACCATTTAGATGCGTTTGATAACAAAAAATAGAACGTCTCAATTAATTAAGTGGCACTGAATCTTTTAGGCAAAACTTGCTTCCACAAATAAGTGATAAGTTTTTCACTTATCACTAAATGTGATATACATTTAAATGTATTAAATCTTCAGATTTGATTTCAAACTTCAGTTTTCAGACTTTAGTTTTACCAAACGCAACCTTGACAAGAAGTACCTTCCACACATTGTGCCAATGTCTAACAATTGCTACATAAATGATTGATTTTAAACTCAAAGAACCTGTCACGAAATCTCTTGATTCCCCAACCAGTCCCAAAGAAGTACCCTTTGCTACATCACTTGCTACATCACCACTTTAAACATGGCTACAAATTCTATCTTTGTGTGACATTGACAGAAGAATAAATAAATGCCCTTAATTGGCTACGAAAATTTTATTAATGCAACTGATAAATGAATGTCTATACCCACCCCTATCTACATTAACAACCAAAATAAAACAAATAAACAAACAAGAAGGGGTAAAAAGGAAAGGGAACTCTTCTCTTCCAACATTGCAGATAGGAAGAATAGAAGCATCGTGTTAACTAAAAACTCAAGAATAATTGAAGCCTAAAACTCTTTTTTGTCGCCTTACTTATCATTTCTCCGCCTCTGTCTTCAACCTTTGTACTCACAGAATCGATATATAATTCTATATATAATTCTTGAGAAGCCACCATATGTATAGTTATGTATAATCATTTTATATTGGCGCCTGCAGAGGTCTCTTCTGCTATGCATCAAGCTCACATGGGAACATAGTCGATGCAAACGGATTATAGTCACCAAAAATGTTGTCATGTTCGTCGGCAAAGTTGCCAGAGTCTTGACAATCAAAGTACGTCTGAATATCATCAGGGAAGCTCCTCCTTGGCCGCTCTGGCTGCTCAGGAGGCGTTGAAGGGCTGTCAACAGCTGATGTCCGCTCTAGCATTTCCTTGAACTTGGATGACTGCAGGATAAACCCTAGTGCGGATGAAGCAGTGGCACCGCCAGCCGGACATGGCTGTGGCGCAGTGGTGCTGGTGGCGGTGGAGGTATCAGCCGAGCTAGAGCTTTGTTGTTGCTGCTGATGGATGAAGCTTAAATCCACTTCTTCACTAGCATTTGTTGTTGGATTAGCTTCAAGATTAACGTTAGGGTTTTGCTCAGAGTTGACGAAGTTATTGACACCGTTACCGGTTTGGTTTGGTCCTAGCCACTTGATGTAACGGCTAAGGTCAAAGTTGGTAACAGCGTTAAGTCCCCTGTACTCTATAGCTGCCATGTCGTATGCAGTTGCTGCTTCTTCTTGTGTGGCTGCATGAATGAGAACTAAAATTATGCAGGGGTAATATGGGGAGAATAATATGCGCGGGTACAACCACCATAAATCCAAGTATTCATTCTACATGACATATTTGGTGGAAAAGGTTGAAAAATTCATACCACAAAAGCTTAAAAACCTTAAATGTTTGCCTTAGCAGTTGAGAGTTTGGTGATCCATATACAACTACCGACCATATTTGATGCTCTTTCATCTACTAATTCTGTTCTTTACTACGCAATGCATGTATGTGCCTCATATTTCCTCTTTAGAGGTACAAAATCACTAAATATTCTACATAATACCACGTGACTACTTGACAACTAACATATATAACAGTTTGCTTTCACTTGGCATGACCTGTTGAGCATACAAATCTTGGTGACATATGGCAGTACAAGTAGCTTTCTCTAGTAAAATAGTCAATTAAGTGTATCTACAGATAACCCTAAGGGTCATATCATGGTTATGAATCATTTTGAATAGATTAATTAGCTTATTGAATTTGGAGAGTGCCAAATGTCATGCCATAGGCAAGTAATTGTGAGGTTAGTTAATTAGGTGGGCGACCAAGATGTTGATTTCATTCTATGTAGATTATCTAACCATTAATGAGCCTTGCAGACGTATACTATCATATGTCCTGAAGTCTAGGCCCCCTTGCTGTATTGGTCGCCAACTTTTGGTAATTTTGACAACGATTTTTAAGAACTTAGTTTATTTTTTATTGAATCACATAAGGATAAAAAAAGAAAAAAGAAAAAACCCAAGAGTCATAGGCTTCTAAACCAAATCTTTCTGAACTCTAGTATTTGGGATTGTACAAATATTCTCATTCTGTCTGATTTACTAGAGAAATGAACAATAACATTCAAAGACATATCAATGGATGTAAACTTAGACAAAATACCATGAAAATTTTTAGTTAGATTTTTTTTTGGGGGGTGTTGGTGGAGGGTGGCAATAAGCATTTTTGGAACAAAAACTAGAGAACAGAATAAAGGGCAAGATGGAAAGAATTCCATACCATATGTTCCAAGGTAGAGGTACTTGTTGCCAAGGACTCTTCCAATTCGGGCCTCCCATCTCCCATTATGATGGTGTCTGCGCAATCAACACCGCCAGAATTTAATGCTAAAATGTCAAGGAGGTTAGAAAATTTCCATCTCAATTCCACCAGACTTATGGACTGATGTCCTATTACATGAAAATGATGAGAACCGACCAGACTTAGCATGCATGTCAATTGGGCAAGTAAAGGTGATGGATACATAAGCGCTGCTTTCACAACTTTGGATCATTAGAACAATATTAGTCAGAAGTCATAAATTTTCCTCTTCCTAACTACTTCTGGCTGGATGATGCCCAAAAGTTAAAAAGTTTACTTCACCAGAACCAGGTAGCATTAAAATGAAACTTGAGGGGCCTTACCATTAACGGAGCACAGCAATTTCCTTTGTATGTATAAACCCCACCTCATGCTGTGGACAGCTTTGTGATATGAACAAAAAAATATTTGGATTTTGGTGCATAATACAAAATGACTACGTATCATTAGTGGGTACTAATTTCAGGAGAGAAACGTACTTACGTGTCTTAATCGTCTTATTACAAGTGGGACTCCTTTCATTTTGCTTGATGGTAATTGAAACTTGTTCATCAAAAACGAAAACTAATATTATTTCCTTCGAGAAACAAACTAATTTACCTTGCCACTCCTCTGTATTTAGAGACACCCCTCGAAAACCCGCTGCTTTTTCTGCAAAAACAGATTCTCCAATTAAGTTGATATCCAAAACTTTGAATGAATACACGAAGAAAATAAAAAAGAGCTCCAACTTTTAAAGGAAAATTGTCATCTTATCTTTTGGCAATTACGTCTGTACACATACCTTCTCAATGATCCAATATACTCTTCTTTAGACTGACCTTCCATTTCCTTAAGCTCATTTTCATACGTCGAGAGCTGCATACATAAAGCAAAACAGCATTGATTATGTAACGAATAAAATTTAAAAAAATTCAAGTCTATTAAAATCTTAGAAAGTATAAAGTTCTTCAACCAAAAAAGAAGAAAAAAAAAGACTGCAAGATGAATGATAGATTACAGGAAAATTGAGAATTGTGTCTTGTCCCCAATACTTCAATGCTGCCAAGTCATATGCATGTGCAGCTGCTTCTTCATCATCGTAGGCCCCTATCAGAAAATAACCCGATTCAGAAAAGTTGGATTAGATCCACTTGAGGCATCCACTTGTACAAGTTACTTGTATCGACGTAGCTAAAGTAGAAAGACTCACTCTTTTCTTCCCTTTTTCTTATTTCATGTCATCACAAGAAGAGTGGACCATTTCAAGCCGATATATTTCTTTTCAAAATTCGAATTGAGGTTTCGTGATAATAAAAGAATTTATGACAATGCTGATAAAGATAGAAACCTACTTACCAAGATATACTGCATTTTTGTTGCAGTCCACCGCAAACGCCGGTCACATAAACACCCAAAAAAACAGATAACATTAAACCCCACGTTAATCACTCTCCACTTACCACAAAAAAAAAAAAGTAAAAAAAATGCATCCTAAATAGTGATTTAAACAAAACAAAAAAAAAAAAAAAAGAAGACCTTGTCTTCCTTTTTTGTTTTGCGACTCATTCCAACAGTTCTTATCCCACAAATGAGCTTCATACCGGCCAGTCCACCGGTGTCTGCAGCAAGTATAGATGGTAAAATGGAACCCTTCAATTTTTTTTCAATAAAGAGAGTAAAAAGAGAAAATTTTTCATAAAGTCGTGGCTATGGAAAGATGGTCATAGCCACGATTTGTGTACATTTATAGTACCTGGTAACACCCCGATAAATAGAACTCCGTCGCTGTGGAGAATCTCTGGGCACGCTTTTGCGGGTTCGCTTAGTTTTGGTGGTTTTGATAACGGGATTAGTAGAGTTAGTGCTGTTACTACTATTATCATTATCTGTGTCAATGCTGCTGGTGGTGGTGGTGGTGGTGGTGGAACTTGTTTTCTGCTTGGAAGATTTCGCCATGAAAGAAGGAAGATTAGATAGTTCACGTCGAGAAGGAAAAAAAGTAAGGAAAGAGCCTCTGATGAATGTAGAGATTAAAGACTAAATAGGAGGAGGAAGACAGAAAAAGGGGTAATGACCAATGAACTAATAGCTAGTGATGAAATAATGATAAATATTTAGAATGACTTGGTCCTCCTCCAATCAGATGTGAGGATATGGAGTTTATAAAGAGTGGAAAGGGAGGAAAAAAAATGGCGAGAAGAGAATATTTGTTTTTGGAAGAGAGCGAGGTGGCAAATCAGAGGAGAAAACCGGAAAGCCGGCAGAAAGGAAAGAGGGTGGGAAGGGGTTAATTGTTAATACGGCCGTCTATAAGCGGCTTTGGTTTGGTGTGGAGACTGGAGAGTACATTTCTTGGTTTTCTTTGACTTGTTTTTCTTCTGACTGGTTTTGTCATTGAGATTATGGTAATTTGGTTATATTGCTTAGCTACCTTCTCTTCTTGGGGTTGACATGTTTTCAAATTTTGATTGAATGGAGAAATATATGGTAACGTACGAATGAAATTGATGAAGGTTACAATTTTCGTGCCTAGATTTATACACTGAGTTAAAGCCAATTCGTCTTCTCTGTCTCCAATTTAATACATATAAACTCTAATTAGAAGTTTTGAAATCGTGATTTATAATTAATCTTATCACTATTTCGAATTCAAACATTTAAACTCTTTTACTATTTCAATAATAGATGAATGAATTGAGAATTACGTTTATATTATCATTACTATCTTTTGTTTGGATTCATTCTAAATATATTCTTTTATTAGTCAAATTTAGTCTCTAAAAGCAAAATTTTCCAAACGCGGCATATCATAAATAGGAAAGAGTGCTTATGATTTTTCAATCTCAATTTTAATTTTTATCAATCTTGACGAAATAGAATAGGATCATGCTATGAAACAACAGCAAGGAAACTTCTTTGAGATTGGTTAATTTTACTATAAATAAACATGCACAATTCAATTGTTTGTAGAGCAAATCAAGAAAATTATAGATAATTAATGATTAGCAAAATAAATTGAAGAAATGATTTATAGTTTGAATTCAATTTTTTATTTCTTTAAGATTCAATTGTCAAGTCAGATTCTAAGGAGTGAAAATGAAGGAAAGTGGGGTAGAGGAAAAGAAAATAAGTTTCCCATGCACATTTAGGCGCCGTTGATAATCTAATTCAATACTTAAATATAAAGGATTTAGATCTTAACATATTGAGACACATTTGATAACCAAAAATATAATATCTGAACTAATTAAGTGGTATTGAATTTTTTATACAAAACTTGTTCTCAAAAATAAGTGATAAGCTATTCACTTATCATTTAATGTGATATACATTCAAATATATTAATTTAGTATTTAACAATTTAATCATTTAATGGATTCAAACTTTAGTTTTATCAAACATACCCTTAGTTACTAAGAAAAATATTGAGACAATATAGGAAATTAATAATTGTTAGTAGCAATTATTGAAACTTCTATAAGTAACTAATAATTTTTCTACTATAAGAAAATTTTTCAACATTCCTACCAACCCAACATGCATGAAAGAAAAAGTAACTACATTTCTTTCACTTTCTCACACTTCAACATTTGTACTTAAAGTAAGAAAGGAAATATTAATAACTTATCATTTAACTTTAGAATCCTAATTAAAAGGCGAAATTATATAGAATGGATTCAAAAAATAAGTAAAATTTTTGTAACTTATTTCCATGTATTTAGACACTCTTTCAAATTAATTATATTGTTTTGAAAAGAAAAGAAAAACCTGAAATCATTCTTAACAAGTGCCTCGTACATCAAATCGAATAAATAATGGTACTATTTGTAAAGTTTAGATTTTGAAATTGCTATGAAATTCCATTGGCCCTTCAACGTGAAAATTTTGATTTAAAGTATTTATTTTTGATAAAAAAATAAAGTGAAAATAGCATTAGTTCTACCAAAAATTAAAAAAAAAGAAATAACAATATAGTTTAAGAAAAGATATAAAATATTTGACCCTAAACAAGATCTAGTTGATTTGTATATATTTACACAAATTTGATCCTAATAAGTTTGAAAAACCCAACAACTACGAATATCCTAGGATTTTGTTGATTATTTTTGTATTCTTATTCTTTCCTTCTTTTTTTTTTCTTTTTTCTTTTCATATTATTTTCTTCATATGTAAATATGTAACACTGCTATGTTATTTTTATATTCTAGATATTTTTAAAATTTTTGTGGTTGTTAATGATTTTTATAGGATATTATCAATTTTTATTTGCATTTCTAGATGCCTATGCTTGTAATTATTATGATCAAAATTTTAAATCTTATATAATTTTTATATTATGAGAGGTAACGTTAAGTATGTTTTGAAAGCATAAACCAAATTGTTGGTCATGTGATTTTCCTCTTTCGCTTTAAAGTTTGCCTTTTAAATTTTGATATTAAATACGCTTTAGCCCATCAGTTTGGACAATGTTTTCTAGAAAAAACATGTATTGGCTACATCTGTAGCAGTTACATTGGGCAGGTGATCGACTAGCGTGCACGCTTTTAATAGAAGGCCACTATGACGGTGGAACTTTTGTTTAATTTTTGTGATTATCTTCTTGAACCCTGTTAGATGTTGGAGAATTTGGAAGCGATTATAATTAAAATTAATCTTTCCTACACTAATAATGTATACACTTTCACCATTGGATAAATGACAACTATCCAAATTTGAATTTAAAATTCAATTTTTGCACATATGTCATGGATTTAACGGTGATAGTGTATACACTGTCAGTGTAGGAAAAATTTATTCTCGTAATTAATGATTTTATTTTAACTTTAAAGTCATATAAAATAAGGATTAACTTTTTGGGTTCTTTTGGTTTAAATGAGATAGGATTTGATGACTTGTTCTATCTCGTCCAACGTTTGGTTTGCATTTTTATAATTGGATTAGATATACATGTTAACTAAATTAATAAGTCATCCCATGGGCTCTTGGTATTATTTATTCGGGTTAATTGTGAGAGGAGATAATGATTTATCATATTCTTTTACCCTATCAAGAAAGACAAAACCTACAATTATATTAATAAACCAAACACGGGATAACAAGGATGAGTAATTAATGTCAAGATTAATTATCTAAGGATGATTCATCACATTTCATCCAATCAGTGAATCAAACGAACCCTTTATACGCACACAGTGTAGTGATTTTTTTACACTAACAATTTTAGATGCATATCACATGTGCATGATTTGAATTTCAAATTTAAATTTATATTATGTGGCATAATTCAAATCTATTAGTGTAAAAAAAAAAATTATACACATACAATACACAAAAAAGTTATCCATAAAATAATATGTAGCCTACCCATTGAGAATGACCCGCGATAGCTTAATTGCTGAACTGATTTCATTTTCTCAAAGAGAAAAATTACAAAATTTTGCTTTGTCAATTTTATCACTCAACAGTCAACAGCCTCTTTATTAGTTTTCGGTGATGAATGATTTAGGCCCACTTTCATTTCTACTGAATTGTATGGATATGCAGACAGCTGTTTTTTGTTTCATCAAACTTGTGAGCTTTTTTGTATTGACTTTAAAGATTCTGACTTTTAGTCCTCTTTCTCCCTCCCCATTTTTTAAATTGCATCCTTTTTTCTACTAGTAAAAAAAATTGTAAAACTTTTTGCCTTGAATTTAATTTTGGTGCATTTTCATTTTTCAGACAATATATGTAACAGAGAGCATCTTTAAAAATGGTAAATAACATAGCATAAAACTATTAATCTGTAATCTGTAATTTTGAGAAATTTTTGGCAAGGGAAACCATTTTAATTTTTGCATTAATAGGCATAAAATAACCTAAATTGGTTCCTCCATGGGCAAAGAAAACACAAAATATGACAATATTGACATTCTACCATGTTTTTATTTCTTAAGTAGAAACAGACTGAATTGAGGATGAGATAATTCTATTGACAAGCTTTCAAAGAGTTGCTTGTGTTCATCGTCATCTACACAATTTTCAATTTCAATATATGCTGAAAAGAACAAATCTCATACCAATCTCATTTAATATCCATAAATCGTTCATATTCACTGTCAGTTATTTTCCAAGTAGCAGTCATATATAGATAAATTAAAATTTTAATATTGCTCATTCTACTTTATGCTTTTGGCACTGGAGGCATGTCATTATGTTGAAAACCCAATTCCATTCCAGCCCCTCTGACTTCACACACTATGGAGCAAGTGTCAAAGCATTCGTCTACCAACGACCTATGAACTTCTACATTTATTTGGAAGAACAAAATGAAAATGAGATGAAAGATATAGGAGTTAGAATTAATAATTCTACTATATGCCAACTAGCAAGATTTTGTTGTGAGCCACTTTATTTTTAAGTTTGAAAGAAATTGCAACTTTAATTAGTCCAATTTGGAGCTTTTGTTCCCTTTTGTTTAATATATTCTTTGAATTGCTTACTAGTTTGTAAAGATATAACCAAAATAATTCAAGATTCAATTCTTAAGAACTTCAAGGTGAGAACATGAAATCCAACCATTAGATTGTTTGCTTAAAATCAGCTCCCAATTGGATTATTTCCTTATCTTTTACTTAGACGACCGTGTGTGGGAGTTCTGATTAAGTCTTTGATTGCAAATATTTTACTCCCTTTATAGTAGGGGAAAAAGGGGATGAACTCTCGACCTTGAGTCATTTGAGATGTCATTTAATCATCTAGAAACTAATAGAGGTTGGTGCAAGTAGAAGAGATTTGCATCTTTTAACCATGAAATCTCAGATTTGAAACTCATGGTGATGAAAAAAACATCGTTAAGTGAGTTTTTCCTTGCAAAAGACTCTGACGCGTTGAATTGGTAGTCATCTTACCACGATGAAGAGCAAATTTATACAGCCTGTTGTTTGGACGAGCTAGATCACTTGTTCTTGTTTATTATTTTTCTCTATTTAACTACTAGTACACTATTGACTAAACAAGTTGTTCATATTTTCAAAGTATATTGGAATTGTCTTGAAATAGTACTTAAACTTTTTGATGTGATGTATGTGAGATAAAAAGATGATTAAAAATTATGTCGATGATGCAAATAGAAATTTTTGGCCAAATAAGATAGTCGGCTTTACCTAGCTTCAACGAAATAGTTAGTTGTACGTTTTCTTTCTTCTTCTTCTTCTTTTTTTTTTTAATTAAGTGTGCTTATGCAGCAATTTCCTAGCTCTCCTTCCTTGGAATTTTATTTCAGATGATATGAAAGTGTATAATTCTTAACAGCCTAGTGAAAGTGACAGGATAGTGTGTTTTGCAAATGGATACGTGGAAACATATATTGTAGCAGTGATTCCTAATTATGTTGAAGAACCTATTTAACGTTACTAATTCGGACCAGCAGTGACAATAAGTCGTATTTTGGAAGTATCAAAGAAATGATGGGTAAATTAGTTAATGCAAACCACTTGGAGAGGTGAAAACATCACTTGCAATTATGTTTATTTCTATGGTTTTGGTTTGATCTGTCAAAATATCCGCCTGATACAATTTCTGCTGTTATTAATTCCATCTTGCATCCACCAGAATTAGCTCAGTATGTTTGAACTGACACTCAGGTCTAGTAAATGCATAAATTTCCTTCAAGGGTAAATAAATTATTCTTTTGACTTATTGAGCCTTTTTTTTTAATAGAAAAGACCATTTCATTCAATAAATTTGCACTAATGATAGAAAATATACCACAAACATGGTATAGATATACATAGATTTGAAATCAATATAAATAGAATAATATTGATGCTTCTATATATATTCTCCATCTAGATGAATCATGCTACTACATACCTTTCATCTGGATGAATCATACCCTAATACATCTTTGCATCTCTTCTGACAGTCAAATTTGATTAAAATATGTTCAAGTTCAAAGAGAAATTTAGATTGACAGTAATGGAGAAATTGTAGATATGATAAACAAGATTTTAAATTTATAAAATCTCAAATTTTATTAAAAAAGATAAAAATTTAAAAGAAACTCTCACAAAGAAAATTTCACGAGAGAATAGAACTCTCATTAGAACTATGTAGGAGAGAGAAGAAGCTCTCATTAGTAGATTTAGAGAAATTCTCCCATGGGAAAGATGAACAAGATTTTGACTCGAAGATTTCTAGAGAGGAGGAGGATAAAAAAACTGTTCTAGAGTGAAGGAGAACTTGTGCTATCAGCGCAACTAATTTGTTTAGCTTAAATATATGTTAAATATAGGTATCTAACAAGTTCAAAACAAGAGAATGAAAAAATTAGAAATTTATTATTTGCCTTTTAATTCTATCAGGCTGGATTCGGATTGAGGGATTTAATGAAAAATTTAAAATTCTCTCAATCCCTTTAATTGTTTGCCTTATTTAGGAGGTATTTGAATTTATAAAATACCAATTATTTTAGTATTGAAAATATATTTTAATAATTGGTGAATTACAATTCAAAATGTCTAGTAAATAATACAGACAGCTAGAGCAATTTCGAGCGATTTGAAATCCTTCATCAAATTTCTCAATCCAAATGAAGTTTCAAGGTATTTCTTGTCTGACTAATTTATCCATTATTAACTCAAGAGAAATGTCAAAATTTTTGGTTTAGGTAGAACGGTTGTTGATTTACATGAATATGAAGCAGCAAAAATGCTTTGGTTAGGATTCTGTGGATTCCATGATATATTTGTTGGTGCAGTTGGTTCAACCTAGCTTCAAGCAACCCTCAACATCCTGTAACCGTATGTTGGCTGTCTAAACTTCAAAAGCTGTGATCCAAATTTACTTAAACTTGTGGGCTGCGGCAATTTCTTGCACCACTGGTCATTGAACTTTGTTTCTACTCTTCGGCTTCATATGGACCCATCTGTTCCTTTGTTCATGACCTCGTTTTATTTGCTTTGAATCTGCCCAATGCTATTGATTATCCTCGAACGCTCTCAGCCTCGATGGCCTGTGCCAGATAAGGGATATCATATTGACAGGATCCAAATCTTTTTGATACTTTTTTCTTAGGCAAAATGTCTTCATCCTATGGCTGAAATATTTACGGAAGTAGGACAAAGAAATGCTGCCGATAGTCTCTATATATATTGGCCTCTGACTTCTGCTGGTTCAAGTTTTCAGTTATGACTCATTATTTATGCAGTTTGGAAGGAAGCCATTGATACAAAAGTGATTCAGTGAAAGAAACTTGCTTAATTGATAGCTGATAAAGATAATTTGGCAGTCTTGCAGGATTTAACCAACCTCAAATTCTGGAGGGGATCAAGACCAGTTAGAAATTTGGCAAGTGATTTCTGCCTTGAACTTCTAATAATATCTATTGCCGCTCCATTTCATGAATGAGAAGCCATATGCACTGTCCACGAGGCACTTCCAAAGATGAGCCTTGTGTGTGGTCATTCGTGTTAAGAATCTCTGATAATACATTTTTATATTCCCATTTCCTTTAGTGCTGCAAAGGTGTTGGTTTTTCCGAGATTATTTGGCAGCATTCCTGTTGAGATCTCTGAATAGCAAAAAATCCAAATCTGGTCTGGCATTGTTTGCACCGCTTTCTGCCTTGATTCGTACACTATTCTTATATTCCTCTTCTCGGATTTGTGGTCATAAGTTTGCTAGATTTGGAATTTGGTGGAAGAAACTGCAGATTTTGGAAGTTTGCACGTTTACAAGCTCGCTCCGTTGATCTAGACATAAACTTTGGAAATTCCTATGCTCAAACTCTAATTAGCATTACTTTCATATAGTTGTATTCACTTTGTCCTTCCAGTAAAGAGATTGCATAGGTGGAAGGCTAAGATTATCCTATGGTTGAAATTATCTATTTCAAAGTGATTTCTGTGTACTTTAGGAATCAGAATCTACATAAAAGCAATGAATCTCTACTCTATATAGAGCATGCCAAGTGTGTAGAATTGTTTCTTTTCGGAGGTGTGGCCTCTATAGTCTAGGTAACCAACATGTCACACTTGTTCTGACTGCCAGTGCCAGGCAACGATTTCAATGGCTTCTCTGGATGATGCTAATTGCTAAGTTCACCTTCATAGAATAGTGCTTATAAAAACCAAAATGCACTTGAAGCTTTTTGCCTCAAGAAACCTAGCTACATATCATAGTGTCAATATATTACACTTGGAAACTCAGCAAATATTACAAAGTGGTTTTTCATGCAATCATACTACCTATACCATTCCCAATAATTAGGAATCATGCACATCATACATGACTGAAACAGAAATACCTAATCTCCTTCATAGCAGCCAACTAGCTGTTTGGCTTTCCCTACCAGAATCCTTTAGGCCATTTAATAGAAACTGCAAGATTCTTTAGCAAATCCCAATTTAGACTCTTTAGTGTCATATATGATTCTCGTATTTTTTTGCTGATAATTGCCAATAATACCAATCTCATCTTCAAAAGTCAGGCTTGCAAGAGCTAAGCAAACCTGAGATGCATCAGTCTTCGCAAAGTAAACTATTCCAGTCACATCCACAGTGAGCTCAGCATCACCCTCAAACTGCATTTTGACCGTGGGAACATCCACTTCATCATATGAAGAAAGATTAAAGCAAGTGTCCAAGATTGAAAAGCTTGGTGCCGTAGGGTACCCTGAAAATTGCTTCAAGAATTCGGTCTTCACAGCCTTATAAATTGATGGAGGCAACCTTGTAATAACTGTCCCTGAATCAATAAGAATCCCAGCTTTACCAAAACTTGGAGCTTGTGTAGCAACCCCGCCAACTGTAATTCCAGTAAGATTGAGAAAGTAGAAGGTCACCAGCTGTGGGTTTGGAACCATTCTAGTAGATGAAAACGGCGTAGAATTCTTGTAAACTGAAGCATCACCGCCTAATATTAGTGAACCAGAAGAATCAACACCAGTTGTAGGTAAACAGTAGGAGAAAACACCTCCAAATACATCAGAAGTTTGAGAAATCAGGGAAAGATTGCTCCTTCCTAGCCCCATTAGGCCCGAAGCAGCCCCAAAGAGGCCTCTGTTGTTTCTTCCACAGCCAAATACAAAATTCTCAACAGGGATGGTTCCAAGTACTAGGCGGTCGCTTCCAAGCTCGCCTCGAGTATAAGATCCGTCACCATAGCTTACCTCATATTTACATACTCCTCCATCACCTACACACAGTCCTGAATTGCCGGTGGCAACTTGCAAAGACTGACAGGCTGATGACTTGCATGGAATTGAATGGTATGAAGATGATAATGAGGGGTCAAATATAGGTTCAGGTTGATTATAACATAATTTGCAAGGTTGGCATTGAACCCATGTCAGATCACTTCCAGTATCAACAATTACTGTCATATTTCTGCCACCTACTGTCACAGGGACAATGTAGTTTAGAGTATGCAGATTTACACCAGAAGTAATGGGAATCCGAGTTTGGGAGTGGGCTTCAGTTTTGCCAGAAACCAAGTTTTTAATTTGAGCTTGTATTGACTTAACTCGAATTCTATCGGCCTGCAGCCATTTTTGGACCCTCTGATTCCAGTCAGATATGATTCCAGAGAAGCAATCTCTGTGCCTCATTTCCAAAACTGTTGCACCATTCTCCGTTCCTGCAAAAGCAAAAGTATTATTTATTCTACAGACATTTTCGTATGAAGACAATTTATACTTAAAAGGAACCTTGAGCTTTCTAGTACAAGTTCTATGTAAAGAAACTAATTTTCCATTCTAAACAAGGAGAAGGTATGTACGTACGGAACTTTCATTTCTGTTAACGTCCATAATTTAGACAATTTTCAAACCAATCTCAGGGCGACGAAGCAATTCTAGCCAACTTCAAACAGTTAACATAGCCTAAAACTGTACCGCAATCGAGAACTAAGCTTTTTCTTTACTCTTTACAGCTGAATTCCACTACTTTACTAGTACTACTGCTACGGTCCAGTCCAGTCCAGTCTCTTCAGACTGAAGAGACAGAGAGCGAATCTTATGGCTTTTCAAGAACTATAGTGCATGAAAACGGATCCCAAAAGTTAACATTCACAATTAAAGAATCTATTAGCATTCATCATTTTACATACTCACTTGATTTTTGCGATAAAAAACTCGTCTTGCTACTTCTCTGTGACCATTGAAGCTTTTTCAGAGAAAGGACTTCCTTCTCTCCGTAGCTACTGAAAACTCCACGAGTGTTAGTGCCAAGAAGTAGAATAAAAGCTACGAGCATCAACAATGAGCAAGAAGCCATCTAGATTTCTGCCAATTTCCCGTGCAGTTGTTGAAGGAGAAGCAAAACACCGAGAAATATTTAAAAGATCAAAGGACGAGGGAAGGAGGCACGAGGGACTGATGAGACAGGGAGGAGGAAAGAGAAGAAGAGGAGAAGTGGAGAGATTCTTGAGAGTTGGAGTTTGGCTTAGGAACAAAAGATATGAGGCTGGCTTTAGGACCCACTTTTGCATGAGAAATTATTGGGAATTCACGTGCATAAACTTAGAAAAAAGAAAACAAAGCTAGTCTCTCTTCTGTGTTCGTTTTCTGGGGTTGGGACTTGGAATGGGATTTCAATTTTCTTCCATTTTTTTGGGCGGGATTTCAATTTTCACAGCCTATTGTTTGATTTTTATCTTCCATGGATAAGGACTCATTCCTTCACGGATTCAACTGTCACAACTTACAAACAAACAATAGAATGGAGAAAGGGAAAGATGTTAGGCTTAGGTTGCGAGAGAAAGGGAGAGATGATGCATATAGTGCTTGTCCTTTCCTACTGTTACAAAGTGGACCTCCTCAGTTCTTGCCTATGCTCACTCACTAAAAGTCAAGCTTTGTTTTTTTTTTTTTCCTTGTGTAAAGTTTATAAATAAGGAAAAACATCGACAATATTCTGAGGCCCTGTTTCCATCTTGGACCTTTTCTAAGATAAAGGCAAATACAATGTTTCCAAATATGTATACGTTTATTATTATTATTTTTTTGAATAGGTAAGTTTAATTAGTACCGAAGAAAATAGAAAGTAGAAAATACAAGAGGCATATCCCATTCACCAACCAAGCAAAATTCTATGCCAAACTTATCAACAAAGCAAGGTTTTCTTGTGTTTAGTTTGGATAAAACAAAAGAATGCATAATGATAAAGAATTATGGATCAATTCTATGAAGACTTATCACAAGAACCAAAAAAAAAAAAAAAGAAAGGATCAATATTTGCATTACATTTCCCTCCTCTGGAGAGCCCCCCTTCAATTTTGCTTCACGTAATTGAGAGACAGGACAATGGTCATTAATCATCTAGTAGACTTGGAAATACTTTTTGCATTCGTATACTTAGAAATACATATCAAGAAAGAAGAAAAGAAAAAAGAAAGTAGAATGTGCATGGCATAACATTAACCATCACATGTGGAGGATTAGATTAGATTTTGGTCTCTGATACTGCAGCAGAATTACAACTCAAAAGAAAGAAAATGTCCCACGTAGCTAATACAGCACAATAGTCTCCTTGCTATGCATGGGAAGTTTTGAAACCTTCCTTCCTGCTACTGGAATGTTTACATCCATATGTTTAGCTTGTGAAACTTTTGCATCGGAGACAACGTTGTTTGCTTTTGGAATTTCTTCGGCATTATCCCTCTTCAAACCGAAACCAGCTCAGGTTTATAAATGTTTAAGAGTAAGATATAGGCGAGACTAGTTCACGGGCATACCAAATAATTGCGGTGGCTTTACTGGAATCGCAATAGCCTGATGGCCGAATAACAAATACCAGCAACTGGGCTTAAAATATTGGAATCGCCATAGAATAATCGGAGAAAGAAGCTTTTTCACCTCATTCTAAGGTCCACAACACCCCTCAAACACCAACATCCACTTTGCATTATGACACTGAAGTGAGACAAAACAATTTGGTCCATTCCATATCTTTGATGATATTACATTTATCCCATGTCCTTTTTTCCATAAAGAATGACCAAATGGAAGTTGTTAAAGTATAAAAAACTGGTTATAGAGTTAAATTTCATTAGAAAAAGTGATTTTCTTTAAGGTATTATACCGAGATTTCGTTTACAGAAGGTTGACTTCTTATTCTAATGAAGTTATCTCTAAAGGAGTGAGTCCTGTACAATACATGTTGAATCTGAACAAAAATTCTGAAGTGGGGAACAAAGGAAGAAGAGAGAAGGAGAGAATGAGGAACGGGCTGATTTGAAACCGTGAGAACTTGTTGGGCCATGATGCCCAGTATTTGGTTGGGCATCGAAATATTGTTAGAAGATGCATTGAAAATATATTGGGTCTTTGTCTATTGACGAGGTGCAACTAGCGTAAGAACGGGCCCGATCTAGCATTCATGGTCCAGAATCCAGAGTCCAGACTTCTGAAATAAGTTTCTCCCATAAAGGATTCTTCTCCTACAAAGCCCACTAACTTTTCCTTCTCAGTGACTCTAGCAAATTACAAATGAAAGTAGGAGGGATTCTCAACCCAGAAGGAGATATATATATATATATATACACACACACATATATGTGTACCCCTTTGCTTTATTACAGAATATTATATTATCATATTATATGTCATGGAAGGAACAAGAAAGGAAAAAATCTGCTCAGTGATTGAGTATATTGGAAGAAATTATATAGCTTTTTATTGCATGATGAAGAAAAAATCTATGAGTATAAAATGGAAACTTTAAAAGCATTTATTTATTCATTTTGGCGACGACAACATACATCATTGAACATTGTATCAAAAGCAAAAATCTTCTCTAGCTATAAATAGAAACTAAAAGAGCTCAAAATGGCAAGGGATAAGTGGGAGGTTTATTTTTCATTCAACATGAATATCATAATAAAAAACCGCACATGTGAATAGTTTTTAATCACAATTTGTTAAGTAATGTCTTGTCTGGATTACTATTTTCTAAATTCTTTTATTAAAAAATATACTATAATGATAGTGATGTGATGTATGTAAGATAAAAAGATATTTATACTATAATGATAGTGATGTGATGTATGTAAGATAAAAGGTGTTTGAAAAATGTACGTAATAATTTTTCATTGAAAATTTGCAATCTAAACGAGACCTAAATGTTGCTTCAAATCCTAAAATAAACATGCTAGTCAAAAGAAAGAAAATAACATCACTAAAGCGCCACGAGCGTGATCCTCTTCAAAACAAAACAAGAAAGACAGAGTGATCATTTGCCGCCGCCAACTACCAAAAGCAGACGCGTGTGGTTTACGGAACCTACACAATAGGACAAAAAATCCGACTATAATAATTCACGAACATTATCCATTAGAGTTTGCTTACGTGTCAGTACATGCAACTGGATTTCTCCACCTGTACAAACATTATCATCTCAGTCATTCCCCCACCGCAGCCCCGCCGCAGCCCCCGTTTTTGAAGCTGCAAGCATGTACTACTGCCAAGTGCCAAACAAGGCAAACTTCTCTAAATTGGATGCATTGTACTACTATCAAAATGAACAGAACTTTCTCATGTGGTCCCGCGCTTTATCCACTGGATCACTACACTCACATGATGATGCGTTGAATTAGTATTCCAATCCAAGATTTAGAGCCTTTTTATTTTCTTTAGAAATTTTTTGTAGAACAAATTGCAGCTCTGTCGTATTAACTCCCCCTCAGATTCCCGTTCTTTTTTCTCCATGAATTTTTAAAATAAAATTTTCTTCTAGAGTAGTAACTAGATTTTTTTAGATATATATATATATATATATCATAATATGTAACTTAATATGAAAACATATGGGATAAATTTTCTTGAAATAAGCACACACTCGAGATGTGTCAAAAGTAGCAGTATCTGGAAGATGAGTAGTACTTTTAACTCTTAAACTCATCTAAATTTTCTTGAAATAAACAAACACATAGAATGTGCCAAAAACATTAGTGTTTATAATCGGGGGAATAAGTAAACCTTTCAAATTGGGTTCATCTTGTTGTATACTCATTAATGTGCCATTAGGGGTGAATCTTACAGAAGTAGTAAGTTTATCTAAAAGATTCATTTTCAATAATTGGTTGTTTTTATGTTTAAATGAACTAATTTGGACTATGCATTTTTCTATTCTTACTACTGGTTCATCTCTCTCTTTATTTTTTTAGTATGAGTAAGGTCTTGAAATCAATGTCTCTCACTCACAGTTCCTTTCTCTTTTACTCAGGCTAATCTCCTTCATCATCTTGTTATATAGGATAAATCCTACTCAAGGGGTAAATTTATCTATAAAATTCCATTTTCAATAATTGGTAATTTTTATATTTAAGTGAACTTATGTGGACTATAAATTTTTTATTCTTATTACTTTGTTTAATTTTCAATAATTGGTGGTTTTTTAATATTTAAGTGAACTTATCTGGACCACACATTTTCTCTTCTTACTGCCTTGTGACCCTCACCTCCTCCAAGGCCACGCATTGAGGGTACTGCACGTGCAGGTTAGCAGCAGCGCGTGTTGGTGACACGTGTGAGTCGCGTCAGAAGCTTTTTAGTTTTCTTTGCTTCCACTTTGTTTAAAGGCGAAGAAGTGGAAATTTCCATTCAAAGCTTTGAAGAAAAATTTGGAGAGATCTGTGTTTCTTTGGTTGTTTAGGGCAAAACTCCTTGCTTTGACTCGGTGAGTTTTCCTACTGATTCCAGAGTTTAGTAGTTTTCTGATTTGATGATTCAGTCGACGAAAGGCGGCAAGTTGCAGAGGGGGGAAATGGCTGCAGTGAAGAGGGAACTTGAAGACCCTTTGGAAGAAGAACATGGCCCTCTTAATAAGCGATCCAAACACTCCCTTTCGGTTCAAGTTCGTAAATTTTCTCTGTCTCCCTTATGTATACTCGTAGAAGTGTTGGGTTTTTGTTTTCCGGTACAAGCTCTTTTTTTTTGAATCGGATTAACTCCAATGAATTGGATCTTGAATATCTATCAGTTTTTAGGAGTTTATGTGATTTTTTTACTGGATTTATTCTATGTGGTTTTGTCCATATTGATTGGAAAGTTCAATTCCTGATGTACTTACGGGTGTATTGACTGTTGCAGCAGGAAAGCGGGGAAGTGGGTGGTTTTCCGGTCGCATCCCCGGCTCAGTATAACCCATTAGACGAGCCTAGTCCATTGGGATTGAGGCTGAGGAAAAGCCCTTCCCTTTTGGAATTGATCCAAATGAGGCTTTCTCAAGCTAGTTCACCTAAGGGCGCAAGTTCCAGTAAAAAAGACCATAAAGGGGCTGCTGCTTCTGGTTCTTCTGAGAAGCTCAAGGCCTCGAATTTTCCAGCAACTATTCTGCGAATTGGGACCTGGGAGGTATTCTTGTGCATTTGATCATGGATTTTAGAAGCTTTATTTTTTATTGTATTGCTTAAGATTTCGTTAATATTGATTGCGTATCTTTGTTCTGATTTCTAGTATAAGTCAAGATATGAAGGGGATTTGGTAGCAAGTGTTATTTTGCAAAGCATAAGCTTGTATGGGAGGTTCTTGATGGCGGGCTCAAGAATAAAATTGAAATTCAATGGTCTGATATAATGGCTTTGAAGGCGAATTACCCTGATGATGGACCGGGGATTTTGGATGTAGTGGTATTAACAACACTTCCTGTGCCTTTGTTAATTACATTGTGCGTCGTTATTATGACCTTTTTTTATAGTGAAACAGACTTTCTTTTTATGGTGTAGCTTGCAAGACAACCTCTTTTCTTT
Source organism: Gardenia jasminoides (assembly GCA_013103745.1). Lineage (NCBI taxonomy): Eukaryota > Viridiplantae > Streptophyta > Magnoliopsida > Gentianales > Rubiaceae > Gardenia > Gardenia jasminoides. The sequence continues at coordinate 79,103,717 of CM023103.1, forward strand.
AGGGAGACGAATCCACAGCCCAGGAAGCATACCCTGTGGCAGGCAACATCTGATTTTACTGGTGGGCAGGCCAGCATACAAAGGTACGACAATCTCCAACTCATTCATGAGTTTATTGTGTTGCCTTTTTTCTATGTTTACTGACACTTTTTAAGGCAATGAGCTACTTGTTCCATACTGTACATGTCCTATTTGTTTATTTATGTCGCAAGGAGTTTTTGTTCTTCGCCCCAACATTTTGATTTGTATCATTGTGTTCTTCAATTTGTCATATCTGAAGTGATTCTTTAAATTGACTTTCTCAGTAACATCTCAACATTATGTAGATAGGAATTTGTTATCACCACAGCCATACTGCCTTGACTGCTGATGTATCTGAGCAATAGTCTGCACACACCTGTCTTCCGTGATGCTGACTTCCAAGTTCCTATCTTATGAGCTTTTAAGAGTGAAATGCTGACGTTTATGCGTATCAGCTACTGAATTTCAACCGTTGGACTTACTCTATTTTCCTTGCTAATAGCCTTCTGTGCTCTTAGCATTTCTTCTTTTATCACTAAAGAGATACTTTTTTTTTTCTTTTTTGGGCGGGGTCAGAAGAGAGAGGGGAGAGGGGTAATTCCAAACTGGAGATTTGAAAAATATTTGGTAGCTTTTGATACTAAAGATGTTAAGAGATGAAAGATACTCTCATTTTCTTTTTGTTTGCGACAATTTTTTCTTTTCTTTGTTTGTTCAATCTCTTGAAACTAAATGCAATATAGCAATGGTTTGACTCACACTTGATTGGCATTTTTTCTGGGATTTCTGGCAGGCGTCATTTTCTGCAGTGTCCACAAGGCTTGTTAGGAAAGCATTTCGAAAAGCTTATTCAATGTGATCCTCGCCTTAACTTCCTGAGCAAACAAGGAGATATAACCTTGGATTCTCCATATTTTGAACCCAGAATCTCTGTGTTTGATGACCCAAGTGAAAATAAAGCTGCATTTGATTTGAACAATCATGAGAGTCCTGCTTTCTTCAACCTGAGGGATGCAGCATCACCATCAGGTGGTCAATCATCTTCTTCAAGGAACGAACAAGACACTGTTAGTAGATCTCGAGAATCTATGAGACATGAAACACCATCGCCCAGCTCAGGTAACCGATCCTCGTTTAATTGTCTTGAACCAAAATTTGATATTTACTGAAAGCTTCTGACCAAGTGAAATGTAAAATTTTTTTCTTCATTTGATTTATAATCTGTACAGTGTATTTTCTTTTGCTCCAAGATGGTCTATATACCTATTTGCAGTTCTCTCTAGTAGCATTTGACTGTTTTGGTTTATTCAGTAATGGATACACATGTAATTGAAGAAATAAAAAATGGTGGTGGAGAGCAATGGAAGGAACTTAGCAGCTGGGATCAGATCAGAGTACCGGGGTTGCACTCTTCTATGTCTATGAGTGATCTTGTGAGCCATCTTGAAAATCGGATATCAGAGCAGAGGACATCCGACAATTTCAGCCTCTCAAGTGAGGAACGACAAGGGCTGGAGATCCTGGAAGAAATTAACCGATGTTTGTTTAGTGACTCTCAATATGTGCCAGCTTCTGATGAAAAGTCTCTCATGTCAAGGGTCAATTCTTTATGCTGCCTTCTGCAGAAAGACCCTATGACAGGCCAAATATTGCCATCTAAAAGTGATGGCTTTTCTGAAATGTCAGTGATGGATAAGAGAATAGATGATTCAAGCTTTACTTTACAGGCCAGTGGAAGCAAGAATGATGATAAGTTTTCTGTAGCTGAAGAGGAACCAGAAGATCTGTTAGGGTGCAAGCAGCCTCCTTCCATGTCTAGAAAGGACTCTGTTGGGGAATTGCTGCTAAATCTTCCAAGGATAGCATCTCTGCCTCAGTTCTTATTCAACATCTCAGAAGATGTTGACAATCAAGCTCGGTAGCATGTGTCCTTCAGGTCTACCAATGAAGTTCCTTGCCCAGGAAAGTGTACATGTAGATACTTTAGGGCCTTTTGCTGCATTTTGCAAACTGGGTGGATTCGGAGATTTTCATTGATGAAGAATCCTAAATGTTTTTCTTTTTGTGTTTATGCTTGTGGGCTTGTAGATTTGGTATTGGGTGTAGCTGATATCACGTTAGCTGGTAGAAAGTGGAAAATGTGCAGTTTTATCTTGTCGTAGAACATCTCTAGTATACATATGAATCCGAGGTTTCCTTTCTGGCAGTCAGAAACTACATCCATGTTCTCAGTGCATAGTGGTGATTGCATAATTTTCCAGGCCCTTGCCTTGAATTGGGTTTCCGCGTTTATCTGCTGCTTAGATTCACAACCATAGATCTGGTTAGGTAGGCCTTTCCAGGTTGATGCTTGCAACGATGCCTGTGAGAAAATACTCTTCTGCCGTGTTAATTTTGGTTCTTTTGACGTGTGCTTATTTGGCAACCTTGATAGTAAAATTTAAGAGAGAGAATACCTCACATTGATGCATGTGATGCTTACTATGCTAGTAATATTAGAGAAGGGAACATTTGTCTGCACTGCATCGTTGCAGCAAAACATGATGCTGGAGATCATCTGGAACCCAAAGAAGATCTAACAGAAATATATAAGGATGGACTTAAGCTATTCTGCTCATCCATCTGTTGCTTTTCGGGAGTAATCATCATGAAGCGAAAAGCAAGGAAGAGTAGAAGGGAAATGATTTATTCACTCCACTTTGTGTAATAAAAAAAGGCAAGGCCTTGTTCATATTTGCGGCTAATGAAGCTGAAGGGAGAGCGTGTGAATGGAAAATGATAAGAATAAGAAACTAAAGGCGAAGAAGTGCGTGATTGACTAGTCGTCGGCTGCAAGCAAAAGAAAGGACAAAGCGCAGAGTTATTCTGGTTGACTTGCTGAGCATTCCCCGCACTTTTATCAACAAGATTTACAGAATTACAATATACAATCAGTGCTAATTTTGAAATATGTGAACTAATTATACACACACATGACCACACAAGTCACAAAATTACAAAATAAATATCGTGCAAACCGTATATGCAAAGTAAAATAATACTTCCCCCCGAAGAAAGTCCATATGACCAGTTCCTACTATTGAAGAAAGAACAAAAAAATCAAGGCTCCTCTCCACCTTCATCATCATCTACGTTGTCGTTCTCCTGTAACATGTCCATGAGCATTGTGATTTGGTTTTGCAGCATCGCATTTTGACGCTCAACTTCAGCACGCTTGCTCCGTTCATCCAGTAGCTGGAGTTGCAAATGCTCAAGGCATCGAGCATCCTCTTCTAACTGCTCATTCAGTCCATCAATCTCCCTGTCCTGCGAACGCAATTATGTAATTAGTTGTCATATCCTATGAGAGAACAACAGGTATTTCTGTCAACCTTGCACGAGTTAAAAGAGCAATGTTTTTGCTTTGTACTCGAAGATGCTACTGAGAACACCACCTTTCTATTCATTTCCTGGACGGCAATCCTGCGCATGCTTTCCACAACGTCAACATTCACCAGCTTCCTCTTCTTGCCAATCAGCCAGCCTTTGGGATAAGTTGCTTCATCGAAATCTGGTGGGGGAAGTAACATTTCAGCAGATGGTCTACGACCATTTATATTAGTTATGGGCTCCAGTGGTTCAAAGAGTGCCTTTCTCTTCTCTGAAAGAACAACAGGGGTTGAATCCTCCTGCATTGCCTCAGTGGTGGTTTTTTCCTGTGTTTCTGGATGTTTATCAGTATCATTTTCTGTTGATTTGTCTAAATACTTCACGCTGACTGCAGGAAGATGCAAATGTTCAGCAGGAATCTCTCCAGAAAAAGGAAAAAGATTAGATAGAGTGGGGGGAGATATGCTTAGTTTCAATGTACTTTCACTAAGCAAGACGGGAACCACAAAGAGCTCAAGATTGCTGCCTTCTATAATTTGCTAAATAGATGCTACAGCAAGTAACAAGATATTAATACTGACAAGACACTTTTGAAGTAGGGCAGCAGTAAGACAGAAGGCAAAACTGTGATTAGAAAGAGGCGCCCTCTTATTTGAAATCTATGTCCATGAAGGCTATGAAGAAATTAAACTTATAAACGTGAACCCAGTCTCAGTCTTTACAAATAACTATTAGTTTGGTTTACTTTTCACTGTGAAGAGGTATTCCAGAGTCATATGGTTGCAGGTCTCCAGTTAATGGACTGCACTTTACTGAGCAAACTACAATCCAGTATCGACAAAACTTTGTTCTTCTCATTCTGGTTTCAAAATATTTCAGCTATTACATTATGTGATTGCAATTGCTGTAGCAAACCATGAAGATTGTAGAAAATGTATAACGATTATGAATATTAGATCACAAGTCTATGATCATTAACTATGATCACAAGTTTCACCATAGAAAAATGTCACGGAGGAGAAAAAGAATTTAAGTACCAATGATTACTAAAATCAAATATAAAATCGTAAATAGCGGAAAAACTGTGGAGAAGAAAAATATCATGGTGATGGACAAAGATCTAGCTAAACTATAAAGCCAACTAATCATGAGGTGGCCATTTCATATTCTTAAAAGAAAAGTTAAAAAGAAAAAAAAATCTTCAGGTGTAACACAAAATTCCAATCAGATGGGGAGGATTGTAGATGGATAAGCCATTTTCTCCCATCCCTATTTTTTTCCCCCCAATATTTTCTTTGAGGTTGAATTGCTAGCTAACTCCAACCAAATGAAGCCAATCATGAGTAATGAAGTGACATGTAAGCAAAGTCAGACCAAGTCTTGGTGGTGCCGCTGTACACCTCCCTTGCCTAACCACAACCCCATCATGACCAAGAATGAGAGAGACGATACATACTACATATGCATCCCATCCCACATGGGAAGATCCCACTTCGCAATCATCAACTATGTCCAGAGTACACAGCCCCAGCGCCCCACCCCCACCCCACCCTCTTCCGTCCACCCCCCCCCACACACACACACACACACACAAAAGGAGTCTCAGAGATAAGGTTAAGGGCTAAGCTGCTCAATCTCGTAGCAGTAGTGCCAAATTGTTGTCAGTTAAATTCTTGGGATTAGTTTTGCAACTGATTTAGCCGACAAACAAGAACCAAAGCAGAAACATACTCCAAGTTTCAAATGTCAAGAAAGCAAACAATTTTCCCAGTCTTAGCCTTTGCATGAAGAGATCTACGGTTCTACAGTCATGTGCATCATGTAACCCCTTATCAAACCATGGATTGATCCTTAAATCCCACAAATTCAAGACAAAATTTGACCGAAGGATACGAAAAGAAGAGGTGGTTAAGCAAAAGAATCAAAAGGGTAGCTAACCTGCCCTTCTCCTGGATTTCCAGAAAACAGGAGCAGAGGAAACAGGAGAGAATCCATTGATCACAGCCTGCTCCACCTTCTTTTCTGGCTCCCCCATAGCATACCTTTTTGAAGTCAAGAGCTGACCATCAACGCTATTCCTTCCCTTTATGGACTCATAAAAATAACAAGAAAAAAAAAAAAAAGAGATCTCTTTCAATAGTAATATCTGCCTCTTCAGACTTCAGAGCTTAAGCTAATTATACGAGGAGTTCTCGTTTAAGTCTTCTGTTGTTGTTGAGGAAATAGTAGCTGCTGTAGGCTTTGTTAAAGAGTAGGAGTAGGCGAGAATAAGAAGTCGTTATTACACAAACCGAGGAAGTGAGAGAAAAGAGAGAAGATTGAAATCATCAAGACGGACGGGTAGGAAATGAGAGACATAGAGAGAGAGGATTAACAGTCGAGATTTTCCCGGCATCAAATTCATCACCCATAGAGGTTGGCTGACGGAATCATCGACGGCTTTGGACGGCCTAGATTTGTCTTTCTTGGTGGACCCCATTTTTCAAATTGGTATTTTACTCTTTGTTTATTAATTTAGATTTCAAATAAAAATTAATTGAATTGAAATTTTACCTCGGAAAAGATTATTGTTGTCGCGTTTTTCATGTTTGGTAAGTGGTATACCAAATTTGTATTATACTCGTATCATACTGGTTTATGCGGATAATTCACAAAAAGATTTGTATTTTGTACATTTCAAGAATTTTTTTTGTAAAATATTCATATTTTTCAGCTAGGTGTGTGCATAACAAAATCTGGACGTGTTATAATTTACGAATTATACTTGAAATCGTGAAAAAAGTATTGAAATTTATCATAAGAATAATAACATACGTTTTGAGTTACATACAAAACAATAATAATCTATATTATAAAGTCCATGGATTTATTCGTACAAAACTAATGAGGTGATAAAAATATACTTAATTTAATTTCTTTTACATGAGTATAAGAGTGAAAATCTATATTATAAAGTATTGAAATTTATTGTAAGAATAATAACATATATGTTTTGAGTTACATACAAAACAATAGTAATCTATATTATAAAGTCCATGGATTTATTCATACAAAACTAATGAGGTGATAAAAATATACTTAATTTAATTTCTTTTACATGCGTATAAGAGTGAAAATTGGTATTAATGTAGCATATCTATGAAACTTGTATTAAATTTATTTGTACTTTTAATTTCGTAATTTTGAAACATATTCGGACTATTTGCATATGTATTATATGCATAATTTTGCAGAACACGTATTTTTGTAATGAGTACTTTAAAAAAAGTTCATATAGTAAGCGCGTACACGTGATATTTTGTAGAATATTTCATAATTTATGGATCCAGCTTCTGAATTACAGAAATGCACCTAATGTCTGTAAGGATTTTCGGAGATGCCCAGAAAAAGAAAGTTAGGGGATCCAATTCCTAAAGGTAAAGGATATGCCGATGTTTGTTTGGGATAATTCTTACTCCTGAAACGGCTGGAAGTCTACGTCACGTGCTGTTAGTTAATTGTCTTGTTACGCGAGAAATCATAAAATACTGAAGATAAACAGTCACGTGTTCTTACTACATAATTTCTTCTTAATGTGCTACTAATTGCTAGCCACCAGATAATCTAGACTCGTATCGTAAGGTTACAAATCGTCGAGTCAAGTTGAGTTTTAATCTAACGGAGTCAAGTTCGACTCAATTTTACTAAATTCAAATTCGATATTGAACTCGATGAGTTTTCAATATAAAATTCGAGTTCAAGTTTGATTTCAAATTTGAATCTAGTTGAATTCAAATATACTCGAGTTTAAAAAAATAATTATTTTATTTTTAAAAAATAATTATTTTATTTTTAAAAAATAATTATTTTATTTTTAAAAAATAATTATTTTATTTTTAAAAAATAAATAAAATAATCATTTTTTCTTAATAAATAATGAAACTATTAAGGATACATGCGCACACACATGCATATATACTCCAATCGACTTGTGAGCCAATAAATTGAGTTGCACTATGTTCGACTGGAGTTTGATAGATTCAACCGAGTTCAATATTGACCCAACTCGAATCGAGTTTTGATCGAACCGACTCATGAGCACTTACGTGCAGTTTGATTCATTTGCAATCCTACTCATATGGCCTGAGTTAGGGCATGATTAATTTTCGTTTTCCAATAATCAATGCAATAAATGTTCCTATTGCTATGAATAACTACTTCAACATCTATACACTCTTTTTTTTTTTTTTTTTCCCTTGGTCGATTGTCAATAAACTAGACATCCTCCTACACTAGGGGGAAGGGGACAGATCTAACTGAGTCATTAGGGGATCAGAGGGGACTAAACCTTAATTGGACCAGACAGATGCTCTACGGCACCCGTTGGATTTGCAGCGAGATTCAGGATATTAAACTGGCGAAGGAATGTTGGTTGGGGAATTTGATCCCACTACCAACACCTAAGCAAAGTCCTTAAGGTCCCTTCTAGTGGCCAACTTGGTTAGGCCAAGTTGGTTCTTCAACATCTATACACTTGATCCCCCGAAATGCCATATTTCCGCTAAGGTTAAGGTCCCGTTTGATAATTCAATTTAACAGTTAAATTTAATGAATTCAGATCTCAATATATTCAGATGCGTTTGATAACGAAAAATAGAACATCTGAATTAATTAAGTGGCACTGAATTTTTTAGACAAAACTTGCTCCCAAAAATAAGTGATAAGCTAGTCACTTATCACTAAGATGTGGTATATATTCAAATGTATTAGATTTAGTACTTAACAATTCAATCACTTAATAGATTCAAATTTCGATTTCAGATTTCAGACTTCAATTTCAGATTTTAGTTTTATCAAATAATTGTGTACTGTAAATGACAATTGACAAACTTTACAGCCCAAGCTGAATATAACGGTTAGCCCAAAAAAATTCAAAAAAAAAAAAAAGGATGGAGAGTGAGTTGAAATGAGCCTAAATACTTTTAGAAATATCGCGTTGAGCCACGTTATAGTTTTTGGACTCACAGTTACGTTTTAATGTCTAATTCTAGTCTTGTTTATATTGATCCAAAACTAATTTAGAATGAATAGTGTGGGCCACAGAAATACAAAGATGAAGAACAAGTTTCAAACGTTAGCAAGATCCTTTTTTCTTAAAGAAAAGTTCAAAAGCAACGACAATAAAGCATTTTGATTTTGGCCAGGCCTGTGACCATCTAACCATGACGCGTGACGTCTCGTAACGTAACGAGTAGAATAATAAAAACTTTCTGAAACGCGGAGGTAAATATTTGCTTTCCGAGGTTTACATGTTTGGTTGGCAGTAACCAGTAAGCGGCAATGGTTCTTTATGCATTAACTCAAATTCGAGCGTGCTTTTGTCTTCAAGGTTGATTTAAAACCAACACACACTTGATCTAAAGATTTCTTTTCTATAATGACATTTAGAAACTTCAGTTTTCGAATTGCCAATTTTAGGGTTGCATACGTTAGAATGAGGAATATGCGTTCATGATAATTCAACAGTACGCACTCTGACAAATAAGTTGCATAGTGATGTTTTTAAATGGTAGTGTATTATTGCACCTTGATCCACCCTTTAAAATTAAAAAAAAACCAATATGTGAACCAATTCACTCTATTAGGATGATAAAGGGAAGGGTTTGACTGGTATGACTAACTTAAGGGAAACAAATCAATTAAATAGACTTCAAAACACAAAATCCCAATTTAATTACATGGACAACACATTACCAAGAAGAATTTTCTAGATAATTTACAGTGAAGAGTTGAATTAGATATTTCCCTTACATGCAACTATGCAAGCACCATACCGTTGCAGGAGAAATCAGTGCAGAGCAAGTATTCTGGATACATAAGGCTTACATATACAATAATAATCCAGAGCATACTCCAAGAAAAAGGTTAGAAGAGCTTTGGACATTTTCAAATGCCAAGATGGACGGACAGTAACATCCCTCATCAGTGCAAAATAAAATTCGTTCTATTCATTCTCAAAACAAAGGGAGGCTTCATGTACACTCGAGACAAATTGGTAAGTGAATAGTTGCTTACAATTCCTATCCGACCGTATCTGCCACCCCACATTCGCTATGTACAGTTGCAAGAGCCATACCTACCTTCCGACAACTATACAAAAATTTTAATTCCTCTTAAATTATCTTTTCACTTACTAAATCCTAATTGAATGTAGATACAGTTAAATGTAGATACAGCTTCCACATCTTTAGAGTTTGCCCAACACAAATTATGAGAGAAGAATTTCAAGCTTGCTTTTCACCGATGGCACAGGGAATACAAGGAGGATCTTTTGATTGATCTTCTGGGGTGATATTCTGCAAGCATTGGTCATGAAATGTATGGCCGCAGGGAAGAACTGCAACAGCCGGGCGATTTACAGGCTGGTAAATGGGGCCTTCTGGTATGAACGAGAGATCCCTCTTGCATAACATGCATCTATGTCCAGTCGGTTGAGGAGTACTCTCAGAATCTGCAAGCACGTCTAACAGTCACTTCTTGTATTCTTTATCAAGATTGTAGCAGCATAGAAGGTACATTTGGTTAATTAAGCAATTTTGACTCGCTATGGTTATCTTGCATTACAAAAATAAGCTTGAACAAATATGGTCCGAACCCAGTACAAGCCCAGGCAAAATTGTTATCATCAAAGTCAACCAGTCCTTGAAATAACTTTACGCTAAAAATGAAAGGTATATCAATGTTTGGTGTTGAAATAAACACGTTTAAATCGAAAAAACTACTACTTTCCATGCAGGTTTCTGAAGAATACTGCTCCTTACAGGTCCCTTAAATGTCAGTAATGGAGGTCTATATGCTCAGACATAGATAAATAGTTATTGCAGTTTGCCATCATGTGCAGTATATCTGAAACTAAGGAAAATGGTGCAAGTGAAGGGGTGCCAGAGAATACCCGTCCACTTTATGTGAGCCGAAGTGGAAGGAAGAGGGGGGATAGCAGGAGTTCCCATTGCAGAATTGTAACTGGGAGTAACCAACCTCCTACGCTGACCCCAGGAAGGCACTGATGGGGTTTCATTTGCTCTCCTTTTAAGAGATGGCCGGCCAATAACACCATGAACATGAGATGCCCTACCAATTTTTCGGTTGGGAATTACCTTACCTGTAAGAGGAAAAGTTACAATCATAATCATTAATCACAATAAGCTGGCCATGAAACTCAGTATGATTGAATAAAACAATATATGCACTTCTAAGGAACAAATACCAGTTGCATGATCAACTCTCATAGGATCTTTAGGAAACCGAACAGGGACAGCACGTTGAGGTTGGCCTAGTTCAGACAAAGGAAAACACAAAAATGTTTCATATAGGAAACAATGCCAAGAAGTGTATCCAGATTTCTCTTTCTTGGTAAAAATCTAATCATAAGTACCAGTAGAGAGAGAGGGACTTTGCACATTAAATTTAGCTGCCAAACGGTCTTGACGATGACCTGGGAACATCAGACCGTCACTCTTATGAATTATCTGAGCATCAGAGTATTGTGCTTACGCGTAGACTAAATTGCAACATATCAAGTATGATAGATTAATACCAGAAATGGGCCCAAGAAAATTTTCAGCAAGCTGGACAGGTCCAGAAATTTGAGACTGATGCTCATTACCTGAATGTTTATACCAAGAACCAAGGACAATTAACAAAATAATCACAAGCTTAACAGATGATGCAACATGGTATGTGAACCAGACTTTAGATGGTCCTTATTTTCGACTTCCCTCTCTTTCTGTTTTCTCTTTCCATCATTGTGATAAAAATCTTATCCCCATCAACCTTGACATTTAGTCATATTACCAAAATTAGCTCAACACGACACTATTTTCAAGTAGCATCAGTTGAACTGAAGGAACTATCTTAGTATGGGGCTGCTCTAACCTGCTTCCGAGGTAAGTCAAACTAGGAAAAGTTTTTTGTCACACAAAATAGATATAAAGAAAAGCAAAAAGGTGGAGCCAACATAGATCATTAATATGCAGTCACCCAAAGGCTGAACTAGAGCATTTTGCATACTTCACTAATATGCAGTCACCCAAAGGCTGAACTAGAGCATTTTGCATACTTGACTACTAGAAACCAGCCAATGGAATTCACAACTCAAATAAACTAGTGCTTTATTCATCTTCTTCTCCTCCTCCTCCCATCCCAACCCCCCTCTTTCTCGACTTTTCTTCATTTTTTTCCTTTTTGGGAGCTTCTGGTGTGTGGAGAACTTTTCTCGAGCATTTAGGTGTCAAAAATGCTGTAGTCATTCTTAAAGCACTATTCTCGTTAAGGTCTTGGGAAGGACAAAACAGAAAAGTTGCAGCCCAATCTACTAAATCAAACAGCCCATAGGATACGATATTCATCTGCATCATGAAAAGGATCAAGCTGCTTTTGAATTGAGAATTACTTACTCCTAGTCTGGGCTCCAATATTCGCTGATAATACACTTCCACTAGCAGATTGAGTAGCAGCAGCATCATCAATTTGAACCCCTAGCCTCCTAGGAAATGGAGCAAGTATAGCAGGCTTGTTAGCACTGCCCTCCGCAATCAGAAGACTGGTATTCTTGGGATAATTGCTGCTTCGAAAAGGCTGTACAGAATTAATCTTGTAGGGAGAAGATTCATGGCCTGCAGAAGAATAGTAGCATGTAAATGCTTAACATGTAATTTGCTCACTTCACTATGCCAGTTAATTCAAGGATAGCAGAAGAAAGATATTGGTCTGTTTTGCTGTTAATTGATTCTATATGAGGGGACACATTTAGTCACGCTATCAGACCATACACCATTGCAAACTCCAGAAAAGTTCCATTTCTTAACCCACTCCACAATTTTTCTCTAGTTCCCAAACCCCAAACTTAACAAGTTTAGTACATTAGTCAAACCAACATTCTCTTCTCAAAGTAAAAGTCATGATCACTGTCATTTTAGTTGGACATACAAAAGCTTGAGCAAGGCCAAGTATAACACTAAATCAACACTTCCTGTGTGAGATACCATGGCCATAATCACTTGAAGAAATTTTATTTACAGGAAAAAAACTACTTGACATAATCTCATTTCCATCCAAACCCAGCTAGGCTACAAAATAATGCTAAAGAACTAACAGAAAAGGAGATCCGGCCATTGTGTTTATGTGAACACGTTCTTGATATCTGACAAAAGCTTTTCCTTTTTCCCCTAATTGGCAGTAAAACAGTAATGCCAAAGTAGTTTTAGGAGCTTTTTAAACAAAGAATTGCATATAAAACGCAAAAAAATTGGCTTATCAGGAGTTTGTGCATTTGTATGTGATGCAATTACACATAAAGTAGATGCACTCACCATCTGGCTGAACACTGGAACACTGATCACCACTTCCAACAGCTTGAGTTGCACAACCCTCTGATGGAAGCACAGAAATTCCTGCAGTTGAGGTTCACAGATCGTTCTAAGTGATAATGGCTATACTAGCATGAGATAACATTTTTTTGCTTCTCTGTCTCAGATGTGGAACAGCAAAAATCAAAATCAATTCCAACTCTTACCTTATAAATCTTTACTAATTGGCAAATTCCTACATAGTTTACAACCCAAATTACAGAGTCATGCTGCTAGAGAATTCACAATAGTGAATGGAGGCATGTATCACTTTGGGCACTTGTATCAAAAGCTTCTATCTCAGTCCAAGGAAATTGCCTGCCATGGCATTGTAACTTTATCCATATACTAGTTTTGTCATAAAAAAGGCATAAAATTCCTCCTTTCTTGCTTTTTTTTCTTAAAAGGTAAATTAAAAAAATGGATCTTCATGAAATCATAATTTGGTCATTCAAGATATAAAGAAACTTAGACAGCTTTAATGACAAATAAAAATCACTGAACCCAACTTTGACTTAATGAGATAAAAAAAAAATGACAACCTTCCAGCCAAATTTGTAATCTACACTCATAGGTAACAAGAGAGAGGAAACAACTTCTAAAACTCACCTAAGTAATCCTGTGGGAGAGACACATCCCTCAGCCTGCTAGAATGGGAACCAAAGGAGGATGAGACATTTCCTGGCTCTATAGGATGAGAATTCCACAGGAGGTCTCTGGCTGGTTGAGTAGACACCCAGCTAGACTTGAAGGCTTCGGATCCCAACTCTGACTGTTTTACATATCCAGGCTGGGGGATGCAAGCATAAGTGCTCTTAAACGGCAATGAGGATGGAGAAGGATCACCTTGAAAAATTTTATAAGATTCTAGTGCAGAATTTCTTCCCATAGACTCATTGACAAAACCAGTATTCTTAGCATTATTCTCAAAAAAATCATATTGCTTAAAAGCTTCTGGCATCTGAGGACTGATATATGGGCTTGGACGCATCCCAACAATAGCATCAACATTTTTAGAGGTGGTCCATCCACCTAGTTTGGACACAGTGCTTGGAAAACAACCAGGATAAGTTTGAAAATTTGATAGACTTGTGGCAGGTTGAATTTGGGAACTGCTGCTTTGGGGGCCAGCTGCTTCCACCAGTGTATTGGCGACCTCTCGGGAATCAAATTTAGATTTAGCTCTTGTCTCTGGGTTACCTCCAATTCCAAGGGTTAAAAAACTTCCATCCACTTGTCTTGGATGGAAGGCATTTACTTTGGCATCATTTCTAACTCCTCCTCCTGGAAAATTTGTATTTTGGTGTGACAAGGATGTGCCACATCCTAAATTTAAAGAACTCTCACTGATCTGTGACCAGTTTATGGTACTACCTTCTGCCCCTCCTCCCAGAACATTCATTTGGTAACCTCCAGCAGCTTCACTCCCAGATGGCAAAAAATTTACGTTAGCCTGAGTATTCTGAAAGCCACTGGTACAAACATCTACATTCCTCAAGCTACCTGCAATAACCATATTACTTTAGCTAATTAACCTACATCTTTTGTAATTTTCCTTTATGATATAACCTTTCAGAAGCTCTGAGACTGCCAAGGTACACAAACACATTACCTCTGAGACTATGCAAATTACGGTCATCCTGACTTTGCAAGTTGTCAAGCCCCACTAAACCAGTCATCAAATGGTTGGCAGTTCTAAGGTCACGTGAGTAACACTGATGGGTTGCATGCATGTCATCCCAAGGAGAATTTGCCAGAGATACATATGGGAATGAAAAATCAGCAGAACTAGTATAGCTTGGAAAATTCTGACCACAGTCAGAAGTCCTATTTCCCCTACTGGCAAATGCACATCCATCATCACCCTGCAGTGGCATAGGAGGATTTTGCTCATCATTTGGCTTGTCAAATCCCATCATTAGTTTCAGAGTGGAGAGACAAGTCAAGATAGTGATGTCTACCAGTCTAAACTCTGCAAAACGACACATAATAGGATGTCAATGAAAATTACCCAGCAGCAGCAAACATACAAGGCTAATCTCTAAAGTGATCAAGATCAGTAAAAGCTGACAGTTACGGGGAAAAACCAAGCATAAGCAATTTCTATAGGTGAACACATCAAATCTCATTTCTCAAGTAAAATGTGCAAAAAAGAATTTGAAATGGAATAAAGGGTTAATTACATCACATTTGCAAAATTGGAAATCAAGTGCACACAGTCACGCCAGCGCATAACAAGGCCCGGCATAATTCTTGCTGAATATTTATCAAAAAGCACACAGAACTGAGATTTAAGAAAGAAAAAGTCCTAAACCACCTTGTCTGAACAGTGATCATGCCCATTTATTGCTCAAATCAACAAATCCCGTATAAGTACCCAAAATAAAAGGAAGAATAAAGGATATCAGCAATTCGCTTGTATGTACATAGGTATGTACATCTTGGGTACAGTCTCTCTGAACAACATTTTCATCAGAAACAAGAAATGAAATACTTTGCTGTTAATATTTATGAGTCCCAATAATGAGAAATTGGACGGAAACCACCCAGCAAAATTTCAGCTCAAACATTTCGAGAAAGAACAAAAAAACCACCATCCGTGCCCAAGATATACGCAGCAAACAGATACATACAAGCCTCCAATTCTAGAAAAGCTCTAAACCCTGTTGCAACTAATATCTTCTGGAACAAGAAAATTGTTGAAGACTTCAAAACCCAGAGATGCCCACAGTTAATGGTTACGATGATCCAAGAAACCACACCAAAAGCACTGAAAGAATTACAGACGACTAAAACTTGCATCATCCAACAACCAATAAAGAAAAAAGAAAAAAAACGGGCACCGAACACATTAAAAAAAAAAAAAAGCAGCTCCAAATTAAAGTCACATCCCTTAAAAAAAATCGAGAACTAAACCCATATGCATATAGAAATGTTAAAAAGAAATACCAGTTTCTGAAGAGGAAGTACCAGTTGATGATGGAAATAGATGATCGGAGAAATTTCAAAGAAGCGATTTTTATAGAGAGAGAAAGTGAAGAGGTTTTGAGAGATTTTGGGGGTTTGTGACTTGTGGGTGGGGTGGGGGGGAGGGGCTGGTGAAATTGGGTCTTTTTGGCGCTTAGGGCTCTATGAGAGTTTTAAAGGGTTCGGTTGTAGGGCCCACTTTTGCAATTTTCTACGCTACACGTGTAATCAAAAGAGGGCCATTTGAGGCATCGTTGCTTGGACTCGGCGCTGATGTGGCAGTTCTGGTAGCTTCACCGACTGTGACGCTTAGATGGCGACGAGCCTATAGTGGGGCGACACTTGGTCACGGTTGGGGCAATATTGTCATTGTCGTGGAATGCTCGAGGGCTTTTATGGAAGTCTAGCATGAACGCAAGCATAACATGGCGTGACGAGAACGCAGAGTTACGGAACCGGAGGTTTGCAAATCGCTCGTCATCCTCCAGTATATTTTCCCGCCATCGCTGGGCTTAGCCAATGGCTTCAAATGCGAAACAAAATTTTCTTCCTTTCTTTTCTTTCTTGATTTTTCCTTGTTTCTTCTTTTGGTTTGGGTATTTTGTTATCTTATCCCTCATTTGTAGTATGGTAAAGGATGAAAAGGAAAAGAGGTAAGTCGGCATGGTAGATGGTACCATACTTTTTTCTTGGATAGATTTGGAAAATGGACAAAAGAGATTGGAAGTCTGATTTTATTATTGGTCCTTTCCTTGCATCATTAATTGCAGCACTATTACATGAGGATAGCACCAATTGGGAGGGTTTAGTAAGTGAGGGGTGATGAGGGGTGACCTCGTCTGTGTCAGCTTATCCTTGTCAAAAGTCTTGTGTCAATGAGAAGTGGAAATCTACAAACATGGTGGGTTAAAATATGTGTAAAGTGTCCATCTGCCCAAAGCTTACTCAGAGACAAAAAACAAAAACAATAATGGCTGTGGAATATCTTCACCTGTAAGCAAAAGCCAGGACTTATGAGTAATTCAAGCTTTTCACAGTAGAAAGCGAAGAATTTAGGGAATGTGCCATGGGTGATAATCTCTCAGAAATAACAACACCCTTCTTGTCCACAACCTCAACAGCATGATTTACAATGTCCACAACATACGCCAGACGAGGATTTTCCCTTAAAAAGACCCTAGCAGATCATAACGGAAAAAAAATAGAACGTTACAGGGGAATAAAAAAAAAAAAGGGAAAGAATGAACTTCCAGTGGGAACCAAAGGTACTTCTAAGCTTCTGCAAATTGCATTGCCTGGCAAAAACAAAAGTGGGTAAAGGAAGTTCTGGGGAGGGGTGAGTTTTGCAACGTTACTGGGAAAAAAATTACAAAACCTCCACTCAGCAGGTGAGATCCTATGGTCAGCTGGATGCAACTCGGTCTATGAGTATGGTAATCGATAGCAACCTCCAATAAGATCATGTCGAATTCTCCATCATTAGTCTCCTTTGACATGCCTTCTATTATTTAGGAAGAGGACAAAACCAAAAGCTGCCACCATCCCAACTAAGTACCCAGCCAAAGCTCCATAGCTCACACAAATTGGCCAGTCCTACAAGCAAATTCAAATCATTTCAGTATCAGGATACAAAGCATAACAACTGAACAACATGCTACAAGCCAAGGCAGAACAATATTCAACAACCAGAATCTAATTACCAAGCTCAAACATACATGGTCAACTACATTTACCAAAACCATTGCAACTAACCTGTCCTAAGAGATTATACTTGGAACAATATATCAACACATCACGCCATCATGGAATTATCAGAACCACATCAGGACTACTATGTGTAAACCCTCATCATCTCTCCAGTGCTTTTCAAGACACAATTTCATGTGCAAGGTGTAACATTCATACCAGGACAATGTTAATATGGCATCTTTATATGAAAAGGCAAAGTGAACAATGAGAATATCAGAGCCAGCACAACAATCTAAGCATGAAAACTTAGCGTCGATCGTTGAATTGTTAACTCGGAACCCTGACCATATCATATGCTGAATTAACATATCAAGTTCCACACTAAGTGTTATTTTGGAGAATGTAACAAGAGAATATCATTTCAAAGATTTTTTGGCCATGTGACAGTAGACTTCAGGGAGGCCTTGAAGGTATCAATGGTTTCTGAGCTGCTCTTACTGCTAAGTTCTTGATGAACCAACTCTTGATGTACCCAGTAAGAAAGGAAAAAAGAAAGAACTGAAACCTGCCACTTTATACCAACTTTATTCAGCTACAGTTTCAACATTACAAAATTCAATATGTATCCAGAAATGAATAACTGTTTCAAGTTTTGCTCTGCAACTGATACTGGAATTTTACTGGACAACCTTAATTTTTGGAAAAAAGCCTATACTAGGATTAGATAGGAAGGTAAGCTACCTGCCATGGTCTTTCCCAGTCAAGTGGCATTGGCCAAGCACCAAACCATGCTCCAATGACAGCTCCATGAGCAGGCAGACAGATCATGTACTCTACAGGTCCACTTGGCCTATAAAAAGTTACAAACAATTGCAGAAGTCAAATAACATGAGCATTAATTCTCAATGCTAGAACAACAAAAAGGTAATGATGTCAGGAAAATAAAATCACATTAGTTTCATATGCTTACTTTGCTTGAGCAAATATCCGGTGCCAGTCAGCCCAAGAAGAACCAAACACAGAAGCTGCCGGGACACACTGCCAACAGCGGAAGTTTTCCAGACCAGGAAATGACTAATTAAGATCTTTATAGCACAAAGGAAAATTTGATGGTTATCTATTATTACTTATAAAAATAAAGCAAATTTTACATCATGTTACTAAGTTTCCCGCACAGATTTTGGACCTAGTCCAGTTGATCCAGGAGTTTACTAAACCATGAGATGCAGAATGGCAAATGAGATGCATATGAAATACTTACAGTAAGCACTGACATCAGAAGAGACCAGTGGACAGTCCTGTTGAAGTTCCTGTAATTAACGACAAAATAAAACATCTGATCCAAGATAATAACAAAAGCTGTGAAAATTATCTCAACTTGTTCCACAAAATACACATGCAGTGTCAAAATAACTCATAAACTATGACACCCCTCCCCACCCCCCACCCTCAAAAAACCTCTTTTCCATGCTTGCTACTCATGATTTGTATTATTCTGCACATGTCTATTTGATCATAGTAATGGTTACTATTATTCAGCAATTTCAGTGGCAAGATAGTCTAGGATATACTATACTCTGTAACATGGAAGAGCTGTTCTGTACCATGGGATAGAATAGAACAGATACCATTTGTCCAACCTCAAGTTTAACCTCAGCAGTTCTCAAAATTATAATAAATAGACTGGAAACAACACAGATAAGTCACATACTGAATCATGGGTGCTCCCAATGCTATAGCTCCAAGTGCATTCACTACCGCCCCTACAAATTTACATGTGAAAACCAACAAACTTAAAATCCAATATAATGAAAATACAAATAAAAAAAATGTTAAGCAAGAGTTGACAGACGAACATTCAGCTATGAAGTTATTATACCACTAGTGCAGGCAAAGTATTGAAACAGAAGATAAAAAGTTGTGAAAGAATGAGTTCTCAAGTAATATCCTTGTTCTGTATTCAAATGACCTATCTTTTTACAGGTACAGGTGCAAGACTGTGTCAACGTAACTCTTTTCAACCTATAAATTACTAAAAGATACTTCTCAAAGCCTTCAACTTTATCCATTACTTGTACATCATTAACCTTCAAAGAAACAAATCATCACTTCATAAAGTTTGAAAAAACTAATAAGAAACAAATTAAAGAGCACAGAGCAATTAAAGATTGCAACTTTTGAAATCCCATCCATTTAATAAAAAAGTTTAAGTGATAAAAGTTAAATAAATTATATTAAAAAAAAAAGGAATTAACGACTAACCAGCAGGTAGTGCCAATAAACCTCGTACTACAGCTTTCAAGTACTGTCCATTACACATATTAAGACCTCATTTAATAAGTTAAAAAGAAGATATTAACATACAAAAATCACCAACAAACAAAAAGAAATTAATCAGAAGAGGAAATAGGATTAATTGGAATTACAGAGCCTTGACTAGGAAGATGTCGAAAGAGACTGTACACAAGAATCACAACCGAAGCTTCAATAATCTTCAAAACATCAAACCAATAATTGAAAAGGAGAGAGAGAGATTAGAAAACTAAAAAAAATGAGATATAATCAAATTGCAGATGAGAGGGATTGATAGAGATGGTCAATACCCAGATCAGACGGAGGGTTTCCGCCGGATTTTGAATCAAATTGACTGAGTAGAAATTGTGGGCAGCATGGAAGGCTAATCCTAAACCTAGTCCACAGGTTACGTGTGTTAGAAGGGCCTTCCATGGTGTTACTACTACGCCGTCGTTTCGCACATCAGAAGCTCCAGTCTTCTTCTTCTCCGTCATTTTGTCTGGTTTTCAAGATATGCGCGCCGAGGAGTGAAGAGGGGACTGTAGACTTCGTTTCTGTTTCGAGCTATACCGTCGTATAAAAGCGTGGCTTTTGACCTCTAGTGGAAGCCTGGAAGGAAGAAAGCGTTTTCTTAAGACAACAGTTATGAGTTACCGCTCCCCAAGGCTGAAAAGCTTATATATACACTATACAGTGCAAAATGTGACTAATGGGTATTTCATGTTCATTTCTTGTTTACTTTTATCACAAACACATTTTTTTTGCAATCGTGTTATATCTTTTTAGTTATTTTTTTAATCTCACATATGACTCGTATCATAATACAGATAGTACTATCAAAGTATTTATATTTAAAAAATCTTTCAAATAATGTTCTATCCAAACACTTTGATATTCTCAAGGATTTCATTAAAACTTCTATTTTCTCAAGATTTTCTCTTTTTGCTTACATCTGTTTATGTCTTTGCTCTCAAGAGCGTTGGAGCCGGATCATTGTGCCGAGAACCAAGACATTAGGGCAGAATCGTGTCTGAGGCTTCAATGACCTTATAAGGATATAAAAGGTGAAAAAGAAAAATAGCAAACGCAATGTCAACCAAAAATTCTAAGCTGAGATTCATGAATATGAATCTTTGGAGCCACGCAGCAGAAAAGCCTTTGTTGCTTCAAGCAGCTATAATATGATTACAAGAAGATAGTACAAGTAATACTATTGCTTAGACAAGAAGACCTTGATGCATATGTAGAGTCCAATCTTTGATCATTCAAATCAAGCTTTAGCTTGAGGCTACGAAGGCATTTGGGGGTGATTCATAGACTCCATCACTTGCTTCATGATAATGAGTTGGTGATGCTGGCTTTGGAGGAGGAGGAGATGAAAGAGTCCTCCTTCCATAACTGGTTGCGGGAAGGACGGTTGAAGCAGATGGAAGCCTGGTGTTCGCTTGTAAGTACTGATCATCCTCCCCAGAACTTTGTCTACACTCTTCATAACAGGAGTTCTGTAATTTGATTTGGCCATGGAGCTATAACCAGGTTCTGCAGCGCAAGGAAATTGTTAGATGATAAAGCTAATAACGTGCGAAATACTGCAATCAAAGTTTTTATACCTTCCATCAGTATTTTCCAGGAACTGCATCTGCATGGTACAATGCACAATATATCAGTAAATTTTGAGATGAATGGATTGAATCTGAAAAAAGTTAGCATAAACAATAATTGATTCGTATAAGGAAAGAATGACTTGGCAGATGCGGGCAAGCATTTAAACTTCCAAAGATATGATAACAGATTGGAGCAGAAATAACTAGTAATTCGTTCACATATTAATTAGAGGAAAATGTGGGAAGCGTTGAAAGGACCTTGCATGACAGCTGAATTCAGTAAAGACAGCAGATCATAAGATCCAGTATCATGAAACATCAAGCTTGAATAAGAAAATCCACTGCAAGAATGAGTCTGAGGTATACCGACTTGAACATTGTAGAGTCTTGCGTCACTAAATTGAACTTGTATAGTGGAAAGAAGTAGCAGCACAGAGACAATGGTATGCCAATGTTGTTTCAGGCTGCTTAGTAATAGGGTTTAAATTCGAATCTCCGATAACAAGGAAGCATAGTTAGAGGAGCTGAAACGTGAAAATTACCTAGCAAAGGTCTTGCTTGAATTCCCAAAAGGGAAAATAGGCAAATCAGAAAGAAAGCTCCCATACCCAGAATCGTCATATGAACTTAAACCAAGACACACAAGTCTTCTGAAGTCTTAAGTGTATTTATAACCAAAGAATAGTAGATAACGCATGGGCAGCCCAAACAGTATGAAAAACAGAGATGCACTAGATATATGTTTAAGGTTTTACAAGGTTTATTATTGTTGCTTTAATCATGTCACAGTATCATTATTTGATCTTTTTTTTTCATCAAACGTACAAGAAAAATCTATTGGTTGAACTATGTCCAAAATCCAAATGCTAACGATTAAAATAGTCCATAGATTCGATATCATTTTCGGATAGAACTCACAGGTAGTCTTACTTCTTCCCTGACTTCTTTCACCTATACATGACCATATCTAAGTTGTTCCTCTATGATTGGTAGGCCAAACATTGGGAAATTTTGTGTGTAAATCTTTATATTTGATTCTCATTAAAATATCATCTGATGCAATTATTGACTGCCAAGCATATCTTTCTAATACAGACACATTTTTTCACTATGGGCAAGCTTATCTATCAATGTGTTGCTGAATTGTGGGCTATCGAACAAGGACTGAGACTAGCTTGGAACAAGGGCTACAGGAAAGTAATATTAGAAACAGATTTCCTGTCTGGTATAAATTGGTACAAGAAGCTGAAATAGAATTGCCCCACCATAACATAGTGCTGTTGATCAGAGAGCTATTGAACAGAGACTGGGCATGCGAAGTACAGCACCAATGGCGAGAAGGCAACAGATGCGCATACTTCATGGCCAAGAATAGTGTGGAAACAGAACCTGTATTGAAGATTTTTTGAATATCCACTGGCTGGAATTAGAGAATTGTTAGGTGCAGGTATAATAGGTGTGGCAATGCCACGCCGGCTACCTAGCTGCTAGGATTCGAGGCAGTCAGCCTCTCCCAGCTACCAAAAAATGATGAAAAAAAAAAAAGATATGCTCACATTGCTGAAGTGCCTCTGTTTGAGGAGTAAATACATCATGTGGATGTATTGAACAACTTATTCAGATGCCTTAATCTAAATTCACTACTATGGAGAATATCATGGCAAGCCTGCATATGCATGTGCCAGAATTTCTCCTTATAAGGTTTGGAATCTCCCCACTAACTTAAAAAAAAAATACATTTTCGTTGTATTTGTACAACAGAACTCTTTGTGATTCCATAGAGTCAGAAGGTTAAGAAAAAAAAAAGGTATTAATTATTTTCAGTATACTGTGAATAAATTTCTTGTACAATGAAGTTGCTGCTCTAACTAGAATGTGCAAATTGAATGATTGCATCATCTATACAGGATTATTGTACATTTGATTTATGGATACATTTCATCTCTTTAATTTTTCAATTAACTACTACTTTGACTGGGCGACGAGTAGCCTTTGTAGTTCAAGAGAATAGCCCGAGTTGTTTTGTCAGTTGATGTACATTTTTGTTTTTTTCATTCATTTTGTAGTTCTCCCTCTTTTCTTGTACCTTACATACATATTTGTGGGAATTAGTCGGAGAACAAGGGCGCAATTGAAAGAGCACGGTTTCACAAAAATATCCATGTTTTGAATGAAATGAAATTATTAATTTTAAAATGAAGGATGTTATAAAAAAAATCAGAGAGACAAAACACAGGACTCTAATCGAAAACAAGAATTATGTATTAAAGTTCGGAAATGATTAAAGCTTTCATCCATAGTTAAAATCATTACTCCCAACTCTGCACAAAAAGCAAAAAGATAAATGAATAATTAATGTAAAAATTGAAAAAAAAAAAAAAAAGACAACTCAATTTCATTATTATCCTCTTCTGGGGAGTGCATCTATTAGATTTTCCGATGCAAATTTCCAATTTTAGACTTTAATTTAGCTGGTAAGCATGACCAAACCGTCAAAATTCTCGAACTCATGACTAGAGCTGTTATCGAGTCGAGCCGAACTCCGAAGTTGAGCTTCGCTTCGATAATGTTATCGAAGTTGGCTTCGAGCTCATTCGATAACGTTATCGAGTTAAAAATTGAGCTCGACTCGGCTCGTTAAGGCTCGTTAAGACTCGACTCGTTAAGGCTCGACTCGGCTCGGTTAAGGCTCTACTCGTTAAGGCTCGACTCGGCTCGGCTCGGTTAAGGCTCGGCTCGTTAAGCTCGAGCTCGAACTCGATTCGATTAACAAAATGAACTCTAAATTAAACTCGGCTCAATTTAAATTCTATAACGATTCTCCAGTTAAATGAACTCTATAACAATTCTTCAATTAAATTTAGTTGCTATGGCACTATATTCCATGTATTAAGTTAGCCAATGATTCATATATTATTCATTAGTCCATAAGGTTCTAACCAATTCTCCGGTCACTTTAATGTTCAACAACTTTCGTAAAATTGTTTACTTGACAACAAACGAAACCTAAGAATGTTCAATTATTAATGACTTGAAACTAGAGTTAAATGAAATTCACAGTTTGGAATGAACAATATATGCAATTGATCATTGGATACGAACAATATATGCAATTATCATTGGAATGAACTGGTGTTAGTGATGTGTTTCGAAAATAAATGGAATCAATTATACCCCCACTAGATGAAAAGGGATTCACTAATACTAGCTTGACTTTATATTAACAGTTGAAAAAATCATTGTTAGATTCTCTTTTTTACAATTAAAGACTAAAATAACAAATTCGAGCCTATCGAGCCACTATCGAGCCGAGCTTATCGAGCCACTATCGAGCCCCTCAAAGTCGAGCCTATCGAGCCACTATCGAGCCGAGCTCGGCTCGACTCGTTAATGATACGGGTATTTTTCGAGCTCGAGCTCGACTCGTTTACTCAAATAAACGAGCCGAGCTCGAGCCTTAACGAGCCGAGCCTTAACGAGCTCACGAGCTGCTCGACTCGAATAACAGCTCTACTCATGACTCAAGCCACAACTACTAGTAAGGGAACTTGAATGGAAATTTCAGCCAAAATGAAGTACATTGAACAATTCTACTATCATAAAATCCTTGAAATTTTCTAATGACTCCAAGTTGAAGTTGAAAATATGGATAAACGTTGCAAAACCTTCATGACCTTTCTCTTCCTCTATTAGAAAATCAGCCACATTGTTGACCAAAGCCTTCCAAAGAAAGGTATAGAAGAATGAGCACAATGCTTATCACCACCTTAGAGATACTTCACACATAGACTATATCACATCCATCATTCATTTTCCTTTTCTTAGCCATATATCCAACACAATACACCCTTTAACCACAACTCATGCCATAGCATCTTAAGATATTTCTAATACTAAATTTCTATCTTTCTTGCAACAAAGACAAGCATATATAACTTCTGCACATTTGAAACATCGACATCTACATTAATTGAGACAATAAAAATTAATCCTTCTTACTGTTGCTTAAGATAATTCTCCAAAAACCAGTTGCTAGAGATCACATTATTTTCACCTGGACAATTCTGAGCTAAGTCATGATACTACTGCCATAACACCAAGAGGACTAATTACAAAGGGACAAACAAGTGAAACAACTAGAGGTTAATGGTATAGCTAGACATTCTTTTTTTTTTTTTTTTTTTTTTGTCATATCCCACAAATCTGAGAAACATATAATAGAGAGAAACCCAGCAAAGATTCCATGGATCTCATTGGATCTTTAACAAATTGCTCAAATATCTAAAAGCACATGCAATTTCCTAAGTGCCAATGTGTTTTGACTTGTAAAGCCGTGTAAGTAAGACCGCGTTTGAGCCTCCTCTGACCATTTCTCCTCCAGCAATCAATCAATCAAACCTACATTCAAAAGAGGAAATAGAAATTGACACTTGACCGTTATTCCAGTTAACACATTAGTATGCCTTCGAAGAAACTCGGCTATTTTATTCTTTAAGAAATAATACCACTCGTATGGGCAAGCCCACCTCACAAGTTGTTGTCCAAAACCCCCAAATTCTCCCTGATTCCATTTCATTATTACACATATTTAATCTCGGAAAAACAAATGCAACAAACAAAGTCCAGTTAGGATACATAAAAAAAAAAAAGAAAAGGTATTGGTATTGTTTACCTTTTTTTTTTTTTTTTGCTCTGCTGATAAATACCCCGAAAAATTAAACCAAACACCTTGGTGCAAAAATTCGTGCGTTTTGCATTAGCCCTTTTCGTTTCTCCACTTTGTACATCAAGAAAACAAAAGCAATCCTCAGAAGCAATTGAAACAGAGAAGAGAAGGAGAAGAATATTGTTGAGTGAAGCAAACGAATGGAGGAGAGAAATAATACTGATAAAGAAGAAGAAGGTAAGGTTGGAGAAAGTCTTGAGCAGTAGCAGAAGATCATCATGTTTGATAACAAATATGGAGATGGGGTGGCATGGAAAAGAGGCGCAATGCTAGGGAAGGAAAGCTTTGGGTCGGTTTATTTAGCAACTTTGAAGAAGCCCAGATCAAAATATAGTTGTTTGCCATCAGTTATGGCTGTGAAATCAGCTGAGGTTTCTGTTTCAAGTTCAATTCAGAAAGAACGCGAAGTTCTGAGTAATGTGAAAGGTTGTCCTAACATAATTCAATGCTTTGGTGAAGAGACTACCACAGGGGAGAATGATGCCATGGTTTTCAATTTGTTGCTGGAATATGGCTCAGGTGGAACCCTAGCCGAAAAGATCAAGAAATCAGGGGGCAAGGGGTTGCCTAAATTTGAGGTAAAGTGTTATACTAAGTGTATTCTTAAAGGGTTGAATTTCATTCATGAGATTGGTTATGTTCATTGTGATTTGAAGCCTGAGAATATTTTACTTGTGCCCAACAATGTTGGAGGTGGGAGGGCTGGTTTCAGGGCAAAGATTAGTGATTTCGGATTGGCTAAGAGGATTAAACAGTGTAAGAAGAGGAAATTAGAGCCTTACTGGAGGGGAACTCCTACCTATTTGTCACCTGAGGTTGTAGGAAATGGGGTACAAGAGCGACCTAGAGATATTTGGGCTCTCGGATGTATTGTCTTAGAGATGTTGACGGGAAAACGTCCATGGGATGCAAAAGCGGAGTTGAATGCGGAGGATATTCTGAAAAGGATCAAGAATGAATTGCCTCAGATTCCTAGTAGATTGTCTAAGGAGGTAATGGATTTTCTCAAAGGTTGTTTCGTGAAGAATGCCATGTATAGGTTGACAGCTGAGATGCTATTGAATCATGCGTTTGTAGAAGGACCGGTTGATGGTGGTGATGGTGTTGAAGAAATAATGGAGATCAAAGATATTAATGGGAATGAGTCTATACTAGTAGTATCTGAAATTGATGATAAGGTCAGTTGTAGCTATGTTTCTGATGACTGGAGCTTTGTATCAGACGATTGTTCAATATCTTATTGGTCTGAAGGAGATGAAGGGGAGATCAACGATGCAGTTGTATCTCAATTTAGAGAAGAGCAGAAAATAGAATTAGAAGAAAGTAAGAGCGTAATAAGCTCAAGTAGAGAGGTTGGACTGGATCATGCTATTCAAGCATCCTTGCAAGTGCCCTCACCGATCCCGCCAAGCACATCACATCAATGTCCAGTTAGTTTTAGGATCCCTGCTGGAGTCTAGGAACATTATGCTTAGATGCAGAGTCCAATTTTGTAGCTAGTGTTCTTTCTCAAGTATTTTTAGCTAATACCTGCTGTATCATTTACCAACAAATTGAAATATATTGAATTAATTCTCTTTTGAATTCCTTGCTGTCAAAAGACAGTACATTGTCTTCCAACCACATCCCATGATCATAATAGTCATGTCCGAAAGAAAATTTATGATTAAAACGGTTTGGCTTGGTGTATGAGCGTACTTTGCCCTTGTGGAACTCTTGGAACTCCTTTGCTGGTTCATATTCATTTGGCTTTATTTCATCTTGTTCATGTATATTTTATGTTTCTCATTAACAAGTTGCATAAGCTTCAGTATGTGTTAAAAATGCATCAGGAAGAATTAAGATTCCCAAATTTTAAACTACCTTAGATTTTTGAGATTCCCAATTTTGTAGCTAGGTTAGACTTTTTATTTGATTGATTGCAAGCTTCTGTCAGGACATATACCTCATAAGGTAATCTACAGAATTTCATGATTTTACTAGACTAATCTTTGTGTTTACAAGTTAGAAGAGATTGAAACCACGAACTCCTCTTTTCAAGTACTGTCAGTCCTTGTGATATACTCGACTTACTACATTCATATTAGCTTTGCCCGCCATCCAAGTAAATCCTAGCTTTTGACAGTTTCCTGTTCGTTCTCATACATGGAATGCGAGCATGTAATGCTTTTCATTTGAAATTGCACAGCATGCTAAATGACCAATCTGGTACAATTAAATTGTATAATTACATCATCACATTGCATTTGCATAACATGATAAGCCTCTGAATAATGACACCGGGGATTCAAAGTACTGCAAGATGCTAGGTACACTATGTTTATCAGAATCCTATATGGATTTGGGTTATTCTAATCCGACTATTACAAGGGGAGGCAATTTTGTAAAGGATGGTGCTATTATATCACTTACACCTACGACATGTGTTTTTCACTTCTTTCTGGTCATGTACTCCCTGCCATACAGAGAGAGCTCTAGTGTCTATCTTGTCCACGATCCGGGTATTCAATCCCACCGGTGAGAGAACGATTCCAGATAAAATGCACAAAAGCGATAACCAATCAAGATGCGAGCAAGAACCATGGAACTTTGTCTCAACTTTCTGTAGAGATTGAAAATGTGCATAGTGAACTCTTCTCCTCCGGGGAAAAAGAAAAGTTGGTGCTTTTTTTGGGGGGCCGAGGGGGGGGAACCAATCTAGTCTAGTCTTAATTTGTTTCTCCAATGCTAGAAGAAGCTCTCCGCGTGAGACACAAGAAAATTTTTAATGAATCTGCCACTCGGACTCAAACATTAACTGATCAAACCTTTTTCTTCCCCGAGTTTATGTAACTTAACATTGCATTGACATATGATCGGCTGTACTAAAAAAGATCCTACTTTTGATTCATAAAGGGGAAAAAAATAATAAAAAGGATTCTACTTCAGACGAATGTCACTTGAGAGCTAATTAAACCTCAGATATATAAAACAGAAACCAAAGAATTGATCTAGTGTACTAGTTAATAGCTAAGAAATTATGCTGAAAGGTTAACCCAATGAACTTGTGACGAATTAAGTACTTTTGGACAAGGAAGTGACGCATAGATGGTTCTTTCCTTGATATCAAATATGTAGAGGCTACTGTCTCCCCAGCAATTGAAGTAGATCGAATTTCCCTTAAGCCCTGATTCTGAAGCACCGCAACATGACACAGAATTGGCCCCTTGAGAAATGAAGAAAGCACGATCACCTATGTCATCAACCCTAGTCCAACCCAAGCTTTTCATGTTAAATTTGAATACATCAATGTCCTGAATCCATGTTTCTGATTCTCCTCTATATCCTCACAAAATTAGGAACATGTTTCCATTGCATTCAACCAAGAACCTAGTCGATACAATGATTTCTGGAAGCAAACAATCAGTGCTGCCGCTGCTCCTAGTTTTCTCAGCCAAGTCTATGATCATGATCTGCGATCTCTAAAACTGCAAGATCTCTATTATGGGTCAGGCCGTATATCTTTCAGTCACTTACGTCCGTGACACAACGAAGCATCTCGTCTTCTTGACATGAATATATTTGTTCAACCCAATTCTCCTGTCCTGGCCGCCAAAACATAGCTCGCGGGGGTTGATCTCGCCTAAAACATGCAAGGATACAGTTGGGTTGTGTAGGTGGTGAAGAGAGCTAGCTTATCTCGTCATTGAAATCCTCAAAAGGTGGTAGCTTTATTTTTTCCATTGAGACTAAATTCAACAGAAAACAGTCACCCGGATCCTTATTGTTGTCTAATACCATCATCCATCCTTCACAGCTTGTGCAAATAATTTTCTCGGATAAATCTGGCAGTTTTCTCACGTAGCAGCGATCTTCCGGTATGCTATAGAAGGTTTGGATTTCTGAATGTCTTCCATGCAAGAACACTCCTTGTCTTTAATTCTATTCATCATCTACAAGAAGTAAAGATTTAGCTGGTCATTATTATGTTTGGTGACGTATTTTCTATCACTAGTGCAGATGTAAAATTTAAACAAGAACACAGGTACACAGAAAAACAAAATAAAATAATATAGAATTTGGATACAAAACCTTCCAAGGAAGTATAATATAACAAGATTGGATGACTCAAAATTTGATGGGTAGGCAGGGAGTAAATAACTAGAAAGAAGTGAAACACACTTGTCGTAGGTGTTGGTGATATAATAGCACCATACTTTACAAAATTGCCACCCCTTATAATAGTCGGATTAGAATAACCCAAATCGCAATTTTTGCAATTGCTCGGCCGAACTCATTGGCGCCAGCTCGACTAACAGCAGGGTTAATCTAAATTACATTCTCTATCTCTCTCGCACTCTCCGCATTGCCTCCATCGCTCAAAAAAAAAAGCGTAAAAGATTGAATGCTTCAACATGACTAGAAAAAAATGGAGGAAATGTTGATAATTGTGAACGATGGGGAAAGAAGAGGAGAGAGAGAAAAAGACGGCAAAAGAATGAGAAAGATGAAAAAGAGAGGTGATAGTGTTTTATTTGGTAAGGGTTATTTATGTCCTAAAAAATATACTCTGGTCCCGTTTGATAACATAATTCAGCACTTAAATTTAATGGATTCAGATCTTAACACATTCAGACCGTTGATAACCGAAAATAGAACATCTGAATGAATTAAGTGGCACTGAATTTTCTAGGCAAAATTTGCCCCCAAAAATAAGTGATAAGCTATTCACTTATTACTGAATGTAATATACATTCAAATGTATTAGATTTAGCACTGAACAATTCAATTACTTAATGTATTCAGACTTCAAACTTCAGTTTTTAGATTTCAGACTTTAGTTTTATCAAACGCACCCTTAAACCCTAACATCTGAGCGTACTTGTTATTTTTTGGACTCCATTTTGCCTAAATGATTCAGACCCACTTAACCAATTAAGATGCAGTATTTTTTGTTATCAAACAGTTTTAACACAATTAAGATCTGAAATCATTAAAATTAAGTCCTAATAGAGTAATCAAACAGGGCCTTAGACTCAATCATTTTTTTCAAAGGGCTCTCATCTGGGCCTCCATCGTGCTCTTGGCCAATTTTTCAAAGGGCTTTCGAAGATTTCTTTTTTTTTTTTTTGGTTGATTATTACGTAGGTGATGCAAAATACTACCCAGCGTAACTTAATTGGGAAGGAACTTGGAAGGATTATAAAATGAATATCGGATGGCAGAAGTCCAATTTGGTAACAGAAAATAAATGAAATAAAAGAATTACAATCAATCTGATCACTAGTATGTTAGACAAAATAAAATTAGGATCTTCAACCACAACTTATAGATCATATATTAAGACATACCTTGAGCCATTGAGTACGTCTCTAGTTGTAGTTGTATGTGATCACCCTTGATCTTCCCTCTCCTACTCTCTTTATGATTGTTCTAGTGATGGGACAATTCTAACAAACTAGTTAAGTGGAGAGAGGGACCAAGATCCTATTTATAGATGCATAAGTGACCCTTCCCATCATTGATCAATAATAAGGCCTATTAATTCTTCCTCCTTGATAAGATAAATCTTATCATGAATCACTTGTTTCAAGAATGTATATACATAGCCATAAAAGCATATACATCAATATATGTGAAGTTCCATAAATGTAAGGATAAGTTCATTTATCATTAAAGTTAGATTCATGACTTTGGTCATTGCATCTTGTGATTATTAATTAGGTACATGACTTTGGTCATATACCTTGAACCTATTCGTACAGTATGTGGGATATAATTTCATTCTACATTTATGTGGTCATATAGGCCACAATAATCTAACATTCTCCCACTTGGACAAATGATCACATAAAAGTCATAAAAACAAGTGAAGAGTGGCCACCAAAAATAATTACATTTATCCTACGCAGTGATTGGAATGGATCATAGCGGTCAAGTAATAATGTAATACAATTCCTTCCATGCATCACAATTTCAATAACTATATGTAGATAAATTTAATAAGGAAGATACGGTGGATGAATACTATCACATCCATCAATGGTCCAAAATATATTCCTGTATAATATTTCTGTATAATCTACCACATTATTGTGCACAAAATCCCTTTCCTTATACAGGAAATAAGTACCACAATCATGTGTCCAAATTACATAAATTGAGCAAGACCTATAGAACTAGTGTGCTCTTTAAACTTATTCGGCTCCAAAACTTTCGTTAAAGGGTTTGCAAGCATCACATCTGTTCGGATATGTTCAATGGACACCTTCTGTTGTTGTAGTCTTTCACGAACAACATGATACTTCAACTCAATGTGTTTGGACTTACTAGAGTACTTGTTGTTTTTTGAAAAGAAAACAGCAGCGGAATTATCACAGTAAAGCATTATGGGTCGAGATATAGAATCCACGACCTTAATCCCCTCAATAAAATTTCGCAACCAGATAGCTTGAGAAGTAGCCTCATGACATGCTATAAATTCTGCTTCCATTGTAGAGGAAGCAGTTATGGATTGCTTTACACTTTTCCAAGATATGGCTCTCCCAACTAGCATGAAAATATATCCAGAAGTGGATTTCATACTATCAAGGTAACCCGTAAAATCTGAATCTGAGTACCCGATAATCTCAAGATGATCACTGTGCCTATAGGTGAGCATCAAATCTTTAGTACATTGAAGGTATCGCATTACCTTTTTAGCAGCCTTCCAGTGATCTATACCCGGGTTACTTTGATATCTACCAAGCATTCCAACTGCAAAACTGATATCGAGTCGCGTGCAAGTCTGGGCATACATTAAACTACAAACGGCAGAGGCATATGGAACTTGGCACATTTGTTGTCTCTCAATATCATTCTGAGGACATTGACTTTGACTAAACTTGTCACCTTTAGCAATCGGAGATGGACTTGCTGAACAATTTTGCATGTGAAATCTTTCAAGAACTTTGTTTATATATGTCCGCTGAGATAAACCAAGAATTCTCTTAGATCTATCTCTGTGGATTTCAATGCCAAGTACGAAGGATGCATCATTCATATTCTTCATTTCAAAGTTCTTAGAAAGATATTCTTTTGTCTCATGCAACAAACTTAAACTGTTAGTAGCAAACAAAATGTCATCAACATATAAGATCAAAAATATGAACTTACTCCCACTGACCTTTAGATATATGCATTCATCAAGTTTATTTTCTTGAAATCCAAAGGTTGTAATAGTATTGTGAAACTTAAGATACCACTGTCAGGAGGCTTGTTTAAGTCCATATATAGATCTTTTAAGCTTACAAACTAATTGCTCATTTTCTTCCTCCTCAAAACCTTCTGGTTGTTTCATGTATATTTCTTCATCTAGATTCCCATTTAAAAAAGCCGTTTTTACATCCATTTGATGTAGCTCTAGATCAAAATGAGCTACTAAGGCCATAATGATTCGAAATGAGTCCTTCTTTGATACAGGTGAGAAAGTCTCATTATAATCAATGTCTTCTCTTTGAGTGAATTCTTTTGCCACTAGTCTAGTCTTATAACGGTCAATATTACCTTTAGAGTCTCATTTGGTTTTGAACACCCATTTACACTGAATGGGTACAAACCCTTTAGGTAACTCAACCAACTCCCAGACTTCATTGGCTTTCATTGATGCCATTTCATCATTCATAGCATCCAACCATTTATTGGATTCACTACTATTTATGGCTTGTAAAAACGTGCTCGGATCATCATCAATGCCATTTTCACTAAGTTCCTGCAAGTACACTAGATAATCATCCGAAATTGCACTTTTCTTGTGTCTTTTTGACCGATGTAAAGTGCCTGAATGATTATTAGTGTCAGTGGGATTTGAGATATCATGATTTGACTCATTATGCGGCAAATTGAATTCGCTTTCACCCTTTTCTATTTTTGTAGTGGGTGAATCATTTGATCCCTGTATTTTAGGAACCAATGCTACTTTCCTTATATCATGACTCCCACTAGAAATTTCATTTTCAAGGAACTTAGCAGTGTTTGTTTCTATTATTCTATTATGATGATTGGGACAATAGAATCGGTATCCTTTTAACCTTTCAGGATAACGACAAAGAAACAACTAACGGTTCTTGAATCCAACTTCCTTTCATGTGGATTGTAAAGTCTTGCTTGAGATGTTCAAATATGTATATGATTTAAACTTGGTTTCCCGCCACCCATAATTGAAAGGGTTTGGCAACAACTTTAGTTGGAACCCGGTTTAAAATATACATGGTCGTTAATTGCTTCACCCACAAAATTCGGAAGTGTGGTGTCACTAATCATACTTCGAACCATATCCAAAGGGTTGATTTGCCTCTCAGCCACACCATTCTGCTAAGGCATACCTGACATTGTATATTGAGCTACAATTCCATTCTCTTGAAGGAACCTAGCGAATGGTCCAAGATTCTGACCGTTTTCATTATATTTTCCATAATACTCACCACCTCTATCAAATCTTACAACTTTAATTTTTCTATCTAATTGGTTTTCAACTTCTGCCTTGAATATTTTAAATTTACTCAAAGCATCAGATTTCTCCTTAATTAGATAGATATAACCATACCGTGAGAAATCATCAATAAAAGTGATGAAATATGTTTCTCCACTTATATAAGGAGGAAATGGTCCACAAATATCTGTATATATTATTTCAAGTAGCCTGAACTTCTTGTGCCTTTCTTGGTCCCTTTAGTTTGCTTGCCCTTAATGCAATCTATGGTACCAAAATTTGTAAAATCAAGAGTTGGTAAAACTCCATCTTTTACAACAGCTCAAGCCTTTCTTTAGAGATATGGCCTAAGCGTTTATGCCACAACATAGGTGAAGTTTTCATTATCATGACTCGTTTGGTGCAAACATTAGCATTTATATGTAGGGAAAGAAAATTCGAAAAATAGGATCAAGGTTTACTTTATACAATCCATCACATAAATTGCCATTCCTAATGAGATTACCAGTCTTAGAAAGAGTAAAGGAGTTATTCTCAAAATGAAACACATAACCTTCCAAATCAAGACGAGATAAGGAGAGTAAGTTTCTAGAAAAAGAAGGTATATAAAATGTATTGGGCAGATCTAGCAAATTTCCAGAACTAAGAATAAGGCGATAGGTCCCAACGGCTTCAACTTTTACTCCTATTTTGTTTCCCATTAGAATTGTCTTTTCGGTTATCATTGGTTGGCGGGTTGTAAGGAATCCCTGCATATTATTTGAAACATGAATAGTTGCACCAGAGTCAAGCCACCATGTATTTTTGAACTAATTTACCCATTTTATTTTTGGACTAAATTACCCTTATTATCAATAACTTGAATTTTTGGCAAATTTTCCCTACTAAAATTCTAGACTGATTTACCCCTGTCAAAAATGAGAGTAAATTTTATATTATTTTGGCCCTATTAATTAATTATCTAATCATATTTTTTTGGTCAAATTTAATTCATAAACTGTTAGACATATAAATTGAAACTTGTGAGTCCATTTAATAAGGTTGAACTCCGCCCATAACCAAAAACTTGTATGTTGGTTCCAGTTTGAACCGCACAAAGCTCACACACACATATGTTTGTGTGTGTATGTATATATTTGTGTGTGTCTATATATATATATATATATATATATATATATATATACAAGTTGAGTTTGGGTTTATCAAAATCCGAATACCCCTAGTTTTAAGTCTACCAAAAATGGTATTTTGATCTATAAATAAATAATTCCACCTCATCCTATCTCCAACCAAATACTAAATAATAAAATTACTCATCCAAGAATGACTCAACTCAAGATGAGTAAACTGAGGATAAGTAATCCCCTCTCGTCCAATCTATGAACCAAATGCAGAGAATGTTTTGATAACTCAAACTTTAAATGTTTTTAACAAAGGTGGGATGTGATTTAAGAGATGGGAAGGGGAAAGAGTAACTTAACCAAAAGAGAAAATTAAGTGTACGGCGGCTGAAACTTCTACAATAGTAGTATATAATGTTGAAAACTATTAAGTTCGATCTATATGATTTGTTTTTTAAGTTTAAAAATGCATTTCCACATTTTCTTTTACATATATATTTCTACATTTCTATAAAATGTGCTGCTCCCCAATTTAAATATCTTCTTTTGATAGTTAATATATATTCATTCATTTATTCAAGTAGCAGGTTGGATTTGATTTCTTTTCCAAAGAACTTGACTTCCATCTGAAAATTAGCCAGGAATGAATCAAATGGTCTATAATTTTATTAATTAGCGTAATTGATATTGGCTAACCGATGTCGGACTAGTTTGTTTAAACACTTCCTCCAACACGTACGTGAATGGGGCTGAACAAATTAATTGGACGGGACATATGCTGAAAAAGTTTTTGTTACACACCGTGCATCCCACGATTTTATCATTGTGACGATCCGATCCTCGCTTTTAGAATCCATTCACCACAGCAAAGATGTAATTGCCAGTCGTGGCCGATCCTGAGGGCTACTTCTTAAGAGGTACAACATTTCTGTCAACACCAGACCAGCATCTCCAGACTGCTTGGTCTTTGGTATCTCGGCCCTGCTTCATAAATATATGACTATTTCAATCATACATCGTGGAGGAAAAACATTGGAATCTGTACAGGTTTGATAAAAATCTGCCCGTCATTCCATCTTGCTGCGTTCCAGATTTCCACAATGGCATGTTTTACTGCTTTGAGTGAATGTGGATTTGGTAGTCTTCAACCCAGAGGACAATCAGCGGACTGTTCTTGCCAATCCCCAGAAACCCTGTAAAAGAGCCCGTGAAAGCTATCTACTTGAGAGTGATGGGGAGCTCATCTCCGTGATCCAAAAAAACTTGACCCCAGTTCAAGATTGTTATTCCTGCCTAAGGTGCATATATACTATTTGAGGTCTACTTACTTTCATTACTCTTGCTTGAGCAAGCACGTTGAAGCGTGACATCTAGTTCTAGTTAAGTACAAAGAGTTAAACCAGTTTCAGATGGTCCAAAGATGTGGGCTGAAGATGCTACATCGTTTTGTTCACAGCACACCCTGGTCACTTTTCAGAAGTGTACCTAATTCACTCAAAGGATGTCTAAAGAGATTAGAATGGTGAGAGGATATGCCAAAATACGCATTATAATTACCACTTACATCACAAATCGCTTACGCCTATTTTGATTGGATGAAGCACCTTAATTTACTAATTTTGAATAAGATGAGAGCAGATTAGTTGAGCAAATAAACAAATGCAAGCTGCAAAGGAAAAATGATGCCCCACTTCTGTGTATTAATTTTTGGGAATTCTTGGTATCAACGATGACTAAATACATTTACAGCCAATCAAACCACATCATATTATCCTAATACTAGCATATGATTACCCTGCCATTGTAGGATATATTTTACTGCCACTTTTAGCAATGCGCATGCTGAATTCTGTTCAATTTTCTTTGTTATTTAATAAATTAATTTATGTGTCTTTGAGACACTTGACAATTTTAATACTAGAATCGCATAGGTTGGAAATTGCAAGCCTTCTCTTTTACCACATAGTTTGCTACACAAATAAATGAATGTAAACCAATTGAATGATATGTTTTAGGGATCCTCTCAGAAACCTCCTCTCAGAAATCTCTTGAGATTTTTAAAATCACACCTAGTATTCTCAGAATGACCTCTGTAATATTGACACCCCTCCTAGGAGAGAGAGATAATTTTTTTTCAATTTTGCCCTTCTACAAGTTGATTTTTGAGTTTTAGAAAATAAAAAATAAAAACAAATGAGGATTGTTTTCAAGATAACAATTGGGAGTAATTTTTTTCCTTCAAAACCTTTAGAGTTAGAAAATATACCTTTTTAAATTTTATAATTTTATTTCCAGCTCCTTAACCAAAAACTCAAAACAAATATTGAAAGGAAATAAGATTTTTATCTTAATACCATTGGTTAACTAATTATTCAAAAATTTTGTTTCGATAATTGAACACCACTATTCAGGAGTAATTTTGTTCCTTTAAAACTTTTAGAACTAGAAAATATGCACTTTTAAATTTTATAATTTTTGTTCCTAGGCCTTAACAACAAGCTCAAAAAAAAAAAAAAAAAGCATCCGGGGGAACCAAATGAATGTTTAGTTTTCATTCCCCAAATTGCTAAGAAATAAAAATAATTTTTTCCTTTTTTAGATATCTGTAAGAGGGGGTCATCATTTCTAACTATGCCAAAAAAATAAGATTTTTATTTTAATACTATTAGTTAATCAATTTTTTAAAAATTTTATTTTCATTAGTTGACACCATTACAAGTACATTTAATATGTATTTTTTTTAATGATTTCAACTACACTCCAGCCATCTCCTTTATCAATTGAATGATTTTGACCTACTTTTTCCCTCGTCTCTTCCGAATTAATTGAGATAAAAAGAGAAAATTGGAATAAAAAAGGTAACCCAAATGTGTGCAATTTTTATGGTATTTTTATTATTTTCTTTTTACATAATTTAGTTTGAGGATCCTAGGTGTGTCTAGGAGAAAATTCAAGGGAGGTTTCTAAAATTGTCTCATGAAAATATCAGGAGCAGTATTGTCCATCCACAATTTTCTAACATCACATCGTATTATCAAGTGTGCTAAGTGTGATTTTAAAAATTTTGGAGGGACCAAATATGATTAGGGAAAATCTCAAGGGAGGTTTCATCTTGCTAAGATGAAACACGGATAATGAGGGTTAGAATCATGGAATGGCAGCCCCAAAAAAAAAAAAAAAAAAGAAGGGCAAAGCAATACAATGATCATGTCCAAGCAATTGTCAACTAATCAGTTTTTTTGTATAGTTAAAATCAAAACCTGGGAACCCCTGCTTTTCACGATTTGCACTGCATTGGACAAAATGACATGTTACGTCTTCTAGTGGCCAGGCCTCCCAAACGGGTGATCCTCTGAGTTGAGAATCCACTCATCACAGCAGCAAATCTTATTTAGCCAACTATTCTTTAGTCCAGCAACTAATCATAGCACAATAGAACTGCCCCTCCCACCTTTGATGCAGACATCCTCGAACCAAAGCTATGCTTTCTGTGACACGCATTTCACGCAAGCAACAACACACAAGCACCCGAAAGTATGCAAGTTGTGCTCCATTTATGTGAGCCCCTAGAAGGAGCAGGGAATCACCTGTGAGGGCATGGCATTTTTCTCCAACATGGTCTTCAAGGGAGCTATAATCCTTTACTTCCTACAACATCTATCAATAATCTCTGCAACAGGTCTTTCTGTTCACCAACACCATTTCCCATTTCGCCACTCTCCGGAAACAGATAAAGCAGCACTCTTGGCGTTCAAGAGGAGCATATCGTTTGATCCATACTCCAGACTTGCAAACTGGAAAGAGAGCACTGATGTGTGCAGCTTCACTGGCGTTGCATGCGACGAACGTCATCATCATCGTGTTGTGAGGCTTAATCTCAATCATTCTGGTCTTGTTGGTAGACTTTCACCATTCATATCAAATCTAACACAGCTGCGAGTGATAGAGCTAGTCAACAACCAGTTCTCTGGCTTCATTCCATCAGAGTTTGGCTCCCTTCGTAGCCTTCGTCATATCAGGCTTGACGGGAACAATTTTTGGGGTCCGATCCCGGAGACGTTCTCTTTTCTTGCCGACCTTACATTGGTCACTCTGAGTGGCAATAACTTAAGCGGTACAATTCCACCTTCATTCTTTTCCAACTGTACATCATTGCACAATGTAGACCTCTCTCAAAATTTTCTGAGTGGCAAAATTCCAGCTGAAATTGGGAATTGTCCAAATTTATGGAGTCTCAACATCTACAGCAACAAACTCGAAGGAGAAATCCCCTTCTCTATAACCAATGCCTCAGAGCTAATCAACTTGGATGTTGAGAACAACCACCTTTCTGGTGAACTGCCCGTGGACATTATTTCAAAGCTATACAATATCAGTTATCTTCATTTGTCATACAATAATATGATCAGTCAAGATGCCAACACCAATCTAGAACCTTTCTTCACTGCCCTGTCAAATTGCAGTAAAATCGAGGAGCTGGAATTAGCTGGCATGGGCCTCGGAGGGAGCTTGCCTTATTCAATTGAAGGAGTTACTAAATCACTCGTGGTATTGTTGCTGCAGGAAAACCATATACACGGGTCAATTCCTCCTCAGATTGAAAATCTAACCAATCTGGTGCTGATGAACTTGACACACAATGAATTTAATGGTGCCATTCCAGATGAAATTGGTCAATTATCAAATTTGGAACAGCTTTCTCTATCATTTAACTCCTTTTCTGGGGAGATTCCAGCGGCATTAGGACAGTTGCCTCGCCTGGGCCTGCTCGATCTGTCAAATAATCAACTCTCGGGTAAGATCCCCAAAAGTTTTGGAAATCTAGTGAATATACAATATTTACACCTAAACAATAACCTTCTGTCAGGAAAAATACCTAGAAGTTTAGGGAAGTGCAGGGATTTAATCAAGCTAGACCTGTCGGATAACAAACTGACAGGAGGCATCCCTCCAGAAATGGGGGAAATCCAGCAGCACTAGGACAGCTGCCTCGTCTTCGTCTGCTTGATCTCTCTAAAAATCGACTCTCGGGTAAGATCCCGAAAGTTTTGGAGATCTTGTAAATCCATAATGCTTACTAGATTTGAATTTGATCCCCTGCATCTTCAAGGGATATCATCTTTGGTCGGGTGAAAAGTAAACAAGACTTGTAAAATATTAAAAAAGAGCAAAAGATGACATGCACAAACTCAACAATTCAAGGTTAAGTTGGGAGAATTTCCCAAATCCAGAAGCGCTTAGTCTGAGTATAATTAAACTAAATTTAAGATGCAATGGTTACTGGATATAATTAAATATAAATATTGAAACGCAGGGATTGATCCGTGGCTAGCTTAGTCTGAAAACTGCTAATTAACATGGAAAAGCAACAGAAAATATACTAGTTTGATGCTATATACTGTCTTATTCATTCTGTGGCTGATCTGAAAAGGTCCTGTCTTTTTTTTTTTACTGCCATTGAAAAAATTCTGACATTGAACAAAACCTTCGAAGATCTGTGCTCCCCTTTCACAGCGTCCATCCCTTTTGGGTCTAGGGGCTGTTTGATTAGGAAAAAAG
The DNA here is from genome assembly GCA_013103745.1 of Gardenia jasminoides. Classification (NCBI taxonomy): domain Eukaryota; kingdom Viridiplantae; phylum Streptophyta; class Magnoliopsida; order Gentianales; family Rubiaceae; genus Gardenia; species Gardenia jasminoides. The sequence goes on from CM023103.1 coordinate 79,144,903, forward strand.
ATTGCAATACAACTTGTTTTGCAATATTTAAAACCAAGCTAATGTATTAATTAGATTGTGGTAATTCATTCGTCCAAAATTTGGTGGCTGTATCATGTATGTTGGAAATTAAAAGGCTGCTACATAGTATTGTGGCTTTCTTAAGCCTTAAGAACTGCCAGCGCTGTTTTTTCCTAGATGACTTCAAAGTGGGGTTTAGTCTAGTCGGTTTGAATATTCTAGTCTATATAATAAAAGGAGAGAGGTGGCCGTTGGGATAAATATTTTGTCTCATATTTTGAACTTCTAATTTTGCCCTTAAGATTTTAATTTTTATCCTAACCAGCTAATCACATTTGCTAATATAATTTTTCATAACTCCTTTAAATATTGCTGTAATTGCCAAATTAACTATAATTTTATTAAAGAAACAATTAGCAATAAATTGAAAATTTTTATGATGAATTTATATAAAATTTAATTTTATAAAAAGAAAATTAATATATTCATAGAATTAATAATTATTTCTAAACTGTACACACATTGGATGTGCCCTTAACACCAGAATCAATTATGCTGACTAACTTGTTAGCTCCATATATATATGTCCCAAATACTAATAGCTATATGTAATGTGACGTTTCATAATAATAGAAATTATCATTTTGCCTCCCAAATTAAAGGTTTCATGTTACCTTTTCATTCTTTCCTTTCAACCACTTCTTTCCCTTCCTTATTTTTGTGCTTGGAATTTATTTGTTGTTAAGGTGTGTGTATTAAAAATTCCCAACAAAGAGTATCAAATTGCTTCTGCTTCTGCTGTGTATACTTTTTGAGCCGATAGCTTGTAATTAAGACTTAATTAAAACAAGAAAATGAACGGAAGAAAGCAATTAAACCAAGATATCTATCCAATGTGCACAAAATTGTTAACAATTGTTCCTATCTAATATTTTGACTTCAATCCATCGTAATTATTTAAGCCACAAACAGCACTAGAACGAGCCTTAGCTTTGATACGAGCAACTAAACAAGCCTCAGCAGTAAGTATTTTCAAGAATTTCTCTAATAACTCTAATAATATGTTTAGATGCAATAACAGGAGAATTGAATCAAAGCAACATATTAAAACTAGCTAAAAGTTTACCTTTCAGACTGAAGATACAAAATGTGGTCTATTAGAAAAGATCATTTTCTACTTTTACTGCTCTTGCAATGTGTGTATATATCTTTAACACTGGTTCTTATACTTTTTTCTCTCTCTCTTAGTCTCTTTGGGAAGGGGAAATTGTTATGAAATTAACAATTTTCACTCAGAGATGGAGTTACATTAGTAAAAGGAAAAGAAAAGAAATCATATTCATAATAAGGAATGAGAGAATGGAATTTTCTAAAGATCCATTCTGAGAGAGTTGAGTAGAATTTTGTGAGAGTTATGATGGAGAAGATGGGTTGAGTAGAATTTTTCTAAACTCACGTCTAAAGCTTATGATGAAAAATATGAGATTGAGTGGAATTTTTGTGTTAAACTTGATACGTCTGAAGTTTATGATAGGGTTGAGTAGAACTTTCTGAAGGTTGCGAGGGAAAATATATGGTTCAATGTAACTTGGATTGGATGGATAATGGAATGCTCAACCCCGGTAACCTGTTCATTCAACATCAATAGAAAACCTAAAGAATTATAGAGCACTTTTGCCATAGGGGTACGATAAGATGATTCTCTGTCTCCTTACTTATTCCTGATATGAAGGTTTCTCCGACCTGCGAAGAAGAGTTGCAGTGGAGAAAAAGCCCAATGGATTGAAGATTTGCAGATAAGGACCAAGCATAATGTACCTATTCTTTGTTGATGACCCCCTAGTGTTTTGTAAGGCTAAAAAAATAAAAAAATAAAAAAAGCACAATAACTGAAGGGAATTCTGCATCATTATGGAAGGGGATTCATTGTAAAGTAACAGTCATCTAATAAAGCAACCTATTGTTTCAAAAAAAAAAAAAAAGTAATAGAAAATAATAGAAACTTATGCGTCTTTTAACTGTATGACTTTAGATTTTGTTTCGGACTCTTTCATCTTAAAGGTTTAGGCTAGTTAAAACTCAAAAATCTACTTCATACTTGTTCAAATCTAAGTACTTGAGTACCTAACCTCTTATCTATATAGGAGAGAGATAAATCCATATGTGGCTTAAAAATATAGTATTATCATAGAACTTTAAAAGAAAAATAGTTCTCATAATCATCTTTTTCTTATTATAATTTACACCTAGCGCTACATTTCTTGAAACATTTTTATCTTGTCGATTTAACACCTTCTTCGTTGCTGTCCCCTCACCCTATCCCTTGTTGACTAAAAGCTCATTTGAATTTATTTTTTCTGCAGTTTTGTAGGAAAATACACTATAACGGTTTGATACGTGTAAGATCAAAAGATGATTGGAAAATGTATTTAAGGAAAACGTAAATTTTTTTTTAGAAAAAATGATAATACAAACAAGGCCTAAATCATCGAACACTATACCTATCGACTTTGAGCTTCGGGGAAAAATTCATAAAGTTCTTATAATTATCTAGATTTTTAATTGAAAGATGAGAGTTGAGATAACTATCTAGATCTTTAGTCATAATAGTTTTCTTCTTGAGACATCCACGATAAAGATGAAGTCTGTGAGTTTCTCCAATCTTTTTGTTGAATGAATCTAATTCAATCATAGTTAAATTAAAATATTTTGTTTTCGTTTGTAATTTGACAAATATCTAGTCTTTTCAATTCGGTTTTTCTATTTTTGGTAACATTACAATAACGATCCGATTTTGATGAGATGTATCGATAAGAAGGGAAGGATTATAGTGGGAAGGGATTGATAACTTTGGTTTTTATATAATTTTGTAGTGTTTTCTATTGTTATATATGTTTTTTTTTTTTGGCAAGGGGAGGATTTTTGATGATTAATTATGAAAATCATCATGTTTGCCTATCTTTTTCTTTTTCTCAACTCTCAATGTTCCAAAATCTTAATGGTGGAAAAGATATTTATTTTTTGTGTATTTTGGCAGTATTCAGAACATTTGGGATTGCAGATTTCTAATAAACTACACTACTCTTCCTATTGAATTGTAATTTGATGATTTTGACTTGACTAGTTTACAGATGCAAGGAGGTTTGGTTATGTCTTGTAGTTGTATGTCATATGACTTAAAATGAAAATCAAATTATTGCCAATAAAGAAGATGTGCTAGATATATATGAATAAAAGAAAAGAAGATCCTTGTCAAATAATCAAAAGACAGAAGTTTGATCGTAGCAGCAAATCCATCCTTGAAAAAAAGAAAGAAAAGCAAAGAAAAAGGTAAAAAGTTGAAAATTCCATAGTCCATCCTTAGGGTTGCTGTCCATTATTCTGCCTGATAAGAATTTAAAAAAAAAAAAATCTAGTCTCCTTCAGTTGAATATTGCAATCAATTTATATGTGAAGAAAAATTATTTAAAAAAAGAAAAAAATAGTTATTTTTCTCAGATTTGTAATTTTTTCTTCCTTAAAAAGAGGAACAAATAGTTCAAGAAGTTTAGATGTTAAATCTGAATGCCTTACGGAGTTCAAATGTAGATCTAGTAGATCTGCAAAAGTCTATTTAATATCCAAGATAGGTAGAAAAACGAAAAAAAAAAAATCTTGAGAACTTTCATTTTTTCAAAATTCATTTCAAATCCAAAAAAAAAAAAAAAGCCTTAGAATATATACCTTTCCTCCAACTTAGTTGCCGTTATAATTGCCTCTGCTTGGGATTGGGTTTGAAATGTACAGCATTCAATTTGTTAATGTTATTTCTTTTTCTCACTTTACCTCCTAAATCGTTAGTCAACTCTAGCATTGTTGTGTAATGCAAATGTCAAAAGGACATTGATATCCCTATGAGTTAATTATAGCCAGTCCTTTTAAGATATAGCGCATTTTGCACTTTACCCTTTAATATCATTTTTTTAAAATTTGTTTGTTTATTCCTAAAGTCATTAGTCAACTCCAATTTTTTTTAAACACCGTCCGAGAAAAACAACGTTTAAAAAAATAATACCCCTAACATAATAATAAAAATTATTAATGATAAATTTTGTCCCTATAATTTTAGGTTTTTTAGATAGAGGAAAATATTCTACTCACTTCATGTGATAAAGAGAAAAAATTATTAGTACAAAACTAAACTATGAAAATATTATTAAAGGCCTATAGATTGAAGATCATTTGAAAAAATAGCACTTTTTACAATTTGATGTTCGTAAGACAAAAGGTGGTTAAAAAATAAAAAGATGATAGGAAAAAACGTGTTTATGATGGAACAATTTTTGTTTAACTTTAGCAATCCAAATAAATTTTAGCAGCATCTAAGTATGTATAGTAAAAGAACAACCTATAAACTTTGAAACCAAAATCAACAAAGTTTAAAAATGTATACTTCTCTCTAAAGAAATATCTTAGCTATTAGAAGAAAAGCTTAACTACATACACATTCACAAAAATACTTTACATTTTAATTTGTCAATAACAATTTTTATTTTTTATTATTATATCAAATTAGCAAGATATTCTTCTCAATCCAAGAAAAAAATGTATAATTATGGAATGAAATTTAATTAGGACCATACGTATAAAATTATTATTTTTTCATTATTATGTAAGAAATATTAATTTTGACATTCAAGACGAGCTTTTGACCTTGATCTTCTCATGTCCATCTCTGTACCATGCCAAGCGGTTCTTAAACGAATGTTCAAAATGGAAATCGGTTCCTGATCCAATCAAACGATCCCGATTCGTCCACCCAGTTATACCTTATAGTGATATACACTGCCTTGGTTCCCCTGAATTATCTGGCCATTCGCGGCCATCTCTCCAGTTTCCTACTGGTGATGCAGTGATCACTTCTCATATACTAGTTTGTTCTGTGCTACGTTTTTCCAAGGGGGTTGGTTGCTAATGTCGAAAGGACGCTTCTCAATATACTCTTACAATCCATTCACCAGAGCAAAGATGTATTTGCCAGTCGTGCCTGATCCTGAGGGTTGCGTCTTAAGAGGTGTAACATTTCTGTCAACACCAGCATCTCCAAATTGCTTGGTCTTTGGTATCTCGGTCTTGTTTCATAAGCATGTGACCGTTTCAATCATACTTCCTGGAGAAAAACATGTGAATCTGTACAGGATTGATGTCCATCATTCCATCTTGCTGTAATCCAGTTTTCCACAAGGGCACGTTTTACTGCTTGGTGAATGTGGGGATTTGGGAGTTTTCAACCCCGAGGACAATCAGTGGACTGTTTTGCCAATCCCCAGAAACCCTGTAAAAGAGCCCGGGAAAGCTATCTACTTGAGAGTGATGGGGAGCTCATCTCCGTGTTCTTGGGGCGGTTGGGATTTTGGATTCCTGTTTTTAGCTTGGACGAGACAAAGATGGCCTGGGAATAGGTATCTGATTTGGGTGACAATGTGGTGCTTCTTAGCGCCACAACTTCCGTTTCAAGGGGTGTAGAAAAAAAGGGGTGACAGAAGGAATGCAAAATAAGATCTATTTTTCAATGTTGCACGAAGGTTGTTGTGTGTTTTATTCACTTGACAATGGAAAGTTTCACTTTCCCACATTGCTGGCGGATTTCTCAAAGTACAAATCTATACAAGACTGCCGAGCAGCTGCATAGTGGTTGGATTGAGCCAAGAGCAGATCAACATATTACAGAAGAACAACTCAACCGGTTTGCAGATGATTCCAAAACTTTGACCCTTCTTCAAGATTGTCATTCCTGCCTTGAGTGCATATACTGTTTGAGATCAATTTTCATTATTTCTGCTTGAGCAAGCACTTTGAAGTGTGACATCCAATTGCAGTCAAGACCAAAGAGTTAACTAGTTTCAGATGGTCCAAAGATGTGGACTGAAGATACCATATCGTTTTGTTGACAGCACACCCTTATCACCTTTCAGTAGTGTACCTCATTCACTTAAAGGATGCCTAAGAAGGTTAAGATGGTGAGAGGATAAGCCAAAATACGCATTATGCTTACCACTCACATCACAGATCGCTTACGCCTATTTTAATTGGATGAAGCACTTTAGTTTACTAATTCTGAGTAAGGTGAGAGCAGATTAGTCATTAGTGTTGAGTAAATAAACAAATAGAAGTTGCAAAAGAAGAATGATGCGCCACTTCTGCGTATTAAGTTTGCGAATTCTTGGTACCGACGATGACTTAATACATATACAACCACTCAAACAGCATCATATTATCCTGATACTAGCATATGATTACCCTGCCATTATAGGATATCTTTTGCTACCACTTTTAGCATTGCGCATCCTGAATTCCGTTCATTTTTCTTTGTTATCTAATAAATTAATTTACTAGAATCCTGCAGGTTGGAAGTTGGAAGCCTTCTCTTTTACCACAAAGATTTCTACACAAATGGATGAATCCAAACCAATTAAGTGATATGTTTTATCATCTTTTCCTCTCCTTCATGGTTATTCTTCGTTTTGAATGTTGCCCGAGATGTCATATGCTTTTGCCATCTCGTTCACCCGTATATACTATTCCCAGGGGTAAATTACAGAACCAATTGTGGTTGTGGGTGAAGGATCTGACTAGAGATATAGCAAGGTTTTACAGTAACACTTTCAAATATTATATTTACATGTTTGACTTGATAAAACTGTAATCAAAAGTGAAAACCCAAATTAGGAGCTAAAGATGAAACACGGAAACTCAAGATTAGAATCATGGACTGGACAAAAAAAAAAAAAAGGAGCAATACAACGATCATGTCCAAGCAAATATCAACTAATCAGTTTTGGTATAGTTAAAATCACACGGAAACTCAAGGTTAAAATCAGTTTTCAAGATTTGCACTGCATTGGACACAAAATGACATGTTACATCAGCATAATGTAGCATAACTGAAGTAGACTCTCGACCAATGACTTGCAGCAGCACTTCTTCCAGTGGCCTGGCCTCCCAAACGGGTGATCCTCTGAGTTGAGAATCCACTCATCACAGCAGAGTCTCGCCACAAATCATAGCACGATAGAACTCCTCATCCCACAACAATTAAAAAAGAAAATATCTCCCACCTTCCATGCAGACATCCTCGGATAATAGCTATGCTTTCTGTGACACGCATTTCACGCAAGCAACAACACACCAGCACACAAAAGTATGCAAGCTGTGTTCCATTGATGTGAGTAATATTTAGCCCCTAAAACGAATAGGGGATCACCTACGAGGGCATGGCATTTTTCTCCAACATGGTCTTCAAGGGAACTATAATCCTTTACTTCCTACAACATTTATTAATAATCTCTGCAACAGGTCTCTCTGGTCACCAACACCATTTCCCATTTCGCCACTCTCTGGAAACAGATAAAGCAGCACTCTTGGCATTCAAAAGGAGCATATCATTTGATCCATACTCCAGACTTGCAAACTGGAACGAGAGCACTCATGTGTGCCACTTCACTGGCGTTGCATGCGACAAACGTCATCATCATCGTGTTGTGAGGCTTAATCTCAATGATTCTGGCCTTTTTGGTAGACTTTCGCCATTCATATCAAATCTAACACAGCTGCGAGTGATAGAGGTAATCAATAACCAGTTCTCTGGCTTCATTCCATCAGAGCTTGGCTCCCTTCGTAGCCTTCGTCATATCAAGCTTGACGGGAACAATTTTTGTGGTCCAATCCCGGAGACATTCTCTTTTCTTGCCAACCTTACATTGGTCACTCTGAGTGGAAATAACTTAAGTGGTACAATTCCACCTTCATTCTTTTCCAACTGTACATCATTGCACAATGTAGACCTCTCTCAAAATTTTCTGAGTGGCAAAATTCCAGCTGAAATTGGAAGTTGTCCACATTTGTGGACTCTCAACATCTACAGCAACAAACTCGAAGGAGAAATCCCCTTCTCTATAACCAATGCCTCAGAGCTAATCAACTTGGATGTTGAGAACAACGACCTTTCTGGTGAACTGCCCGTGGACATTATTTCAAAGCTATACAATATCAGTTATCTTCATTTGTCATACAATAATATGATCAGTCAAGATGCCAACACTAATCTAGACCCTTTCTTCACTGCCCTGTCAAATTGCAGTAAAATCGAGGAGCTGGAATTAGCTGGCATGGGCCTCAGAGGGAGCTTGCCTTATTCCATTGGAGGAGTTAATAAATCACTTGCGACTTTGTTGCTGCAGGAAAATCATATACATGGATCAATTCCTCCTCAGATTGCACATCTAACCAATCTTGGACTGATGAACTTGACACTCAATCAATTTAATGGTACCATTCCAGATGAAATTGGTCAGTTATCATATTTGGAACGGCTTTCTCTATCATTTAACTCCTTTTCTGGGGAGATTCCAGCGGCATTAGGACAGTTACTTCGTCTGGGCCTGCTTGATCTGTCAAATAATCAACTCTCGGGTGAGATCCCCGAAAGTTTTGGAAATCTAGTGAATCTATATTATTTATTCCTAAACAATAACCTTCTGTCAGGAAAAATACCAAGAAGGTTAGGGAAGTGCAGGGATTTAAACAAGCTAGACCTGTCGTATAACAAACTAACAGGAAGCATCCCTCCAGAAATCGTGGGAATCCGCAAGATAGGGATTTTCCTGAATCTTTCTCATAATCAGCTAGAAGGACACATGCCAATTGAGTTAAGCAAGCTTGAAAACGTCCAGGAGATTGACCTTTCATCAAATCAGCTAGGGGGAATTATATTTGTTCAGATTTCAAGCTGCATTGCATTGCAGACAATAAATTTGTCAAACAATTCTCTTGAAGGTCAGCTTCCTGAATCCCTAGCTGACCTCAGGAGCCTTAGAGTTCTAGATGTTGCATGGAACAAGTTGTCTGGGAAGATTCCAACAAGCTTGAACAAAATCAGTACTCTCAATTTTCTGAATCTCGCATTCAACAACTTTGATGGAACAATACCCACAGGAGGCATATTTGACTTGACCACGAACTTATCATTTGTGGGCAATCAGCATCTCTGTGGGATTATTTCTGGATTTCCAACTTGTCATCAGAAACTGAAAATTTTCCGTTCGCATCTGTTCCTGATCATCTTATGTTCAGTCATATCTGTATCAATGTTCTTGTCAACAATCTGCTGTGTCATTGGATGTCAGAGACTCAAAGTCATGATTGCCTCTACGAGACAGCCTGAAAGAGAAACCCAAATGCCCCCAGAACCGATGCATAATTTTCCAAGAATCACCTATAAAGAACTGAAAGAGGCAACCGGAGGATTTGAAGACCAGAGGCTGATTGGATCAGGCAGCTATGGACGCGTCTACAAGGGAGTTCTACGAGATGGCACACCCATAGCTGTCAAGGTTCTGCATTTACAAACTGGCAATTCTACCAAGAGTTTTAACAGAGAATGCCAAGTATTAAAAAGGATTCGTCACAGGAACCTGATGAGAATTATTACCGCATGTAGTTTGCCTGACTTCAAGGCCCTTGTTCTTCCCTATATGGCAAATGGGAGCTTAGATAGTTGTCTCTACCCACACCCAGGAACAAGTCTAAGTTCAGGCTCCTCAGACTTGAATCTCCTACAGAGGATTAATATTTGCAGTGATATTGCAGAAGGAATGGCTTACCTACATCATCATTCTCCGGTCAAAGTCATACACTGTGATCTAAAGCCAAGCAATGTTCTTCTCAATGATGACATGACAGCTTTAGTCTCTGACTTTGGGATAGCAAGATTGGTTATGACAATTGGTGCAGGAAGTGCCGGGGTAATAGAGAATATGGGTAACTCTACTGCTAACTTATTACGTGGATCTGTTGGATATATTGCACCAGGTACAATTTCCCCTTGACTTGTGCACCTCTGAAGTTGAAACGAAGAAAAGAAACAGTTATAATGCAAATTGGAAACTGCACAAAAGTAAATCTATACCAAGAACAAGTAGCACAGCATAAAAAAACAACATAAGCGAAGAAAGTAATTAGTATTTATGTGAGATTAGCATAGCAATCTGCCGCAATGTACAAAAAAAAGAAAAATTAACACTTTGGATGATGAATAAAGCCACAAATATCATGCTTATTTGAAGTATTGTCCACAAAACAGATTGTAGAATAATTTCAACCTACATTAAGCATGTCTAGTATAACCATCATCAGCTTAGGTTAATTACCATCAGTTGTCCTTACAACTTGGAAAAAGTTGCATATAGGTCAATAACCAGAAAAAACATTTTGGCTGGCCATTTTCTATTAGTTCAGATATTGGTGGCTGATTCTTGTCTTGCAATATGCAGAGTATGGGTTTGGGGCAAGCACATCCACGAAGGGAGATGTATACAGCTTTGGTGTGCTGGTTCTTGAGATGGTGACTAGGAAGAGACCTACAGATGACATGTTTGTTGGTGGTCTAAGCTTGCACAGATATGTAAAAAGTTATTACCATAGAGAGATTGAGAAAATTGTAGACTTTTCATTGATAAGAGCCCTAAAAGATGAGACTCCCGAAGTCAAGAAAATGTCGGAGGTTGCAATAGGAGAACTAATTGAATTGGGCATTCTTTGCACTCAGGATTCTCCGTCTACAAGGCCTACAATGCTTGATGCTGCAGATGATTTGAATCGCTTGAAGAAATACTTAGGTGGGGATACCACTGCAACTTTTGCCTCATCTCTTGGAATATCATCATCCACTTTAAGTAGTGATTGGTGATTATACTGATTTCGTTCAATTAAGCTTCTTACAGCAGAACTCATTGACTTTTTTCATCCACCTTTTGTGAACTACTAATCAGTTGACCTGACAGAGCAATTATAGCATATGGTATCAATACGCGACATCGAAGGCTATGGTCCAAACTCTTTAAAGTAATTACTGGCAGAGTAGGGGCAAGCTATATAACTGACTAAATGTAGGTAGTAACTCTATGATGGGCACAAGCATTGACTCAAAGGTAAGTATAGTCCATTCATATACTGTCACATAAAACAAGGGACAACACATGAACTAATCACAAGCAAAACATATACATCAAATAATTCAGCTAAAGGTCTAAGAGAGCCATACTAACATAATATTCTAATGATCAAACTTAAATTTATCCATTTAGTCAGTAGAAAGAGAAATCAGCTACACTATGATGACTTCTTACTTTAATCTGAGCCATAGAAAAGCTTGTTGTGTTGATTAATGAGACTATGTCAAAGCCATTATAGCTTGAAGGCACTTTACATGAAGAAGAGAAAGAGTTAAATGGTCACAAGCACAAAATCAAATACACAATACCATAAAGATCATCAAGGTCCATGACAACTGACAAGATGGCAACTTCATGCACCTAGGTTATACTGAATACACCTTTTTCTCACCAGACAAGATGAAATGGCTGCTGAATCACATGGTGCAATCATCTAGCATAAAACTCCTCATAAAAAGTCAACTTGTTAAGATAGCCCTACAATTTGCTCCTGAATATTGCTTGCTTGTTACTTAGACTTCTAACAGGAACCTATCAAATTGACTTCCAGCTAATACAATTTAAAGGTCCCATTAAAGGTGACTTCCAGCAATATCAACACCATCATGTGAAGAACTGTAGAACTGATTGCCTCTCACAACATAACCATCACTACCACTTCCCCCTGATGTGGTCGCCATTATCAACAGCAGCAACAAACTTAGTCCTTCTAGCAACAACAAAAGTTCTTTAAGCTTTATTGTTATAGAAGTCCTAGTGTCCCGCAAAAAAGGCATATTACTTATAGCACTGAGAAGAGGTAGTTTTGAAAAGTTGCTTATCTCATGATTCCCGGGAATTTTAAAACACCTGGTGCATTCCTGTTTTTCATTAGAACAGTCCTACTCTAATCTACTCTGAACAGTAATAACGCAACACTGAAACTAAGCAGAAGTAATATATTACAAGTGTGATACCATAAAAATCAAATCTTTATTCCTCGGACCACACTGATTCATTTCTAGGAGGGAATGAGGGATTACCCGGTAAAGCCTACTTAGGTAAGTGCATGCTCCATGTGGTCAATTCTATCAACAGCTGTGCAAAATAAAGAACACTAGTATTCTTGCTGGAAAGTAGATTAAAAGTGGTAAAATAGATAGCCCAAAACAATTTGTGCTTGGCAATTGATCAATAGAGAAACTAGCCCAAGTGCTGAACTGCAAAGCTGATAACACCTTATTAGTTCTGTTATTAGAGGAAGATTCTCAATCATATCAAGCAACCATTTTCAACCCTTTCAAGCATTTGCAGACCACAAGTTTGTTATTGAAAGACGAGTACGGGTAATCCAAAACATTACTTTGATTTACTGGCCAACCTCGAGTGAATGATCATGGGCGGTTCTGAAATTTGGCTTTGGATATGGTAAGGAGACGGAAAAGTGAAAACCAGCAGCAGAATTGAATCCCGGAAATGGCGGCGATACTACAGGCCAACCACACGCAAACACGTTGTACCGGTAACTTTTATGCAAATATTGACACCTTTTTTTTTGTGTGAGAAGTGAAAATATTGATAGTCTTACCCCTTTTTTTTTCTTTTTTTGGGCCAAGCTCAAACAATGGTGTTCTCACTTTTCTGTATTGGTCCGCTGGGCTGAAAACACTTTTATGTGTTGATCTCAATGATTTTGTGACCTGATTTTAGTTTTTGATTTTTACAAAGTTATTTTATGAAATTTTCAATCTTTTTTTATTGTATTTAATTTTAAAATTTTTGGGAAAAAAAACTAGCAAACTCATCACTCACGCTGCTTTAGGTTTCTCAGCCAAAAAAAAAAAAAAAAAAAAACCCTCATACTTTAAGATAATTAGCACCATATAAAGGTAGTTTGGTCATTAGTAATTACAAACAGCTTAAAGCACCATCTTTTTGTTTTTTTGGTGTTGCACCATAGATCACCTAAATAGCTTTTTAAACAGCAAACAAAAAGCACATGATTTTTTTTTTTAAGAAATCTAATTTCTAACAGTAAATTCTAAAAAATATACTTCACAAAAATAGAAAATAATTTAAACAATTTCTTTTAAGAAATCTAATTTATAACAGTAAATTCTATAAAAATATACTTCGTAAAAATAGAAAAAAATTTTAAAAAACCCTTAGTTTACGACTTTTGGTTAAAGGGGAATCTTAATTTTTTATTTTGGGATTAGTTAGCATGCATAGGGAAGCCAGTCGAAAAACTATCAAATTGCCCATATAATCCGGCCAAGCCCACAGCCAGATGGAACCCAATGAATCAGGCATGACATCGAAGCATCATAAAAATAAACCTTAGTTCACAACAAATGGCCCAAAGCTGTGAATATTCTCGACCCATTTGTCCCAACTTACGTCATAACCCACTCCAGAACCCGTACCCCCCAGTCTTTTCCCGCCCCCTCCAGAAGTCTCTGAATTTCCCGCAGCCACCAACGATATTTTGAAAACTTTTAGACTCCCCTTTCTTTCTAGTTCAACCTGGTTCCTTCCCGATCCCTCCATTTCCCTGCTTTCGTGCTCCAGTCTCCAGCCACCTCTCGAACCCCCTCGACCCCACCCCTTCAAATATATATATACACACACACTGCCAACACATTGTCAGCTCCTAAGTATCGAAGACCAACCGGAAAGAAAACCTGACAACCTACAGCTTCCAAGAAAATCTAAAATCTCTCCCTTTTCCTGAGAAATCATCTTCTTGATCTCTGATCGACTCGAAGCTAATTCTTCGTTTCTTGATTTCTTGAGTTTGGTTCTTTGTTGCTAAGATGGCAGCAAAGGGTGAAGGCAAGGCTATTGGCATTGATCTTGGCACAACCTACAGTTGTGTCGGGGTGTGGCAGAATGATCGAGTTGAGATCATCCCGAATGATCAAGGCAACAGAACAACCCCTTCTTATGTTGCATTCACCGATACTGAAAGGTTGATCGGCGATGCAGCTAAGAATCAGGTTGCTATGAATCCTCAGAACACAGTCTTTGATGCCAAGCGGCTTATCGGACGTCGCTACTCTGATCCTTCTGTCCAGGCTGATATGAGGCACTGGCCGTTTAAGGTGGTTGCTGGCCCTGGTGACAAGCCCATGATCGTTGTTCAGTACAAGGGCGAGGAGAAACACTTTGCTCCCGAGGAGATTTCTTCGATGGTCTTGACGAAGATGAAGGAGGTCGCTGAGGCTTTCTTGGGGCACACTGTGAAGAATGCTGTGGTCACCGTGCCTGCTTATTTCAATGACTCTCAGCGACAGGCGACAAAGGATGCTGGCGCGATTTCTGGGCTTAACGTGATGAGGATCATTAATGAACCAACTGCTGCTGCTATTGCTTATGGTTTGGACAAGAAGGGTTCGAGAACCGGCGAAAAGAATGTCCTGATATTCGATCTTGGTGGTGGAACTTTTGATGTTTCACTGCTGACTATTGAGGAAGGGATATTTGAAGTCAAGGCCACAGCGGGAGATACGCATCTGGGTGGCGAAGATTTTGATAACAGGCTCGTCAATCATTTTGTGCAAGAATTTAAGAGAAAGAACAAGAAAGATATCAGTGGTAATGCTAGGGCTTTGAGGCGGTTGAGGACAGCATGTGAAAGGGCAAAGAGGACGCTTTCGTCTACTGCACAAACTACAATTGAGATTGATTCTCTGTACGAAGGGATCGATTTCTATGCCACAATTACAAGGGCAAGATTCGAGGAGATGAACATGGACTTGTTCAGGAAGTGTATGGAGCCCGTGGAGAAATGCTTGAGGGATGCTAAAGTTGACAAGAGCCATGTTCATGATGTGGTTCTTGTTGGAGGATCGACTAGGATACCAAAGGTCCAGCAACTCTTGCAAGATTTCTTCAATGGTAAAGAGCTTTGCAAGAGTATCAATCCTGATGAGGCTGTGGCTTATGGAGCTGCTGTTCAAGCTGCAATTTTGGGTGGAGAAACTGATTCAAAAGTTCAAGATTTGTTGCTTCTTGATGTCACCCCGCTCAGTCTTGGAATTGAGACTGCTGGTGGAGTGATGACGGTACTGATTCCGAGGAACACCACCATTCCAACCAAGAAAGAGCAGATTTTCTCCACTTATTCTGATAACCAGCCTGGAGTGCTAATCCAAGTGTACGAAGGAGAGAGGCCCATGACCAAGGACAACAATCTTCTCGGTAAATTTGAGCTAAGTGGCATCCCACCAGCTCCAAGAGGTGTACCGCAGATTAATGTCTGCTTTGACATTGATGCAAATGGTATCCTGAACGTGTCTGCTGAAGACAAGACCGCTGGTGTGAAGAACAAGATTACTATTACCAATGACAAGGGAAGATTGAGCAAGGATGAAATTGAGAGAATGGTCCAGGAAGCCGAAAGGTACAAGGCTGAAGATGAGACAGTCAAGAAGAAGGTAGAAGCCAAGAACTCCTTGGAGAACTATGCTTACAACATGAAAAACACTGTGAAAGATGAGAAGTTTGCAGGGAAATTGGATCCATCTGACAAGCAGAAAGTTGAGAAGGCAATTGAAGAGGCGATTGAGTGGTTGGACAGGAACCAATTGGCTGAAGTGGATGAGTTTGAAGACAAACAGAAGGAGCTAGAAGGGATCTGCAATCCAATTATTGCTAAAATGTATCAGGGAGAGGCGCCGATGGGCGGAGGTGCTGATATGCCAGGAGCTGGTTATGGCAGAGGTGGTGGTGATAGTGGTAGCGATGGTCCTGGGCCTAAGATTGAGGAAGTCGATTGAAGAGTTCAAAGTTCTTTGTCGCAATGTCCTGTTTCCGATATTCTGAGATGTCTTTTTAATTTTTCTGTTTTTGGTATGATAGTGGTTTTAAAAATAAGGGGTAGGTGGAGTGACAGATTAAAGGCTGTAATAGATGTAAATCTTTAGATCCTTTATAATAAAAATTTCTTCTTTTTGCAATTGATTGTGGTCTGATTCCTGATTACTTCTGAATTTTAGTTTTAATTTAACTTCTTTTTCTGTGTGGACTTTCACTATACGTTGAAACATGATGAGCCATCACAGGAGTCCTAGCCCAAAAAAAGGTTTGCAACAATTTTGGTACCCTCTTGAGGCATCAGAGTGGAAGGCTGACAGAAATCTTACAATTGATTCTGCATCTAATTCCCTAGATTTCTTTGGTTGCACAGCTACGTAGAGATTCCCTCACTTAACACATTCCTGTCTGCAGCACTTACCATTCAATCAGCGCAATATCAATTAACTTACAGCTTGGTTGAATGATCAATAATTTCAATCTCGGGCATTTCCTGCTTCCATTAGTTGTTCAGTGGTCATAGATTACGCGTTCATTAGCTTTTCTAATCACAGAAGATCTGTTTTTTGGATGATGGGTGGTTAAGTCAACAGATATTGTCTGGACATTTTTCTTCTGTCAATTACATGATGAATCTGTAGATGGCCTATCGGTCAGGTTCTGAGATTGAATGATGATGGTTAGTAAGACCACCATGATCATCTCCGTGTCCATGCTGCTGTTGACGCATAAATTAGACAAGGATGCTCCACCATGCTTAGGAACTCAAAGTCTCTCAAAATCTATAGAGATGAGAATATAATGTGCCATTAATTAGGTAACAAGTTGCTTTAATTGGTGAGAATGCTGGGCAAAACCTGGTTGGAAAATAGCAAATTTGACATCTTTCAAAGTGATGCGTATAAAAAAGTTGGACGTGGGGCAAGGACGGTTGATCTGACAACTGTAAACATTGTTTTTTACATGAACTGCATGTATATTATTACAATAAATATGTGATCCTCTGTTACTATTCATGTGGATCCCATACATAATAACTACGTGTCTATTGTGAAGTTTTACAAATAGATCATGTAGAATTACAATCCGTTCACGAAATGTTAGGCCATTCAAAGCATTTGTCACTGATAACCATCTGTTCTCCTGGTCCTAAGACGTCATTTTGAACTGCTCTCATCTCCAGTTATCATTAATGGGGTATTAGATGAAGTTTTCATTTCATTATGTGGTGTGCGTGACTGTGTCTATGACTGCCACCGGAATTTGACATTAGATTATACATTATTTCATAAAGTTATATCTACTTTTCATGATTAAATTTTAGCAGCTAGCCCTTGAACTATTACAACTTTCCTTGATTACAGCACCAACTCCTTCTAGCCTTTCCTCTTGGATTCGTCGGAAGAAATGGACCGCGACAGCAATCCAAGTCGGCCTTACTCCAGAACTTTTGTTCCCATGGGTCATTTTGGTATCTTCAGTTTGAATATCATTGCCCTATAGCCTGTAGATACATGAAAGGTGGTGCAAAAGACCACTCAAAAACTGCAAAATGTCCAGCGGATTGCCTTTAGAACTTTTGAACCGGATGCTGATTACAAGATTCGATCGATGGTTAACCTGATCAAATCCATTTTATCATATGCTGACAGTAGTATTAGGGTGATATCACAAGACATTTAGTATAGCTTCTTCCAAGGTCCTTCGTGCTTCTCACATCAACTAGCATCTTGTAGGTTTTTCTAAAGCTAAAGTGAAGATGATGGAATCATATTCTTTCTTGAATGGATTAGTTAATTAAAGAACCATCTGAGATGGATGAATTCTTGTGTTCTAATCAAGTTAAATATTCGCCTCGTTATCCCTTTACAGCTCGTCACGGCAGTAAAGGAGAATTGTTCCTGCTTGTCGCCAGAAACTAGTAAAAGATCAATCTCTTGAAGATATGTTTGCAGTAAATAATTGACCATAACTAGGAAAACAGGCTTTAAAATTATCACAATTGGGATTCCTTCCAATTAACCATGTAAAAGGATCTCATATACTGGAAGACAGGGCCTTATAGTGATGAAAAGTGGCATTGCTTACATTTAACTATGTAAAGGGATCCTTTATGCTACGTTCACATGATTCAGGGGGTAAAAGTCATGTCCTCCAAATTAAACTCTAATTCCCATTATAAGAAGTTAAGGCAATCTATTGAAGTAGGCACAATTAAAAAGAATACTTCCACAAGAAGGAATATGACAGTACAGGTAAATCTGCAGACAGAATGCTGCAATGCTTCAGGCCACTCTTTAATAGTAATACCTTTTTATAGGGGTTCTTTTTTTTTTTTTTTAATTTTACTTCTTTGTGGAGAATATTTTGAATTTGATCACCATTGACAGATGACCACTAACCACTCTATATAACTTCCTCATCCCTGAAGAGAAACGTGTAAAACCATTTCCTTCAAGCAAAGAACTCCATTTGACCCACTGTGGCAAATAAACCAAGTAGCCTCAGCCAGCTGTAGATAAACAAAGATAAAGGAAGAGTATCCCCCTGAAAGCTAGGGAGAAATATCCAGGACCAATAGAAAGGGAGATGAGAAAAGGCTACTTGTTATGGTTCTTCACCTTGCTATGTTCTCAATTATTCCTCTATAGCATGTCCCTTGATGAAGTTCCTACACTCCAAAATAAAGATCCCAAGATCTCAAAACATCCGCTGGTAGCCCAAGAAAAAGAGGGTCAGTCACTCTTTTCTTTCTGTGTTTTCTAATTAATGGTTGTGGTCATTGTCTGATAATGTACGGTTTGCAGGAACATATACAGATGGCAATTTCAGTCTCCATACAGGAGGTGACGGTGAAAACTTAGAAGCAAAAGATCACACCACCGATACAGAGAAAGCACAGAGAGGGAAGGGATCCTATGGTGGTGCAAATATAGTCCATCGAAGGCCTAATGAGAAGGCTACAGCATCAGTCCCAGAAACCCCTCTTGGCTTATTTTTGCTTCTCATTTTACCTCATCTCGTTGCGTAAAATGCTCCCTAGAGTATAACAGCAGAAGTTTCCACACCCCCACATTTTTACTTCTCTGTCTTCAGCTATTTATGGTTTGGACTACTAAGTTTCTTCCTTGAGCAAGACTGTAACGTGAGCTCTTACTTTTGGCTCATCCCCAAATTTTTCAGATGAATATTGGTTATGCCACTGGTTTGAAGTTTATTTTTTCTGTCGCAACATCTTAACTGTTTAATTATACAAGACTTGATCTTCAAGAGAATCTCCCTGATTGGTAATTCAGCTTAAATTTCTTCGGACATTACCCAAGCCTGCACATTTGGACAGAACATTTTTATCTCATCAATTGTCCTAAATTCATCAACTACTCAAAACATGACAATATATACCGAATTTGTGAAATTAGAAATATTACAACTTTAGAACTTAAATAACAAGAAAAAAATAAAATGAAATGGGCTTTATCCTTTCATCATTACATGCACATAGAACTCAGACAAGAGTTATTGTCCACATAGGTACAAAACAGAACAGTGGCTTTTCACAAGCTTAAACAATTACTCAAGAAACCACCACCGCATGAATAGCTGGTCCAGAATCGAAAGCTATCAATACAAGAGTTAAAATTCACATGATTTGCTCACGTTCAAATGTCATACAAGAAACTCTGGAAGAGTTTCATGTGATCTGTCTGCAATGAAATAGCTACAGACATGCTCCCATCATTGGTTGGACTAGGCAATATAAAGCTTAAACCTTCATAAGCAATACCACCAGGACCCATAAATATGGGCCGACCCCAGCCAAAATCAGCATCATGGATAGGTAACCTTACCCAGCTTGTGATCCCCAGATTTGGACACTTGAAAGTATGCGCACCGCGAACCAGGGCCTTCAAATCAGGCTGTAATTCCAAGTAATCAAGAGCTGACCTTAAGTAATCGTCGTCCATCCTTGCCAGTGCATCGTGGAGTTTACTTGCAGCATACCAGACTGGCTTGGATTGCAGGTCACCTGCTATTGCTATTGGGGTTGCTGTGAAGATAACGTTGCCAAAATAGCCAGGTGGGAGCGAAGGCCTAAGTCTTGATCGTCCATCGGTCGCAATGTACAATTTTGTTCCTTGATCATCTTCAAGTCCTCGTGCCTTGCAAGCACACCGCCATACGTGGCCTGCCAACATTTCGTAGGAGCTATAGCTAATGGTGTTTCCATCTTCCTTGGACTTGGCTTTCAGGGCACCGATTTGCTCCCTGGTTAACTTGAAGATGGACACTGCAGTTTCAGGAACTGAGTCAGATTTTGCAGTTTGGGGGGAAACTTTCAAGGCTGGAGGAGGTTGGTACTCAATGTGCTGGAATTGAGGCTGCGGCGGATCGCGGGCACGGAGGAGGGTGCGGTCTATGTATGGTGGCAGGGTCACGTCAAGGCCACGGGCCATATCAGACCATGTATTGATAAAATGAAGGCCTGAAAATCCATCCGCTGCATGATGCTGCATGCCAACACCAAGAGAGACTCCACCACACTTGAAAAATGTCACCTGATCCAAAGTTCAATCAAGAATCTCATGAGCTAACTAACAATTATTAGCCATATTAAATCGAAATTAACAAAGACATGTTAGTCTTTTCTGCATTCCCTTCTTATCTTTTAAACAGTAATTCGATCACTAGCAACAACCTACAAGTGCAGCTCTACTCATCCTGCTACATGCTGCCTAGTGCTTATGATTCCAGCACAGCTTAACCTAGTATGAAATCGTAACTCGAATTCAGACTTTCAACTCACAAATTTTACTAGGAAGGCTAGTATCTATCTGTTTGATTGGTTACATTAAAAAACAGATTTCAAGAAGTAGAAATCTGTCCCTTGTTATTATGAATTGATTTAACATTATTCCCTAGAAATATCCTGCTCACACCGTTATGACAATGATATATTCCAACTCCTTATCGCGACAATGAACAGACAAACCTATATGCTTTCCTTGACAACTCATGAAAAGAAATTTACCCGAAGTTGCCAGATACGAGTTAGGTATTAGTACTTGTGACATTGAATAAGTACCGTGATCGGGTAGAAGTACTTGTAACATCAAATTTATACTAAAGGCAATATTGTTAAATATATATATATATATATATATATATATATATATATATATATATTATATATATAAAATACCGAAGCTGTGGACAAGTAATATTACTGATTTGATTATATTTTTTGAGCCCAACAAAAATACTTTTTTCTGTTTGTAATTGCTCTTTAATATTTGTTTTTAGCGTTTTTGAGGTTAACAAACAGCAAAATAGGTGCTTTTGAAAATTTGAAGCAACTGATAACAAGCTAGAAAATGAGTTACGAGTAGAGAATAAATGCCTGCAGAATGTATGGCAGCAGACAAGCAGACCAAATAAAGTAAGGTATTAGTACTATAGCAAGGTTCAATAGAATGCATGCCCACACGTAATTATGTATGAGTCCGTTTGAGCACTTCTCTTCTTTCTTTTTAAGATGAAAGACAAAAAAACATAAACAAAACATGGAAGTTTGTCCAATTCAGGTATTAATTTTTTAATAAAAAATTAAATGGCATATAAGTACGTCTAATTTACATAAACATGTGTAATATTAAAGATACTAATTAATGCTTATTCAGCACCGTTATTAATAATTTATATCATGAAATAGATAGAATAGTTATTTGTAATATTAAAGATACTAATTAATGCTTATTCAGCACCCGTTATTAATAATTTAAAAGTCGTGAAATAGATAGAATCGTTACGTGTCAGTAATTAAATGATAGGCGACTGTAATAATGCATTAATACCTGTACCATTAATAGATTTAGTAAGTAGGTTTGTAATTGAACGAATTAGACAGTCCACAATTTCCAAATTAATCGGACATGTATACCCCATCTAATTGTTGTAGTATCTATATTATGATGCGTTGTCAGAAGGGTTAGCTGATTTTTCTTCCCCCCTTCAATTTGAGCACCGTCACTGACCAAGATCAACTTTTTCCAGCTCCAACTAATACCTAATGATAGTAAATTAAGTCACCAAATCAACCACTCGATTATTCAATGCTCCTCCATGGCAACTGGGGAGCAAACAGGTGGAGATGTATATACCAAAAAGATAGCTAACTATAGAATTAATAATGTCGCTTACAAAAAACAAAGAATTAATAACGTCAATTACAGAAGTCGAAAAAGTTGTCGGTTAATCAAATAGTATGGACCTTTTTCTTTCCATTTGGCGCTTTCAGAAGAGGGTGAGGTGAAAAAACAATACTCCCTCTGTCCCACTTTGTTAGGCCTGTTTTCCTTTTTCGTTTGTCCCAAATTGTAGTCCACTTTCCAATTATAGAATATAGTTAACCCGTAATTTCTCTAAAATGCTCTTAATTGATGGAAGTTGTTGTTTAGTACTACATACTTTATTTAATACAGTTAATTTTTCCAAAATGTCTTGAGCTATGAAAAGTCAAGTTTTGGAATCATTCCATTGCAAGCATTAGTCATACTATATTTAATTAAGGGTATTTGAGGAAGACACAAGTATTTCAACAACACTACCTAACTTTTCTTAATCTGTGTGAAAAAAAAACTAAATCTAACAAAGTGGGACGGAGGGAATAGAAATTAAATTTACTTGAAAGTTTAAGAAGTTACTACGATCGTCAAGAAGACCTTGATGTAAGGGTTGAAATTGACGTCTCAGTACTTAGGCGTCTTGGGTTCAAATTTCCTTTTCGTCTCTCCATTTTTTAAATCTTATCCCTCCCTTACTAATCAAAGAAAAAAGTGAAAAATAATTTCATTTAACAACAAGAATATGGTAATAATCTAGTAATGACAATTCATATTGGAACCTTCCAATCTTGAGACTACTTGTGTAAGCTTAGTTGACCTAAAAAAAAAATTGGTCTAGGCTATAATACAAGCTATAAAAAAAGGGGTACCAAAGCCATATAATACACCCGTCAACCGGAAAAAGCCAAAAGGAAAACGACTTCACAGCAAACTACTCTTATAAAGTATTACTAGTACTTTAGAGGAATATATTTAGTTTCTTTTGATATCTGAAATTAATTTGCCAAACAAACTACTATTCTGCTCATCCAAAATTTATTACAAGTTTGAATCTCTCCTCATCTCTTAGCAACCCGGGAATTAACCACTGCAAATGAAGTTGACATATTTTGCTCTAATCTACGCGCAAATTTCTTTGTCAGAGTTTAGATCACCCTGCTTTCATCAACATAATACTTCATTTATTGATTATCAGTCTAATCCAACCTCCACAGACTTTTTCTCAGCCTTAATTAAGCTTCCACATCAACATCATATGAGCTCATACGTGTAACATGCAACTGTTCAAGAATCGAGAAAAAAACATCTCACGAATAACTAAAAAAAAAAAAAAATCAGTCCACGTAGTAGCACAAAAAGTGTTAATACATTAATTCCTAAGGGCTAAAAATGTAATCAAATAAGTGCTTAACTCATAAGTTAAGCAAAACCCCACGATTTGTTGCAGAAGCTGATATCAGATATGCTATAGAAAATTGACGGGGAAAAAAAAAAGGGATGAAAAGGAGTCAGTATATATACCTGCAGTACTAGGAGGGCGTAGGTTGATATTCCTTGAGTATAATCAACTGCAGGAATGAGTCTACGAAGTTCTAAAGTAGGTGCAAAGTCACCAAAATCATCAACTACTCCATCAGACTCGGCCTCCACGAAAAGCACGCCTTCACCATTGCAGTCAATCTCAATCCGCCCATCTTCATCTCTCTTTAACCTCCCAGCCATTGGGTAGAACGGGACAAGGGCTCGGCTCAAAGCCTCCTTTAGCACTTTGGCATCAAAGAAATTCGACGATCCCGACGGCCTGTAGAAGTAGACGCTGGGGGTGTGGAAATTTGGCACGACCAAGTCCACGTTCGAGTTCCACAAGCTCCTCCTAGGAGTTTCTTGGGCAGGTCTCACCATCGTCGACTCCTTCACCTCGATTTTCATGGTTATGATCCTTGCTTAACACGTACAAAAACTGTACCCAAAGAGAAGGGAAAAAAAAAATTGCAATAAACATACCCTGATTAGCTTAATGGTGACGGAGAATGGATTTCGAACGTGAAATATTACGTGAAGTTTGCATTAAACGTACCTGAAAAGCTGAGAAGGAAGAGCAATGCTTGGGAGGTGGGATATAGAAATTGAAAGAGGAGGAGAAGGTGGTAGGCTGGCTAATGGGAGAAGCGGTAAGGGATAATGATGTTGTAGGTATGGTGTTGTTCGAAGTGGGTTGGACTTATAATCGAAATGAATCTGATCTGCGTCCTAACAAAAACGGGAAAATGAAAATGTTAAAGAGTAGGAAACGGCCGCCCGAAGGGGGATTATATAATTTGTATTGGAGGGACTTACCTACCGCGCCTAAGGAAGATGACTCGTAAAACCACAACAAGAAAAAGTTATTGACGGGCACGCACAACAAATCAACACCCTAACTATACAAGAGATGGCATAAATTATAAATGTGAGAAATAGTTTTGTAGTACCAACTCCGAAAGTCCGTCAACGATGGAGAGAAAAGGAAAGACAGCATGGGTGTGAGTGATGGACAAAATGGCCGTAAACAAACAAATTACTTCAAAGAAAAAAAAAAAGGAAAAGAGAAAGAAAGAAGAAAGTCACCACACACACAAAATAAAGGGAGAAAATGGCCAACGATTGTGGGTAGCACGGTGGTTGGTGAGATGGTGACCTGAGACGCTTCAAGCAAAAGACCAGGTACCGACTATGATCCCCAATTAGGAATTTGGATTTGGCCCACGACGAATCTCATCACCAACTCTCTCTTTGTCCAGTCTTATCCATGGCTCGTCAAAAATTGATTCAAAGCGAGGGGATATGGATTGTATGCACTAGTGTGTTTGGTAAGGACCCCCTTTTTTTAATAAAAAAAAAAAAAAAGATTTATCATTTCATTAAATCTGTATCAATAACAATAATTACGTCAATCATACAGAGATACGAATCTAAAAAACAGAAGTAGGTTAATTAGTAAAACGTGGGCATTGAAAAGTAGCAATTAGGCAATCACCATCAACCCAGATTAACAGTTTTTGGTTCAATTCAAATGCTAATATATTTTTCCATGGAGACGGGTGTTAAGCCAGTGAAGATGATGTTCCAACTGTAGGGTTTTATTATTCTTACCAAAGGTTCCCGAAATTTGATGATTTAACTCCTCAAACAACATTACGCTTTGTTAATAGTAAATCATATCATTTATCTTTTAGCTTGCCTGCACGCCTTTGCTACTTGTGTAGATTATAATACTAGCGTTTAATGTTCAATAATGTCTTCAAACAAGTGCGATATAGTAAGAATTAAGAAGTATAAATAGCATATCTATAACTCGTAGTAGTAGTGGTCGAATTCGAATCCATTCAAACTTTTTAGTTATTATTAAAAGAAAAAAAAAAGAAATAGGAAGAATATATCTATGACTATGACTCTGGCAAAGAGTAGGAATAGTACATCTGTGATTCTAGCAAAAGCTAAGGTTGGAATAGTACTATATCTATGATTCTGGCGAAGAGAAGGGTCAGAATACCAATTTCCTGATGGGAATTGCGGCATAGCCACGGCTTGCAGTCACTGGATGAGTTGCTTGGTCCCACATGTGGTTGTTGAGTTGAATCCTACGTCCTGCTTGTGTCACTTGCTTCTCCTGCTTGTGTCACTTGCTTCTCCTTAAATAAACCTCATATTTTACTAAGATTAATAATGTTTGGATGGATGAGTCATTTGCCAAACTTCAATCGGATACTTCATGGGTGCGATGTGAGCAGCAATCTACAGTTCCCAGTGTTGACAAAACGGACAATGGCTGACGTCAGCACTACATAATTTTACTCAAAACAGATTTAGACAATCATATATGCACAACATTATGTTGAAGAATTTACTCAAACAGATTTAGACAATCAGATATGCACAAAATTATGTTGAAGAAAGTGACTAGTTTTCAAAATTGTCCCTCTGCTGGTGCCCGACGAATTTTGGCTAGAGAATCTAAATTAGATAAAAGAATGAAATATTGGAGACTAGATTGTCTAAAGTAAAGTTGAAACAAAGGTTTAGAGCTTGAATTTATTTTAGTTAAAAATTTTGGAAGTATTAAATAAGCAAATCATATTGGAGGATTTCCAACTATTTTATTAATAATATTGGCTTTTGTTTTATAAAAAAAAAAATAAGTGATTTTCCCATTGAAGAATTTTCATATTGACTTAAACCAAACCAATATTGCTAATTTTCAGTTTTGAGATAGGTTGAATCTAGGTTACTAATTCAAATTTATCATATTTGTCACAGAGTTATTGTTATTGTCCTCATTTTCTTTCTACTTCTTGAATTGATAACCCAACCATTTTGTAACTATGATCATGAACTAGCATTCTTTATCAAATCTTCTTTTGAATCTCTCTATAGTTTTTTTGCTAAAGCAAATCTAGTTGGATCATTTCAGCAATTTGAGTAACGACATCTCCCTTTTGTTCACACACACACACACACACACAGAGGCAAATTTCATTTTAACCACTCATACTCCAAGGAGACTTAATTTTGTAACGTCTTCTCTTGGGATCTCAATTTATTTTGTTTTTATACCAAATTGAGTGGTGCAATTGAATCAAATAATACCTAACTTGATTCTTTCCAACATAAAAATTATAGAATGATCTAACGATTTTTTATTTTTCCTCACTGTCGAAAGTACGATCCATGTTTGATTTATTGTCAATGTATTCGGTTGATTTCCAAGTCCCCTTTGATTTCAGTCGGGCTCGTCTGATACGGTCAGCCTAACAATCCTTATCTGGCAGTTGCTGGACAAGATCGGACGCACAGCTCAAGAATGAAGTCCATTCAAAATCTAGAACTCATTGCCCAGTGCTCACCTGCCCCGCCGGAGGGGATAAAACCTGTACTGGAAAATACGTGGCAACCACCCCTGACCGTTCAAATTTCTGGACTCAGGGTGGCCTGGTCAAGGGTAGCAGCGCACTAGAAACTCGCTTGAAGCCAAGACAAGGACCAGGACAAAGTCACCCCTTGCTCGTTCGAAGTGTACTGCGGGCTCATCTGCATCAATCGTAGCTTCAGCCATCATGTTGATCCATAACAACCACCCTCTGTTCTTGGTTCTATGATTCTTAAAAAGAATGTGATAAGCAGCTATAGTGTACTCATGATTCTAATTCAGTTACATCTCGATATATCATCCATCTGATAATTTAAATTCTTGAAGTCATTTAAAAATTGATGACTCTTATTGTACATCTAGTGATAATTTTAATCTCATCGATATAATACCCAAATGAGATCTTAAGAGTTGATAATTCTTATTCTACATCGAACGACGATAAATTTAATCTCATCGATATAATATCCAAATGGAATTGCAAAACTCTCCCATTGAATTTTCCTTTGAATAAGAAAAGTAAATTAATTGTCAAGTTATTGAATGATTTTGCGATAAGACAAAAGTAAATTAATGTTTGTTGGTGGTGGTTGTACCCAAAACCTCCAACGTTTCTAACTAGCAATTATAGGTTGGCTATGTCACCTTTTGGGTTCAAAATTATTCATATTCGTCGTATTCTTCATAATTGAATGTCATGAAATTCCTCTAACAAACTTATTAACAAACACTTTGTAATTTGATTATGAGCAGATTCTTTCTCGACTAGCCCTTTTAATTGGTTCCAACTCAAACAGTTGGATGTAGACACCAACATTAAAAACTATACGTGAATCATCTCCACAGGCACAACTTCCATCTGAATTAATTAAACTATTCCTGCTCTCCTTCCCATTATTTTTTACGAGAATCAGAATCTCTCCACACTCAAATTCCTAGATTCCTAAATGGCTTTTTCCAATGCTCTAATTTGGTATTCGAGGATATTAATTGTGAGGAGAGGAGACGAGAAAATAGAGATACTCCACATTTTAGTCGATTAATTTTGTCCCTAATCACAGCTTTAGCTGCTAATTCTTGCCTAATTTAAACGTTGTCTCATTGCTTTACACAAAATTTTATATATTCCCAGTGTTCCGACGCGCGAACAAGTAATGCTGTACAGAGAAGTTAGATGAACGTCCAGAAAAAGAGTGGCATCCGCCTAAACTTCACCACTCGTGTGGACAAATTACTTTCTTAAAGTTTTATTGACCTAAAAAAGTATTCATGTCAAGCTCATCCAGTCAAAAAGGCAAGTGAATGGTATCTACGTCTTCCGGTAAATATGCACTTGCATTGATCTCAAAGGCATCGTATTACTATTAAAGAATAATCTGAGCTCAATTTGTGCTTCGAAGGTACAGTATCTGACTATCAGCCTTATATTTTTGGTCCAGATCCAATAGAAGCAGCATGATTTGGACAAGTTCCCTACTCCAGAATCAAAACCCAAAAATTTGTATGTGTATATACACATACATATGTATAAATGTGTATGTGTATATATAGGTATATGTGTGTACACACACATCTGTGTATATACACATGTGTGTATGTGTATATATATGTATGTATGGGTGTACACACACAAATGTATACATGTGCGTGTGTGTGTCGTCCACAAACATTTAATGTGTTTGGATAATATATTATTTGAGATAATTTTTTGAAAAAATTACTGTAACACTTTTTTGATGTAATGTGTGCGAGATAAAAAGGTGGTTGAAAAATATGTTGATGATGTAACCAAATAAATTTTGGTAAATAATTTATTATGGGAGGGAGGTGAGTTCCTCAGTGTTACAATTGTTTATGTGCCAAAATGGATGTTGGTAGGCTCAAAATAATGTTAAAGTGATGGTGAAAGTTGGTTGGTCCATAATTATCAGTTGGGTGAGATCAGGAAAAAAAAAATGTAAAGAGGATGGCGGATTTTAAATAATAAGAAAAAAGGAAAGAAAGAAAAATAATAATAATAAATAACTGCTAGAAGCCTGGAACTGTTAAAGATATGCCTGTTCAAGTTTTATTAAGGCGTTAAGTCCACGACTCCACGCACTCATTTCAAGGAATAATTTAGTCAGTCTTGTTGAAAAAGCCGGTTTATTTTGTGATTTCCATTTCAATACTCTGATTTAATTAGTCCACGGCAAATAATCCACTATCCAGTATTCATAATATGAAAGTCTGGTTTAGTCCATTTCAATACTTGCTCGTGGAGATGGTCAAAGTACAGGGGATTCAAATAAAACATACTGAGGTAAAGATCAGAGCAAACCCCATTTACCTGCCCATAGTTGGTCTTCCGGTTGACGATTGGCGCAATACTTTGTTGACCTTTTTGAGTTATGAATAAAGTTTTAAACATCGAAGTCTAAAGAGTTAGCAGTATATGACTTTTTTTTTTTTTGGTTTTTAACCTTTCGTCCTATCACCATATCCTTCTCGTCTCTAACCATAAAACACAATATTCAAATCTTAAACCTAACAACGGAAAAAGTTTTAAAAGCTCTTTCTTGATTACTAAATCATCTCCCATGGTTAATAGTGTATAGCTTGCCTTTTCTTTTCTTTTCTTTTTTTTTTTTTATGTATAAACTTTATTGATGAAGATATATTTCTAAATTGAGCCCAGTCCTTGATATTTTAAAGAGAGTAATACAAGACAATAACATAAAATGGTGAGAAAGTAAGAATAATATTAATGGCTGGATAATATGGCAATAACTCCGCAAGCATCACTTCAGCTGTTCAATAGTAGTATTTAATTGCACAGAGAGTCAAATGTATGCCCCTCAATCTTTTTGTTTCCTGACTTTTCTCTGTGTCACCCATAAGTGATCGGCCAGCGAACTACCAACGGCGAATTTTCTCAAACATTAGCCCTTTTCGTCGCCACGGAGTACAGAGGAGTGGACCGGCATGATATTTACGCTGCTGAGAAATTTTGTAGGTACCTCAAGACGTTTTCAAAGGTGATCCAGCAAATAACAAGACTATCCACTAACTTTGTCAAAATAATGGAGTTTTGGCCACTCAGCTTTTAAGTCTGTGTGTATTTACTCACAAAACTATCAAAAGTAAAAATTTTGAATCGTTCCGTTTCTTTTTAGTGTCAAGTCTTCTATATCTAAGAACTCAATCACGAGACATAACTGATGGCAATTTAACAAACACATAATGTACTTATCAATCAAACTCTCATGTGAGTATACATTTATTTGCCCACTAAACAATCGTGTGAACATTTAGATTTGGCACACTTAACGGTCAAAATAGGCTGAATGACCCAAATTTTATAATTTTAGTAGTTTATTGGGTAAATACATATTGTTAAAAATTGAGTGACCAAAATTTTACTATCCGAAAGGTTTAGTGGGTATCTGGACAATTTGCTAAAAGTAATCTCAATCATTCAAAGTTCGAAGTGAACAATCCCAAGTCCCAACCATCAACAACTCACTGTATAATCACTGCAGAGTTAAGTGTACAGCTCTCTCATTCATATGTCTTGATGGCTTTTCCTGTAAAAATTCTCTAAACACTCTAGACGAGCATCCAAAGCAAAAGGATGAATCTTTCAATAGCTAAATGCTTTTATATATCTGGAGAGTGCTATAGTGTAGAGGTATTTATTCTATCTAATGTTCTCAACATTCTTGTCGCAACAGATTTATAAACTGCCCAATACTGTATAGTTAAGATTTTGATAGGCAAGCAAATTTTTTGTTTTTCAGAAAATTACTGAGTAACAGCTTTTTCAGGGGAAGTAACTTAAAATGGTTCGGGGCCAAGTTGAGCCTTAACATACAACCTAGAGCTAGCTAGTTTTCGCCCATTAACCACTTGGGGACATTCATTCATAGTTGCATTATTTCTATGTAATTTCAGATTCAGGTCCCCTTTTCGGCGGAAAACACAAAAATATGACGTATATATCTTGTGATCCCACAAATTTTGGGAGGATTGGGCCAGAATCCGCCTTACGTCCATTCATTTTGCAGTTTGGACTCGGTCCATTATGTTTCAAACACTGGAGTAGGTTTCACTTACTTGACCAGCGCTTGTCATTTTCCCAGTTTCAATTTCAGGCTCCAAATTCCTAATGGGTGTGTATAAGAACCCTTTGATAATGAATCACAGGTGACCCACTCACCATACTGAACTCTTCTGAGGTTCAGGGCTTCAAGTTTAAGCTGAAATTTAATTATTATTTAGAGGCTCAACTTGAAGGTTAACTTGATTCAATCCATAAAACTTGAAATGAAATTCTAGTTGATGGAGGCGAGAAGTTTAAACTTTCCAATTCCTTTAGATACTAAATCCCTCATGAAAATGATGGAGCAAGTACCATCATTTAGGCAATTTCAAACTGAGTTATTAAAGGGAGGGATGAATTTGGATGGCTTGGGGGAGGCTCAAAAATCCCCACTTGCACTAATAAAGAAAAATAAAAGAGTTATCATGCCAAATTCAAGTAACATACTTTATCGTTTGGCCCAACCCTAGAAATGGAGCAAACGCTTGATATGTTCCAAGTCACACGCAATTTCACACTAACTTACATGCTAAGAGAATTCAATTTCTTGTAAAATTTATCTTATCTCATAGCATGTTAATCATCCACCCTTCTCGTTTCCTCCTCCTCCCCTCCTAATCAAATATTGTTAGCACAGGAAAAGAAAGGGGAAAAAAAAAAAACACATGTGCAGTGGAAGTAATATTAACGCATAAAAAAAATGCGAGAAGAAAAGGAGAATAAACACACAATAAATATTTAACGAACGTAAATCATTATCTTTCAACTGATCCACAGATAACAACTCTTTGTGTTTCACTCAACTCAACTCTTAACTCTTCATATGACAACTTCTACACTACTAGTAGCTATAGATGGCTGAATTTCCTAATAGCTATAGTTGCCAGACCGACAAAGGAATCATTCACGCAATACAATTCTAACTACCATTACCATTCACCGAACAAAGCTACATGGAAACGAGGCTAATCAAAACGGTTTCGGACTCAACGATTTAGAAACAATGGACAATTAGGAATTAGGTGACCAACTATAAATTAGTTTGATTTAATTTCCTTCATAAGAAGATCCATTGAATACTCCTTTTTCACTTGGTTAAAATAAAGCAGTAAATTTAGACTATTAAGGATTTCAATATTTAGCTGCTTCTAGCTTGGTCCTCTATTTTACAATTACATTAACGTGGCTAGCTAAACTTCGTTAAAGTGCGGTTAGCCATTTCAAATCCGTGAATCAGATAAAAATTTTGCCTGTAATCAACCACTATTAGGAAAGTTCTACAGATGAAGTTACAATCTAAACCAGCACCTTTAATAATCTCTTCGCCAATTTTCTTTCTTTATTCTCTGGGGATCGTCATAAAATATTCTGACTACTTGACCGAAAAAGGTGGCAAGTTATTTATCCATTTCTTTTTTTCCTTTTTTTGGGAACACAAACTGCTCCAACTCTCGGCCTACGAGAACGGAGAAAGCTCTCCAGCCCAAACGGATAGCAGCCGCTCATCATCGGGCCCACTCAAACCAGCACACAGAAAAATACTTGAAACCCAGAGAAAGAATAAACACTAGAGTAGTATTATATATAAGGGATAATTTCAGAAACCTCCCCTGAGGTTTCTAACTATTTCACTTGGCACCCTCATACTTTAAAAAATCTTACTTGCCTCCCTTACTTTATGCTTTTGGTATCATTTACAACCCAATTTAAAATAAAATATTAAAAAATTTATTTTGGGAAAGTGAATGTAATCTCATTCCAAAATACCCTTTGTTGTCTTACTTTTTATTGCATAAGTATATTCATAACAAAATAAATGAAAGTTTATTTTGATTGAAAAAATATAGTTTGTTTTTATATAGCAAGCGTTAATATTTGAATTCTACAAGTTATAAAGATAATATTTTCTTTATTCCAAAGTGTTTTGAGTTAATTTAAGAAGTTTTACAAATTATTTATATATTTTTGAATTTTCTACTTTTTGTCCAAATTGATGGTTTGAAAACTAAAAAGATATAATATGCTGAAAATTATATATAAATTTGTTTGTATTGTTTTAAATCAGGCAAAAAGGTATTTCCATAATTATAAATTATTGTGAATTATTTCCAAGAGTATTATAAATTATTCATAATTTTGAGTAATTTAACATTTCTTGTCCAAACTAATGACATAAAAACTACTAAAAAGTTTTTAATATTATTATCAACTTCTAAATATTTATTAAGAAACTCCGTTCATCTATTTATAAAAATTAACGGATAAGTTTGGTGTATTATAGTAATTGAGAAATCATAAGAAAAGGGACAAACTTGGAATGAAATTATATTCTCTCACCCAAAATAAGTTTTTTAACATTAGATTTTGAAATGGGTTTCAAATGGTATAAAAAGTTTAAAATGAGGGGGGTAAGTGAAATTTTTAAAAGTTTGAAGGTACCAAGGTGAAACTATCAGAAACCTTAGGGGAGGTATCTGAAATTATCCCTATATATAATTTCACAATTCAAGAAATAAATACTCCGTCGTAAATCCACTGCTCACTGCTGCTGAGTCATCACTCATTACCCAAAACTGCCTCCCATAATTCCATCGATCGGTTTGCAGAGTCTCTCTCTCACCCAGACACACACACACTCACTCAACGCTCTCACTCTCTGAGTGCTTCTGCATTGATAACTTTGCTTGCCAGCTCCGTGGAAAATCCCTAACGCAGCTTTATCAACTCTCTCGACTTCATTTCGGATGCGATTTTGATTTGTTTGGTAAGTTTTTTAAATCGTTACGAAGCATCTGTGTGTGTTTATGTTCATGATCATTTGTACAATTAATTATTTTCTTTCCATATTTCACGGAGGTGAATTGCGTTTTTTACTGTTTTCATTCTTTTCTATGTTTTAGCTTCTTACGTTATGATCGATATTAGCACAGAATGTTATTTAGCTTTTTGGTGATGGTTCAAATAAAATTGGAACGATAGAGAGAGATTATGAGCATGTGGAGTTGTTAGAATTGTTACCTATTATGTGAATGCATCGTATATCTGTGGAAAATGGTGTTCTATATGTGGAATTTCGGGCATCTTAAAGGAAATAGAGAAATAACGATTGAACTTTTCTGTGCTAGTTTGAAAATGTTTTAAATGCGTTTAATTTCTCATTGTTGATTCAATTTCTGTGCAAATGTTAAGAGCATAAATAACTATGTTGGAATTAATATTAAGAGCATAAAGAACTATGTTGGAATTCTTTAATAATTAGTATAATTTCCTAAACTACTAGATGAAAAAACATGCCAAGTAGGATTTTGTGGATAATATAAATAGTTAATTGACTAAATTTTAGTGAATTTAAAGTGTAAACTGGCTACATAGTTTCATTTTCTACGTATTTCTGTCAAAGCAAGTTGATTTAATTCTTTCCATTGTACTATATGAACCTTTTCATACATAAACAAACCTTTTTTTAATTATTAAAAGAAGAGCGAAAGAAAAGAGAATATGTTTGTTCAAATTTGTATCTTATGGTTATTCTTGAGTTTGCTGCAGTGAAACAAAAGAAAAGAAAATGTGGTTGTTCAAATTTGTATGCTATGCTTATTCTTGAGTTTGGCTGCAGTGAAATATGGGGGTATATCTAAGCACTCCTAAAACCGAGAAGTCATCAGATGATGGCGAGAATGATAGACTCAGATATGGGATGTCCTCCATGCAAGGATGGCGCTCTACCATGGAAGATGCTGTAAGTATCTTTTGGCTTCTAATTATTGGGAATCTAGTACTAGTCAGCAGTAAATAATGATAAATGAAACCAACTGCAGCTTGTCGTTTGACTTCTAAGCAGTTTCTCTTTTAGTCATTTCTATCACCTCCTTTAGTTTTTTGCTTTTAATTTTTTTTTTTTTAAAAAAAATATGTGTTCATTGTCAAATAGCTCATGACTAGGTCATTCACCATTTGGCATTTCAGTCAGGTATCTTCATGACTTATTAATCAAGTGTTAGCTTTCTGATATATGCACAGATTCCTGTGGACCTTTATATATGAGCCCTAGATACTTGGTATATTATTCTTTGATGGATACGCTGAGTTTCAAATTTTTCTTTTATTACTTTTATCTTTGGCTGTGGACAATATCAGTAGCACTAAAAGAATCTGCTACTTTATTACGGCATCTTGTTTTTTGTAGCATGCAGTTTATCCCAACTTGGACAAGGCTACGTCTTTCTTTGGAGTTTATGATGGCCATGGAGGTAAGACTTTAATTGGAGTCAGTTTTATAGCTCTTTGTTGACTTATATGAAAGCTGAAATAAAGCTGACTTGTACTTGGCTTTGTTTTCTGGCTGCTCAGCCTTTTAGGAAGAAAATATCCACCTCTCTAGCACCTTTCTTCTTTTTTTCTGCCCCTACATCACCATTTTTTGCCTTTTCTATCTGAAAGTGAACTTGATTCTCTCTCTTTTTTTTTTTTTCCCTTTTGTATGACTTACTATCAGTTAACTTTTTACTATTTTTACCCTTATAAGGAGTGCCTGAATGGTATTTATTCTTATCTAATTTCTGTAACCTTCTATTTAACACTTATTATTCTTTTAGCAAGTAAATAGCATAGCTTCTTAAAGGCCACGCTAATATGTATAAACAAGCTGATGAAAGAGATTAAATATACTGAAAACCAACTTCAAAGGTGTAAGATTGATTTGACGAGAAAGGCTGAAACTTGGTTAGATAATTAAAACTTATCGCTTTACAATGGAAACATATTTATACATCTATTCCTATAATCACAGACATACTATTGTTGCTGGCAAGTAATTTTGACTAAAGTGCTTAATTGCTTATCTGAGCATAGCAATTGATGTAGACTAGAGTATTACAGAGTTGAGTTAAGAACCTGCAAGATCTGTGTATCTTATTATTAAGTTTTAAAATCAAAGAGTTGCTTATATTTGATTAATACAACTCCATTTAGAGCTAGGAAAATCAGCTAATACTGGATTATTATGACCTTGATTCTGTTTAGTTAATTACAAATAGGATTAAGTGAGATGCCAAATCTATGACATATTCTTGCTGCACTAAACAAAATGAGTGGAATAAGTAAATCTCATTCTGAGCTAATTTTTGCTTGTTGGAGATCTTCATTTGTGTCGTGTGTTTGTTTCCCTTCTTTATTTTTCTGTGGGGAAGGTTGGAGGATTTGAGGAGGAGATTGTGTTTAAATAGGAATATGATCTTTGAACGTTTGACGTCAGATATATGTGGGTCCATTATATGGCTCCTTAATTTTCATGCAGGAAAAGCAGTTGCTAAATTTTGTGCCAAGTATCTTCATGAACAAGTGCTAAAAAATGAAGCCTACTCAGCTGGTGATTTAGGGGATTCATTGAAGAAATCTTTTCTCAGGTTACTCGAATCTGTATCTTTTTATTAGTTCCCTACCTAACTGTGTTAGTGACACATTCTAACCATAGCTGGAGTGCATGTATACTTTCAGTATGTTATTAGTACTAGCAAAACACTTATTCATATCAGATTAGCATTATGAACCAGACCGTGTTGTTCATGACAACGTTGTCCACTAAAACTGTAGTAATTCCCACAAGTTGTCTTTTATAGACATCTTATCTTTAATGAGAAAGTTTTATGTAATTCCTTGATTTGTGAAGTAGGAGTTTATCCTAGTCACTTCTTGTTTGATATGAAGTCATTTATAATTGTATGGCATTAAAATTTTTGGTAGTCTGTTGATCATTTTAAGTGATTTGATTAAACAAAATCATTTGATGATCATACAGATACAGGAAGTTTCAAATAATACCCAGTAAGTGTTGAAATGGCATTTAATTAGGTTAATTTTGATTCTGCAATTTGTATTTTGTGGTTGTCTTACTAGAAGAATCTTAAATAGATCAGAGTTCTTCAAATTTTAAGGTGTTGCAACTTGTAAAGGCTGCTTAACCTTGTATCTACTTTGCGGTCATTTATCTTCCAGGATGGATGAGATGATGTGTGGGCAAAGAGGTTGGAGAGAATTATCTGTACTTGGGGATAAAATGCAAAAGGTTACAGGCATGATAGAAGGATTGATATGGTCCCCAAGGAGTGGCGAAGCCAACAGCCAGATTAATGACTGGCCTTCTGAGCAGGTAAGCCCTTGGTCTTGCGTCTGTCTGGTAGTCTAGATACAAGTAAATATGATTTTTAAAGATGCCAATATATATCACCTTCTATGCATTTCTGTTGCATACCTCCTCATCTTGGTGTATCACATGTTTTTTGGAGCTTATATTTGCGCGCTGCAATACCACTGTCATTGGTGCTGTTCTGTTAATGGTTATTCTAGGTTTTTGCATGAGGAGGTGAAGAAGGCCATGTTCTGTTAAGCTAGCTCCATCATGAGATAATATTATGAAAGTAACAATAAAATTTTCCTGTATGTATTATATTATGAGAATGAATAAAGTGGAGAATGAATAAAGTGATGATAAACTTTCTTCTACTTCCAAGCACCAAGATCTTTTCACTTTCTAATTTTAAGGACAATCTCATTTTCTTGTTAGCATCTTTCCTAGTCTGGAAATAGATGGAAAGTTTTTCATGCTCTTTCTTTCTACGATATGTGATTTTGACATCAAATGTGATATTGTTATTCTACTAATTTTTTCATTGATCCAAAGCTGAGAATTTGTTATATAATATGGGTTTCTGGGGATCTTGAGGATTAACTGTTTTGTTTTGCATGCACCACCTGAGTTGAGATGAGGAATTTATCATTCCTGTATTTTCTGCTAGAATGCGAACTCTTTGTGGTTAATTATTTACCTGTATGTCATTTAGCATTGTTAAGACTTGAGATGATTTATTGTCCTCCTTTGTGGTCAGCAAGCAAATATTTAAATAGTGTTATTAATTAAATTTATATAAGTCCATATGATTTCTTTTTGAAACTGAGGCATATTAAACATGACTGTGAGTGAAGGGACCACATTCTGATTATATTGGACCGACTTCTGGTACCACAGCTTGTGTTGCAATTGTCCGTGACAATCAACTTGTCGTTGCAAATGCGGGTGATTCTCGTTGTGTAATGTCTCGGGGTGGTCAGGTAGAGATTTTGCTGCAGCTTTGGGTAATAATTTTGTAGTCTGTGTTTTCTGAAAGAAGTCTGATTTGTCTTGATCTATCTAGGTTATACTTTTGATATTGGATTTTGTGATATACAAAGAGTTATAAGATCTGAGAGCACCCCTACCAAAATAAGAATATGCTATCAGTTATTATATAGTATAGTTAACTAAATGTACTTTTATTTTTCATTCTTTTTCTTTGAAGAAGGAAGAGTAAATCTGGTCTTGCTGTCCATGTCCCATTCACTTGCTTTTTTAGACTGAAGAACTTAGGCAGCTTGTTAGATTTCTAATCCAAAGGCAATATGTTGCTGGTTACTTCTATGGGACATTCTAACTATGCTAATAGGAAATTCACTATCTCTAATTTAGGCCTATGCTCTGTCAAAAGATCACAAGCCTGACCATGAATTGGAAAAAGAAAGGATACTGCAAGCTGGTGGCTATGTCCAATGTGGACGTGTCAATGGTAGCCTGAACTTGGCCAGGGCAATAGGTATCCATATGTTATTTTGTTGGGAGGAGGAGAGCTTTACTTCTGGTATTTATCGAGAAAATGAAATTTGTTTCTTTTTTGGATTGTATGGATGTGACAATTTTTATGACTTCAGGTGACATGGAATTAAAGCAAAACAAATCACTTCCTGCTGAAAGGCAAATTGTAACAGCAGATCCTGATATTGCCACGGTATTTATGACTTCAATGTTACTGTGAACTGAATTTGCTAAATGATTATTTAAAATAGTGATATTATGTTAGACATCTTGCTTTACTATCTTCTTTACGGGAAAGGGCTATTGATTTAATTTTAATTCAATTTGGCAATCGTGTGGTTAAGATTTGGAATATTTAATGTGCAGATTTTTGCATTTCTTTGAGTAGTATCTTCACATGACAGAGTCTTTTTCCCCTGGTCCTTTTGATACTAGGTTGAGCTCCAGGATGACGATGAGTTTCTTGTTCTAGCCTGTGATGGGATATGGTAGGGCTTTTCCACTTGGCTCTTTTCTTTTTCATAGTTATAGTTACTTTTCTTGATAATCTATTTGACTTAAAAACTTCCTCTAAAGGACTCTGAGCCACTGGTTTTATATCAGGATAAGTTGCAATTGTCTGTAGTAGCTAACCTATGTATGTCATGAGCTTGCTGCGTTGCACTGCTGTGTTAGACTTTCATGCAGAGGCAGAAATAGGTTATATTTGTCTGAATTTGGTAGGTCTCTAATTCAGAGATCTTACCATAGTGCTCTAGGTAGAAAACTAGTTAGCACTGATTTGCTTGCAAAAGATTGAAAACTCTTAATTCTGGCAAAAGAGTTATATCTTCTCCTTGCGAAACGTAGGTAAAATAACTGATACATAGTGCATGATCTTGTAACATGTCATCTCTGATTAGAGTAGTTTGTAATGAAATTGACAATATCAAACCCATCTAACTGCTAATTCATTTCTTAGTGATGTAATTCGTCAACCTATGTTCTGAATTTTTGTCCCTAAGCATTAAAAGCCTGCAACCTTTTTCCCTTTTTTGGCCCTTTAAGTGCATTTGGCCCTTTAGCTTATTGTACGTATTCTGTACATAAATTAATGTCTACTTTAAACATCCATATCTATTATTAGTTTCTTTCAAGTTTAGCATGAAAATTACAATGTGAAAATTGGACCTCAAGATAGACAAGTACAATCAGACACTCAACTATTTTGCCTCCACAGCTTTGGTTGATGGCATTGCTCTGCATGCCCTGCTGAATGTTAAAGTTCTTAATTCATCCGTTTGCCTTGTTATGACATGGTTTGCCTTATTAATTATGTATCTTTTTCTGCTAGGGATTGCATGTCAAGTCAACAGGTAGTGGACTTTGTTCGAGAGCAGCTGTATTACGTAAGTCTTCTGTGTATATTTCAATAATGCTGTTGGCAAATTTTGTAAAGTAAAAGTCATTTGATGACACGATTGTTGATGCATCCGTGGTATTTTTACAAATTATTTAGGAGACAAAGCTTTCGACAGTGTGTGAGACGTTGCTTGACAAATGTTTGGCACCAACAGCCGGTGGGGAAGGTTGTGACAACATGACCATGATACTTGTCCAGTTCAAGAAACCTTTGAACCGTGGTGCTTCTTCCCAGGATCATCCATTTCCTTCTGATCAGCAAACTGAATCTGATGAAAGACCCTGCAGAGATTGAATCCAATTAACAGCAAGCAGATGTTGAATGGAGTCAAGGTTAAAGCCCATACAGAGTCATGCAGAAAGTTGATACTTCATGTGATCTGTAAATCTGGAGGCTGTTGAAAATATTGTGTTTTTAGGAATTTTTGTACGTATCCTGATCGTATAACAAGATCCAGTTCTTAGGGTGGATTTGCTTTTTTATAGTGCGTATCTAAAGAAACACTTGATGAAGGTTGTTGCTACAATGGAGCCAAATCTCAGCTACAACGTTAGATCTGTTTTGCCATGGTTTCCTACAACGTTAAATCTCATACCGTCCTGTCATTATGCTTTGGGGGAGAAGATCGGCATAGAACAAAGCAAATACTTGGCCGGTTTTACCTTAAAATGAAAACGAATTGAAAGCTGAAATAGGCAAGCTTGTCAATTGTGTTGGAAGGTTGTAGAAAGCTGATGTTTGAATTTGCTTAGCACGAGCTTGGCCATGTCACCGACAACATAAATAAATAACGGGAGCAGCAAAATCTTGATCTGATAAGCGGGCATGAAGAGGGGGTGCAAATGAATAATGGGCTTGAACTAGATGTATAAATCATGAATTTGGAGAAGCATTCATGAAAAACTAGGATAGGTTCTCAATCGCCCCAGTTGAGGCTAAATTAGAAGCACAGGCGAAACGGCAGAAAACATTTAAAATTTAAGCTCACAGAAGTCAGAATCTCCCTCCCCCAAACATCCGTAATGTCATTTGATTCTATCTAATTACTATTTTGTTTATACATTATTCAATCTGAAGAGTTCTGCATTGGATTATCCATTTATACACTTAATTAATCAGAGGAGATATGCATTGGATCACTGGATAATCTGTCCATTCTCGAAGGTCATTTCATTCCATCTACTGCCTATCCCATCATCGATATTCCTCTTTTTGTACAAGTACATTTCCACAATTGAGAACAGAAAGTGGATCATGTAGATATCAATTCTTCATTTAGGTACAGGACCATTTTCGGATGAGAACAAAAGGTGGATCATATAGACATCACCTATTTAACTAAAAGCCCAAAATTGAGAAGACTAATTTGTCAGAGAGAGGACCCACATAACATTAGACATTCATAAACTTTCAAACGACTACCAAAGAGACAGAATTCATAAAACATCATTTACATTTCACCCCATAATCCATGACCATTTTGGTAGCATACTTGCATAAACTTTTAAAAGGCTACCCAGATAAACAACTGCCAATCAACTAAATGATCACAAGATAACTACATAATTACCTTTCAAGATAACTACAAAACTACTGGATAACATTGCAGTAGTTGATACTAATTCAGCCACCAAAAAATCTACTTTCACCAGCCACAGTCAATCACCAAGTATCAAAACCGAGCAGACTCAATCGCATCAACAGCAAAGTCAGTCGCAGTCACATGAACGACACTCGAAATAGAGTTGGTCACATCATAAAGCCCAAGGGCCCAAGGCCACTCATATACAAAATGACTCCTGAACATGCCTCCTCCATCAGTCCCAACGAGGCAGGCTTCCTCC
Organism: Gardenia jasminoides; assembly: GCA_013103745.1. Taxonomy (NCBI): domain Eukaryota; kingdom Viridiplantae; phylum Streptophyta; class Magnoliopsida; order Gentianales; family Rubiaceae; genus Gardenia; species Gardenia jasminoides. The sequence goes on from CM023103.1 coordinate 79,186,670, forward strand.
TTCCCCACATGGTACCAGAAAGGTTGACTAGAAAAACTTGCCAATAGCAACTGCGGATCAAATGGATGAAAACCAAGCAAACGAGGGCAAGCATGACCAACAGTACAAAGCCCCGCATAAATCCGACTCCTTGGGGGAGAAACGCGAATATTAACTAGCTTGATGGAATGAGTCATAATCCATTCAGCTTTGGATTTTTGGAAGTCGCTCCGTTGCCACAGCTGCAATAGGATCCGATCAGATTGGGAGCACATCAGCTTACCATCACAGTTCCCAAAGCAAACGGTGGAGGGATCAGCAAAAGCTCCCACATCAATGGGAGGTGGCATCAAAAGTTCTGCCACCCCAGAAGATGTAGAGAAATCATACACCAGCAGTCCTTTAACTGGTTTTGCATCAGTTTTGCACATTGGACACACAGGCTCCTTGTCATAGAAGAAGGCTGTCAAGAAGGACAGCTGACCAATGACAAATGGGGAGGGGGAGCTCCTGTAGACTTCCAGCCAAAAAGGCATATCAGCTACGACACGGTCACAATTCCAGGCATTTGTTGAAGAAGTGAAAACTTCTATATCCATCATCCCATCGGAGTCTGCAGCCCGAACAACTTTAAAATTAAGGTTAGCTATGGATGGTGGAGCACCACCTTGTTTTCCCACTTCACATGACAATGCAACAGCAACATTAACATAAGCCTTGTGAGGTCTTGGAAGCCTTCGAAGATCCCTTGTGATTGGGTTACAAACCAAATACTCCATGTTTTCCTCCAAGTCAGTGCGGTTCAAGCAGAGAAGGAAGCCGCAAGAGGAGTCAACAACATAAACCTTTCCATCAAAACATTAATTCCCAGCTGCAACATCACTTCCAGACAACCTACCAGCAGCAAACTTTAAAGCTGGGTCAAACCGGACACCCCATTTCCCATTCATTAAATCCGTCCCTTCACTGGACGTGTCAAAGAACTTGCTGTTAAAAGGTTCAGTTAAACAACGCCCAAAACCAATTTGAGCAGCAACGGGATTGGGGTATGGTTGGCAAAGGACCCCCAAAACAATAGAGCTAGAATGTCCGAATCTACAAGTTGGAAACACAAGCAAAAAAATTTTTAAAAAAAAGAAGTAATGATTTATCAAGAGGTAGTACAGTATATTGACTCCTACAACTCATAGTTAAATTATATTAGCTGGTCTATCTTTCAAGTTTCAACTATAACGATGGTTATGACTATCATTTCTTGTAACAATGTCAACTTCGAAACTTCAAGAGAAGGCTGATTATTTGAATTCACCACCATTATGGAATGAGTAGAAAAATTACGCCAATCCATTGTATATTTGAAAATTGTCACTAAAGAAATTTTACAAAATGTGAGAAAATCCACTAGATATCAAACTGCTCAACCAGACAATTATCTTAATAGTTCGACCACATTCAAGAGGCAAAATCAGCACCCAATTATCAGAATCCCCAACATCAAAAATAAACCTGCTCCGGGGATTCTAAAAGTCACTGAATTCTAGCTAATTATTTATGGCTCTCACTTGTTTTGATGTTTGGAATGGATTATTATTTCTATTAATGTTCCAAAGTACAACGACATTCAATCTTAATAAGACAAGCAGAAACCAGTACAATGGTATTTAAGAAGTAAATTTGATAAAAAGCAAGTCAGAATCTAATGATAAATCAACAATCGATATCAGAGCAACATATCAAAATCTGCTTTACAGTTCTGATTTGGCCCATGCGATGCAACTTGCATCGCACTTTCTGAGGAGGAAATTTTATTATTTGCCTGCCTTGAGCATGATGCCGCCATATTATTCTGAAAAAAGTACACCATATACTGGCTGTTCTTTTGCCTACTAGAGTACGTTATCCAAGGAAGACACGGAGGACTAGTTTTTGTTCATTAATTAGTGAAGGCAAATAGTAAGCCAACCCGCACCAGTTAACTAATCTGATAGTATTTTCTTTTTTTTTTTTTTTTTTTTTTTTTGGTTATAAACCACATATAGTAATAGAATTAAGAAAACCTAATAAGTGAGAGCAAATGCTGAAAAGGATGCTTGAGAACAAATGCTGAAAAGGATGCTGGTCCCCCATGTTTGCAATATGTAAAATTATTGGCTTTGGCTTAGGTTTTTGCCGTTTATATGCTAATAAGTTTTAATTCTTTAAATATGAAATCAGAGATACAAGATTTCTGAAAATAAAGAATTGGAAGACTAACCCTAGCTTGCTGATAGTATTAATTCATTTTATATTAATCAACCTGGGGCAGGGGCAGGTGCAGTTGGCATCATTCAGGTTTTTCTTCTCGTTCCTTTTTCCCAATTTTTTTTTTCTATTTCACCCTTTCCAAATTTCTTTCACTGAGTTCAATCTATAATTGTACTAATCTATAAGTCTTTTCCTTCATTAGTAGATGCAAAATCATACATCATCATCATCATCATCATCCAGGCTTCGGAAACTTTATAGTAATCTCTACGCACGAAAAGATATCAGAGAAAACCTCCAAAATAACTTTTTTGACATTATTTGATAAGTTAAATAAGTTCTAATAGAAGTGAATCCCTTTGCAGCTAAAGCTTTTCTTATTTTTTGGGGGGGGGAAGGGAAGGGGGAATCTGACTTACAGTTGTGGAGTGACTCGCCTCTTAGCATCCCGGAGCTCCAGCTCCAGCTCTCCAGTTTTGTCGGAGCCGATCGTTTGGGGACGAGAATCAGTCGTCTCTCCATGTTTGTCTCTTGCACTTCTCCGACCAGTTGAGTCGCCATCTCTCTCTTCACTTCTTGTGTTCTCTGTTCAGTTCATCGGTGAAAAACGTCTATAGCGTTGTGCTGTCCCACACAAGTTTAATTGGGGATTGAGTTTCTTTGGGGCATGAATTGGATTTAATATTTGTTGGCCCGTTTGAAGCTCTGCCAGCAGACTGGGTTGGGCCTAACAAATTATCCCAATGTCTTTTTTTTTTTTTTTTTGTCAAACAGTTGCTTTATATAAATATAAGGAAAGAGGAATACAGATTTAAAACAGTTACAGGTAACTACCCTAGAGAATTGTTGTGAGTTATTAGAAAGCCACAAGGGGAAAGAGTTTTCCCATCTAACATCTTTGATCAACTTTGTGGCAAATTTTGCCAAGACATGACTGACTGAATTAACACAACGACTAATGAAAGTGAAATGGCAGCTCCAAAAGGAATCTGATAACTTTCTAATATCATTAATGATTATAGAAAGCCAAGATTCATCCGCTATATGTTTGTTAATTGCATCAACAACCACCTTGCAATCAGATAAAATATTTATCACGGCAAGCTTAAGGTCTAACGCCATTTGGAGGCTCTCGATAGCTAAAGCTTCCTGAAGCGACTTGAGCAGTGATCAACGAGGGATGGCCGGTAGCTTTGAGCTTACGGTCGGTGTCCAAACCACAATTCCCAGCCAAGATACCATTCCTTTTGTCGGTGCATCCAGGTGAAAATATTAACTCCAGCCGGGTCCTTCACTACTTCCGGGAGGTCCGAAGAATGTGAGGTTTCAGCAGCGTCAGAGACCTGAATCCCTTCATTGTTTGCATCTTTATATTCCAGCCATTCGTTCACAGATTTTGTAGCTGTCCAGTAGCTCGGTTGGGTGCTGGAGTTGAAATTTGTTTCATTTCTGCTTTTCTATATGTTCCATAACAGATATCTTTGTCAAAGCTATGTGCTCAATGCCATTCGATCTTGTCTCAGCTTGTTGAAGCTTTGTCCACCAGTCCCAGAAATTGTTTGATTCCTCCTTGAGTCCCTCCCATTGAACAGGAAATAATTTCCAGATTTCTACTTTTGAGCAATGAAAGAACATGTGCTCTACAGTTTTTGCTTCATCTCCACATCTTTTGCACAGAGGATTGCCTTTCTTTGTTCTTCTGAAAATCGCTTCGTTGGTGGGTAGGATCTGATTCAAACACTTCCAAATGAAATGCTTGATTCTATATTTGACGTTTAGGCCCCATAGCTTGCTCCAGACATTGGATTGTGGACCTCTCCGGCTCGAGCTTCCTTGATTGCCATTGGTTTTTCCAAACACCGCAGCTGACTTAAGAAAGTCATAGCCAGACTTTACAGTGTAGATGCCGGATTTTGAGTTGAGCCATCTCTTCTTGTCTTTGCCCCCATAAATGCTCAAAGGAATGCCCTGGATTTGTCTCCTGTCAAACTCATTAAACAGCTCGCCTATCAAATCTTTGTTCCATGTACCATGATGTATGAGTTGGTTTACCTTTGTGATGGTGCAAGGATCAGGTTGAGTAGATGAGACTTTTCCTGAAATAGCATCTGGTAACCAACGGTCAGACCAGATATCAATACTTTTGCCATCTCCCACGTTTGTCCAAGATCCTTTTTCAATAACTGGGAGTGCTGAGGTGAGACTCTTCCACAGCCAAGATGAACTAGCACTAATATGAGCTTTAAAAATGGAAGTGTTTGGGAAGTATTTAGACTTAAGGACCCGGCTCATCAGAAGGTTGGGTTTAGTGATAATTCTCCAGATCTGTTTGGCCAGCAAGGCTAAATTAAAACAATGGATATCCCTAAACCCCATCCCTCCCTTTCCTTTAACCGTAGAAAGTTTTTCCCAACTCAACCAGTGAAGACTCTTTCCCTCTTTGCTACCACCCCCACCAGAATTGAGACATAGCAGAATTCAGATTTTTACAGATTCCCAGAGGTAGCTTAAATAAAGACATAGCATAAGAAGGCATTGCCATAGCAACATATCCCAATGTCGCTGGTACAATAAAAACCAGTTCTTTTGTTAGGCACGGGGGGTAAACCAACTCGTACACCTACAAAATCCATGGCCCATGGATTTGTTGGACAAAAATGCGCCAAGTTCTTTAAGATTATTTATGCTTCTTGTTTTAAAAAAGGCAAAAAGAAAAAATTATTCGATGCTTCTTTGGCCGTCAGGGGGAAAAGAAGCACATTAAAAATGAGGAAAACAAGTTCTCAAGGATGCTAATTATTAGTTTAAATTTTAATCTTAGCAAATTAGATCTTTTCAATTACAGAATAAGCATGGAGATAGCAATTCTTTAAATGTCTGAATTCCATAAAATCAAAATTGAAGGAGGTTTGAAGGTGGAATATGCAACCATATTGACTTCTTCACTAATATGCCATTTGGTTTTGTGTACATTAGCTAAAGAGAAGTCAACAAAATAAAGATAGTAGATCACAAAAAGGAAAGACAAAAGGAAAAAAGTAGGATAGAAAAGGAATTTATGTAGAGAACTAACGTAGCAATTAGGGCGTGGAAAAAAATAGTGATTAGGGGGTGGATTTTATTTTTCTTTGGAAAAGATAATTCTATTCCTCGTTTCATTGTGTAGAGAGCTAATATAAAAGCTATGAAAAAGTTTTGATGTATATGAGATGACCAGTGTCTAATATATTTATAGGGTATGAATTTAATAGTGAAGGGAAGTAAATTTGATCCTTTGTTTTTGGAGAAATTTCCAAATTTATTTTGAATTTTAAAAAGATTTTGCAAAAGGGGTGATGAATTTTGATTCGCTGGAGCGATTTACCCTGAGAAATTGCTATAGAGAGAGAGAGAGAGATTTATCCTTAAAGCTTGCATGGTCAGTGGTTTTCTCCTGGAAAAGCTGCGTTTCGTGAACTCGCATTCGTTGCAAGTTCCTGGAAATTGTTATAAAAATAAGGACGCCAGCCCAAAACTTCAAACAACCAAACCCAATTTTTAAATTAATAATGAAGGAAGAAAATATTCGCATCAAGAGCCGACAGAGAGGAATATTCAATCAAATAAATCAAAAAATCAGTGGTCCATATACTCTACTCAAATCAAAGCCACCAAAAAATTAAACCAATTACTCGGCATCTTCATTGCTGGCTATTTTAGATGTATGTGTCTAAACTAACACAGGAAGAATGTGGACATAAAATTGTTAGTATATATGTACAATCCACTAACACCTGCTAAGATGGTGCTCAAGATCTCTTTGTCTAAGCTTTATTCATATATGCAGATAATCAGGAGACAAAAGCAGCTCCAGGAATGATGATTGACAAGAAAATAAATATTGTAGACCTAACTTTCAACATGTCTATATCCAATGAATTCGAAAACACCTAAGATATCTTACGGGAAAAAGCTGAATGCAGGTGCAAATATCTTTGAATTGCAAGATGATAGCACTTCAAAGATAACGTGGTATCATATTTCTGTTTTAGCACAATTTGCATAAATGGCCCCTCATATTTGCAAAACTATCCTTCTCTAGTCTTCCACATTTTTTTGGTTCCTAAAACATTTAAACTGCAGCGAGATTTTAGCCACGTAAATGTCATTTGTGGCCTCAAAAAGTGATTTGCTACAGAAGAGGCTAATACGAGTTGAAGGGCAAATATAAAGCTAAGTGATTTTCCGTTCAATTAAGAAAAAAGACAGGTGCTTATCGCATGCTTAATCTATATTGGGTTTGTTTGGCCCAAAATTTTTTTGCTTGCATCATTGACACAATTTCCAATCGTTTTTTTATCTCATATATATCACATCAAAAAGGTGCTACAATGAACTTTTCACAAAATTATTCCAAATAATCTACTGTCTAAACACACTCAGAAGGATGCTTTCCTTGAGTTTATCCTGAACTAATTATCATGTGGTTAAGATGTACCATTGTAGGTGAATATATGATAGAGAATGGATTTATAACTTATATTTTTTTTAGTAAATTAATACGTGTATTATGGACTAATTAATATGTTTGGATAAGCAATATTTGGACATTATTGCAAAAAGAAAAAACCTGAAATATTTCCTAAATATTTCTCAATCATCTTTTATTCTAAAAACATCATATCATGAAAAATATTACAAAATATTTCAAGAAAATACGATCTAAACGAACTGATATCTCTAAATGCAGAAAGAATAAGGAATGAAAAATATGCAAATGTGAGGGATTATTTGCGTAATTTTTTTATTTATAACTATGGAATGAAAATACTTGCATATGAAAACTGGAAGGATGTCGATGTTGGAATGTATGCCCAAAAACAATTGACTTGTTGAAATACATTCCTAATTAAAGTTTTGTATTTTATGAACTTCCAATTTTATCTGTTTAATATATGATATAACTGGTAAAAGTCCTTAGAATATTTATTAATGTGATGATAGTCACAAGAGTTGCTGACTATGAGATATCAATCACATTTATAATAAATATTCTTAAATGTCCTAGTCATAGTATTAATGAGCGGGACATCATTAATACTTGACACTAGTACACGCTAGCCCCTACTTAATGTAAGCAAGTGGTTGTTCTCAACCATGGTATAGGGATACCTAGACTAATGTGTAGATGAATTATAGAGTAATAATTCATTGGAGTGATCCACATGAGATCCCATTAGGATATTTAGTGCCAATGGTTGAATCTCTTATGGAAATTGTGTAAGTGATCCTAGACTTGAGATCACCATAGTATCTTGAGTGTGAATCACTACCTTTGATTTTGTTTCTTGTTACTCACCGGAGTGACTTAAAGAATAGAAATTGGGGTAGTGTGAAGCATGGAAAGATAGTGAGTGATCAAGAGAGGATTCACCACCCAATAGTAGGCGATATCCAAGTAAGGCAGCTAGTTGGAATGTAACCTTAGTAGTCGACTACATTAGATTAATTGAAGAGTGTCTTCAAGTTAATCTAATCTAAGGTTAATTCCGGGAACTAGAAAATTAATTAGTCATTAAGGAAATTGGCACTTGTTCCTTATTCCCTGACTAATTGGATATCAATGGTGAAAGGATAATAATTACACGGTAATTTTCCATAGAAAGATTAGGTCAGAATTCCCCTTGATCAATTCCGAATACCTGGGTTGTTGTGATGTGTTGCTAGACACCGCTCACAATTTATAATTATGAATTATTAATTATTGTAATTAATGATAAAATAAAAGTGTTTATTTTATCTAATTCTTTTAAGAATTGTAATTCATAATTATTACCAGTGTATTTGGGACCTATTGGATCACACGCATAGAGATTGGGTTCTGGATTAAATTGTGTGTCCAAATAGGGACTTGGAAATAAATACTTCTGGGGTTTAATTATAAAGATAAATAAATTCTGAGGTCATTTGACAGATAGGATAAAGTGGTTATCCCTTATCATCAAATAAAAGGGATAGGAAACCATCGATGACGGTGGTTTGATTTTGAATCAAACCACCTATCCCTCCTTCTCTCATCTCTCTCTATCTCTCTCCATTAGTAGTATCGATACTACGATGGGTAAGAGCAGAATACAGTCGGAAAAATAGAGAGAGAGAGAGTTCTCCAAAAACCGGCGTGAGAGAAACCTCAGAAAGTCTGAGAGCTTGAGTGAGAGAGAAAGGCTAGCACCTCTTCTCCATTCTCACACACACACACATCATCGTAGAGATCGCAATCCAGGAGCACTCATGGACAGAGAGGCGAACATCCGGATCTTTGCTCGGGGATTCTCAACCTTCTCAGACGAGTCAGAGGCTTCATCTGCGAATTAAGGTAATCCTTCAACCCCCTTGAGTAGTCATACGTAGAACTAGAGTGAATCCTGGTGGGAGACTGGGGTAAAAAATTTTAATTTCCGCTGTGCTTGCTGCCCCAGTTCCTAACAGTCGAATCTTTTCCCATTTTTGTGATGTGCATTTCTATTATACTACTACTTTACTGTTTGAACTCTTCATTAATTCCTTTTTCTTTTTCTCACTAGCAATGTCGTGATATTTTTCTGAGTGGAAGCGAGCGCTGTTTCCACCTTCACTCGGTATCTTCAAGAATCGTCTTCTTGCACAGCTTCAACTAGTACAAATCCGTGAAGCAAAAAGAACTTCAACTAACAACTTCACATTTACAAAAGCCAAAAGTTGAGTAAGTAGTGAGAAGAACATGTTTACAAATGGTCACACACACTTCCACATAGTTAGACGCCAGTGCCGAGATCATGAGGGCACATCAAAATTGGACCAATAATTGGATACACACTGCCTGGTTAAAAATAGTCACCATTTCCCAACAAGTCCATGCAAAAATATACCTGTGGATAGACCCACATTCCTATGTCATGCTCAGGACTAATTAAAGACCCACGGTTGAGCTTCCAAAGCTGCCTTCTCACTATCCAGATGGTCCTAGAGATGGCAAATGGAGGAATGGGTGGGATTTGAGCGGGACTTAATTGAAATTGTAAAATATTGGTCATACCCAAGTAGTACCATATTAGTCGTGGGACCAATATAGGCAGGATTAAAATGGGCGCCCATATTGGTCATGGGACCTACGCCCATTTTGATCTCGTCCAAATATCTAAATTAATCACATTTTATTTATTTTTTAAGAAAAACTCTTTTTTTCTTCAATCAAATATTCTAATATTGTATTTTATTTTTATAGCATAACTTTTTAAAATTTTTACACTATTCTTTATAAATTATGCGATAATTTTTTAAACTAAATAAATTTTTTCTAGACACGAAATTTATAAAAGACCAACTTCATATAAGTGGATGATTCTTTTTGAGAGTTCATGCTGATTAGATAAAAATTTATTGATCACCAAAAGTTAATTATCTCCAAAATCCATCTACTCATGTACGTTATTTTATTACTTAATTTTCAAGACCCAATCTAACAAATTTTTTAATTCTAAGGCCGTTCTAATTCAATAAAATTCTATCAAGGACAGAATTTTGTAATTGTTAGAGAGTACGTGATGCATAAGTGCTAATTCACCTAACATGTACTACAACCTTATAATATTAATTTACTAATTTCAAGAAGAAAATGTAAAGAAAGATTGTTTGTAATTATTTTAATAGATACCTATAGGAGTTCCAAATAAATCCCATAGAAACCCATATTTTAAATGGGTATTATTCAGTATATCCCAATAAGGCTCAAATCTATATTTTAGATACCCATCTCGCCCAAATTATATTTGGGTATGGGATTTCAATGGATTTTGGGTATTTTTGCGACATCTAATTGTAGTACTATATAAATAAGCCGATCGATGAGCTAGCTTGCATCAGAACTTGAGGAAGAAACTTTAGTTACTTCTACTCTTTGAGCTCCAAATACAAATTGTAAAACCCAAAAAAAAAAATTCACAAAAAAATAGAGGATAAATCCATTTATCCATTTAAAAACCATTTAACTAACCCACATTGTGTATACCGTTCAGTAATGAACATAATCAGCCTCAGAATAGAGGTTAAAATGAATTTACAAAGAAATTTTGGGGTTGAAATGAAATTTTTATCAACTTTTTCTCTTTCTCCAAGAGTAGAGGTAGATCTACTCCTCTCCGTGGCCTTGCGAATTCCAGCCACCATTCACAAAATCCAATGAAGCCTCCCCACCAACTCTGTCCACTTTTAATACAGCTAATTACTATGAGAATAATTTATCCAAACCTGTTAAAACTTATTAAAATAGGCAAAATCATTTTTATTTTTTTCACCAATTTCAACATTAGAAGGCCAACCATTTCGTCGGCTCAGTCCAAACCTGCATTTTAATTTTTAAAACCAGCCAAGAAAATTCAACGAAGATGGTTGTGGTCTCAGTGAATCCATGACAACAGCTGTGTGTTTTTCTTTTCTTTGAGCTCTTATTGACCTTGAGCAGCCCAGACTGCTGGGGAAAAAAATTGAGTTTTGGAATTTTTTTAAGACTAATTAATTATAGGATTCAACGTTCAGGATCAAGTTTGTTTGAGGAGGATGAGGGTCTGGTGATAGGTCTGATAACTAGCAATCCTCTTCTTCATCGAGAGGAGATAGATATGGGAGCTGCCGGCGGGGGAGGGAATGGGGAGAGAGAGATAGGCCAGATTATATTTTTTGTCTTTTATTCTGATAATTGGATATATATGGATAATATGGTTTATCCATTTAAATCCACCAACTTAAATGGCTTTAAATGGATATCCATTTAAAGCCATTAGATTTATTTTAGTCATCCAAATCCATATAATAGTGGTTTATATGGATGGATAACTGGATTTCAATCCAGTTTGCCGCCTCTACTTACAGTAGTAGAGGCAGGCCAAACAAATCAAGGTTTTAAAACCCAAACCGTTCATTGAACCGAAAAAATTACTGGGTCACGGGTCACTGGTTCAACCGTTGGGTTGACTGTTTTTGACCCGTGACGTCATAAATAAATAATAAATAAATTCTATATTATTATTTTTATCATATCTGCAATCTGCACATTCTTCTATAGAGGTTTAGACACATGATCATAACTATAATTCTTTTGCTAATGAGATTATAATAGAACAAACTAAAAGAAAAGCAAAGATACAAACCAAAATAAAAGAAAAACAAAGAAAAAAGAATTATGATTATATTAATATGACAAGTTTGATACCAAAATATAAAAATCTTACTTTAGAAAATTAGTAAATTACAAAATAAAATAAAATAAATCATAGATTAGGAAATGAAACTTGTGCATGTAGGTCAAACACAAATTTAAACATTGTTGGAGGAATTTGTGAGAGTAATGGTGAGATCATGAAGAGAGGGATGATTAATAAGAGAAAAAATTGATAGAAATTAGGTAAAAAATGATAAATAAAATAAAGAATAAAGGTTAGAGTCTTTTAGTTTTAACTTGAATTAACTATAAGTTGCGGTTGTCTAATTAGTTTCTTTGTTACATTTTTTAAGAAATTTTTGTCTTTTTTTTTTTTTTAAATTTTGACCAATTGAATGAATCGGACTGGTTTAGTAAAAACCATTCTGGTTCAACGGTTGGACCGGCCGGGTCAACTGGTTCTCACTAAAAAAGCGGTTTTTTATTCCACTGGTTTTGAGGCCTAATTCGACTCGGACAGCTACCCAGTCGATGGTTCAACTGGTTCAACCGAGCGGTCCGAGCTGAGTTTTAAAACATTGAAACAAATTTTCTAATTTGGATCTCTGATTTCTGTTTTGGATCTATGAAGTATCAAATGCACAACCAGAAGCTCAGATAGAAAAAGCTTTTCCTATTGTCTTGTCTATTTCGTACGGTTTCAGCTAGTTTTGGCCACAAATTGATACCATCCTATGTGGGACCCGCTTTAACCGCACTAAGACCTTGGCTTCCACTCACTCCTCGGGCCAAGGCCTTCACTTTACATTCTCATGACTACGCTAACGAATCAAGCCACTCGCGAGTTTTTGAGATTGAGCGGCTCATTTTTATATTTGGGTCGAATTCAAACAATATTTTCTCAGAGTCGATAGGTCGTGAGTCGAATATTTTATATTTTACTTTAATAGTAAAATTACATATATAACTCTAATATTTTTATTATTTAGCTCGTTTTTATATTCGAGTCAAATTCAAACAACATAATAGGGTCTGTTTGGATTCTCTATTTTTTGAGTTGTTTTTGAAAAACTGTTTTTCACATTCCAAATGCTACAGTAATACACCAACAAAAAATAATTCCAAAAATACCAATCCAAACAAATATTTCAAAAACAACTTATACATACAAAAATAAAAAAAATTATCCCTTCTTCTTCCACCCCAACCGCACCATCACCCACCACCACCCACCACTACCACCACCCACCCCATCACCACCTCCTCTCTCTCCCTACCCTCCACCTTCTCTCTCTCTCTTCCCTCTCTTTTCTCCCTCCTCCCTCCCTTCCATCAAATTAAAATTTATTCGGGATATTTTTAAAATTAAAATTTATTTGAGGTAAATTTTAATGTATTTTTTGGGGCATTTTTAAAATTAAAATTTTATTTGGAGTTTTTTTAAAATTAAAAATTTATTTGGGGTAATTTTTTGGGGCATCTTTAAAATTAAAAATTAATTTGTGGTAATTTTTGGGCATTTTTAAAATTAAAAATTTATTTGGGATAATTTTTTTGGGCACTTTTAAAATTAAAAATTTATTTGGGGGAATTTTTGGGGCATTTTTAAAATTGAAAATTTATTTGTGGCATTTTTAAAATTAAAATTTTATTTGGGGTATTTTTAAAATAATTTATTTGAGTTTTTTTTTAAATTAACCTACCCGCACCACCACCCATCAAATGAATTTTAATTTTAAAAATACCTCAAAAAATTACCCTAAATAAATTTTTAATTTTAAAAATCTCCCAAAAATACCTAAAGTAAATTTTTTTATTTTAAAATGCCCCAAAAAATTATCCCAAATAAATTTTCAATTTTAAAAATGTCCCAAAAAATTGACCCAAATAAATTTTTACTTTTAAAAATACCACAACAAATTATCCCAAAAACACCCTCAAAAAGTTTTTGAAAGACAGCTACAGTAGTTTTTGAAAGACAGTTACAGTAGTTTTTCGCATCCCAAATGTTACAGTGCTGTTTTAGAAAAACAACCCCAAAAACGGCTAATCCAAACGGATCCATAATTGTTTTTGTTTGGATAGTGGTTTATTTGAGATAATTTTTTGAAAAAAATACTATAGCACTTTTTTGATATGATGCATGTGATATAAAAAGGTAGTTCAAAAATGTGCTGATGATGCAATCAAATAATTTTTTACAAATAAAATCCAGTCCAAACAATAAGATTCTCTCAGAGTCGATAGCTCATGAGTTGAATATTTTATATTTATATTTTATTTTAATAGTAAAATTACATATATATCTTTAATATTTTTATTGTTTATTAAGAAAAATAATTATTTTATTTATTTTTAAAAAATAAAATAATTATTTTTATTCTTTTGAGATTGAGTAGGCTCGATTTCGAGTTTGATTGGGGTTGAATTCAAACTCGAACTGGAGCTCGAGTTTTGCTTTAGGAGTTCGTCGAGTTCGGTTCGATTAGGTCAAAATTCGACTCGATTCCGTTGTTTGGAATCCTACCTATGAGTCTATCAAATGCATAGCTGAATAAGGGTGCACTGTACGATCTAGCATCTTGACCGTTATTCATGGTCTCCCACACACGTGCCGTGAATCTGAGGATTCGGTACCATGATCTCCCAAGTATATGTACCACTTACATTACACTGTCAGAGAAATATCAATTAGTACGATCTTTTCCTTTGCATTTATTTCAGATCTCTGACTTAAACATTCAAAGTAATGTCAATTAGTTCTCTTATGTTGTGCTTAAGGCAACCAGTTCAGCTCGAGTGCCTTGGCGAACGACCCGTCTCTTGCAGTTACACCCTACAAAGTACTTCCTCGCATTTGCAGTTTTGATTATCTACAAATTTAATCAAACTACCATGCTTTTGTGTGATCAACAAGCAATGATTCCTTTTTTTTTATTTTTTATTTTTAGGGAGAGGAATCGGTAAAGCAATAGAGAAAAAGAGACTTTCACAGGACGGACCAACTTCAAAACAAAATTGCACTTCACATGATTCACTCAATTGCAATACTTTCTGTACATACGTGGTCAGCTGAGATGGAGAAAATGTTTTCAAGGAAAGACGCACACACCATTTACGCAAACACATGCAGTTAGAGCTGTTATTGAGTCGAAAGTACGTGAGCTCGTTAAGGCTCGTTAAGGCTCGAGCTCGAGCTCGATTATCAGTGAGACTCGGCTCGATAGGCTCGAATTTGAGGGCTCGATGGTGGCTCGATAAGCTCGGCTCGATAATTGGCTCGATAGGCTCAATTTGTTATTTTAGTCTTTAATTGTAAAAGAGAATCGACAATGATTTTTCAATTGTCAATATAAAGTCAAGATAGTATTAGTGAATCCCTTTTCATCTAGTGGGGTATAATTGATTCCAATTATTTTCGAAACACATCACTAACACCATTCATTCCAATGATAATTGCATATATTGTTCGTATCCAATGATCAATTGCATATATTGTTCATTCCAAACCGTGAATTTCATTTAACCCGCCAAGTCATTAATAATTGAACATTCTTAGGTTCCGCTTTGTTGTCAAGTAAACAATTTTACAGTTACAAGTTGTTGAACATTAAAGTGACTAAGAATTAGCTAGAACCTTATGGACTAATGAAGAATATATGAATCATTGGCTAACTTAATACATGGAAGATAGTGCCATAGCAACTAAATTTAATTGGAGAATTGTTATAGAGTTCATTTTAACTGGAGAATTGTTATAGAATTTAAATCGAGCCGAGTTTAATTTAGAATTCATTTTGTTAATCGAATCGAGTTCGAAGTTCGCTAACGAGTCGAAGCCTTAACCGAAGCCGAAAAGTCTTAACGAGTCGAGTCGAAGTCGAGCCTTTAACGGCCGAAGCCTTTACGAGTCGAGCCTTGAAGTTTTAGCCGATAACGTTTATCGACCGATAACATTATCGAAATGACTCGAACTTCAGAGCTCTCGACTCGATAACAGCTCTACATGCAGTGGGCATTTCTGGCCAAAGATAACAAAAGTTACTTTTCTTCCTTTTAGTCCTTTTCCCCCCTGCTGTTACCATGAGGGCCCCACTTCACGGATGAAACTGAAAGTGTCAGTAGCATTCACATATGCTGACGGAAATTAAGTGCAAGTCTTTATCAACTATATTAATATCATAAGATCAATAATATTTACCAAATGTCTATTATTGCTTAACTAAGTAGCCATAAGTTAACGGTATTATCTAAATACACTTCCCAAAAAATAGAAAGCAACAAATCAAACGCTGTGGTTATATAACCCAAAAAAAAAAAAAAAAAGGCAAGGGCATACTACATCAATTTAATATTGGAATATGAGGCAGGAGAATGAGATTATTGTGGGACTATACGATCGATTACTGCATGAATTGTCACCCTTGGCTACATTAACATACTATGTGTTTTTTTTTTTTTTCTATACTTATGGTCAGTCAAGAAAGAGACTTTCACAAGAAAGACCAACTTCAACACAAAAAATTGCACTTCACATGGTTCACCCAATTTCAAATTGTTGCTGTTTGGATACGTTTTTTTTCAGTTTATTTCCCCTCCTACATCATTAACACATTTTTCAATCACCTTTTTAACTCACATACATTACATCAAAAAAGTGCTATAATATTTAAATAATCAAATAATTCCAAATAATAACATATCCAAATACCCTTTCCATACATAAGTGGTCAGCTCAGACGGAGAAAATGTTTTCAGGAAGCAGAACACTTTGCCACGAAGGGCAGTAAAAGATTGTGTGGAGTGGGCATATCTGGTCAAAGATAGCAAATTTATTACCTTTCTTTCTTCTGGTCCTTTTCCCCCTGCTGTTACCATGAGAGCCCCCGCTCCATGGATGAAACTTAAAAGTGTCAGTAGCATTCACAGCTGCTGACGGAAATTAAATGCAAGTCTTTATCAACTATAGTAAATATCATAAGTTTCAATAATGTTTACTAAATGTCTATTATTGCTCAACTAAGTAGCCATAAGTCAGCGGTATTATCTAAATACACTACAAACTGGGTTCCCAAAAAATAGAAAACAACAAATCAAACGCTGTGGTTATATAACCAAAAAAAAAAAGAAAAAAAGAAAGGGCATACTACATCAATTTAATATTGGAATATGAGGCAGGAGAATGAGATTATTGTGGGCCTATACGATCGATTACTACATGAATTGTCGCTCTTGGCTACATTAACGTACTATATGTGGTTTTTTTCAAAAAAAAAAATATATAGTATGTGTGTTTTTCTATTTTGTGATTTCAATGCATATGTCAGAGCAGCCCCCAAAAGGAAAAAAAAAAAATGGTGGGCTCACTGTAAATGTTTTAAAACTATCATTTATCTCCTTTAATGGATGAAGTTCCCTAAAAAAAAAAAATCCAAAATCCAAAATCCAAAAGGGTGATCCAAAATCCACCTTGTATGTTGTATCCTATGCTCTCGGAGCACAAAATGAAAGGAGACTTAGTATACAAGAGTGTTCAATGTATGAGCAAGTATGAAATGTGTGCAGATACAAATTGGAAGCACTAGTGTGTCTGTGGTTAAATTTGGTTCTTAATATCGATCAACGTCTCGGCAATGAAGAGATGCTAGGATGGTGCAGGTGATGAATAGTGTGGACCCAATGAATTGGAGAATCATTTTTATGCCAAGGTGATGAATGATTTTATGCAGATTCGGTCAGATTTGAATACAAGCTCAAAAGGGAAGGCAACATCAACATCAGACATTATGCCTTTCCATATGAGGAAATTCTACTTTAAAAAGGCTTCTCCTGCTTTCGCCTCCTTACACGCTAGTGACGCTACAGAGCCAAAGAAGGGCTCGAAAGATCGAAGATCAACCTCAGCAGCAAACCCGTCCTCTTCATCAGTCCCATTGACTCTATCCACCAGCGACCGCGCATTCACTGCACAGTTGAACGTCACAATGTCGTACCGCCAGATTCATATTAGTTGGTTGGAAGGGTACGGAATGTATACCATTGGCCAAAACATGCTTACCTTCTTCTTTTTGTCCTTTGCAATTTGCATCCGATTGATTTGTGATTGTGACGATAATCGTGATATATAAAATACAGGATGGCTTTATCTTCCTTGTTTTTCCTTTTGGGCAGAGAATAGAAGGTAGATATTTTAGTTGCACACATTAGCGGCCAAAAGAAGTCGTGACCATGGATTCGAGGCCTCACAAGTTTTATTTCCCTCCATTTGCATCTTGATCCATCCATTTCATGCAAGTACACGTGGACCTTGAGGAAATGCACGGCTCAAGATGCAAAATGGAGTGAAATGGAACCCGTGCCCATCTTGACGTCCGTGAAATTCCGTACACGGGCCCCCCTTTCTCTGACTCTGCTTGTTCCACTTTGTATTCGTATTATAGCGGAAAACAAATCCCACATCCGAGACTCGTGATCTGATACGATTGCTTCATCATTTACACTTTCCAGTTTCCACCCACCCACTGCTTCTTTTCTTCTCCACTCATTCCTTTTGCTTCCTTCTCTATTTAAACTCGGACGACTTCACTCAATCCATACCCCCACCAACAAAATCCCCTTGATACTTACATGGCATCCTCGTCCGCGCAGGGGGCCATGGGCGAGCGAGGAATTGCCTATTTAAGAATTGTGAATGCGATGAATGTAGTTCAATATGAGGGAGCTATGAACTTAGCGAGCTGGACAACTGGTGAGGAGTTCCAAGTGTCCATGGAAAATATAGTGTGTTTTGCTGTCAGTGCACATGCCACAATAACTCCGCCGGGTCGAAGATCGGAGAATTACATGCGGGAAGCTATGCCTGGTGCACCGCGAAGCGGCTGGTATGTCATGGGAGGAGCTCCATGGGCTGGAGACCCTCGCAACGCAAACACTGTTACGGAAGAAACTGGCACTGTTACTATGAGACTGAAGTCTCAAATAACTTGGTCCAGAGATGCTCAAGGGGTGGGAAGAAATACTCCCGACGAAGTCGCCAACATTCCATTCCGTGTCGATGATTGGGTGACTTTTGTCCAGAATGCTAAGTTTGTCGTTGCAAAGTATATCCCCACCGACCGTGAGTATGTCGACGGGTTGAACAGTCCTGAAGCACCAGCACCTTATTCTATGCGCCAAGCAGCTCTTGGGGCCCTGCAACCGGCAGGGGGCAGAAGTAACGGCACAACAGATGATAACAAACCTGGCACGGGATATAGCAGAAACTGCCCCTGCTGGTGGCGTTGATGCTTTTTTACGTGGCCGAACAGACGTGTCAGATGAGTCGGTGCAAAAAGCAATGTGGGACGGAATTAATGGAGCTGGACAAGGTGCGGCCAGGCGTCTCAGCGGCGGAGGCAATCAAGGTGGCCGTGGCTGATGAAAAATAACTTGCAACTTTTATGTTTATGTCTCTGTGCCTTCTTTTAGTAGTTTATTTGTAAGCATGTTAGTCTTAGTAGTTTTTTTGGCTAAGCATATCGTTTGTTTTAAGTACCTTTTATATTCCAAATTCTTCATCCTGTGACTTATAATGAATTGCTACCACCCTTTTATAATTATTTCATTCAACAAGAATGAAAAAAGAAAAAAAAAAGAAAAAAGGAAATCTGTTTAACATTTGTTAAGAGAATCCATCGCAGGCGTTAGCTCTGACACTGTGAGAAAGCTGAACTTGAGTGGCGTTGCCTGATTAGAGTACGTGGTTTGTTGTAACGTTCTATATTAATCGAGTGTGCGTACTTAATGCTAACAGGTCAATTATTGGAGCTCAATCATTTACATATTTATTGTGAAATATTCGAATTTGTGTAATGGTTTGATATCAAAAATTGTCTCAAAATTATAAATTTGGTAATCTGAAAGCATCGGTTGAGGCAAACACGTTGTCGTCCGACGGTATAAATGGAACGGAGCAGCACTATCTGACAAAAGTACGATATATATATATATATATGCAAGTGGCCTCTCGGAGTATTTCTTGGAAGGAAAGCTCGTCTAATTGGGCTTCAAATCTTCTGTCCCTATTTTTCCTCTGTCCTCTCTATCCCCTACACCACAACATGCCATGTGTCAATGTATTCAATTATTTCTAATCTTCTTCTTCCTAGAAATTCAAAGGACTTAAAAAATAAAGTGATTCTTATCAGTTGTTTAATCATCTATTGGAACTCAAATTTTTTTTTATCCCTTAAAGAATTTAAAAAACTCTTAATGCCAATTTATTTATATTTTTCTATTTTTTTCTTTTGTCAAAAGTAAGAGCCACAAAAATATCCATCTTTGTCTTTTTTTTTTTAAAGGAGAACGACAATATCTCCAAGAAAAAATGGAGAAAAAAGACGTTCCTTTATTATGTAAATATATTTTATATTAATTGACCCCCTATTTAACATCTTGTTTCAATCAACTGTTCTTTTTCTTTTTATTTTTTCTTATTTTTTGCAGTTGTTTCAATTCTTTTTTCTTTAAGAAAAAAGTTAGAATTTTATGGAAGTGATTAAGAAAAAAAGACTTTTCTCTAGAGTTGCCATTTAATTAAAAAAAGAAAAATAAAGTGAATTGGGCTTGAGTAAAAGATTGATAAAAACAAATAAGTATTTTGATTTTATCATCTAAAATACAATATATAAATCTAATAAATATTTGATTGCATAGACATGTGGCAGTTTTTGATGAAAGGGACAGACGGGATAGAGGAAAAATGGGGACAGAGGATTTGAAGCCATCTAATTGAACCCTTCATCTTCTGCCTCCGCTGTCCAATATCAATAATATCACTTAAAATAATCGACCAAGAACGAATATTTAACGCCAAGGAAAATGGACAGCAGAATTCTCCCAAAATTTTCTTGCTTGCATCATCAACACATTTTTCAACCACCTTTTTATCTCACACACATCACATCAAAAAAGTAGTGCTACAGTATTTTTTTCCAAATTATTATTTCAAATACTCTCTATCCAAACAAACATGCCACAGCCAGGATTTGGCTAATTTCTAAGAAAAAGGTCCAAAATGAAAATCATCCAGAAATTAGTGCTGGAGTATAAAGTAGGGTCACCAAACTCATATATCAATTTTGTTTTATATCCATTTTTTCCATTGTCGGAGGAGTTTAATTTTATAGAAAGCGTGCGGTTTTTCAAGATTGAAGAAACCGAACTGCGGTTTCTTCAATTTTAAAATTTTTTGAAGAAACCAATGCTGCTGGTTTTTCAATCTTGAGAAAGTTTCTTGATTTAAAAAAAAAAAAAAATCGGAATGTTGCACTTGAAATTCATGAACCCGAGCTTGCGAGATTCTCGCTGCCGCTCAAGTGCGATTGCCTTGGTATTTGTGCCTTTCCCGTGATTGAATAGCAAAGGAATCGGCGGTCGCGGATGACTACTACTTGACCGAAAAGCAAGGTTGGGGTTTAATGGACAACACGTGTCTCTTAGTTAGCATGGTTGAAATGATGGGTCCGTTTTCCCAACTTTCATTTCCAATTGAAAGCATGCGTCAACCACAAGGGACAAGATGGTTGTGTCTTCGTTTCATGCCAGTCGTGGAATGCATCGCGATTGATTGAGTGACATGCAATTCAACCGACACCTACTTCATCATTGAAGCATAAATAGAACTCTTCATACAATTTCCTCACAAAAAGCTTCCGATTCCTCTCGCCCTTTCATTCATTTCGTTCTTCTTGCTTATATGCCCAATGGATCTTGGCCTTAAGTGAAAAACAAGCCTCGGTGTTCAATTGTTTGACAAGAACTCAAGCACCTCGAAAGTGGCAAGAAGAATAAAAGGGCTGTCGTAGTCGATCAAAGGGCTAGAGAGTGAGTTTGTGAAGAAATCTTGGGCGTTGAAGGTTAAATTCATTCTGAGTTTATTTATTTAGGTTAAATTGCAATAGTGAAGAAAAGCTTATAAGTCATTAATTGATTCTATTAATTTCCTTGAAGGTCTTTCACTGTGAAAGAATGCAAGGGCTCTCGGGCTTAGTTTAGAAACCTTCAAAAGCTAGAGAAGAAGACGAGATTCCAATTGAACTATTCACGTAAGCAATTTGGATGCTTAATATTAATTCAAATGAAGTAGTATAAATTTTTACTTGAAGTAGTTTAAATGTTAAAGTGTTAATTGAAATGGAAATGTGTTATGTCATTTTATTTCTTGTAGTTACATAATGTTTAGTTTATATACATTTGTTGAAAGTTGTTAGTCGTTAGTTAAAATAGAGTATAAATATGAGAAGTTTCAACAATAATTAGCTGCTGTGTTTCTAAGAATTTATATGGACTTTCCAGATATACACATGTATAAAAATATAGATTTTTCAAAAAACTTAGAGAAACCGTCATTATTACGTTTATAATTTTTTGTTCAATAAATTATTTATTGAATACAAAAAATCGTGATAATCTCGATTGGGATGAGCTAATGAGGGAAAACATGCCCAACTGGTGAGCCATTAAAATACTGCAAATCATAATGTTGTTAGTCTAAAATCTAGGGCTAATTTTTAAAAAAGTGACAAAAATAAAAATCGTTCTCAAAAGTGGGGTATAAGGAAAGGAAAAAAACTTGTAAAGAAAAGAAAGCAAACAAATGAAGAAAGTATATTGTAGTATTTGGCCACCGGTGAGAAGTAGTTCAAGTGCACTTCCATTTAGGTTTCCATTTTTTTGCGTTAAGACATTAATTCAGGTGAAGAGTATTTGTAATGAACATTTATTATTAGTAGTAGTTGCCTTGCACTTTCCAGTTGTAGGAGTAGTTCCAAGATCAACAATGCATGGTAACAAAACTATTAAATTATATAAACCTTCCTCGAAATTATAATTTTGGTAACAAAAATAATAAATAATATATACTGTTGAAATTGAAATTATTATTTGGGTAACAAAACTATTTAATGGCAAAAGATTTGAGCTGGATTATCAGAACGCCTACTCCTTGAATTTGTGAAATTAATTTACTTGTTCATTAAATTGTGTTAAAAAATTTTGTATGCATGCACAACCTCACAAACTTAGTTTTAACGGTGAAGCTCTACTATTTTAAGCGTTCTATATTTCACACCTCAAAATCAGTACCATTATCTCAATTACCATCATTAATTACTAAATTGTAAAACTTACAAAGGAAAAGGAAAAAAATCATTTTAACTTAGAAAATAAATTTAAAAGTTATCGGTTGGTGTGGTTTGTCATATTTACATCAGGTTGGTATGATGATTGGACCCTAATATATTTGTCTAAACCCTAAACCCCAAGTAAAGGCGTCGGAATAAAGTATATTGGACCAAAACCAATTATGAGGACCTGAATATAAAGCGTAGTAACCGAACCGGATAAATGGCTTGGAAAAAAAGCGTAAATGGGCGTAAATTATCGATTTACTCATTTAAGCATAAATGTATAGTATTTGCCCGTAATTATCTGTTTAATTACCTCTTCCCATCAGACTTAATTTCACTAGGTTGTTATATTAGATTCTTACTGCATTAATTTGTTATATGCTCGCTACAATTGTATGCTAGATTCATGTTGAGTTGTATTGCATGGGTTGTTCTAAATTTACTCGCCGCCTATATCATCTGATGCATTATTGTTTTACCATATGCAATGATCTACTCTCTTAACGCATACGTACCAGAACTATTTGTTAATTTAGACAAGAGATGTCGAATCTTGCCCCTAGTGTTTCAATTTTATTGGGGAGGAAAAATTGTTGACAGCGGGATCTTTTGTATGACCTCCAAGGTGTAAGCTAATTCACGAATAGGTTATCAAGAATTGGTTGATAGAGTGTACACCCGCGCATGGGGCTACATAAGCGGAATTCAAGTTGCATTTGTGGTTTAGAAATTGTGTGGGGGTAGGGGCCTTTGCCTAATTCCGCCAGAGTTGAGTGTGAGAATGACATTGACTTGATGTACCACATGAAGTCAATGACACCAAAATCGGTGGAGATTTATGTGGAGTCGAGACGCGTCTCCACGAAAGCATGACTTTGTTGGTGGTTCGCCGTGGACTGATGCCAGTATTCTAGGCTACTCACTCGAATAATGACGGCACCATGAGCTAACAAGCGGTCCGCGGCCGTTCGTTTAGAAGCTCTAGGAACAAATAGCGCGCGAAATTCGTGATGCGCATTACATAGTGTCGCGGAATGCCAATGGATCGTCGATGCGTTTTATAACACCTCACCGACCATAATCTCGGGTAGCACCGCCATGGACGCGATCCGCGTTTTTGATAATGAACCCCTCCCCAACCAGTAAGATGATGCTTTAGGGCATTACAATGAAGAAATTGGTGAGCTTGAAATCCAACCAAGATCGCCGACGAGATAGACTAGGTCCGGTCCAAGCGGACCGCCATCCATTATTTTGAGCCCATCTGATTACACGCAAATGGTGTCAATGCAGCCATGAAATTTGATCCCACCCATAGCGGGATGTCGAGAAAAGCTCGAATGTGTGTGGATGATCGAGAATGTGAGCTGCGGGAATGGTTTTCGAAGTCAGAAACACGCTCACGATGCCGCTAAGTTGTGGTCGCATCGCTTAATAGTGGAGTATAAAGTGAAAGAAAGCAAACCAACGACCGGTATGTCCGGCAAGTCGGCGGGGAGACACGGGCAATTGGCGCCGAGGGCAACCTTATGATGCACACGTAACATGTGGAAGATAGTTTACCTTCGTGGGAACCTGAGCAATGATGCATCCGTGTGTCCAACAAAGAATGATCATCGTCACTGAGTGTTGACATCATTGCTGATTACATCATCAATCACATTGAAAATGGGCCCATTTCGATAAAGGAAATACATGTTAATTGCACCACTTCCACACCGATGTCTCATACAAAGGCATGGACGCAGGAGACGCATGTACATGCCATAGGACATTGTCTACCGGCCGACCGGCTCTTTCTATTGCTCAACTCCCAACCTATATGCTGGAATTGGTTACACGGCCGCTTAATCTGGAACGATTGTTGCTTGGGAGCACCATCCGAAAGCACAGCCTCAATAAAGCGGTGATTTTTTCACTATGTATTCCGGTCATTTGGACCGCGTGATTGAGGCATTTCATACATCTTAAAACCCCTGCCGTGGATGGCACATTCATGAAGGGGCCCCATGAGCAAGGCAAAAGCTCCTATGTGCACGGTTTCATGCATACAACCGCCAACTTCCGCTAGCCTTTGCACTTGTTGATGAGGGAGACCAACAAAGCATTTTTTCGGTTGGTCGTGGTTCATCATCAATTCCGCAAAATGTGTGTAAAGATGTTGAAAATATTTGTATTATCTCGATCGGGCACAAAGGAATAATTCATGCAATGAAGACCTTGCCGGAGTGGAAGGAACCCTTTGGAGTGCACCGGCATCTTGTTTGGTCCATGTACAAGCAAATTTCACACGTAAATTCAAGAATCGGCAGTCGCTACATGTCAACCTCGACTCTTTTCATAATAGCTCACCCTAAACCTTTTTCACTTAATATTTTCTTATTTATGTGTATTAGGCTTTAAAGATCTCATGCTGGCTGGCTACCTCGTCGCCTCAACCAACCGAAATATGAGGCATTCATGGAGCAAATTTGGTTAGCGAACGAGGCAGGGTCAATTGTTGAATGGTGGCTCAAACCAGGCAAGTAATGGCTCTATGTGGATGGACGGATATCGGTGGGGCCATATGTCGACTAACATGGCAGAGCGTTTTAACAATCTCTACGCGCAAAGCCCGGTTGTTACACCTATCAAGGCATGCGCTCAAGACACTTTCAATCGGAACGGATCCGTTTCATCGAACGAAATTGACCATCAGGGATAGACGCCTGCCAAAAGAAACGTGGGACATTTTTTTGTGGAAATGAGTTGAAAGCGGGAGACGATTTTCGGTTCAAATGTACGCACCAGAGAACGTATTCGCATCACTACCAGTACGCAAATTGCACCAAATCTACAAAGGTTCAAGTGCACATAAATCGCCCATTTTCGTAGAATCTTAAACCTCGCATACGTGGGCAAGTGGATCGAAGCTTGCTTCCCATGTTCGCATCGCTATCATTGCCGCTTGTTACAAACCGGCAACCGTAGCACGCGATCTGCGAATTATGTCCCACACGCCAGCCAATACAAGGCGGTATTGAGGCCAATTTTTTTCCGCCGGAGGACAACTCGGCCACCGGAACCCGCCATCTGCCTCAACTATGATATAATAGGATCAAGCGTAAGCATCCGGTCCCTGAGACGGTGCGAGAGCACGATATACAGCCCGATGGATCGCCGATGTTCGATACCGCCTCGCCCGTGCAGTAATTGTTCACAACCGGCACAATGCCACTAATTGTCCATACTCTAGTCATTTTCATGTGTAGAAAATGATTTATCTCGGTCAATTGTACCGCGGTACGCCGCATATGTTATTTGTTCCATGTGCAAAAAGCCGTGTGTCACATGTTATGCAACGAGTCTCAACACCTCCTTATAATCGTGCTATTTATAAGGCATGTGTGCCTTTATTTACTATCAACATTCATAATTGCAAGTTGTAAATTATTAAATGAATTAGTTTTGAAATAATAATGCTAACGCCCGGAAATTTTCTCAAGAAAATGGAGTGGTCGCTTACATCTACCCGGGCCGAGCCACAGGTAAATTTCATTATCGATGTACTTACTTACTGTGGATAAGCATCGTCCGTGAGCCTGTATTTTTAGGTGTTCGGGAGCTTAAGCCTTCAAGTATACATGGATTCTTTCAGACTTGTTAAGCGTGGAGTTTAATCCACGGATCTGACGTAGTATCGATCTGATACCGGATTTTGGGAGTTACAAGCTACTGAACCGACCATGGACCGCCTCTAATTGAGAGATGGGCAGACTCATACATTTCATCTACCTATGGGGAGGCTACTATTACCTTGCAGGATGTTGAGGTTTTATGGGGCTTACGAAGTTGGCTTCTACCACACCCCTTGTTGATCGGCATTGTCGATACCGTATGCAGGCGCTCTTATTGAGGAGTTATTGGGGTTTCGCACCCGACCATCCCGATGCGGATTTCAAGGATGGAAGGCTGTTGCGACTATATTACTGTTCTTGTACGCGCCACTTCCCCAATACGCTACTGGTGGAACTTGTTCAAAGATGTGCGCCGTTTCATGACCTATTTGGGGACATTTATTCTCCCGATACATGCTGAACGCATGCTGTCGGGCATTGGTTGCAATACGCTCGAGACATCAGGCTCAGATCGGTATAGTCGAGGAGTGCACGTTAGCCTGCTTGTATGACTCTTTATGCCGGCATCTAGAGCATCACATAGCTAGGCCATACATTGTTACCACGGGTAAGTAATCAATCTCTAAATTTTACTCGTCGATATTTATAACAATTTGAATGGTGCTTGATTTCTTAGATTTTTCTGGTATGTTTTTTTGCATAACTTTTCCAACGGTATGGGCATGGGATCTCCAGGATTCCCTGTCCGCCCCATTATTATTGCACCCGGCGCAGGTTTGACTTCCTAGAGGAGGTGGAGGCCAGGCATGGATCATAAAATACCACGCCTACGGTTTCACACTGTTTGAGACCAGCTCACCATGCTCCCCATGAGGTATTCAACCCACATTGAGATTTTTAAATCACGATTTTCGAATTGGGATGATCGTAATTTAATGCATATCTCAAATAATGATAGTTTATTTGGGAGCCATACCGGGATCTTATGAGCGTTTTCCTGCATCGCACGCAGTGACGATTTGGCGCAGACGCCTTTGATATTGGGATATCATCGAAGTTTCATTTGCATACGCCCGTGTTATGGCCTTAGCTATTTGTACCAGCCTATTCTGATGTGTTGACACCGTTGCTAAGTTGTATAGGTTAGCGCAGTAGCAAGACGGCCGGATGGGGTGATACAAGAGCATAGGACATGGATCAATTTTGGGAGCGCGCCAAGATAGATTCCTAGTTCATGGTGATCCATTCAATCCTGATAGGTTGGACACTTCTTAGGCATGACTTGGTATACGAAGTCGGACCAGATATTGGAGCTCCGCACACATGGACCCTCGAAAGTTGATGGCCACCGAGGTGATGCGGCTCGGTGCTCGGCCAATTACATTGGTTAGTTTATTAGTAACTCGCGCTTTTTAAATCACATCATTTTATTTGTAATAAATCTTAGTTCATTAACTTTTTCCACACTTTATACCGGACAAAGTTGATGCGGTCGTGATAGGGTATACTGGCCACAACGTTGATCCATCCGATCCGACTCATGGGAACATTCACATCTATACGATCAAGCATTCAAAGCCCGCATCATATGTGAATCGAGCGGCGAATGATGTGTGGTACATTTGATGATCTAGAGTCGGAGCACCTACCAACAGATGTCCACGTCCACAACGAACCCTGGCCGATCCCATTGAAGGCGGCCGAAAAGTGGTGGGCGAGGGCGCCGGGCGCGCGTACCTGAGTCAGACGAGACTCTTTCATGCGGGGAACGCCTTCATCCATACCGATCTCCTCCTCACCATACAACTGCATTCTCCATACATTCCTGGTTGCCACCATTCCCCTTACAACACCTGCTTTCATGCTGTTTTCTCGATATACCCAATGAGGTGACACATCTTCATCTGACATACATTGTTCCTCCGGCGATGACCCATGGGTGACAATTATGGAGATATTTTTACATTTTGATCACTTCATTGACTTTCTCTACTCGATCACGGAATTTTCAGGTCCGCTGATTTCTCTTGTCCTAGAGGAAAGAGCGCCTGGACGGTGTGGATCACCGTTGAATTTAAAGAAACGGTGTTGCTTGGATGAACACATGCAACCAAGGATCCGTCCGGCTCTACAAGTAAATCACCGGGGACAGTGGTTGGCGGGTCCATTGGAGGGTACCCTCTCTTCCACCCCACATGATAAAGGAAAAGGCATGTCCATCGATGAAATTCATGACTCGCATTACTCATTATTTTCTTTGAAATTTCTATGTACTATGCACCCTTTAGATTTTGTCCCTCACACTAATCATTTCTACGCCATCCAAATTTAACTGCATTAAATAACATAAGTATTAACCTTAACAATTTATAGAAAATTATCAATTTTAACAAAAGAGGAAAAGTTGTCAAGTGTAAGTATGTTACATCAAAAAAACCATGTCATATATCTTTTTTTATTTAATATGCAACCTAACCCTAACCAAACGTCACTACCACAGCTTCAAAACATATATTTTTTTGACATTATAAATTTTTTTCTATACAATAATTTTTCTATACATTTTTCCCCCGCATTTCATGTGCACTTCATTTTCTATTATCTTGTATCAAATAATTGTTACTCTATAGAATTTTCTTCAACTTCTAATAAAGTAATACCAGTCATATATTCCAAAATTTGCCAAATTTCATCTAAATCCTAAACCCTAATCCCTAAGCCCTAAACCCTAAACCTAAACAAAACCAACCCTTAACCCTATTCCTTAAACCCTAAACCATAATCAAATAACAACCCTAACCCTTAAACCTAAAATTCAATTTCAAGTTTTCGTTTTAACTTCAAAGAACAACATTAAAAGTATGCTGTTTTTTTAAAATCAATTTTTTGACTTGACACGCATAATCTCAAAATTGAAAATGAATTCATTTGAACGACAAAACCAATACTTGTCCCAGATTTACGCCAATTAAATCAACAATATGTCAAAATAACCCTAACCCTAAACCCTAAGCCCTCGAACCTTAAATCCTAAACTTCGACTAAATTTAAACCCCAAAAAATCATAACCCTAAATGCCTTAAACAATAACCTTAAACCCCAATTCCTGCACCCAACACCAAACCCAAATACCATAAACCCTAACCCTAACCCTAAAAAACTTAAACCCTAATTCCCTAAACCCTAAAAACCTAAACCCCTAATTCCCAAACCACTAAAGCGGGACTCAAAACGCTAAAATAACTTGCTAAAACCAAAAAAAAAAAAAGTACAAAGAAACCGCGAAATGGTCTATTGGTTTTATATAAGAAACCATGTAATTTTACATTTATGCTTCCTACTAATTTTTTTGAATTATTTTCAAACCTCAATTGTCAGAGTACCAAAAAAAAAATTGACAAATAAACCAAATGAAAGTTATATACGGTTTTATATTTTTAAGTAAAACCGCGAAGTTTGCATTTATGGGTTTCTCCTAACTTTTTTAAATTAATTTTCGAACCCAATTCATTGAAACCAAAAAAAAAAAATTTACCAAATGAACCGCTTAAATGTAAGTTCACGGCGGTTTTATATTTTAAGAAACCGTAACTTGATTTGGGGTTTTCAATTTTTTTAATTTATTTCAGAAACCGCTGTAATGAACGGTTTCTATTTCCTCAAGAAAACGACACCCGCAAGATTATGGTTTCACTTTTACATTTAAAATCTCGAAAATCTCAGTCGAACAAATAAAAAATTATGAAATAAAATAAAATTCACCTAAGAAAAGCTCCTGAAAATCATGGCGATTCTATTTAGTACTACATCATCCCCAACCCCACTTTTGAACCGATTTCCACCTACCACTTTTTTTAGAAATTAGCCCAGTTTTACTTGCACACCCAATTTTGATAAATTCTCATTAATACCCCGCTTTAGTCAAGTATGATCCATATCTAATTTTGACCTCGTATCTATATAAAAAAGCTAAGTCGAATTTAAAACTTCCAATGGTATTATCGCTTCCAAAAAATATATATGTCTCAAATAGTTTCGGCGTGATTTTGCTTAACTTGTTTCTGCCTAACCTTGGCTCTGTCCTCTATTATTTTGATCATCTCTCACACGCAAATTATAGTGTGGAAATTTGAAGTGCCGGTCAATATTTCCAGTACATTATTTCTTATTACTTGATCAAATCACAAGAAAATTTACATCTAGAGACAATTAAAAACCAAAAAAACTCATCAATCGCATCATCGAAAAGAGAAGAAACGAATTCATCTCAATTAAATACCAGGTCACTTCTTCTAGGTTTCCATTGTTGCTCCACCCCAAGATAGACGAAAGTAGATAGAGATACCATTTCCTAATTTAAAGGATAACAAATATTTTTTCTTTTTTCTTTTTTTTTTAGGAATAACAAAAGTTAAGATTGTCAATGGAGCGTCCTGACCCAACCGTACTAAGTGGTGTTTTGATAAAACTCAAATCTGAAAAAAGTTCCGTAAATCTGACGAATCAAATCAATTCATTAAGTGATTTAATTGTTAAGTATCATATCTAATACATTTAAATGTATATCACATTCAAGTGATAAGTGAAAAGTTTATCACCGATTTTGGCACAAGTTTTGCTCTAAAAAGATTCTCAAAGCAAGTACACTTAATTAATTCAGATGTTCTATTTTTTGTTATCAAATGCATCTCAACGATTAAGATCTGAACCCATTAAATTTAAGTGCTAAATTATGTTATCAAACGGGGGTTCATTTTTTCGGATTTGGAATGCAAACTAAATTCAGTTACTAGATCCGTTTTTATCTGCAAGCTTAATGGGTCGAATACGTAACACATTTCCGATCCATTTTCGACTTGAATTGAATTAGTATAAATATTCTTATAAAAAAATTATATATTTATTACAATTTTTCACTAATAAACTTTTTTTTATTAAAAAAGACTTTTTTATGAATCAAATAGTTGTTAGAATTCATCCAATTGTTTTTGTTAATATTGCTGATAAATTTTATGTAGAAATAAAAACTCTAAGGTGGGGCTAAAGCCACACCTCCACAATCTAAATCCATACTTTTATGATTAAGTTAACCAAAAAGCCCATAGCATTTATGGGGCTTGGTAGAAACATTTTAATAAAAAAAAAATTTTGTGTGAAAATAGATGGTGCTAATTTGGATCTAAAATTTATATCATTACGAACGGTTTTAAATTTTTTGATCTTTTTATTCACCTTGATGGCATTTATCTTTTCCTCTTATTTTGGTGGAGAGAATGCTTTTATCTCTTTTTTATCACATATGAGGAGACGAGAGATCTTTTTTTCCTTTCCTAAAATTGTGTTGACAAAATATTTTTATCTTTTTTGGCACATTGCACTTCAAACTTGATTGAAGTATAATTTTAAAAATAGTATTGGATCAATAATTAGGATGATGAAATCAAACAATTTTAATTAATTTAAATTTTTAAGAAAATTTTTAAACATCTTTTGTTGTATGAAAAATAAGTTTTTGTATTGAAAAAAGTTTCGATCAAACTCCTATAAACTTTATTGTCATCTTAATGTTAGAAATGTGGATTTAGACGGAGGAACTGTAGATTTAGTCTTGCCCAGGACTTTAGCAATCAAAAAATTATTCTATCAGATATATCCAACCTAGATCCAAACCAAGGCCCACATATTGAGATCCATTCAGATCTAATTATCGTGATACATATCAAATCTGGATCTGGATATTGAGATCCACTCTCCCTCACCCCTCTCCTCTCCTCTCCCTCCTCTTTCTCTCTCATCTCTTCTCCCTCTCTCTCTTCTCCCCTCGACCGGGAAGGAGGGAGAGAGGAACGGGGGAGGAGGATGGTGGGAGAGGAAGAGATAGAGAGAGAGAGATAGTAGGGAGAGGAGGAGGTGAGAAGGGTGGTGGGAAAGAAAGGAAAGCAGAGAGATGAGCTTGAGACCAGAACGAGTACTTCCATCTTCCTCCGCTTCTCTCTCTCTTGCTTTTCCTCTTCTTCTTAGTTCTCTTGTGGTTTCTTTCTCTTTTCCGTCATCCTCTCTTTGATTCTCCGTTTCTTCTCCTCTGTTATCTTCCTCTTCCTCAGGCAATAAGACTAATAAGGTGATTTTTTTTCCATTTCAATTATTTCGTTTAATTTTCTGCACTTGCGCAAGACTTTATCACCTCTCTCAGATTCATCCCCAACTTCCCATTCATATTCATAAGTTTCTACTGTTATAAGGTTGTCTTTATCCAAATTTTCCTTATTTCGTTTCATTCTATTGTTATTGAAGATTTCTTTATTTTTTTTTTTTGTTACCAAACCCTTATTTTATTTCTTTTATTGGCTTCTACTGTATTCCAATTGTTTTGTCTAGAAGTTAAAAAAAGTCATTGTTATTACTTTATCTTCCATTTTTGACAATTTGCTATATTAATTATATGCCAGTGAACCACAAAATTCAATGCTGATGGTAGAATTAGGAAATGAAGAGGTAATACTTTGTCTTTAATATCAATGCTATTTTTTGCCCGGTTCCCGCTTTTTTTTTTTTGGAACTCCAAACTTAGGGTTTCTCAATCTTTACTTTTACTACTATGCCTCCTACTTATCCTGTTTCCCTCTTTATCATTTAAGTTTTAATCAGATTCCACAGCTATTTCCACAAGGATATTTGAAGAATCTATCTCCAGACTGTCAGATTCTTTCTTGCCTCTTAATCTTTATTTCTTGGTTTTTATCCAATATTCGTCTGCATAATATCTTCTTAATATATTGTAGGAAGGATTTTTGTGGGATTTTGAAATGATCAAGGCAGCAGATCTGAAATCAGAAGCTGTGAGTGCCACTTTTGTTATGGATTTGGATTTCTTAAACATTCATTTTTTTTGGGAGTACGATTGGGTATTTTTACCTTGTGAGTTTGGTCAGTCTTCTTACATTTTCCTTATATTATTTTTTATGGATTTAGGTCTTAGTAGACACTCAATTTGTTTACTAGCAGATAGAATTCAATATTGTTTGAGAAGAGAGCAAGGGATATGTGAATCTGGTATTCTTCTATTTGCTTTTCTTCTTATCTCTTTTCCTACTCCACTACTATGTATTTGATTCTTCACCTGGAATTAAACAGTTAAATGTGCCTAAAAAAACTGATCGTCAACCTAACAAATTGGTTGTCTTGCTTTGCTGACACTTGAAATTTCAACTTAAATATTAGTTAATATATGTACAGAAAGTGGTTCGTCTAGAGAAGGTGATCACGTGGTGCCATGTCTCCTATTTGATGAAACTTTTGTGTGAACCCAACAATTATTTGTTTTAAATGTCCTTAAGTCATGGAGTATTAGTTTTGACAAATAGAGATTTCTGACAAATAGAGATTTCTGACAAATAGAAATTTGTAGTCTCCTGCCTCTCAAATCCCTGAATTAAGTTCCAATATCACCAGTGTTTAGAAGTTAGTTATTCAGTACTGACTGTGTTTTATCACCATATAGGTTTGTTGGTTAAGAAATTACTTGTTGATATTGATGGCATGTAAGTTTTTTATCTGCGTTCTGAATATTGGTTAGCCAATGCCACTTTCTAGACGGTATGTTAAGTTTTTTTATCTGTGTTCCTTTCATCTTTTGTTTATTTGTCTAAGTATTTTATTGTCGTCATAGGAAAAATAGCTGAAGTTGTTTTTTTTTTTTTTGGTTTTTAATGTAAAGGGTGAGACGGTATAATGGATGATTGAAGATGATGACAACACAAAGATCAAATTCTCTTTGCCTTCATTCTAAAGCTGCGGAAACATGTATGAGCTGCTTGTTAGGGTGATAATGACGATGTTTTCTATGACTTCTTCCTTGTTGAAGGTCTGGATGTTTATCACCAATGCTTCAATGGTTAGGACTTACAATCTCCCCCCCTCTCCCTCTCTCTCTCACACATGAAATTTGAGAGCACTTCATTTTTTTCATTTGTTACTTTATGTATATTATGTTGTCCTAAGTTGTTACTTTTTCTAAAAAAAACTTAACAAATACAAATTGTCCAATTTATTTGACCGAGAAAAATATTGCTTTCGTATTACTTGGACCTAAAATACTTATTTCCCAATTCAATCAAGATCTAAGATTTGTTATGTATCAACCCTGTTTTCGATTTCAAAAAGGAGCTTTTGGTTGATCTCAACTTTACTGATTGGTCCAAGATTGTATGTAACGGCCTTGTGCTTTTGCTTAATGAAGATGATGTAATCCATAGGCACTTCAGTTTGCTATGTCATTAGTCTTTTGAGTAGTTAATGTCAATTTGGTTAGGGGCTTGCATTTTTTCTTGGTTTAACAAATCCTATTAATGTTATTTTCTTTAGCCAGTCAGTGTGTATTGGTCCAATTTTGATGTGCCCTCATGATCTCGGCACTGGTGTCTAACTATGTGGAAGTGTGTGTGACCATTTGTAAACATATTCTTCTCACTACTTAATTAATTTTTGGGTTTTGTAAATGTGAAGTTATTAGTTGAAGTTCTTTTTACTTCACGGATTTGTACTAGTTGAAGCTGTGTGAGAAGCGAGTCTTGAAGATACTGAGTGAAGCTGGAAACAGCGCTCGCTTCCACTCAGAAAAATATCACGACATTGCTGGTGAGAAAAAGAAAAGGAATTGCTAGGCGTAAGCTGTAAACGATGATGCAATCATATTTGCATAATAATAGCCTGCCTGTTCATCGTTCAGAAAAGATTCTTAGCCTATTCCTAGATGATATCCTGACGTTAATTTTGTGAGGGCCTCAAAATTTATTATAAATATTGTTAATATCTATTATTTTAAATAATGTTATTATTGTTATTCATTCGTTTAATTATTTTAAAATTATATTTAAACAAATTTTTCAGAAAATTTAGATGAAAATTCAATTTATTCATTTATTTATTTAATTTCTTTCGTATTGAGGTGAATTGATTTTATTTCACCCCTAATTTATTGTAGTTTATCAATAATTCGTTTAGTATTTAAAATTCACTCTTTTATATTGATTAGACAGAAATTGAGAAAACACGCTTTCAAGGTAGAATTTCTGCAACGAGTGAAGTGGTACTGGAATATGGGATGATCACCGCAGGTTAGAAATGTACCCAGTAATTGGAAGTGAATTAAAAAAAAGAGTGATTAATTAGGATTTTGAAATCTTGATTAAGAATTGATTAACCTCTTCAAGTTTAGAATTTTATCTAGCATTCTTCCAACTAATCTCCTCCAGTTCACCTAAAATCTTTCTTTTCTTTTCCCTCCTAATCGAGATTGCCCTTAATCTCAAGCCAAATGAGGTACTAATTTTCCTCCAAATTGCTAATTAAGATTACTATTTAGAGTTTGACTTTGTGGATTGAAAGACAAGCTTGTGTCTTGTCTTTCTTGTCCCATTTAATACCCTTAAAATTGACCAAAAAATTTTCTCACCTCTCCCTCTCACCCATCTTTCTTCTTCTTTCTCTTGTTTTTCCATCAAAATCTTCTCCATTTTCCTCACTAAAAACCTCAACAAATCTTGCACTGTTGCATAAGTTTGGAGCTTGAACAAGGAGCTTGATGAGAAGTTTTGGTTGGTAAGCTTGAATTTTCTTGGTATCTTGCCAACTTAAGAGAGGTAACATCCTAACAACTTCATCCTTGTACCTTTTCTTCAAACCCAAGCATGAAAGTAGGACTTGGTGGTTGATAGGTTCTTAGAACCTTGATTGATGTTGATTATGTGGTTTGAGGTGCTGCTTCATTATTTTGTAATTTGATGATTATGATGAAAATGTGGGCTCTTGGAATTCCCACAAAATGTGTGAATTTGTCTACTAGTTGGATAAATGGTGATATATGTGATTATATGCTTGAATTTGTTGCTAAAAAGTTGGAAGAAAACCTTAAGGAAATTCGGCTAGAAGAGAGAGAATTTAGGGCTGAAATTTTCTGAATTTATCTTGATTTTCGTGGCTGAGATTTTGGCCAATTTGAAGGCTTAATATGAGCTTTAAATGTTGAAAGTTAAGTGGTTAAATTTTCCTACAAAAGCCCTTTAAAAGTCATAGCAAGAATGAGAGTTAGTTGAAGCCAAAATCTGAAATTTGGGAAAATATGCTGGCCAAATTTTGACTGCTTTTAATGCTAAAAATTGATATAATCCTCTATCCTTTTTGACCACCATTAGGCTTAGGAAGGTTAATACTAGTTTAGGTCCGAATTTGAGGCCAATCGGAAGTAGTTTAGATGTGTTAAAGGTGGAGATAAGATAAGGAAGTGAAATTTGCAGGTTTGAACAAATGCGAACCAGTTCACTTTAGGAGAGTAGAAAACTGCCTTCCCATTAGAATTTTTGGTTGAATTTTGGTATGAACCTATCCTATATATGGAAGTATTAGTGTACCAAATTTGGTGATTTTTTACCAAGAATTCGTCACTCAAATAAAGCCTTGAAATTTGCCCCTAAACTGGGAAACAGAAATTTCAGAATTTTAATCCCTCTGCTTGAACTGCTTTAATTTCACCGAGTGTCGAATTAAGTTCCGTTATGCGAAACTTTCACATATTAATTTAAAATGTATAAATTTGAGAGGCCAATTCTTTTCCTGTAATTTTGACGAATTTTCAAAGTGGGCTGGTCAAACCCGACGTGTCTGTTTTGGTATCGTAGTTCTTTCTCGAAAATCTGGGCAATTTCTGCCCAGAATTTTAACTGGGTTCCTTCTACAAAGTTTTAGAAATTTAAAAGAGGTTTCCAACGGTACCAAACTTGTAAAATTTGGACTCGTATAACTCAAGTTACGATTTTTCAAAGATTTCAGCTCAAAATGGAAGTTCATTGAACTTACTTGTTCTTAAACTAGGTTTAGACAATTAACTAGAAAACTCATTTCTTCTTTCCTACTTATTTTAGGGCATAAAACTTGAACTGTGACATGAAAATGGCTCAATTTTTTTCTTGATTTTGTGCCAACCTAGTGTTTCACTTGATTCTCAAATTGAGAATCTTGAACTTGACTTGAGTCTAATTGAGACATTTTAAAGACATTTATCAAATATTACCCTAGTGATTTGAATTAAAGTACTTGATCATTTCATGACTTGAAAATGTTATCTTCTAAATAAGGGTAGTGAGAAAACTACTAAACCTTGGTTGTATACCTAGGTAATTTGTACTCATATTTGTCTCTGTGATCAAGAAGATCCCGGAGAACTCGCATTGATCTCGCGGCTTTTGCTTTAGGCTCTTGACTTGGTTGAGTGTCAAATGCATGAATTGTTGAATTACCGACATGTTTACTTGAATATGAACTGTTGAGGCGAGAGTGTACTTTACCGTCCTCCTCTACTTGACTTGCATGAACATGACCTTATTACTTGACTTGACTTGAATGATTGAAAAGATTCATGACTTAAAGTTATAATTGGGCCCAAACCTTGGGATCCTGGGACCCGAGCAAAGGGGTGAAACTCGTGAACCTTAGGTACCGCTTCTTTGAGTTTGATCTATTGCGTAGGTCTGCTCGATATTTCGTTGTAGCTTTACCTTTTTACTTACCTGCTTGGTTTCGACAGGCTAATCGGAGGTTGTACCAAGTGGAGATTCTATGGACTTTACCTTGCTGTTTGGACTGAGAGTCAACATTTGGAATGGAATGGACTCAACCGCTTGATCTGTGGAAATTGGCTCCAGAGCCCGTGATCACCACTGTATTTTTTCCTGAGTAATCGCCACCTGCTCTTGCACATATTTAGATAGAGATGCTCAAGAGGTTCTCCCAAAGGCTCTCGTCTAATGTGACCCTCAGTAGTGATTCTGGGAATACTGATCTCGGGTGAAAAATTGCAATAGTACAAGTGAATGATTGATTTACACGCTTTATATCCAATTCTTACTAACTTTCCTAATTGCTTGATTATGTGCTTGCATGCCTTTTCTTGGCTCTTCATGGCGTTAGCTCACCCCATTTGTTTTCCTCAACAGGTTTTTGGGGATGGACCAGATTTTAGTTACTGTAGGTTTCTATACTCCATCTAGCATTGAAATGTATTGTGAAGTTGATGGTCGATTTTATTTGAAGTTTATATAATTGAAAATTTGAGAATTTACTCTTGTAAGCTAGTTAGATTTTTGGTTGAATGTTAAATAGGGTTTTAGAAATGAATTTTGTAATTATATTGTAGATTTTGTGTGAGTCCCGATGTAGAGCTAAGCAGCCGATACCCTTGGCTCTTGGAGAGGTGTGCACAAATTTAGAGAAGCCTATCCATGCTCGTTGGCCAAGTAATGCGGTATAAGAGTTAAGACGATTTGTGTCTTGTTAGATTGTGACTTTCAAGACCTCATCTACCTCATCCAATTAGCAACCCCTAACAAATTAAAAGAAACAGAAAAGGGATAACAGAACAGTAAATTGCTTTAAAGGAGATGTTTATTTATTTATTTATTTTACTTTCTCCAAAAAAAAAAATTACTTATATGCGATATATTTTTGTTAGCTATATAATGCACTAAAAATGTGCCTATTTTCTTGCAATAATTTGATTTTCTTTTTTGCTTATAATTCGTATGGTGGAAAAATACCACTTGTGGCTTCTCTAAGTATGCCAAGTACCCTAACATTCCAAATTCTTCTCAAAAAAAAAAATTACTTATATGCAATATTTTTTTGTTATTGACAAATTTTGATCATGATCATAGGACTGCGAACACTTGGAGCGATGCTAAAAAAATTTGCTATTATGCTTTGGTGCCATACATAACATCCCTATAAGAACAATTGTACGATTTAATTGATGGTTCAGATATTTGAGTACAAATAATTAATTCCAAGCTTGCTGCTCTTCTAATTCTATTGCTATAACTTCCTCCTCCTTTGTGAGTATGAGAACCCTTTATTTTCTTCCTCATGGCCTCATGGGTAGCTTTTTTTTCTTTCAATCGTTCTCCTCGGTCGTTTGAATATACTGCTAAGTGCTAACTGGATCGGGACTTAGTAAAATACACGTGAAAAGTGTTTTTAACCCAAAAAAAAAAAAAAAAAAAAAAAAGATACGCGTGACAAAACCAAACGACACAATAAATCAGTTTCCCACTTTTGCCTCTTGGACCAAGTACACTTCGGCGGTTCGGCCCACGTGGTCTAGATGGCTTACGGATCAAAACACGCTTTGTGGTCCATGTTCCTTTGTCCAATTCAATGTAGCCTTATTAACTTGTTGAACTTCCCAAAAAAAAAAAAAAAAGGGTTGGAAACGTTGAAAAATGAAATATAAAATTTGCCCTTATTAAATTTCTAATAATTCGAATTATTGAAGCCTTTATTTATATAGACTTTTGGGATATCCGTCGAAAAATAAAAACCCAAAAGTTTATTATTATTTATTTATTATTATTTTTTTTTTACTTTTGGGATATCCATCGAAAAATAAAAACCCAAAAGTTTTATTATTATTTATTTATTATTATTATTTTTTACTTTTGGGATATCCATCAAAAAATAAAAACCCAAAAGTTTATTTATTATTTATTTATTATTATTATTATTTTCTTTTTTTGTAATTGAAAGTTTGGGTACGCTCGGTTCTAGTCACCATCATAATTGACGAGTGTTTCAGGAACCATAACTAACTTATAGAAATTCTTACAAATCACCCATCAACACAACTCTCGCATTGGTAACGAGATTCAAACGCACAATCTTTTGTGAGAAAGTATCTCATCTTTATCAATGATAGCCTGAACTTGACCAGGGTAATAGGTATCCATATGTTATTTTGTTGGGAGGAGGAGAGCTTTACTTCTGGTATTTCTCGAGAAAATGAAATTTGTTTCTTTTTTGGATTGTATGGATGTGACAATTTTTATGACTTCAGGTGACATGGAATTAAAGCAAAACAAATCACTTCCTGCTGAAAGGCAAATTGTAACAGCAGATCCTGATATTGCCACGGTATTTATGACTTCAATGTTACTGTGAACTGAATTTGCTAAATGATTATTTAAAATAGTGATATTATGTTAGACATCTTGCTTTGCTATCTTCTTTACGGGAGAGGGCTATTGATTTAATTTTTATTCAATTTGGCAATCGCGTGGTTAAGATTTGGAATATTTAATGTGCAGATTTTTGCATTTCTTTGAGTAGTATCTTCACATGACAGAGTCTTTTTCCCCTGGTCCTTTTGATACTAGGTTGAGCTCCAGGATGACGATGAGTTTCTTGTTCTAGCCTGTGATGGGATATGGTAGGGCTTTTCCACTTGGCTCTTTTCTTTTTCATAGTTATAGTTACTTTTCTTGATAATCTATTTGACTTAAAAACTTCCTCTAAAGGACTCTGAGCCACTGGTTTTATATCAGGATAAGTTGCAATTGTCTGTAGTAGCTAACCTATGTATGTCATGAGCTTGCTGCGTTGCACTGCTGTGTTAGACTTTCATGCAGAGGCAAAAATAGGTTATATTTGTCTGAATTTGGTAGGTCTCTAATTCAGAGATCTTACCATAGTGCTCTAGGTAGAAAACTAGTTAGCACTGATTTGCTTGCAAAAGATTGAAAACTCTTAATTCTGGCAAAAGAGTTATATCTTCTCCTTGCGAAACGTAGGTAAAATAACTGATACATAGTGCATGATCTTGTAACATGTCATCTCTGATTAGAGTAGTTTGTAATGAAATTGACAATATCAAACCCATCTAACTGCTAATTCATTTCTTAGTGATGTAATTCATCAACCTATGTTCTGAATTTTTGTCCCTAAGCATTAAAATCCTGCAACCTTTTTCCCTTTTTTGGCCCTTGAAGTGCATTTGGCCCTTTAGCTTATTGTACGTATTCTGTACATAAATTAATGTCTACTTTAAACATCCGTATCTATTATTAGTTTCTTTCAAGTTTAGCATGAAAATTACAATGTGAAAATTGGACCTCAAGATGGACAAGTACAATCAGACACTCGACTATTTTGCCTCCACAGCTTTGGTTGATGGCATTGCTCTGCATGCCCTGCTGAATGTTAAAGTTCTTAATTCATCCGTTTGACTTGTTATGACATGGTTTGCCTTACTAATTATGTATCTTTTTCTGCTAGGGATTGCATGTCAAGTCAACAGGTAGTGGACTTTGTTCGAGAGCAGCTGTATTACGTATGTCTTCTTTGTATATTTCAATAATGCTGTTGACAAATTTTGTAAAGTAAAAGTCATTTGATGACACGATTGTTGATGCATCCGTGGTATTTTTACAAATTATTTAGGAGACAAAGCTTTCAACAGTGTGTGAGACGTTGCTTGACAAATGTTTGGCACCAACAGCCGGTGGGGAAGGTTGTGACAACATGACCATGATACTTGTCCAGTTCAAGAAACCTTTGAACCGTGGTGCTTCTTCCCAGGATCATCCATTTCCTTCTGATCAGCAAACTGAATCTGATCAGCAAACTGAATCTGATGAAAGACCCTGCAGAGATTGAATCCAATTAACAGCAAGCAGATGTTGAATGGAGTCAAGGTTAATGCCATACTGAGTCATGCAGAAAGTTGATAGTTCATGTGATCTGTAAATTTGGAGACTCTTGAAAATATTGTGTTTTTAGGAATTTTTGTACGTATCCTGTTCGATAACAAGATCCAGTTGTTAGGGTGGATTTCCTTTTTTACAGTGCATATCTAATGAAACACTTGATGGTGAAGGCTGTTGCTACAACGTTAGATCTGTTGTGCCATGGTTTCCTAAAACGTTAAATGTCATTCCGTCCTGTCATTATGCTTTGGGGGAGAGGATCGGCATGTCACAAAGCAAATACTTGGCTAGTTTTACCGTAAAAGGCAAGCATGTCAATTGTGTTGGAAGGTTGTAGAGAGCTGATGTTTGAATTTGCTTAGCATGAGCTTGGGCATGTCACCGACAACATAAATAAATAACGGGAGCAGCAAAATATTGATCTGATAAGCGGGTATGAACAGGGGGTGCAAATGAATAACGGGCTTGAACTAGGTGTATAATTCATGAATTTGGAGAAGCATTCATGAAAAAGAAAAAGTAAACTAGGATAGGTTCTCAATCGCCCTAGTTGCTTTACAAGGCTAAATTAGAAGCACAGACGAAACGGCAGAAAACATTTAAATTTAAGCTCACAGAAATCAGAATCTCCCTTCCCCAAACATTCGTAATGTCATTTGATTCTATCTAATTACTATTTTGTTTATACACTTGTTCAATCTGAAGAGTTCTGCATTGGATTATCCATTTATACACTTAATTAATCAGAGGAGATATGCATTGGATCAGTGGATAATCTGTCCATTCTCGAAGGTCATTTTATTCCATCTACTGCCTATCCCATCATCGATATTCCTCTTTTTGTACAATACATTTTCACGATGAGAATAGAAAGTGGATCATATTTAGATATCAGTTCTTCATATAGGTACAGAACCATTTTTAGGATGAGAACAAAAAGTGGATCATGTAGATATAACCTATTTAGACTAAAAGCCCAAATTTGAGTAGATTAATCTGTCAGAGAGAGAGAGGATCCACATAACATCATTTACATTCAATCTGACAATCCATGGTCATTTTGATAGCAGATATTCATAAACTCTCAAAAGGCTACCAAAGTGACAGAATCCAAAAAACATCATTTATATCTTACCCCATAATCCATGACCATTTTGAAAGCATACTTGCCTAAACTTTTAAAAGGTTTCCTAAATGAACACCTGCCAGTCAACTAAATGATCCACAAGATAACTACATAATTATCTTTCAAGAT
Organism: Gardenia jasminoides; assembly: GCA_013103745.1. Lineage (NCBI taxonomy): Eukaryota > Viridiplantae > Streptophyta > Magnoliopsida > Gentianales > Rubiaceae > Gardenia > Gardenia jasminoides. Next base: position 79,229,638 of record CM023103.1, read on the forward strand.
AACCACACAACTACTGGATAACATTGCAGCAGTTGATAACTAGCCATCAAAAAGCCACTTTCACAGCCAGCCATTAGATATTAAAAGTTCCATTTCCAGCATAACAGTCAATTACCCAAGTATCAAAACACAACAGAGTTGGTGATCGCATCAGCAACAAAGACATAAAACTACTAAAACTAACATGCAAAAATAGACTACTAAAGCAAACATGCTCACAAATAAACTGCTAAAATTAAAAGGCTCCAATGAAGGAGCCTCCAAAGATAGAAATATGCAATCTAAAGTCTAAACCTTAACAACATTGTAAATTATCTGAAAGACTCCGAAACGCACAAACCTTAACATTGTAATAATTTGCAGATAATTTGCAGTTTTTATGTTTATGTTTGTGCATTTCGGAGTCTTTTAGATAATTTACAATGTTGTTAAGGTTTAGACTTTAGATTGCGTAGTTCCTATCTTTGGAGGCTCCTTGTAACGGCAGGATAGACAATAACAAACCTGACACGGGATATTGTGGAAGTTGCCCCCGTTGGTGGCGTTGAAGCCTTTCTACGTGGCAGAGAAGATTAAAAGGCTTCAACGCTTGGAATATCCCGGTTAGGTTTGTTATTGTCTGTCCTGCCATTACTTGGCCACTTCCTCTTCCTGTTGCATGGCCCTAAGAGCTGCTTGGCGCATAGAATAAGGTGCTACTGCTTCAGGACTACGCAACCTGTCGACATACTCACGGTCGGTGGGGACATACTTTGCAACAACAAACTTAACATTCTGGACAAAAGTCACCCAATCATCGACACAAAATGGAATGTCAGCAACTTCATCTGGGTATTTCTTCCAACTTCTTGAGCATCTCTGGACCAAGTTATTTGAGACTTCAATCTCATTGTAACTATGCCAGTTTCTTCTATAACAATGTTTGCATTGCGAGGGTCACCCGCCCATGGAGCTCCTCCCATAATATACTAGCCGTCTTGAGGTGCACCAGCTGCAACTTCCCTCATGTAATACTCGGACCTTCGACCCGGTAGAGTTAATGTGGCATGTGCACTGATAGCAAAACACACCATATTTTTCATGGACGCTTGGAACTCCTCACCAGTTGTCCAGCGCGCTAAGTTCATAGCTCCCTCAAAGTGAACTACATTCACCTCATTTACAATTCTTCGTGGGACTGTGACCCGGTGCGCTGACGAGGATGCCATGTAAGAATCAAGGGGATTTTGTTGGTGGAGGTGAGGATTGAGTGGAGGAGTCCGAGTTTAAATAGAAAAGGAAGCAGTAGGTGTAAACGATGTAGCAATCTTAGTTGCGTCTAATTTTGCAAAGTGAAATATAAAAAGATTCAAAATTCTTGTGCCTTGCCCTGGTGTTAATATTGGTGGTAATATTGTATAGATAATGGCATTTGACGTTCAACCTCAGACGGTGGTGGGGACACCAAACACACTGCTGCATCAAGTAACCGTATGGGGATAGAGATGGAGACCACATGGAATGGACTTGAGGCAACCATTGTTGTGGTATAAAAGCCTTCTTAAAACTCACAGACTTGGGATTGATTGCAGCATCAACAAGCAAAGACTGCAGCGGTGGTCATCCAACCTCTTTAAATTTATACTAAGCCTCTTTTCTCCCCTCACAGTTGGAGTTGTGTTAGATAGTCACACAAAAAAAAAAAAAAAGGAATGGACTTGAGGCAGGGGGCCCGCCCTCAGAAGATTGAATTCAAAGCTGTTTCGTGGTCCATTGCTGCAGCCTACAGTACAGCCCTTAGGAACTGTTTTGTAGAGTCTCACGCTCGAATTCAGAACATCAATTCCATAATTAATCGGAGGGCTAGCTAAAGTAGCTTAAAACGATGAAGCGATACTACATTTCTTTTTCTTTTTTTTTGACATGTTAAAATTGAGAGCAAGTAGCAACCTTTTTCTTTATGGTTTTTTAAATTTTTTTTTAGAACTTAAGAATCAGCGAATGGGTAGGAAGATTTGAATTCGAGACTTTTAATTTAGCAATAAAAATTTCTTTTTATGGTCATCAGTGTAGATATTTGGCAAATGAATTAGCTCAATTTTTTAGACAAATCATCTACCACTAAAATCCACTCCGGGGGGGGGGAATTTAGTAGATCTTCTAAGGATAGCCTTACCACATGCTTAAATAACTGAATGTAGCATGTTAAAAAGAATTTCGTATGTTTATTTATTATTCTCTGCCCAAAAGGAAAAACAAGGAAGATAAAGAGTCATGTATTATATATATGTATGTATGTATGTATAGAATAATAAATGAGTTACGGGACTTTAAGTTGAATTTTGATATGCAAACCGGTATATCTCTTTCTCATTTTGCATTAATCCCTTTTTTTTTTTTTGGGTGTGGGTGAGCGCTTGTGACTAGTAACATACTCAACACTACTAGGTAGATAGAGATGCAAAAGACAGAAATGAAAACAAAAAGTTAAGAAAGATAAAAGGTTTGTGCATTTGCATTAAACTGAGACTAATAAGGAAATTATAATGAACAAAAAATTAGTGACTGAAGAGCTTAAAGTACAATATAGAGAACATGACATCATAAGCAAGACTAATTAAGATGTGTCTTAGTAATAACTTACACTATTATCATAACCAAGACTAATTAAGATGTGTCTTAGTAATAACTTACACTATTATCATAAGAGTCATAGGATTATCTTTTATTTTTTATGAACAACAAAGTACTCACCATAATAAATGAATCGGACAATACAAGATTGTGACGTTCTGTGAAGACAACTGTGCAGTGAATGCACGGCTCCTGGTCTGCCCATAGATAGAGTCATGGGCGGGTCATGAGACTGATGAAGAGGACGAGTTTGCTGCTGAGGTTGATCTTTGATATTTAGAGCCCTTCTTTGGCTCCGTAGCGTCACTAGCGTGTAAGGAGGAGAGAGCAGGAGAAGCTTTTTAAAGTAGAATTTCCTAATATGGTAAGGCATCCACGTGTCCCAATGTCTGATGTTGATGCTGTCTTCCTTTTTTAAGGTTGTATGTAAATTTGACCAAATCTGTATAAAATCATTCATCACATCGCGTAAAAATGATTCTCCAATTTATTGGGCCCATAGTACCATTCATCACCTGCACCATCATAGCATCTCTCCATTGTTGAGACGTTGATCGATATTAAGAGCCAAATTTAACCACAAACACACCAGTGCTTCCAATTTGTATCTGTATACGTTTCATACTTGCTCATACATTGAACACTAGTATACTAAGACTCCTTTCATTTTGTGCTCCGAGAGCATAGGATACAACATACAAGGTGGATTTTGGATCACCCTTTTAAATCTAAAAAAAATGCAAATATGGGCAAGCATGACCAACAGTACAAAGCCCCGCAAAAATCCGACTCTCTGAGAGAGAAACCAAATATTAACTAATCTGATGAAATGAGTCATGGCCCATTCAACTTTGGATTTTTGGGAGTCGCTCCGTTGCCACAGTTGCAATAAGATCCTATCAGATTGGGAGCACACAGCTTACCATTACAGCTCCAAAAGCAAATGATGGATGGACTAACAAAACCTCCCACATCAATGGGAGGTGGCATCAAAAGTTTCGCCACCCCAGAAGATGTAGATAAGTCATATAGCACCAGTCTTTTAACTGGTTTGATAGCAGTGTTTCACATTGGACACACAGGCTCCTTGTCATAGAAGGAAGCTGTCAAGAAGGACAACTTACCAATGACAAATGGGGAGGTTCAGCAGACTTCCAGCCAATAAGGCATAACAGCTACAACACAAATACAATTCCAAGCATTTGTGGAAGAAGTTAAAACTTCAATATCCATCATCCCATTGGAGTCTGCAACCCTAATAACTTTAAAATTAAGATTAGTTATGGATGGTGGAGAAGCACATTGTTTTCCCACTTCACATAACAATGCGACAGCAACATTAACATAAGTCTTGTGAGATCTTGGAAGCCTTCGAAAATCCCTTGTAATAGGGTTACAAACCAAATACTCCATATTTTCCTCCATCTCAGTGCGGTTCAAGTAGAGAAGGAATCGGCCAGAGGAGTCAACAACACAAAACTTTCTATCAAAAGATGAATTCCCTACTGCAACATCACTCCCAAATAGCCTACCAGCAACAAAATCACTTTCATAAGACCCACCAACAGTAGTAACAAGAAACTTTAAAACTTGGTCAAACGGGATACCTCATTTCCCATCCTTTAAATCCGTCCCTTCACTGGACATGTCAAAGAATCACGTTACAAAGATTCTGCTAAGCAACAAGTACCAAAACAATTTGAAAAGCGACGGATTCTGTATGACGGCAAAAGACCCTTAAAATAGTAGAGTTAAAATGTCCGAATATACATGTTGGAAACACAAGCAAAAAAATTTACAAAAAAAAGAAGGAATGATTTATCAAATGGTAGTATGATATATTGACTTGTACAACTCATAGTTAAATTTTATTAGCTGATCTATCTTTCAATTTTGTTGTCCAAAGATTTTTCCCACATCAACAATATCAAAGGAATAAATTTATCGACTTCTGATAGATGAGTATTTCATTTCTTGATGCATGCTTGGTCTTTATGTTTTGTGTGCCAAAGATACTTATTTTGATCTCTTAATGCCAAATCATGGTTGTCATGAACTTAAAATTCAATTATCTCATCTTGAATTACTCTAAAAATAGGTTATATGTATATAGGATTATTAGAATATAATGTCGCCGCAATTTTAGTCCCATGAGAGAATATGAATATAAGAAACTACCAGCTTTCTATTTTGTTAAAAAGGTGAACCCAGCACTAACAATTAAAAAAAGACAAATATGGTGATTTATATTAATAACTAAGCAAAAGTTTGGTTCAAATTTTAACAAGGTGCAACTCCAAATGCCACAACTATAAGTTAGCCCAATTTTATGGCTCTCAGATGAAAAGGAAACCAAGTTAACAATAGGTTTGAATTTGATTTCTTGTATCAATATCGAAACGACAAAAATGGTGATGTATATTAATAACTAAGCAAAAGTTTGGTTCAAAATTTAACAAGGTGCAATTCAAAATGTCATAAGTATTAGTCAGCCCAATTTTATGACTCTCAGATGAAAAGGAAACCAAATTAACTATAGTTCTGACTATGATTTCTTTAATTAATGTCGACTTCGGAACTTCAAAGATAAGGCTGATTCACCAAGAATTGGTTGTAAGACCAATCAATCAGTGAAGAAATATATTTGAAAATGGTTACCGAAGAAATTTTACAAAATCTAAGAAAATTCATACTTGTTGGTGAAGTAATGCGGTTTAAGAGTTAAGACGACTTGTGTCTTGTTGGATTGTGACTTTCAAGATCTCTTCTATCTCATCCAATAAGCACTCCCAAACAAATTAAAAGAAATAGAAATAATAGTTCAAACGGAATATAAATAAATCATATATCAAAGGCCCTATTGCATGCTAAAATAATACAAATATCACAACTATTTTTAAAAGAATCAATACATGCTTAGCTAAATTGTTTCGTATATTACGTCAAAAAATATACTTAACTACAATAGAATTATTCAATCCCAGAGGCATAAATTTTGTTCTTCAAACGAGAATAAAGCATAAGAATAATCTCGAGTCAAATTTTTCTTCACCTAGGTACAGAACACCTTGTAGTCCCATTTTTAGGATGAGAATAAAAGGTGGATCATGTACGCATTGTCCACTTAAACTAAAAGCTCAAAGTTGAGAAGACTAATCTGTCAGAGAGAGAGGATCCACATAACATCATTTACATTCAATCTGACAATCCGTGGTCATTTTGATAGCAAACATTCATAAACTTTCAAAAGGCTATCAAAGTGATAGAATTCATAAAACATCATTTACATTTCAACCCATAATTCGTGACTTTTTTGGTAACAGATTTGCATAAATTTTTAAAACACTACCTTGGTAAACAACTATCGGTCAACTAAATCATCACAAGATAACTACATAATTACCTTTTAAGATAATTACAAAACTATTTGATAATATTGTAGTAGTTGATAACTAATTCAACCACCGAAAAAGCTACTTTCACCAGCCAGCCATCAGATAATTAAAAGTTCTATTTCCAGCATAATAGTCGATCACCCAAATACCAAAACTGCAACAAAGTTGGTCACAAAGAAATTTGATCAGATCGAGCTCGCGCATGAACAACAAAGTCACTCACTTGAAGTAGAGTTGGTCACATCCTCTCAACATGCCTCCTCCGACTCCCAACTAAGTGCTTCCTTCTTCCAGCACACGGTAAAAAAAACCAAGAAAGAAAAATATACAAATAGCAATTACGGATCAAATAGATAAAAACCATGGGCAAAATGACGATACTAGCCACCGATAAATCCAACTCGGGAGAAACACAAATATTAACTAATATGATGGAATGAGTCATGGCCCAGTCAGCATTGGATTTTTTTGAAGTCACTCCGTTGCCACAATTGCAATAAGATCCGATCGGATTGGGAGCACATCAGATTACCATCACAACTCCCAAAGCAAATGATAGATGCACTAGTAAAACCTCCAACATCATGGGAGGTAGTATCCAAAGTTCCACCACCCCAGAAGATGTAGAGAAGTCATACACCAGCAGTCCTTTAACTAGTTTTATAGCAGTGTTACACATTGGACACACAGGCTCCTTGTCATAAAAGGAAGCTGTCAAGAAAGATAGCTTACCAATGACAAACGAGGAGATCCAACAGACTTCCAGCAAAAAAGGCATAGCAGCTACAACACGATCACAATTCCAAGCATTTGTGGAAGAAGTGAAAATTTCTATATCCATCATCCCATCAAAGTCTACAGCCTAATAACTTTAAAATTAAGATTAACTATGAATGGTGGAGAAGCACTTTGTTTTTCCACTTCACATGACAATGCTACAACAACATTAATATAAGCCTTGTAGATCTTGGAAGCTTTTGAAGATCCCTTGTGATAGGGTTACAAACAAAATAATCCATATTTTCCTCCATGTCAGTGCGGTTCAAGCAAAGAAGGAATCGGTCAGAGGAGTCAACAACACAAAATTTTCTATCAAAAGATGAATTCCCTACTGTAACATCACTTCCAAATAGCCCACCAGCAGCAAAATCACTTTCAGAAGATCCACCAACAGTAGTAGCAAGAAACTTTAAAACTTGGTGAAACCGGATACCTCATTTTTTCATCCTTAATTTGTCCTTCATCTGGATGTGTCAAAGAATCTCATTGTTAAAAGATTGCTAAACGAGGTGCAAAACAATTTGAGCAAAGAATAGATTCGGTATGGTTGGCAAAAGACCCTTAAAACAGTAGAGTTAAAATGTCCGAATCTACATGTTGGAAACACAAGAAAAAAAATTTAAAAAAAGAAGGAATGATTTATCAAGTGGTAGTATGATATATTGACTCGTACAACTCACAGTTAAATTTTATTAGCTGATCTATCTTTCAATTTTGTTGTCATAAGATTTTTCCCACATCGACAATATCGAAAGGAATGAAACTTATCTGACCTCTGATAGATGAGTGTTTCATTTCTTGACGCATGCTTGGTCTTTATGTTTTGTGTGCCAAAGATACTTATTTTGATCTGTTAATGCCAAATCATGATTGCTATGAATTTAAAATTCAATTATCTCATCCTAAATTACTGTAAGAATAGGTTATATGTATATAGGATTATTAGAATATGGTGTCGCCGTAATTTTAGTCCCATGAGAAAATATGAATACAAGAAACTACCAGCTTTCTATTTTGTTAAAAAGGTCGAACCCAGCACTAACAATTAAAAAACGACAAATATGGTTATTTATATTAATAACTAAGCAAAAGTTTGGTTCAAATTTTAATAAGGTGCAACTCCAAATGCCACAAGTATAAGTCAGCCCAATTTTATGGCTCTCAAATAAAAAGGAAACCAAATTAACTATAGTTCTGACTATGATTTCTTGTATCAATATCGACTTCGGAACTTCAAAGACAAGGTTGATTATTTGAATTCACTTGAAATTGGTTGGACAAACAATTTGTAAAGAAATATATTTGAAAACGGGCACTAAAGAAATTTTACAAAATCTGAGAAAATCCATGCTTGTTGGAGAAGTAATGCGGTTTAAGAGTTAAGACGACTTGTGTCTTGTTGGATTGTGACTTTCAAGACCTCATCTATCTCATCCAATAAGCACTCCGTAACAAATTAAAAGAAATAGAAATAATAGTTCAAACGAAATATAAATAAAACATATATCAAAGGCTCTATTGCATACAAATATAACAACTACTTTTAAAAGAGTCAATACACGCTTAACTAAATTGTTTTGTATATTTTGCCAAAAAACATACTTAACTACAATAGAATTATTCGATCCCAGAGGTATGAATTTTGTTTTTCAAGCGAGAATAAAGCATAAGAAAAATCTAGAGTCAAATTTTTCTTCATCTAGGTACAGAACATCTTATAGTCCTATTTTCAGGATGAGAACAAAAGGTGGATCATGTACGTATTGCCTATTTAAACTAAAAACCCAAAGTTGAAAAGACTAATCTGTTAGAGAGAGGATCCACATAACATCATTTACATTCAATCCAACAATCCATGGTCATTTTGGTAGCAGACATTCATAAATTTTCAAATGGTTACCAAAGTGATAGAATCCATAAAACATCATTTGCATTTCACCCTATAATCCATAACTCTTTTGGTAACAAACTCGCATAAACTTTTAAAACGCTACCTTGGTAAACAACTACCGGTCAACTAAATCATCACAAGCTAACTACATAATTTCCTTTCAAGATAATTATAAAACTATTAGATAACATTGCAGTAGTTGATAACTAATTCAGCCACCGAAAAGGTTACTTTCACCAGCCAGCCATCAGATAATTAAACGTTCTATTTCCAGCATAATAGTCGATCACCCAACTATTAAAACACAACAAAGTTGGTCACAGCAGATTTGATAGAAACTCAGTAGCAATCACATGAACAACAAAGTCATTCACGTGAAGTAGAGTTGGTCACATCATAAAATGACTCCTCAACATGCCTCCTCTATTAGTCCCAACCAGGCAGGCTTCCTTCTTCCGCAGATGGTACCAAAAAGGTTGACAAGAAAAATATACAAATAGCAATTGCGGATCAAATGGATAAAAACCATGCAAATACGGGCAAGTATGACCAACAATACAGAGCACTGCATAAATCCGACTCTCTGGAAGAAACATAAATATTAACTAATATGATGAAATGAGTCATGGTCCATTCAACTTTGGATTTTTAGAAGTCACTCCATTGCCACAACTGCAATAAGATGCGATCGGATTGGGAGCACATCAGATTACTATCACAACTCCCAAAGTAAATGATGGATGGACCAGCTAAACCTCCCACATCAATGGGAGGTGGCATCAAAAGTTTGGCCATCCCAAAAGATGTAGAGAAGTCATACACCACCAGTCCTTTAACTGGTTTTACAACAGTGTTGCATATTGGACATACAGGCTTCTTGTCAGAGAAGGAAGCTATCAAGAAGGACAGATTATCGATGACAAATAGGGAGGTCCAGCAGACTTCCAGCCAAAAAGGCATAGCAGCTATGACAGAATCACAATTCCAAACATTTGTGGAAGAAGTGAAAACTTCTATATCCATTATCCCATCGGTGTCTACAACCCTAATAACTTTAAATTTAAGGTTAGTTATGGATGGTGGAGAAACACCTTGTTTTCCCACTTCACATGACAATGCGACAGCAACATTAACATAAGCCTTATAAGGTCTTGGAAGTCTTCGAATATCCCTTGTGATAGGATTATATTTTCCTTCCTGTCATTGCGGTTCAAGCAGAGAAGGAATCGATCAAAGGAGCCAACAACATAAAACTTTATATCAAAAGATGAATTCCCGGCTGCAACATCACTTCCAAACAACCCACCAGTAGCAACATCACTTTCAGAAGACCCACTAATAGCAGTAGCAAGAAACCTTAAATCTTGGTCAAACCGGACACCTCATTTCCCATCCTTAAACCGTCCATTCACTAGACGTGTCAAAGAATCCGCTGTTAAAAGATTCAATTAAATAGTGTGCAAAATAATTTGAATAGCAACGGGATTTGGGTATGGTTGGTAAAAGACCCCCAAAACAGTAAAGTTAAAATGTCCAAATCTACAAGTAGGAAACACAAGCAAAAAAAAAAAAGGAAAGAATGATTTATCAAGAGGTAATACAACATATTGGCTCGTACAACTCAAAATTAAATTTTGTTAGCTGGTCTATCTTTCAAGTTTGATGTTCTAAGATTTTTCCCACATCAGCAATATCAAAGGAATGAAAACTTATCTGACCTCTAATAGATCAGTGTTTCATTTCTCGATGCATGTATGGTCTTTATGTTTTGTGTGCCAAAGTTAGTTATTTTGATCTCTTAATGCCAAATCATGGTTGCCATGAACTTAAAATTCAATTATCTCATCCTGAATTACTCTAAGAATAGGTTATATGTATATAGGATTATTAGAATATGGTGTCGCCATAATTTTAGTCCCATGAGAGAATATGAATACAAGAAACTACCAGCTTTCTATTTTGTTAAAAAGGTGAACCCAGCACTAAGAATTAAAAAAAGACAAATGTGGTGATTTATATTAATAACTAAGGAAAAGTTTAGTTCAAATTTTAACAAGGTGCAACTCCAAATGCCACAAGTATAAGTCAGCCCAATTTTATGGCTCTGATGAAAAGGAAACCAAGTTAACTATAGTTTTGACTTTGATTTCTTGTATCAATATCGAAAAGACAAAAATGGTGATGTATATTAATAACTAAGCAAAAGTTTGGTTCAAAATTTAACAATGTGCAACTCCAAATGCCACAAGTATTAGTCAGCCCAATTTTATGACCCTCAGATGAAAAGGAAACCAAATTAACTATAGTTCTAACTATGATTTCTTGTATCAATGTCGACTTGAACTTCAAAGACAAAGTTGATTATTTGAATTTACTTGGAATTGGTTGGACAACCAATCAGTGAAGAAATATATTTAAAATGGTCATCGAAGAAATTTTACAAAATCTAAAAAATCCATGCTTGTTGGCGAAGTAATGCGGTTTAAGAGTTAAGACGACTTGTGTCTTGTTGGATTGTGACTTTCAAGATCTCTCTATCTCATCCAATAAGCACTCCCAAACAAATTAAAAGAAATAGAAATAATAGTTCAAACGAAATATAAATAAATCATATATCAAAGGCCCTATTGCATGCTAAAATAATACAAATATAACAACTATTTTTAAAAGAATCAATACACGCTTAGCTAAATTGTTTCGTATATTACGTCAAAAAATATACTTAACTACAATAGAATTATTTGATCCCAGAGGCATGAATTTTGTTCTTCAAGCGAGAATAAAACATAAGAAAAATTTCGAGTCAAATTTTTCTTCATCTATGTACAAAACACCTTGTAGTTCCATTTTCAAGATGAGAATAAAAGGTGGATCATGTACACATTGCCCACTTAAACTAAAAGCCCAAAGTTGAGAAGATTAATCTGTCAGAGAGAGGATCCACATAACATCATTTACATTCAATCCGACAATCCATGGTCATTTTGATAGCAAACATTCATAAACTTTCAAAAGGCTATCAAAGTGAATTCATAAAACATCATTTACGTTTCAACCCATAATCCGTGACTCTTTTGGTAACGAATTTGCATAAACTTTTAAAACACAACCTTGGTAAACAACTATCGGTCAACTAAATCATCACAAGATAACTACATAATTACCTTTCAAGATAATTACAAAACTATTAGATAACATTGCAGTAGTTGATAACTAATTCAGCCACCGAAAAGCTACTTTCACCAGCCAGCCATCAGATAATTAAAAGCTCTATTTCTAGCATAATAGTCGATCACCCAAATATCAAAACGCAACAAAGTTGGTCACAGCAGATTTGATCGCATCAGCAGCAAACTCAGTAGCAGTCACATGAACAACAAAGTCACTCACTTGAAGTAGAGTTTGTCACATCATAAAATGACTCCTCAACATGCCTCCTCCATCAGTCCCAACTAAGCAGGCTTCCTTCTTCCATACATGGTACCAGAAAGGTTGACAAGAAAAACATACAAATAGCAACTACGGATCAGATGGATAAAAACCATGCAAATACGGGCAAGTATGACCAACAGTACACAATGCCACATAAATCCGACTCTCTGGGAGAGAAACACAAATATTAACTAATATGATGGAATGAGTCAAGGCCCAGTCAGCTTTGGATTTTTTGAAGTCACTCCGTTGCCACAACTGCAATAAGATCCGATCGGATTGGGAGCACATCATATTACCATTACGACTCCCAAAGCAAATGATTGATGGACTAGCAAAACCTCCAACGTCAATGGGAGGTGGTATCCAAAGTTCCGCCACCCTAGAAGATATAGAGAAGTCATACACCACCAGTCCTTTAATTGGTTTTACAACAGTGTTGCACATTGGACACACAGGCTCCTTGTCATAGAAGGAAGCTTTCAAGAAGGACAACTTACCAATGACAAATGAGGAGGTCCAACAGACTTCCAGCATAAAAGGCATAGCAGCTACAACACGATTACAATTCCAAGCATTTGTGGAAGAACTGAAAATTTCTATATCCATCATCCCATCAGAGTATGCAGCCTAATAACTTTAAAATTAAGATTAACTATGGATGGTAGAGAAGCACTTTGTTTTTCCACTTCACATGACAATACTACAACAACATTAACATAAGCCTTGTGAGATCTTGGAAGCTTTTAAAGATCCCTTGTGATAGGGTTACAAACAAAATAATCCATATTTTTCTCTATGTCAGTGCGGTTCAAGCAGAAAAGGAATCGGTCAGAAGAGTCAACAACACAAAACTTTCTATCAAAAGATGAATTCCCTGCTGCAACATCACTTCCAAATAGCCTACCAGCAGCAAAATCACTTTCAGAAGATCCACCAACAATAGTAGCAAGAAACTTTAAAACTTGGTCAAACCGGATACCTCATTTTTCATCCTTTAAATTTGTCCCTTCACTGGACATGTCAAAGAATCTGCTATTAAAAGATTTAGTTAAACAGTGTGCAAAACAATTTGAGCAACAACGGGATTCGGGTATGGTTGGCAAAAGACCCTTAAAACGGTAGAGTTAAAATGTCCGAATCTACATGTTGGAAACACAGGCAAAAAAATTTAAAAAAATGAAGGAATGATTTATCAATAGGTAGTACAATATATGGGCTCGTACAACTCATAGTTAAATTTTGTTAGCTAATCTATCTTTCAAGTTTGATGTCCTAAGATTTTTCGCACATTAGTAATATCAAAGGAATGAAAACTTATCTGGACCTATGATACATCAATGTTTCATTTCTTGACGCATGCTTGGTCTTTGTGTTTTGTGTGCCAAAAATAGTTATTTTGATCTCTTAACGCCAAATCATGATTGCCATGAATTTAAAATTCAATTATCTCATCTTGAATTACTCTAAGAATAGGTTATATGTATATAGGATTATTAGAATATGGTGTTACCGTAATTTTAGTCCCATGAGAATATGAATATAGGAAACTACCAGCTTTCTATATTATTAAACAAGTGAACCCAATACTGACAATTAAAAAAAAAGACAAATATGGTGATGCATATTAATAACTAAGCAAAACTTTGGTTCAAATTTTAACAAGGTGCAACTCCAAATGCCACAAGTATAAGTTAGCCCCATTTTATGGCTCTCAAATGAAAAGGAAACCAAGTTAACTATGGTTCTGACTGTGATTCCTTGTATCAATGTCAACTTCGGGACTTCAAGTACATGGCTGATTATTTGAATTCATCTGGAATTGGTTGGACAAATTAGTGAAGAAATATATTTGAAAATGGTTACCGAAGAAATTTTACAAAATTTGAAAAAATCTATACTTGTTGGCAAAGTAATGCATTTTAAGAGTTAAGACAACTTGTGTTTTGTTGGATTGTGACTTTTAGTACCTCATCCAATATGCACCCCAAACAAATTAAAAAAAATAGAAATAATAGTTCAAACAAAATATAAATAAAACATATATCAATGGCCCTATTACATGCTAAGATAATACAAATACAACAACTATTTTAAAAGAATTAATACATGTTTAGCTAAATTGTTTTCACATATTGCGTCAAAAAACATACTTAGCTACAATAGAATTATTCAATCCAGAGGCATGAATTTTGTCCCTTCAAGTGAGAAGAAAGTATAAGAAAAATCCCGAGTCAAAGTTCTTCATCTAGGTATAGAGCACCTTGTAGTCCCACTTTCAGGATGAGAATAAAAGATGGATCATGTACACATCACCTATTTAAACTAAAAATCGAAAATTGAGAAGACTAATCTATCAAAGAGAGAATCCACATAACATCATTTACATTCAATCTGACAATCCATGGTCATTTTGATAGTAGACATTCATAAACTTTCAAAAGGTTACCAAAGTGACAAAATCCATAAAATATCATTTACATTTCACCTCATAATCCATGTCCCTTTTGGTAGCAGACTTGCATAAACTTTTAAAATGCTGCCTAGGTAAATAAGTGCTAGTCAACTACATAATTACCTTTCAAGATAACTACAAAACTATTGGATAACATTGCAGTAGTTGATAACTAATTCAACCACCAAAAAAGCTACTTTTACCAGCCAGCCATCAAATAATTAAAAGTTCCATTTCACCCAAGTATCAAAACATAGTAAAGTTGGTCATAACAGACTTGATCATCCGCAGCAAAGTCAATAGTAGTCACATGAACAACAAAGTCAGTCACTTGAAGTAAAGTCGGTCACATCATAAAGTCCAAGGGCCCAAGGCCACTCATATACAAAATGACTCCTCAGCATGCCTCGTCCATCAATCCCGACGAGGCGAGATTCCTTCTTCCCCACATGGTACCAGAAAGATTGACAAGAAAAACTTACGAATAGCAACTGCGGATCAGATGGATAAAAACAATGCAAATACGAGCAAGCATGACCAACAGTACAGAGCCCATATAAATCCAACTCTCTAGAGGAGAAACCAGATATTAACTAATATGATGGAATGAGTCATGACCCATTCATCTTTGGATTTTTGAAAATCATTCCATTGCCACAACTGCAATAAGATCCGATCGGATTGGGAGCATATCAGCTTATCAAAGAAAATGATGGATGGACAAGCAAAACCTCCCACATCAATGGGAGGTGGCATCAAAAGTTCCGCCACCCCAAAAGATGTAGAGAAGTCATAAACCACCAGTCCTTTAACTGGTTTTGCAGTAGGGTTGAACATTGGACACAAGTCTCCTTGTCATAGAAGGACACTATCAAGAAGGATAGTTGATCAATGACAAATGGGGAGGTCTAGTAGACTTCGAGCCAAAAGGCATAGCAGTTACAACACGATCACAATTCCAAGCATTTGTGGAAGAAGTGAAAACTTCTATATCCATCATCCATCGGAGTCTACAGGCCTAATAACTTTAAAATTAAGATTAGCTATGGATGGTGGAAAAGCACCTTGTTTTCCCACTTCACATGACAATGTTACAGCAACATTAACATAAGCCTTGTGAGGTCTTGGAAGCCATCGAAGATCCCTTGTGATAGGGTTACAAACCAAATACTCCATGTTTTCCTTCATGTTAGTGCAGTTCAAGCAGAGAAGAAAGCCACCAGAGAAGTCAACAACATAAAACTTTCCATCAAAAAATGAATTCCCTGCTGCAACATCACTTCCAGACAACCTACCAACTGAAACATCACTTTCAGAAAACCCACCAGTAGCAGTAGCAGGAAACTTTAAAGTTGGGTCAAACCGCACCTCATTTCCCATCCTTTAAATCCGTCCATTCACTAGACATGTCAAAAAATCTGCTGTTAAAAGGTTCAGTTAAATAGCTCATAAAACCAATTTGAGTAGCAATGGGATTGGGTTATGGTTGGCCAAAAACCCCCAAAACAGTAGAGTCAGAATGTCCAAATCTACAAGTTGGAAACACAAGCAAAAAAATTGAAAAAAAAATGAATGATTTATCAAGAGGTAGTACAATATATTGATGGTACAACTCATAGTTAAATTCTAGTAGCTGGTCTATTCAAGTTTGATGTCCTAAGATTTTTCCCACATTAGCAATATCAAATGAATGAAAACTTATCTGACTTGTCATAGATCAGTGTTTCATTTCTTGACACATGCTTAGTCGTTATCTTTTGTGTGCCAAAGATAGTTATTTTGATCTCTTAATGCCAAACCATGGTTGCCATGAACTTCAAATTCAATTCTCTCATCCTGAATTACTCTAAGAATAGGTTATATGTATATAGGATTATTAGAATATGGTGTTGCCGTAATTTTAGTCCCATGAGAGAATATAAATACAAGAAACTACCAGCTTTTTATGTTGTTAAATAGGTGAACTTAGTACTGACAATTAAAAAAAAGATAAATATGGTGATGCATATCTATACTATCTACTATTCACGAGTTGATATGTTCTAGAAGGTTTTCAATAATATGACATGTGTCATTTTCTAAGATTCTTGGATTATTTATTCTTTAATAAGTTTGATTAATGTTATCGAATACTTATCTTTTAGTTTAGTTCAAATGTTTAAATTCAATAGAAAGAACAACAACAGTGGTTAAACTAACTAAACTAATATGATTAAATGTTTAAATTCATTTTATTTCTTTTTTCAAAGAAACAACAACATGACAAGCTAAATGTATAATCATTAGTGTTTTAAGTATAAATTTTGATATGTTAATTATCTTTCATAACTCAATAGTGTCATAGTCACTTAAGAGCATCATATATTGAAAATTTAGAACACATTTTTTCTTTTCTTTGGCAAATTTTTAAGGTTTCTTTTTATGTTATAATGATTGACAACTTTAATTTTGGCCAAAAAAAGGTAAAGAATGATAATCTCTTTGTGATTCAAGCTATGGAAAAAGAAAATATTTTGCAAAAATATTGAAATTAAGTATGATTTGCAAAGGATACCATTAGATTATAGGATGAGTAAAGTACGTTTCATGTTTTGAATGCCTTAGTCCAGTGACTACAATAAGGTTTTAATATTTAGAGTTCTTGAGTTCAAATCTCTTTTTCCTCCCTATTCCATTAAACTCCATCCTTTTCTTAATCCCTGCTAGAAAAATTTTAAAAAAATTATAAATATAATAATATGGTAGAACGGTTTGAAGTTAGGTAGATTATTTGAAAAAAATTAAAAAAATATTTATAAATATAGTACTGTAATAGAAGGGCTTGAAGTTAGTTAGGTAGACTATCAGGTTATTGCAATAAAATAATCTAATTTAATATTTTAAATATTCACCTTATTATTGACTTCTTTTTTCAATGAATTAAAAATTATCTAAACAAATTTACATTAGGTGCCTTTTATAGAAAATTTTAATAAATTACAAGAGATTTTAGTTTTCATCTTGATTTCACAAATTCAATCAAGTGCATCCATATGTTTAAACATGATAATGAAACAAGTACGCATATTTTTAAATATATATGTAAGGTCCTAAAATAGACATAGTCTCAATTGTTGAAAACAATATTGAATATAAAATACTACGAAAATAATCTTACATCTTTCAAGCATAATCACAAATTTAGATAAAAATTAATATTTATATAATTGTACAAAAATATTATACATTCTTAATTTAAATTGTATCTCATTGTAAGGATTTTCAATATTTATTAACTATTATATCTTTATTTTAAATATTAATTTTTTTAAAAAAATTAGAATTCTCATGCATAGCGTGAGTTATAAACCTAGTTAATAACTAAGCAAAACTCTGGTTCAAATTTTAACAAGGTGCAACTCCAAATGCCACAAGTACAAATCAGCCCAATTTTGTGACTCTCAGATGAAAAGGAAACCAAGTTAACTATGGTTCTGACTATGATTTCTTATATTAATGTCGACTTCAGAACTTCAAGGGCATGGCTGATTATTTGAATTCACCTGGAATTGGTTGGACAACCAATCAGTGAAGAAATATATTTGAAAATAGTCACCGAAGAAATTTTACAAAATCTGAGAAAATCCCTTAGATATCAAACTACATAGTCAAGACAGGATAAATGAATTATTCAAACTGGGGCAGTCCGCATCATTTAGCATTTTTCTTTTTCTTTTTCTTACTCCTTTCTCCAAATTTTTTCTTTTCTACCCACCATTTTCAAATGCAGCTAACTGCTTCTTTCACTCTTACTAATCTTTCCTCATTATCTTACTCGGATACTGTGATTTGCCTCTTAGCATCCCGAGACTCTAGCTCCAGATCTCTAGTGTTTGTCGAAACCGATCGTTTTAGGGCGACAACTGGTGGACTCTGCTTTTCTGCCTCTTCCATTTCTCTTGATTGGACTTGTTGACTCGCCATCTTTCTCTCTCTCTCTCTTCAATTCTTCTACTCTTCGGTTGAATGATGATGGCGGCGACGGTGGCTAAGTAGTGAACAAAAATCGGTTAAAAGGAGAATAGTGAAAAATGCCTACACAATAACAATGTACCACACAAGTTTTAATTGGATTATGTTTTTTTTGAAGCATGAACTGGATTTTGCTGCTTTCTGCTAGTGAGAATCCAAGTGCAGTTACAATTTTTTTGCCTCATTTTAAAATCCTTTCTGGCATGATCATGTTAGGTCGACAGATCCACGGCCCATGGATTTGTTGGACCACAATGTGCTTAGTTTTCTAAGATTATTTGATGCTTCTTTTTGTTTTTTTCAATTATTCGATACTTCTTAGAGCATGAAGGAGAACAGATGAGTACATATCAAAATATGGGGAAAGCAAGTGCTTAAGAATGTAAATTATTAATTTAAAACTTAATTTTATCAAATTAGATATTTTCAATCATGGAATGACTAATGAGCATGCAAATAGCAATTCTTTACATTTATGAATCCCACAAAATCAAAGCTTAGGGAGGTTTCAAGATGGAATATGCAAATCATAGATATTGACTTCTTCTCTAATATGCTATTTGGGTTGTTGCGCACATGTCAGGATCACTTGCCCATGGAGCTGCTGCCAAAACAAAACCATCTGCAGCAAGTGTAGCTTCCCTCAAGTGAAACTCGGACCTTCGACTTGGCGGAGCATGTGTGCAAACATCAAAGCACACCATGTTTTCTGTAGATGCCTGCCCTCAAGTGCACAACGTTTAGGCATTTACGAGCTACAAATGGGTAATTACGGGCTGTAAATGCCTTGGACATACATTTGTGATTTGTGCACTTTGAGGGAATATGCACCAACAACAAGATTTTCTTGGTGGAGGTAAGAAACAATGCAAAGACAAGGCCAGTGAAAGGATTGAGTGGAGGAGTCCGAGTTTAAATAGAAAAGGAGGTGGCAGGTGTAAACGATGATGCAATCATATTTGCATCTCGTATCGAACAAATATTCGTGTACAAGATGTAATAATGGTCTGCCTGTTCATCGTGCAAAAAGATTCTTGGCCTATTCCTTATTCCTAGATGATATCTTGACGTTAATCCAGAGACGACCTGTGTCTTGTTGGATTGCGACTTTTAGGACCTCATGTACCCTATCCAAGAAGCATCCCTAACAAATTAAAAGAAACCGAAGAAGCAACAAAACAGTAAACTACCCTAGTGGAAATTTTTTTTTTAACTTTCTTCAAAGAAAAAAAAATTACTTACATGCAATATATTTTTGTTGGCTATATAATGCACTAAAAATGTGGCTTATTTCTTGCAATAATTTGATTTTCTTTTTTGCTTATAATTCTTATGGTGGAAAAATGCCACTTATGGCTTCTCTAAGTATGCCAAGTACCTTTACATTCCAAATTCTTCTCCAAAAAAAAAATTAATTATATGCAATATTTTTTTGTTATTGACAAATTTTGATCATGATCATAGGACTGTGAAGACTTGAACCATGCTAAAAAAATTTGCTATTAAGCTTTGGTGCCATATATAACATCCCTGAACATACTTAAATGGAAATGCAGGGTATTGCCAACCAGACCATGCCAATTGCCAATCCTATCTATTACAATTCAGAGTAGGTCCTATAAGAACAATTGTACGATTCAATTGATGTTTCAGATATTTGAGTACAAATAATTAATTCCAAACTTGATGCTCTTCTAATTCTATTGCAATAACTTCCTCCTCCTTTGTGAGTATGAGAACCCTTTTTGTTTCTCTTTTGTTTTTGCTCAAATTCTTCGAAAGTTCCAAGTCATTGGTAGCTTTTTTTTCTTTTAATCTTTCTCCTCGGTCGTATTAATATACTGCTAAGTGCTAACTGGATCGGGACTTAGTAAAATCCACGTGAAAAGTGTCCAAAAAAAAAAAAAAAGAGAGAGATACGCGTGACAAAACCAAACGACACATAAATCAGTTTCCCACTTTTGTCTCTTGGACCAAGTACAGTTCGGCCCACGTGGTCTAGATGGCTTACCGATCAAAACACGCTTTTTTGGTCCATGTTCATTTGTCCAATTCAATGTAGCCTTATTAACTTGTTGAACTTCTCAAAACAAAAAAAAAAAAGGTTGGAAACGTTGAAAAATGAAATAAAGTAAAAGATTTCTTCTAATAAGAAAACACTCATTTTAAGAGAATTGACCGTATCAACTAACAGTTTTCAATTACGTCTTCTATGTTCTTATATTTGTCAAATATGTAATGATAACAAATAAACAAGATTGTGTCCCCCATGGCTAGAAGACATACATTTCTAACATTAGTCCGACCCGTCAATTCACCTGCCTGTAAAACTTGAATAATGATCATCTCCATTCCTGAGCGCTTAAGATTGATTTACTCATTCATTCATTACGGTGCAAGACATTAAATCACAAAAGATTGAAATGTTTGACAGTCATGTAGTTTCTTTTTACATTTACGATACCGCGGAGATCGAAGGATGAATCTTCAAGTTTATGTATATTTTGTACTCTTAAGACACATGATAATTTATATAAAATAAGAAGAGAGAATTCACGGTGAATTTTAATTTTATTATTTATCTCCTGAATTAGAGGTTGGATCCACTTTTCCACTCTGGGACACAAAATAAAAGAACCCTCTTTTTTAATTCTAGAAAATTTAACAAGTCAATAACAATTTTACTTGATTCGTTTAACCATTAATTGATTCGTTTACTATGCTCTAATACCATTTCCTTTCGTTCTCTCTTCTGTTGTTAACCATTGCGACAGATTAATCAAAACTTTCTTTTTTAATTTCAGCGTTTAAAAAAGTTGAATTTTCCTGGAAACGGGGCTATAAATGTGGATGATCCTCGATCAAAGGACTGATGCAGCGGTGCGTGATAGACACGTGTTAAACGTAGTAGACAATCCTTATCCACCATCTTCAAATAAGGGTTGCAGAAAATCAGCCTGATGACGTCAAATCCAGACGGCATCCACGGCCACTGGCAGCGGATAGGAACTAGGAAGCAGCAGGATAAGCTCTACTACTCGATTGCCCTCCTTGCAAAAGACCGTTTGCCTCGTGCTCCTTGCTTTTAATCAATGCATTTATTATATAGATAGTTTTACTGGATGACAAAAACACACGTCGCCGTCTTCTTCCACATCAGCGCCCTTGTCTCACTCGAATTTGATTTCGCCCTATAACTTTACGTTTTCTACCTTAACCCCAGTTGTTTTGTTATTTCTGCTCTTCGTCTCGATCATTTCAAATGATTTCTACCCTGGTTTATGGTTTTCCTTTTTTGTTCTTTCATTGGATTGAATTTATTTCAGTTGAAAATTTTTTATGTACAAGAATGAAATATTAACAAGTACAACAAACTTTCAAGTATTTGTCTTGAAAATTAGTATGTGGTTGTTAATGTTTGACTGAATGATTCATAGTCATAATTTGTTAACTAAATTTCCTACGGACCTAGTGCACTCTTATGTGATAAGTTAAAAATCTAGCAAAACACATGCAAAAATATAAAAAAATAGTGGCATCTTCATATATTTGTTATTTTTGTTAACAGTATGATACTTTTATATGTATCATAACTTTTCAGGATATAAAAAATAGGAGCATGAGAAACTTTACGAGTTTACTCTAATTAAATGAAATTCTACACAAAAAAAAAACCCACTTTATATAGGTTAGTTATTGTAATTCGAACTATGATGAAGCTATTGTGAGCTACGTTTTCTCCTAATATTTTATTTGATACATTGACAAGTTAGGTATTTTGAGTCCACTAAGAAAAACAGATGACTTTTCGGTAGGCATTGACAAATTAGACATTTTCAACCCATGATACAAAATCATTAATTTCTCTATTACGACTATAAATTTAATCATGCTAAATTTGAATGTTTATATCTTTGAATGAAAAATGATATTTAATAAGATAAAACAAAATTGAGTCTACTAAGGCTTATATTGAAGCATATTTTATCACATTTCACTATTATAACTCATTGAAGAATGCTAGTTTTAGTCATCAAGCCCATGTTAAGAAAATCAATATTCATTACTACACGAATATATCATTTAATGACAAAAACACTACAAATAGAAGTTTTTCAAATTTAACATTAGAAAAAAAATTATTCTGCATATGATTTACATAATTATTTTTCATACGATGTTAGTGCACAGACATTTTCTACACAAAGCAAATATAGATACATATTTTACATGCAAATTCAGATCTAACTATGTGAAAAATCTTTCTATTAAGAGTATCGTAAAGATTAATCTCAAGTTTTAAACCAACCTTTTTAGCATTAATTATATTAGTTTATAAATGTTTATTTTATAACCAGTATATAATATTATAAGTTCTATTGGTTTATGTTTTTACATCAATAGTTTGATATTCACTTTTTACAATAGCAAATATCAAATGTTAAGGTGTCGTGAGCTGATGTCTTTATATCTCTCAAGATTTTTACTTTACTTATATTCTTTACAATACAAGCCTTCTATGGATAATTTGAAAATTTTAAGTGGTCAATCGGATGAAAAAAAAACTATAATATATAAGGAAAAAATGAAGCAAAAATGCTAAGGTTGTGAGAACTTGTAATATGTGTGTGAATGAGCTTTGGGTCAAATCACCATACAAGCGTTACTTTCTCTAAATTTTTTTCAATTAATATTTTTTTAATATCAAAATATAAGTTTTTATCATGTATTTGTTAAAATCAGTATCAACTTCTTCACCAACTAATGCTAATATAAAGATATGTGTTAATTTAAACCTAACTAAGTTGTCATTTTTTGGCAACTAACTTTTTTACAATATGTATTATCAATTAATTACTAGATCTAATTGGTTGAAGGCATCGATTACACATCATATAGTTGGTTAGAGAAAACTAATTCAATATTACTCATCCATTAGCTTGTTGTAGTTATGTAATATCTCACTATCTTTTTTGTATAGTTATAGTTGCAAAATTGTAGGACATTTTCTCTAATGTAAATTGTGCATAATTGAATACTTTTTTTTTTGATAGTTGTCAAATAGATCCACAAGTTGGACATTTCTAATCCACTAAGAAAATTTATTGATTTCTCATTATATATTGACAAGTTGGGCATTTCTAGCCTACCAAGTGAAAGTAGTAATTTCTCAATTATAATTATAAATTTAATTTTACTGGAAACTACGTTATTTCTTGAATGTTTATATATTTGATTAGTAAATGATTCCTATTAAGGCAAAATAAAATTAAATCTACTAAGGATTACAGTGATGCAAATTACTTTAACTTATTGAACTAAACTAGTTTTAGCCTCTAAATAGATATTGGAAAATCATTATCCATTACTACATGAACATATCATTTAATGAATAAAACTTTGGAATAGTATAGCTTAAAAACTAATTACATCGTCAGGACATAAGTTTTGAAACTCATCTATATAAGTGATTTTCACGATAAATTGATTGTCAAAAACCTAACTCAAATATAGATAAACAGTAATATGTCAAAATTCATAGTTTGAGGGAAAATTTGGAATAGTATAACTTAAAACTAGGCCTCAAGTGAATAACAGGAAAGACGAGGCATATCCTTTGCAAATCTCAAAAGATTCTCTCGGAGAAAAGACTGGGACCTAATCACCAAACCAAAAGCCAAGGGTCGGATAACTCTCCCATTCTCTCCCTTTCTCTTGTCCGCACCACAGAAGGACTTAGGTACTGGAAAAATAAATAATTGCCGAGTGACACGTCGCCTCCAAATTTCACCACAATGGATAAGGACTCCTCTTCCTACGTCAGCATGACACATAGATCATCCGCTTTCCCCTTCTCGTCTTGATTTTTACATATACCCATCGTCTTCTTCCCCTGTTGAATAGCCTCATTCTCTATTAGTGTATCCTATCCATTTCAACCCATTATTGCATTCAAAGAAAACCAACCTCGCCATACTATTCTTCATTTTCAATTGACCTGTTCTTTGAATTTTGCCCTTTAAAATATTCTTGTAGTTTTCACATTCACTAAACCTTGCCGTATCTAACCCGTTTTTATATTCATGTACCTGTTCCTTTCAGACCATTCGTTAGACAATCTTATCCCCATAATCTATATATATTTTTGAAGCTGGTTTTGCTGAATCGCACCTGGGTTTGCTCGTTTCCACTGGAAAAGGAAGGAAAACAAGATCCAATTTTTATTGATCAAAGAGTAGTTCTTGACTTTTCAAAGAAAGAATGGCAGCTTTTGTAGGCTCTGCCTCTCCATCGTCTTCTTGGATTCAGATGAAGAACTCAGCAAAGAAAGGAAAGAGCAATGGCAATAACAATAGCAAGTTCAGGGTCTCGTGCGTTTCTTCTTCTGTCACGGATCCTTATAAGACCCTAAGGATTCACCCTGGTGCTTCTGAATCTGAGGTCAGGAGGGCTTTCAGACAGCTTGCTCTTCAGGTATTTTTCTCTTTTTTTTAACCTCCAATTTTCCTTTTCATGTGTGTTATTGTCAATAAAAATTATTTGATCTTTACAAACATTTCCATTTTCTAGACATCAGCTTTGGGATAAAAATCCGTTCTTTGGATTGATTTGCCCACTTGGAAAGTTCTCCTAACTTTTCACTTTTCTGGTTCTGTACTCAATCTGGGCCATGTAATAATGTTAACGAATTTTTCTTATTTCTGATCCTTTCAAGTTTGATTTTTGGGTTGCCAATTGTTGCCCGTTAATGTTTCAGACTGCATTATTTTTTTCCCCCAAAATTGGCGCTAAGACTATTACCATAACTAATGCTGGTTTATTGATATATTTCCCGTGATCCAATTTCAGTACCATCCTGATGTCTGCAAAGGGAGCAACTGTGGCGTGCAATTTCACGAAATTAATGAAGCTTATGATGTAAGTCATCATGTTGATCTCTGTTCTTGTTAATAAATTAGGTTCAGTTGATTCTGAGGTTCCAGATAACATATATGCTAATGAAGTCACATCTCAGACATCTTCCTGTAGTACTCTTGTTGGGCGTATTGTGGTTGATTATGTGAGCACTTTATGATCTAAGTGGGAGCCTCAGATGTATGGTTGACCTTGGATTATTGTGCCATGTGAAGAGGATATGCCAAGCACTTTAACTATTCCTATATTCAATTATTTATACGTGACAATAATTGAGATCAGGTCCTTTTCATTCTCAATCAGAGTGATGCCAATTGCATCACGCAATGTTTCTCAACCTTTCCCCTAGACGTTTGATCTGTTCCAGCCATGTAAAAGATTAGGATAAAAGCCACATCAGGTGTAGATTGCTTAAGTTGCTAATCTTATCTGAAAGAAACAGTTCAAGAATTCTGAATGCACCCTTAACCTCTTGAGTATTTTAGGGTTAAAAAATTGGTTACAATATCATAGTCATCGGTTGATTGGTTCTTGATTGATGCAAGTTTCTAGTGGAGGTAGATTGTATTATCGAGCCTTTTCCTTTCCATGGTATGTTTGCAGGTTGTGATGAGTAATCTGAGAGGGGAATCAACTCGGTCACAAATGGAAACTTGTGATGATGGTGTTGATGATTCATTCAGAGGAATGTATGATCCTGATTGGGACTTGTGGGAAGAATGGATGGGGTGGGAAGGAGCCGGGATTCGTGACTACACATCCCATGTCAACCCATACATTTAATCAATCTTATTGCCTGGTTGTTAATAGTACATGGTCGTAAAAAAGCCCACATCTTCGACCTAAGGAAAAGATGAAGATGGTTGAGGTTGATGTATAAACTGTCGGATTTATGTAAATATTCTGGTACTTTTAATTAATTGTCTCATGTAACAACCTTTTCTTTTTCTTGTGAATATACTGCATTGGTTATCTACTAATGTACTGAAAATTTGCTCAAGGCTAAAGAATTTTTCACTGTTCGCTTCTGTAATGTTCTTATGCTATCTATCCAACTTGGTTGCTTGACCAAGAAGATCAAGAAGACTAAACCATCACGATCAGAAGGATAATTTCGCTTGGAATTGCACTTTTCTTGCTCTCTTTTCGCTGTTCACCCGTTCCCACTTAATATTTAACTTGGAAAAGAAAAGGGATCGTGGAACATATCATATGAAGTTACTAGAATAAGATGCACTGATGAAGGAGGAGAAGTTGCTAGGATGGAGAACTGCAAGTCAGCAGTCATGATTGGTGGGTCGGCCATCTTAATAATAATCAGAAATGGGGAACGTCATAATCACGGAGGTAGGTACGTACGCTGTGTGGGACGATGTGATGGTCCATCAAGCAACAAGCCCCTTAGCCGATGTACGTGATTTCAAGAAGTCGTGGTTCGGGACTCGTAGCCAGTTGGAGGCGTATTGTTTTCTGCGGGATTTTCCAAATCACGCTTTTGCTCTTTTGGCAGCTTGAACTCTGAATTTTCTACTGATTGCCATTTGAAGCAGGTGTAGTACGGAGTAATTACTGGATAACTTGGATTGAAAAGTTTGGTTAGTTACCCATGGATCAAAAAGAAAAAGAAAAAGGAAAAGGAAAACATGACCCAAAAAAAAAAAAAGAGGAGGAGGAGTCAGTTGATGAATATGGTTATCAGTAATGAGAAAGTTTCATCTTGGTCTAGATTAAAATTACTTGGTAATTTCGGTTTCTTTCTTTCTTTTTTTTAAGTGGAAGATCTTGAATCTATGATCATTTACTTATAATTCATTTCATTTTACCATTCAACCCAACGCTCCTCTGATAAACTTATTTATTGATATTTAATCAATCAAAATACTTTAAATAAGATCGTGAGCCCATGAATTCCATCATCAACAATTTTGATTTGGCATGTGTGACCCTTGCTTATTCATTAAGCGATAGCAAACTGATTAAAAACCAACTCTTGAGTTTGCATGAAGTTCATCCAGACGGATAGGATTTCTTCTCTAGTTACCGTATTTGCACAATCAGTGGAGTATTAATAGTAGTTCAATGTACCACATAAAACCTTAATGGGTTGAGAAATTTTGTACGACAAATCCTATTCTATATACTATGGGGAGGGGTGGACCCAAAAAGGTCAATTAGGGGACCCAATGGGGACTAAACCACCACTGGACCAGGCGGGTGCCTACACACCCGCTGGTAAATTTTTCCAAGAAAACTTGGTGAGAAATGCAGGCCATGGGATTTGATCCCATGACCTACACCCAAGGAGATGGCCAACTTACCTAAGCCAAGTTGGTTTTGTGGGGAGACATAAGAGGGGGAAAAAATGGAAAAACACACAACAATTCATCTTGTTGTCGTAATCCAATAATCGACAAATGGAAAAAGGAAGGGAAAATAGAGGCTAGACAACCAGATTCAATGAAAATTAAAAGCGGCCTTGTTTGGATTGGAGTTTTTCACCAAAAAATTTTTATATTTTCCATAACCACATTTTCTAAACATTTTTTTTATTTCACATACATTATATCGCTATAATATATTTTTTTTTATAAAAAATCTAAAAAATGATAATTTAGACAAGACAACGTAGGAATTGCTAATTCATCATTTTTTGTCAGTACCTACCAATACCGTACGCTTATCGCGCATGGCCACATGACATTACTCCCACAAACACGTCTATATTTAATTATGCCTCGAACATCATGGATCAAGACATCATTCACTAGGGCCCAAAAAAAAAAAAAAAAAAAAGATCCATTCTTAAAATTTCCTCAATTGGAATTTATGCAGGCCATAAAAATCCAAATCCGTTTGAAAGTGATTATTGAAAATACAGGCTATAATTCTAACTGCTTCGAATTAAGATGGTTATCTTTTGTAACTGATTATTGAAAATAATACCGGTATATGAAATAACTAATTGGGAAATGTGTTAACAATTTCACTGCCAAGAAATATGGAATAAAACAATGGAAAAAAAGAAAAAACTTCACTACCAAGAAAATACCCAAAAAAAAAAAAAACGTTGTTATACATTTAAAATTACTATAATAGCCTCCCCCAATCCCAATCCCAGTCTCCACCCCTCAAAAACAAAAAAGAAAAGATGGAAATTATAATAGTAACAATAAAAAACTAGTAATCGAAGAGCTTATGATTGCATTGGTAAGTGGTAGCTCCGGCTTTATGAAAGGCTGACGTCAATCAGAGGGACCAAGTTACGGCTTACGAGGTCGTTTTAGTTACAAGTTCCTTCCTTCCTTCCTTTTCTCTCCGAGGAGGGGCATTCAAGATTCTGTTACCTCTGCTGACCTGACGAGAATGGTGATTCAGAGAATATAAGTCCACGAGTCCCGGTGGGATTCTTTTTGTTCTTTTGCTTCTCGAATTGCCGATGCAAACGAATTTTATAGTTGTCTTTATGTAATATTATAGTGGAGCCAGCTACGGCGGCATTTTGGGCCCAAACCCTAGCTTCTTCCTCTTCTGGAGGTATGTTGCGGAGTTCGTAGCTTTCTGTGAATTCAATTTATTGAGCTAAGTTGGCAGAGTTTGGTCGAATTTAACTTTCGCGAATTCTGGAGGATTTTTTGGATTTGATTGCATTTCTGACACTCATACACTACTGTTTTTCTAATTTACTTGTCCCCAATAGAGATGGATATTGTGATTGAATCCGTTTGTCTGTGTTGTTTTCATCTTCAACTGTCTATACGAATTATTACGTGTATACTTGAATGGTGGAAAGAGAGAAGTGAAGGGCTATGGGTTTGAAGCTGTTTTGCTGGAAAGGGTGTGAGTGACAATTGGAAAATAGCATCTGTTTCAGTTATCGGTTTTTTCTTTTGATTCCTGGGGTTCTGGGAATGTGATTTGGCATTTCTTTTAAACAGTGAAGGGAATGCCTTTTTGGGGTTGTGGGACCCTTATGGGTGGAAGGGACGAGAGCGGGAATGGCGCCTGGATTGTTGCTGGTGTCATGTTGAAAATGTAGCTCTGCTGAATGTATTAGTTCAGATAGAGGAGATTCAAAATTGAGTTTGCTATTCTACGCCTTTTGATCCTCTTTGCATTTAGGTATTGGAAAAGAAAGGTAAAGAGGCAAAGTTTTGATCCTCTTTGCCTTTTGATGTCTGCATTCGAGCATTTTGTCCTTACTTTGGAATAAAGTGTGTATTTTCCTCATAAGCTGGACAAGAGATGTAATGTCATGACCTTTTTCCCCTGAGGAAGTTTCATTTTTCCCGCTCAACCATACATTATTTTTCCTTTAGTGAAAGTAGTTAGTAATTTGACAAAGTTTTTTGGCAATAATGCTTCCAATAGAGCATCATGCACATCCAAATATATCCAATGTTCCCTAATCCTTACATGATGCATGACGTAGATAATGAATGGATGAGCTTTACTTGAAATCGTGAAACATTTGGCATTTTGTACCCTATGACATTCTTCTGTTCGTTTTTGCATACATTATGCAGAGTAATGGTTTGATTTCTGTTTCTTCTTTCACATCTCAGAATCAGAAAATGGCTGAACTTAAAGAGCGCCTTCTACCCCCAAAACCTGCATCAGCAGCAAATCTTCGAGATCTATCTTATAGGCCCTCTGCATCTGGCCGTCAACCATTTCAAGGTGTTGACGTTCTAGGCCTCAAAAAGCGTGGCCAAGGCCTTCGTTCATGGATTCGTGTCGATTCCTCAGGGAACTCGCAAGTTATTGAGGTTGACAAATTCAGTATGATGCGTCGTTGTGATCTTCCTGCCCGTGATCTGCGCCTCTTGGATCCATTATTTGTTTACCCATCCACAATTCTTGGAAGAGAGAAGGCAATAGTTGTAAACCTGGAGCAAATTCGATGTATTATAACAGCAGATGAGGTCCTGCTTCTGAACTCTCTAGATAACTACGTACTGCAGTATGTGGTGGAGCTGCAACGGCGGCTGCAAGCTGCTGGGGTCAGTGATGTTTGGCAGACAGAAGGTGGAGATATGAGCAGGAGGGTAAGGAACTTTGACAATATGTTTGGAAATTCTTCACCAGATTATTTGCCATTTGAGTTTCGGGCTCTTGAAGTTGCTCTGGAGGCTGCTTGCACATTTTTGGATTCTCAGGTGCGTAGGAGAAACCATGACCAAATGGTTAAACTATATAATAGTAAAACTTTGCTGGAATGTGAATTGATTGAGTTCTTAATGAAGAGTGCTAGGAATTTTTATCCATGTCTTCTTTAGCAGTTAATGGTTGTAATTAGCTGTCAGAAAATCGATTATTATATTCAGGCAGCAGAATTGGAGATTGAAGCCATACCCACTGCTGGATGAGCTTACATCAAAGATCAGTACCTTAAACTTGGAGCGTGTTCGTCGATTAAAAAGCCGACTTGTTGCTTTGACCAGGAGAGTTCAGAAGGTATCGTGCTTATTAGTTTTTTGCTATCTTGTTGAAACCCATTCTTCCCATTTCTGACGTTTTCTGTCTTTCTTTTATACCACTATTCATCTAGGTTAGGGATGAGATAGAGCAGCTAATGGACGATGATGGAGATATGGCTGAAATGTACCTTACTGACAAGAAAAGGCGAATGGAAGCATCCTTCTACGGTGATCAATCTCTTATTGGATATCGGTCAACTGATGGTGTACTATCCGTTTCTGCTCCAGTCTCACCTGTCGCATCACCTTCTGATTCCAGAAAGCTGGAGAAAACTTTAAGCATTGCGAGAAGCAGACATGAGAGTGTCAGGAGTTCAGAAACTGCAAATGAGAGTATAGAAGAGCTCGAAATGTTGTTGGAAGCTTATTTTGTTGTTATTGACAGCACCTTGAACAAGTTGACATCGGTATATTCTATTGTCAAAGTACCTATGGTGGCTTTTTATTGTCTGTTGGTTTAAGGCAAAAGGTTCATGAATGACTTTCTTTGTCTGATTTCAGCTGAAGGAGTATATAGATGACACAGAAGATTTCATCAACATTCAGCTGGTATGCATCCCTTTCTCTGGCAAAGTTGTGAAAGCAGAGTCTTTTAGCTGTAGGTGGCACACTGATATGCATGTATCTTGGATTGATATGGAACCTATATCTCTTTTATGATCTCTTATATTACTCATACGGTTAAATTGTGGACACATTGCTTAAAGGGTCTGTCAACATCAATTTGTTAAGTTTTTAAAGTTGAAGTTGAGCATTCTAGTCGACATTAATTATATATTCTTGGAACACACCACAACTCATCTTTGTTAAAATTATATAGATTGTTTTCTTTATATACTTTTGATATATCTGACTATAAACTTATGGTTGACTTGTCGATTATCTTCTTGTACACGTTTGAGATATCTGACCATAAGCTAATCGTTGCACAAAATATCGGTTAAGAGTCATAATTGCTTTGCCCAGTTGAATTTTTTGTTTACTTGCATCGTGGACCCTCGGACATTGAAGTGTCTATCAATGTAAACAATTACAAGGATTTTTCGTCAATCACATCCTGCGTTACTAGTGATCAGCTGACTGAAATTCTGTTAACTTTCAGGCACCGAAGTGTCCACTATAAAGAGTTTATTGTGAATTCAAATGACTCATTTTGTTTTTCAACATTGGCTATTAAATAAAGCATGGCCGGCTGTGAAAACTATTTTTATTTCTTTGTGCAGGATAATGTCCGAAACCAGCTTATACAATTTGAGTTGTTACTTACAACAGCAACGTTTGTCGTTGCCATCTTTGGTGTGGTGGCTGGAATATTTGGCATGAATTTTGCAGTACCGTTGTTCGATGAACCAAATGCGTTCAAGTGGGTCCTCATAATCACAGCAGTATGTGGAGCCATCATATTCTGTTCATTTTTGTGGTTTTTCAAATACAAAAGGCTGATGCCGCTGTAAGGAAATTTAGGAGCATTGCTGGTCATGCAACCTTTAGCATCAAATTTTTGTAAAGATTTCTAATGCATGCCAAGAAATGTAGCAAAGAGCAAGCTGCCTCAATTCTTTTATAGGCCCTGCTCTGTTTCCTACTTTCCTCTTTAACTTTTGGATCAATTTACTTCAAACTGCGTAACCTTGAGAATTTCAGGCTGATAACGAACCGTCACTGCATTTCAACGCAGCCAGAAGGCTGCCAATGCTTGTCGGATCCTGGATTCGTGCACAATTTCACAGGAGTTCGTCCTTACTGCAATTAGTCGGATTTCTGTGTAAATCCTTTTAGAGTTAGAAAATAAATTGGATTCAGGTGTAAATAAATTAAACTCGGATGTAAATCAGGCACAATTAGTTTGTCATCGTTTGGTGTAAATTTTTACGAAGGCAATGCGGCATTACAATCCCCATTTCTTTCTAGGGGTCAATACGAAAAGCAGTGGAATGAACCTAACAGAAAGAATCAATGCCCATTACAGATGGGGCATGCAGAAAACATTCCTGTTTAAGCTTCCATACACGTCTGCGAATTTTGGACCATAACAAATTTGGGTTTTGGGAATATATTCAGACTTCAACCCGTCCTGTTTCCGGATACAGAGTACAAGATGGTGATACTCTAAACCAACATCATCCTGGCTGCATTTCTGCTGACAATAAGACACATCAATCGACTCCAAGCGTTTGATTTTCATTACTAATGCAAAAGTTTCGTTCTTTCCAATTTCTTGAACATGGTCAAATGTAAAAGGAAACTCACGCCTTAATAATTCTCATAAAAGCGACGGTGCAGCAACATTATAACATCTGAAAAAGGTACTTCTATCCTAACGAAGCTTCCATTACTTTCTGCTCAGCACCACCAAAAAAAAAAAAAAAGAACGGTCTAGGGTGATATAAAGGAAATAGAAAGTCTGGTGAACCATAACGAGACAATCATCGAGCTAGCTTTTCCCCACACTAAGATGTTGAAGCTGTTGATGAACCTTTTGAAAGTCTCTCACTTCGTGCTTTATCGGCTTTTTCCATATAATCCTGATGAGATTGATGTTTTGAGCCTGAAAGTGGAAAATTTTGTTAAGATGAGGTATTAATAGAAAACTCAGTTTTCTATGCTTGAACAATAGGTGAAACTGTGAAAACAAGCAACCAATGGAGAGCGTAAGATATGGTTTTCATGATAGTTTCTC
Organism: Gardenia jasminoides; assembly: GCA_013103745.1. NCBI lineage: Eukaryota > Viridiplantae > Streptophyta > Magnoliopsida > Gentianales > Rubiaceae > Gardenia > Gardenia jasminoides. Next base: position 79,263,287 of record CM023103.1, read on the forward strand.
AACATTTACAGAAAGTAACTGAGACAGATCCACAACTACATGTTTGAAGTCCGCCATGTCCATTACAATCTTGTATATATGAGTGGATCATGAACACCATTACATCTGGATAACACAAGGAAACATACAGACATAGAATTCCAACAAGAAACTATCCTAGCATATCTGATAAAGGAAGACAAGTGACAAAAAACAGATTTATTTTTTTCTTTTTATTCATGCGCAAATAGGGAGAGGATAGGGCAACCTGATACACAATCTCATAAAACAAAAAGTCATGCGGTGCTGATGCAATCAACCTGAAACACAATGCTTAGAGCCGCAAAACAATTAGGCAATGGTTCAGGATCAACCCAATTTTAATCCACAAGGCTTTCATGCAAGATTCACAGCATTTTAGGACTACTCAAAGACACAGATTGCTACATGATAAGACCCTTGAGGAGGCATTCTGTACGCATGTCTCCCAGAGAAAAATCTCACAAACTTGACAAAGAGCTTGAGGGAAATCCATACAAGTTAATCCAAACTTCGACTAGGTGAAGCAGAAGTTACAACTACAATCGCATTGTTGCTTAGTTTGTAATATGTGTAACCACTCTGGAAAAGCACTTCTGCACATCTCCATTTGGTTTAAAATTGATGAACTCCAAGAAAGTTCAAGCTTTTTTCACTTGTTTTTCCTTATATCCTATCTCTTTTTTTAGTAAACTTGTGACTTTTTTGTACATTCGGTTTACAAAGAAACCTATATACATTTAAGCAGCTCTACTAGCTACAAACACTAAGAATTGAACATAGACATAGGTAAGCCTAGTTGTAGCATCAACTCCCATGCATCCCTGGTTTTTGGAACCTATTCCCAGCCAGCAACCACAGTACGGACATCTTCCAAAATAATCATCACGACTCCTGCTCTACAAAGAGATTGTTGTTGATAAACAGCTTGATTTCTTGCCATCCATATGCATATCCTATCCTAGTTGTTTATCTATTCACTCAATTTTCTTGAACACATAACTAAAAGCTAATAGATGAATTGTCGAGTTCAAATGGATGGATGTCTAAACTGCCCTCCTATTCTATTAACTCTACCAAGATGTGAACAGAGGGGGAAGGGGATCTCAGACCACACATTTGATGAGTAAAGTTGAAGTCACATAGTCTAGTTCCAATGGTGATTTACATTCACAAGATGTTTCTAGACTTGATTACCAGAATCATCAAGAAAAGAAAAGATTAGAACTTGATTCCAGAGTAGGGCTTTTGGTAAGCTGAAGTGTTCATGAACAGGTTCATGTTCAGCTAATTCGAGTTTGAAAAAGGTTCAATAGCATAATAAACGAACCAAATTCAAATGCAAAATTAAGCTCATTTAATAATCGAGTCGAATACAAACCTGTTCGTGAATTGCTTGAATATGTTCGTTAACACATATATATATTTAAATAATGGATTAACTTTTTATACACTGTCAGTGTAATGTTTTTTTACACTAGTAACTTTGGATGCATGCCACATGTGCATGATTTAAATTTCAAATTTAAATTTGTATTATGTGGCATAATCCAAACCTGCTAGTGTTTGAAAACTTATACACCAAGTGTATAAAAAAGTTATCCTTAAATAATTTTCAAACTCGAATTAGAGCCCCAGTTTGGCTCATTAAGTTCAATGAATCAAACTCAAATTTGAACTCGAATATCCATACAAATTAATGAATCAAATTCAAGCAACATTTATAGTTCATTTATTATTCTATCAAGATTGAACCCTGTTTGTATAATAAGCAAATAGAGCCTGAACATCAAGTGTTTGGCTCGATTCGACTCGTTTCAAGCTCCCAGAGCCTGGAGCTGGCTTTCAGTATTGCCCCAATGTTTCAAACATCAGAATCCAATGACTGCTATACTGGCTTTCTCATGTCAAATTATTCAACCAAACCCAGGTTACTAATCATAAGAACACATTCTATCCTTGAATTCTAAGCAAAATAATGCCTGATCTGTCAGGCAAAATCACACCTTCCTAAAGCTGAGGACTTCTGCATTTCCATCCAAAAATAATTTATTGCCCCTAAACTAATAATTGACACATACTAAATAAAAAACAAATGACCGAATTTCAAAACCATCTTAATCACTTGAATTGTCTCCAACACACGGGAGACCCCAAATGAAAAAGGGAAGGAAAAGACAACAGCAGCAGCCCTCTCTAGTAACTAAATAAATTCACAAAAAGAAGTTGGGGAAGCAAAAATCTTTCCAATTGGAAGGAAAAAAAACGTAATCTTTCTAAAACCAACTACAAGTGGCACCAATTAAAATGCTCCAAATTTAAAAGGATCAGAGAGAATTTGTACTGAAGAAATGGTAAAAATGCGAAAAGATGATACCTTTGTTCATGAGGTACCATGGAACCCCAAAGAGCACGCCAATTATGGCTATGCCTGCGATGACATGCTTCTTTTCCCCACTATACAGGTAATGATCCAATTTAGCCCTGAAACCACCGTTGCCTCCTCCACTCATCTTGCTTCCGCTTGTTTTGTTAGTTTCACTAGCCATCTTTAGCTCGGTCTGTTTCTTTCTCCTCTTATCTGAAGAGCCTCAAACCCCCCAATTTAATTGCTCTCTGGTTTCTTTATTTTGAGCTTAAACCCTTAAACCCTACGAAGAAAGAAAGAAATAGTGTATAGCCTCGACCCTGAGGCGATCTGGGCTTTGTGGTGGCGGCACGTGTTGGCTCTGGGAGACACTATGCTTTGTGGGATCTATCCTCGCCACGTGACCATTTTGGGAGACCAATTTTGTCACCAAGGCATTCGCTCAAAATTTGTAACCGCTTTAATATTTTGTCCCTTCATAAAAGAAAAAGCATAATTTGGTTTTTTCTGCTTTGCCAAAAAAATAAATAAATAAATAAGAAGAAAGACTTTTTTTTTAATCATCTAACTTTGGTTGGTTGAAACACTCAATATAATCACTTTCTAAATCTACTTTTGTAGAGAAAAAGAGGAAATATAGGTAGCAGCATTTTGGGTGTTCTCTTAAAAATTATTTATCTATTCTCTTGTTGATGAAAAAAAGTTTCTCGTCCATTGAGATAATATGTATATTTGTATGGAGTAATCAAGGAGATTCTTACTATTAAAGTCTTCTCCACTGTGAGGCTCAGGAATCAAATATTGTACCTATAATTAGAAATTAGGGGATGGGAAAATTAAAATAAAAAAAAGACATATATGGAGAAAATAAAGCAAGTCAAAAGTATGTTAAAAAGTGGATTAGTGGATTTTTTTCCCATTTTTTGGTTGTCTTCCTAAATGCAAAACAGCTCGTAGGCATCTCAAACTAAGGGTGCGTCTGATAAAACTGAAATCTGAAAACTGAAGTCTGAAATCTGAATTTATTAAGTGATTTAATTGTTTAGTACAAAATCCAATACATTTGAATGTATATCATATTCAGTGATAAGTGATAGCTTATCATTTATTTTTGAAAGCAAGTTTTGTAGAAAATTCAGTGCCACTTAATTCATTCAGATGTCTATTTTCGATTATTAAACGGTCTGAACGTATTAAGATCTGAATCCATTAAGTTTAAGTAGTGAATTGTCCTTTCTATCTTGTATTAGTGTCTGTTGTTTCAAAGAATTAGAACCTTTTAACTCCGAGTCCTTTCTATCTTGTATTAGTGTCTGTTGTTTCAAAGAATTAGAAGTGCAAGTTAAAAGACCCGAAGCCATGTGAGGTGCCCCTCGGCGTTGACCATCGTAGGCAACTATGGTCATACCAATTGCCAGAAAGCTGAAGACACCTGGGTATCTTCTCCAAGCAACCAACAGTCATTCAGCACTGCATCTCTTCTGAAAATGATAGGATTACTTATCCAAGTCAGAAGACTCCATCGAGCAAGTCTCTCAATCTTCTTGGCTCAATTCCTGAACCCACTAGCTCATCAAAAGCTTTCATCTTGGCAGATAGATCGCTCTGCGTCGCATTATTCCATTGGGGCATTTCAGCAAACACTTATCAACCCTTGTCACTCCAGTCTACAGAGCCTCCATTTCTCTACATCTCGAAGTTCTGACCAGCGATACGTCTATGATATCATCAACTTCCATGAATATATAAAAGAAACCCATGAAAATGCTCAGCAGGGTCTCAGTGAATTGACCGAGTTAATCCAAAAAGCTAGGAACTTTGATTCGGGAGATGCAGCACTGGCGTTTCTTGATAACGGAGGTGTTAAACCCGATAAAGATTTGATTTTTTCCTCTATCTTTGCTTTGAGAGAAGAATGGAAGTTAGCATTCTTGTTGTATAAATGGGGTGAGAAATGGGATTTTGTGGATGAAAAGATTTCGTGTTTGACGATATGGGTTCTGGGGAACCACAAAAAGTTTGGTACTGCTTGGTCCTTGATTCATGAACTTCAAAAAAATTCAGCGAATACTAAAGATGCATTGCTCATCATGATTGATAGGTAAATGCAGAGACTTGATCGCTGTCATTATGCAGTTTGTATCTGCTTGATTAATGTAGATCATCCGTAAGAAAGAGCAAGTATTCCAACTGAGAGCTGTAATTCACACACCACCTGTCAAACTTCAAATGACATCTTTCAGCTAATGCTGAAATTGGTAGAGCGCAGTATTAATTTGGAGTTCTGACCTCGCTAAATGTGAAAACCAGTTCCATCCCCGTCCCAGCGCTCGCTGTAGTGCTTGGAGAAATTCATTGCAGAAGAAACTCCCAACATAGATTTTGTTTGGCTCGTAACACGTTCATGCTTATCGCCAGTGGCACAGTGCATTCCGTTTTGCTTGTGTGATTACAGATTTTACTGATGGATTTTGTCAGTCTCTGTTTCTGTTGCACTTGTTTTCTTTAAAAGATGTAGTAGATATGCTCCTTCTAGAGTTATTTGAGAATCAATATCTGTTGTACAGTAGTTATCCAGTCAGTGGAAGCCAAAGCTGACTGTTCAAACAGTCAAAACCAACTTCTTTTTGAGGCTTTTATAATATCAACATAATTGATTTAACTTTTTTGATTTTGGTGTTGTTCTTGTATTACAATTCACCAGGTATGCAGCAGCAAATCAATTTGACAAGGCTGTGAAAACATTTGAAACTATGGAGAAGTTGAGCTTGCTGCCTGATCAGGAGGCATTCTTCACATTTCTTAACATTCTCTGCAAACATGGAAACATCGAGGAGGCTGAAGAATTTATGTTTCTCAACAAAAAGTTCTTCCCTCTGGTGACTGAGGGCTTTAACATAATTCTCAATGGATGGTGCAATATAGCAGTTGATATAGTTGAAGCCAAGAGAGTGTGGAGAGAAATGTCAAAATGCTGTATTTTGCCCAATGGGATGTCCTATACGCACTTGATTTCCTGTTTTGCAAAAGTTGGGAATCTATTTGACTCACTCAGACTGTATGATGAGATGAAGAAAAGGGGTTTTCAACCTGGCATTGAGGTGTATAATTCCTTAGCATATGTTCTCGCTTCTGAGAACTGCTTGAAGGAATCTCTCACCATTCCAAATAAAATGAAAGAAGCAGGACTATATCCCGATTCTACCACATACAACAACATCATAAGCCCTCTTTGTGGAGATACAAAACTAGAGGAGGCAAGAATGGTACTGGCTATGATGATAGGGGACAATGTCAGTCCAACTATTGATACGTACCATGCATTTCTTACTGGTGCAAGTTTAGAAGGAGCTTTTGAAGTTCTTAATCATATGAGAAAAGCTGGTCTTGGTCCAAGCAGGAATACCTTTATCCAAATTCTGGGAAAATTCTTTGAATTGAAGCAACCAGAAAGTGCTCTGAAGGTATGGCGGGAAATGAGGCAGTATGAGGTATTGCCTGATTTAGCACATTACACAGTTCTGGTGGAAGGGTTAGCTAAATGTGGATTGTTGGTCAAAGCTAGAGAATTCTACAATGAGATGAGATCTAAAGGATTTGCTAGAGATTCTAAGCTTGAGATACTTTTCAAAGAACCAGGGATAGATAGGCATCGTGAAGGAGACCGTACAAGAACCATAAAAGAAATTGAGGAAGGCAAATCCTCATTTCATGGGAGAAATGTTGCTGTGCAAAATAAAAGACGTCCTAAAACTTCAAGCAAGAATAAAATAACTCGTAGATGAGATTCCTTTGCTCTTCTTGTGGTTTTGGTAGATATAGAACTTTTGGTAATCAATGATTCATTAGGTCAACACATGGATTTTAGTGTGGAAAATTTATATTTGATGCCTGCATTGGTGGTCTGCTGGAAGCGTATTACTGATTTTGAAGATTGCCCAAACCAGCAAGATTGTTATGTTTTTTCTTCTCTTATATTTTTGGAGGAGCTGTTCTTGGGCTGGTTCCAGGGCAACATTGCCAGTCGATCTGTGCCTAAGTAAGCTGTTGCATTTTGCATTCTTTTGGAGTCTCTGGCGTGCTTTGTGCTATTCAGTACAATGGACTACGAATAATGACACGGAAAGCGCAGAGCTTCGAGTTGAAGCTTAGTTGTAAGGGTTTGAGGCCTAGTCCCCTGATGACTGTTATATTGCTGCAGGCCAGACATTGTTACATTTTGCAAATCTATAATTGGAAGAAGTGTAAGATGGTCAGGACATACTCATAAAAGTCACTTTGAGAACATTGGCATCTTGAATGCAAAAGACTTTGCTCATTGGTTTACCTATCTAAGCCACCATTTTATCAGCAATTCAGAGGTTGGAATGTTCTGCTATTTTCATTCTAAGTCATCAGATGTGGGATCTAATGTTTTGCGGAGTCTCCTAATACAAGTACCAGAGGAAGTTCAGTCATGTCCGCTGTCTGCTCCGACATTTCTTTAGGGATTTATCTGGTTATGACGCACGTAATATTCAATAGAGTATACACACATAAAAAAAAGAATAGAGATCGAAAAGCCTTTTTTTTCTGCAGGATCAGTGGGTAGAGTTTCTGTTACAAGACTTTATGAAGGTCTAGTTACCCCATGTAATTGTAGATTTCATTGTTTGGTAAAGTCTTGATATCAATCATCGGAACCGACTCAACGTTTCGCTCCAGATCAAGATCTTGAGTGTGGTGGAATTTGCAGAGTGATACTTTTAACACAACTTTCCACGCCGAACCAAGAATCTTGCCATGGATTGGGGAGTGGGGAGATGGTGCTATATTTGAGGGATCCCAAGGAATATAATTGAAAGTGCTCATTGAAGATAAAAATACTAAACGAAAAGAATTGCGCATGAGATTCAAGCGTGACTTTTAAGGCATGAATTACTCATACCATATGGTCCATATCCCCGAATTTGATGACCCTGCTCCAACATTTCACTTCATTAGAATCCAAGTGCTTCCACCAAGAAAATACTACATTGGTCCCATCTTGTCAAGGGACAGACAAATCCCCTGTTTTTTTTGTTTTTTTGGTGGGTATCAAGAGACAGAAAACTAGCGACTATTTTGACAAAAAAAATCAAGAGACAGAAAACGTCCTTTTTCTACTAGCCTTTTCTTTTTATCAACATATTGAAAACAAACAAACGGCAACATGGCCGGTGGCCCAATCAATAAATGCTAAGAATAAGTTGCTTGACAGTTTTCCCCTGCTACATTACATGAATACTGCGGCAAAACCCCAGCCTCCTAGGCATATTAATAGATAGCCTTGAAACTTAGAAGACTCAGGTCCACGACACAATTTCTGGTCTGGTACAATACAGCTTAGTCCAGCAATTTCACAACCTGTATCAGTCTTAAATTAAGAACATCCATCAGACTTCGGGTTGTTCAAATCATTGATTACATGATCTTACGCATAAATCCAACAGCAAAAAATTGCTGTAAAATTTTTGGATTGAAGCTTCCCTGTTTTGAGTAAAATGTGCTTGCTTCACCGGCTCGTTGTTCAACTATTCTGATCATTTTATGACCTAATTAACTTCATGAGAGTTCTAGCAAGAAAATAAAAGAAAGAAAACAGTATTCTCCAAGAATTGTACTACTTCTTGTGTTATATAACGAATCACTCAATTATTTACCATAGCCTAACCCGTTGAGAATTTTCTTGGATCCGTTATATAACCGTTCTTTGTTTCCTTTTTGGCTTGACTTTGCGGTTGATTTTTAGACGATACTACACCTAAAGGCTTCTTCCTGGCAAACCCAAATGAGTTAGCTCAGCAGCAGTAAAGTGGACTAGCAGTCAAGCACAGTCAAAAAAGCTGCAACTACACTTGCTTTTTAGCTTCATGACCAGCCAATCAACCAGCATGCCATCTACCCCTTTCCCATCCAACCCAATCATGTCCAACTCAGCAGCTTCAACCCTGCTCCACCTTATCACCACCGCCACCACCAACCTCCTCCTCCTCCTCCTCCTCCTCCTACTCACAACCACGGTCTTTGCCACTGACCACATTGTGGGTGCCAACAAAGGCTGGAATCCTGGCATCAACTACACCCTCTGGTCCAACAACCAAACTTTCTACGTTGGAGACCTCATCTGTACGTGTACATACTCTGCCTTTTTACGTGCTAGTTGTACTAGTACATTTTTTATCATACGATGGACGTTGTTTTTCTAAACAATAATATATGTGACAGCATTTAGGTATCAGAAGATGCAGTACAACGTTTTTGAGGTGAACCAGACGGGTTACGATAACTGTACGACAGAAGGGGCGGTGGGGAACTGGAGCAGCGGAAAGGACTTTATCCCCCTTAAGCAGGCTAAAAGGTACTACTTCATCTGTGGGACTGGTGGCTGCTTTAATGGGATGAAGGTCTCTGTCATCGTCCACCCTCTTCCTTCTCCGCCCAAGTCTGCCATTGCGGCCACTCATGCGTCCACCAAGTCAGCTGCACCTGCAGCGGCGCGTGGGATTTGCTCCATGCTGGCATTATCGGGTCTTTTTTCGTTGACATGGATTGGGCTTGGGTTCTGGATCTAGACTTCTTCAATTTAGGCTGCATATTTCCCTTTTCTTTCTTTTTCTTTTTTGTCCCTTTTTTTTTTTTTTTCCCTTCTTGTGAGTCTGGGAAAAAATCCATTGATTTTTTATTTTCTTTGTGGGTTCCATTGAATTATGACTTGTGAGATTGGTGGGCCTTTAATTCATCGTCATCTTTTTCATGTTGTTATAAAGTTTTTAGTTGGATTTGAATCGTCTTGTTCGATACAATTTTCTTTCGAGATCATATGGACACTAACACTGATTTTAGATTTTACGTCGAACGGGCTGACGGAAATACGTTTCTCACTCAAAGCCCAAGCAACTCTTACGAATCGTCAAACCAGAGCCCAGAAGCCCAATTGCATAATTCCCCCTTTTGTTTTTAGAGAGTGAAAAGCTTTTCATTCGTGAATCAAATCAGACAACATAATACAATCAGGATTGGATGACCAGAATTTTGGGAAATCAAAGTACTTATTAGTTAGTTGGGCTAATGTGTGAGTTGCCCTAGTACAAGTTCTACTAACCCAAATTAGCTTTTTTTTTTTTTAAACTCTCTCACTCCTTTCCACACCTTTTTCATCCCTAACTGTTCAAATTCAAGCCGTGGATCGGGAAAAACTCTAAAAACCCTCCCCCCTATCCCAGGTCAAATAGATCTTCACTTGTACTTTCAATAGCTTGATTGCAGAAGTCCGAACATTATCAAGTGAAAATACCATTTATTGAAGTTTATGAATAACTTCAAATATTTATTTTCATTCTCACCTTAGAGGCCACACACCTGCAAGTTTAAACTTTTGAGTTTTGACATTCTTCACCGTTAATAGCCCTTGACTCAAACCTCAATACAACAATTAAAAACAGCTAATTTCGTATGATTTGATTAGGCAAACCTCTTCATTATACCTCCAAACTTTTTCTATACAGTGAGGGCTGAATGTGCTACTTACTTTGTCTTATAACCGGACACTCAATATGCTTGTTCATTTTTGATAAAATAGTGAGAGAGAGTTAGGTGTTACGATAGATGTCATGTAAATTAGAGGTCTCGCATGAATCCAATTACATTACATTACCTGTGTATTTTGTTCAACATATTCAAAAGGACAGTTCTTTGTGCAAAAGGCTCCTGAGGCTTGTTTCTAGCTAACTAAGCCCACCATCCTACTTGTTCGGTGGGCCTCGACCTGATGCCCCATACTCGGGATTCTATTGCTCTAATTTTGTATTACTTCCTTGATGCGATGCGGAGGGATGCATAATGCAACGTCCACTTTTCAGGTACTGTATCACAGGGAGGGAAAGGAAATCACAATAATGGCCAAAAGGACAAATAATAAAAGAAAAAAAAAGAAAGAAAAGATAAAGGATAAGTGCCAAATGAATCTCGATGATAGGAACAGGACAAAACGTAATATACTTGCTGCTGTGAACAGATCATCTAAGTGATGTCTTGTTGATTGATTCTCAAATTTGTTGTCCAATCCAGAAGATTATTGTCTATGAAAACAAAAAAAAATTGAATGGCCCTCATCAAGTGAAAGGAATCTGTATTGGGATTGTTTTACCAAGTCTATATTCCAACTTTCTTTACTTGAAAGGAAGAGGGGTGGGAAAAAAAAACAATTAATACTATTGTTGGTCAAATGACACATGGCATAACATTGCATGGCTGAAAGGAGTGCCGTTTCGAATTTTCAAAGACCTTGGCCATAGAAGAGATCAATGATATCTTGGAAAGAAAAGTATTTTGTCACACAGAGAATTGTTGAAGAGATTTTCCGCAATTAATTTCTGGATTTGTCTCTGCATAATTCTCTACAGAATTATTAAGAAAGTCAGAGTGAAGTCATTCAACATGTCAATGCACTTCACTCTCGAAAGCCCCCCCAAAAAAAAAATTTAGGGTTATACAGGGAACTCAATTCATATTCAAAGAATCTATGATGGCATGATCCTATTGTTTCTTTAAGTTCTTACACTCAACTCGAAATGTTTATACATGCCTCCAGTAGACAAATAATATTGCAGTGCAATGATTTGAGAAAAAAAATAGAATTGCATACTTCCTTATCCTAAAAACAAATAGACACAGAAAATCAACTCTCAAAGTAGAGTTTCATAGTAAGGTGAGTGAGGTTGTCTGGATTGATCCTCAGGCAAAATCACACCTTCCTAAAGCTAAGGACTTCTGCATTTCCATCCAAAACAATTTATTGCCCCTAAAATAATAATTGACACATACTAAATAAAAAACAAATGACCGAATTTCAAAACCATCTTAATCACTTGAATTGTCTCCAACACACGGGACACCCCAAATGAAAAAGGGAAGGAAAAGACAACAGCAGCAGCCCTCTCTAGTAACTAAATAAATTCACAAAAAGAAGTTGGGGAAGCAAAAATCTTTCCAATTGGAAGGAAAAAAGAAACGTAATCTTTCTAAAACCAACTACAAGTGGCACCAATTAAAATGCTCCAAATTTAAAAGGATCAGAGAGGATTTGTACTGAAGAAATGGTAAAAATGCGAAAAGATGATACCTTTGTTCATGAGGTACCATGGAACCCCAAAGAGCACGCCAATTATGGCTATGCCTGCGATGACAGGCTTCTTTTCCCCACTATACAGGTAATGATCCAATTTAGCCCTGAAACCACCGTTGCCTCCTCCACTCTTCTTGCTTCCGCTTGTTTTGTTAGTTTCACTAGCCATCTTTAGCTCGGTCTGTTTCTTTCTCCTCTTATCTGAAGAGCCTTAAACCCCCCCAATTTAATTGCTCTCCGGTTTCTTTATTTTGAGCTTAAACCCTTAAACCCTACGAAGAAAGAAAGAAATAGTGAATAGCCTCGAGTCCTGAGGCAATCTGGGCTTTGTGGTGGCGGCACGTGTTGGCTCTGGGAGACACTATGCTTTGTGGGATCTATCCTAGCCACGTGACCATTTTGGGAGACCATTTTTGTCACCAAGGCAATCGCTCAAAATTTGTAACCGCTTTAATATTTTGTCCCTTCATAAAAGAAAAAGCATAATTTGGTTTTTCTGCTTTGCCAAAAAATAAATAAGAAGAAAGACTTTTTTATTTTATCATCTAACTTTGGTTGGTTGAAACACTCAATATAACACTTTCTAAATCTATTTTTGTAGAGAAAAAGAGGAAATATAGGTAGCATCATTTTGGGAGTTCTCTTAAAAATTATTCTTATAAATCTTATTAATTCTCTTGACGATGAAAAAAAGTTTCTCGTCCATTGAGATAATATATATGTTTGTATGGAGTAATCATCGTGAATAGGAGATTCTTACTGTTAAAGTCTTATTAAATACTGTACCTATAATTAGAAATGAGGGGATGGGAAAGTTAAAATTAAAAAAAAAAGACATATATGGAGAACATAGAGCAAATCAAATGTATGTTAAAAAGTGCATTAGTGGATTTTTTTCCCATTTTTTGGTTGTCTTCCTAAATGCAAAACAGCTCGTAGGCATCTCACACTTACTCACTTCCTTTAACTCCAAGTCCTTTCTGTGCAACCATCCTACATCGAAAGATTGTGGGGTAGTTACTCTGAATTTGAGATCCTTAGCTGCACCTCCAGTTACTAATTGGCTGGATAGTGTTGGTTTGTGAGTCCTACCTTAAATTGTGCTTTGCATCAATTTTTCGATTATTCTTGAGTGTTTCTAATCTAACTGGGTGTGTCATCCCACATCGAAATCTAATTGGGTGTGTTGTGTTTGGAAGGAAACAAAAAAAAAAAAAAAGTCCTTTTTGTGCAAGTTAAAAGACCCGAAGCCGCGTGAGGTGCCTCTCGGCGTTGACCATCGTAGGCAACTATGGTCATCCCAATTGGTAAATTCCTCCAATTATTGCTACATTGGAAAAAAGTCCATCATGTGTGACTCAATTTTTTTTACTCTACTAGCTCATCAAAACATGTGACGTGCGGCACCTGAAATAAATCCCTTTTTTTTGCTACAAATTAGGCGAGGACCAAACATGCAATTTGTTTGATTCTTTTCTGAAGTTCTGAAGCAGACTTGTCTGCTCCCGCTGGCCATGAGCCAACTTCCGCACATGCGGGTACATTCTACTTAATATATATGCATGTGTATTTAAATTCCGAAAATGCAAGACTATTGTATTAAAATTATAGTTAAGTAATTATATGTATATTTGATGAAGTAATGTTTATTTAAATATTCCACATAATATTTTATAAATTAGATGAAATTACAAATAACATAGTATATTTGAGCAAAAAAATTGTATTATAATTAGGAAATGGTCGTTAGAGAGTAGAAAATATATACCGTGTGTTTTAGTTAACTAAAATGTAGTAAAATTAAATATTCCACATTTAATTTAATATAATACCTGAAATAAAAAAATGTATTATATTTAAAAAATTGTATTATAATTAGGAGATGGTTGTTGAGAGTATAAAAATAGAAACCGGGGTTTTAGTTAGTTGTGACTATTTAAATTATAAGATAAAATAACAAAATTAAAAAAGATGGTGTGTGCAAGAAAAGTAAATAATTGCAATATGGTTTCATAATTAATTGCAAAAAAATTGTATTGTATTTTTACAGGACAATAAATAAGTCAAATATAAGTCAAACGATGTAGTAATTAATGATTTTAAATTGCATTGGAGGAGGGGAATTATTGTTTAGATATGATTGTGCTAGAGGATTTGAAAATATATGTTACGATATTTATTTATCACGACAATTTAAATTATATGCATGTAAATAAATATAAAATTTGTAAGCTTTGTTTTGTAAGTATTTCTTGAAAATTAATATTGTACTTTTATTAGGACTACAATTAAATTTAAAATTTGGTAATTGATAGTTAAATTGTTTTTGAACTAACAAACTAGAACATTATTCAAATGTCGGACACCCACTATTAATTGAGTTATACCGAGTGAAACCATAGTACACTTTGGAGGATCAATGTTATGAACCATTCTAAACCCAAAACCCCCTAAACCTTAAACCCTAAACCACGCCATGCCGACTCTCCCTTTCTTCCTTCCTGCGGCTTATTCATGCCGCTTTCTCCTCTTCCCTCCTCGCGAAAACTCTAATCCACCGTAGGTGATGTCTCTTGAGATTGTCCGACTTCTAGACGATGTCAGGGAGTGACCTCAAGGACTTGACATGGTTGAAAGGAATGGTATTGAAAAGATGCTAAAAATACCAATAGACTAAATGAAATTCTGAAAACACCGTAACAAATAAATTCAGTACTGTATACTTATGAAATAAAGAACATGAACAAGTTGGTTATTGAAAGAAACAAGTAGGACATGTCTTTATGGATTAAATAGTAAATCAAAATTTTCTTTAAAGAACAGTAACAACATTTGTAATGAAAGAGCTATCTAAAAACTCCTACTTGCTACTCGACTCGATTTTGTTGTTGTGTTTTATGATGTTATTGATGATGTCAAACACTTATCGGTATTTAATTGAATTTAGATTTTTTTTAGTGAGCAAATCGGTCGGGTTTTGCTCCTCACCCATTTAAAATACTTTTAAACAATTTTGTGAATAGTGGAGCTGTTTACCACTTCCTAGAATATAGGGTCATGCCAACCGTCTTATCTCTAACCATACACAGTGGGTGTTGGAATGAACACCACTTGTTCCTCTAGTCGCCGATGCACTTAAGGTGATCCAAAGTCATACTTATATCTAAAAAAGTGACTTGTACTACTATTGAGGATAAATGAGTAGGAAGATTGCTCAGCAATATCAAAAATATTATAAAACACACATTAAATATTCTATTATAAAAAATACCATAAGTTTAATAATTGATGATACAGTAACATTTTGGAGTTATTTAAATGAAATGATTTCTATATCTTTTAAAATAATTTGAAACAAAAAATATGCCTATCTCATTAAATGCCCAGACGAACGCCTGCCCAAGACCCATCTCTTGCTTTCATAGAAAAAAAGAATGTAGGGGATGAAATGCCTCTTAGAGACTTAGACTATATCAATATATAATAAATCAAAAGGAAAAATTAAATGTTGCATGTAAATGGAAAGTGCGTATAACAACACATATTGGGCAAAAAAAAAATCATATTAAAATTGTACTAAAAAAACAATGAACCTGAATTGAAACCAAAGAGTATGCTTGTGGAAGAACATTGGAATAATTTAAACAAATATCCTTTTATAGCAAAAAAAAAAAATTAAAGAATACTAAAGGGGTATGAAACCGAAGGAAGCCAAAGCATTTGAATTAAATGGCTACGGAATTCCCTTGATCTTTTGCTTGAGTGGTGAATTGAATTTGTAGAGTACAAAGAGCCTTCACAACCGTTAAAAGGCTCCCAAGCAAACGGAACAACACCCACGTTTCATAAGCTGAGCCTCAAAACCGGCACATCACCAGGAGCACTTCCATCCGCACGCCAGCCAGCATGTGTACGCACGCCCGTCAGCAAGCCGGCCTAGCGACCATGTGCATGTCCGCACGATCCACGACTCCGTGCCCAAATCAACGGCCCCATTTCCTCAAGATGACAAATACGGTGCATTTTCACTACCAGTCATATTTTTCTAGTTAGGCTATTATCGTGGGCGATAGTAATAGTTCACATCCGGTTGTAGTTTTCTTAATGAGAATTCGTTGTAATTTTTTATTCTCAATACAAGTACTACTTTCAAGTATTCCGTTATGCCTTTAAAGCATTTTTTGCATTTTCTTCGTTTTATATTTGAATGTAAGTGCGATGCACCTGGTTACTTAGCAGAGCAACTGTTAAGAAGTTACGGTCCGCGCTCTGGTTACTTAACGAGGCGGCCCGTAATAGCTGTATCAGAATCTCGGTTCTACTAGGGTCTGAACAAGTAAGACTCACAATATCGCAAAGAGAACGGCTTGATGCCTTGGAGACGGAAGTGACTCGTCTCAACACGGTATGTTTTGGCGAGACGGATACGGAGTATTGCCTATCGATCAAAGAGTTGGCCAAATTGAGACCGACTTGGCCTAGTTGAGTGTTGATCTGGATAGACAGGGTGGACTCTATCAGCAACTATCGGATATGACCTAAACTCTTGAAATAGGGGTAGCAGCTAGCCACGATGCGGTTGGTGAATTAGAAAATACTGTAAATGCAGCGATCGCAGAACTCTGCACAGCGATTGGCGACATTCAAACTGAGGTGTGCATTGTACAGTTGGCTGTGGTCAAGAATAACAATGTTCCACCCAATGATGGGGTGCGAACGACACTGGAGGAGCCAGAGCTAAAGTCCTTGAACCGAAAACCTTCGATGGGGAGTAAGATGCGAAGAAAGTAGAAAACTTTCTGTACGACATGAATGACTACCTAGAAGCTTTGCATATCGAGGATGAGGCAGAGCGGGTGAGAATTGTCAGTCGATACCTGTTTGACAAAGCTAAGTTGTGGTGGGCACACAAAGAAAGGCCATCAACAACGGGGCACGCCCAAATAACAGATGGGAGGAGATGAAGTAGAGAATAAAAAAGCACTTATTTCCTAACCATACCCAAATGAGAGCTCGGGATGAACTCAATGAGTTGCGGCATACTAGTACGATCAAGGCATATGTGATCAAGTTTCAGGAGTTGATGCTCCAGATTGTAGAGATGACGGAGGCGGATCAGATTTACCACTTCCAAAGCAAGGTGAAGCTGTGGGCTAGGTCAGAATTGCGAAAGTACTGGTTTGAGACCTTGAACAAAATCGTTGAGATAGTGGAAGAGTTGGACGAGTTATACCAACCGAGTCAATCCAAGATGGCTGCCAATGCTGGTCAACAGAACTGCAACTTCCGGTCTGGCAACGGAAGAGGTGGGGGAGAGAGGACTCCAAATGCTGGCCCCCCTACATAGCAAGGTAGAGAAGGGGAGGTAGGATCTTCGCACCTCTGAACCAGAACCCCTCTGGTCAACCGAGGGCCTTAGTGTCCACGAGTCGACCCAACAACAATGGCCCTACTCTCTGTTGCTTCTGTTGTCAAGGACCTCATTTCGCGAGGGATTAACCAAGGTACCACAAGGTAGCTAGCGCATTTATGCTCGAGTTGGCGAGCTTTAGTCAGGAGGGACAGGACCTTGTCGAAGAAGATGGGGGCGAGGCAAGCACAGATACCAATGAGAGGGAGCCATCTGAGAATCGGGACGCAGAGGCAACAGGGGCTTACACGTGTTGGTGTAATGCTATTACCTACTCAGACGAAAATATAAGAAGGCGCCAATCCATTATGAAGGATCCCATCATGAGGTGATTCAGGCCAATTTGAAACGAAACCGCCCCAACTTCGCAAAGGGATCCGGGCAAGTTCCACCTTGCCAAGCAACCCCAACATTAGCAGTAGGGTTATTTTTTTCTTTGTCAAACATTGAGATAGGGCAGGAGAGGCCAATGTTTCTTCATAGCTCTCTCTTAGGAAAAAAAAAGTAATATCACTCTAATGGTATGGAATATTGATATAGGGTTATTTTTTTTCTTTGTCAAACATTGAGATATGGTTATGGTCTTCATACAATAGGGTATCTTTCTATTTACCTGGTAAAATATATAGTAACTTATCTAGTTTGTCTCAAGAAAAAAAAAACCTATCTAAGTTGCTAGTTTGTTCGAGGTTCTTACACATTCATGTCAAAAGGGAAGATATACATTATTTTAAAAAAGTTGTAATTTATTGTTAGTGATTTGTATAATTTCACAACAATAGTGCCATATTCAACGATTGTTCATGTGGACCCTAAAAACAATAATTCCTTTTCTATTACAAACTGTGCAAGTAGTTAAAATTGAATTATAGTTTGTTGACAAAGTTTTATGTTGTTTAGGAACAATTGTATTATATTGATAACTATTTAGAAAAAATGCCACTAGATTGACATCTGTTTCCAGCCTTTTTTTCCAACAGGCCTATTGTATTCCCTGACTAGAGCTTGTCTAATCTAGTGAAAGAGCCTCAACACCAATGAAGGCAAACAAGAGCAAAGCAATCAAGCTCATTTCAAAGCAATCTAGTGAAAGAGCCTGAATACAGATGAAGGCAAACAAGGGGAAGGTAATGAAGTTCTTTCTTTCTTAAACTGTGAAAGTCACATAACCGTGACAAGTCTTTCGTAGTGTTGTACCAAATACAGACCTCTACCATGCATAAAGAAAACAAGAATTGCGACTCCTCCTTTTCAATACCTCAAGTCAACCAGGAGTCAAGTTTATTTATGCAGATTTGTGGAATTCCTTTCTTTGGCTCATATTGCCTCTAATGGACTTGATAGATGGACTTTCTACCTCTTATCTATTCACCTCCACTTGAATCATTTTATTCAAAACTCTAGTAAACTCTGCTCAGTACACCACTCATGCACCTTACAGAAAATGTGAAGAAACAAACAACCTCACACTTCACTTCTGCATATATTCCATTAATATTTTTCAAACGGAAAGCAGTACAAGCTTTCAATATGACGGCCTCATACATTATTCACTGGATACATAAACCATACAAGCATTCAATAATTATATGACAGAGTCATATAATATTATTCACTGGATACATAAACCATACATCCTTCCTTCTTGTGCTTACTTCTGAAAGTGGAAATTGGGTAGAGGTAGCTGATTTAAGAATGTCTTCATATTAATTTCCTGCAGTGAACCAACCCTTAAGAACGCCACCCAGAAACTCACCGCCCAAAGCGAGACGCCTGGTTCCATTCTGATCAACAAAGATGCCAATATCTCTGCAAATCATATTGGAAACGGTACTATTATAAACGGTGAGGCAGAAAACGAGCCTATAGTACATATCCCAGATGCGTTCAATCTTAAACCAGTTTGCTACGGTTTCACAGCCCGGGTTCCCTTCAACTCCATTTGTCACTACAAAGTGTTGTCCAAGCTCTTCATCAAAATCAATCGTCCACACATTTGATGTTGCAGATAGGAATATTTCAAAAGATTTTGTCACGTTTGATTGGATAGTTACGTTGACTCTATCAAAACTCTATCTGTGAAATCTTATCTCCTATTTGTCCGAGAGACAATTTCAAGAGATTTTTTGTATAAAACTATAATTAGGACCCTGACCAAAGTCTATCTACTAAGGCTATTGGATGACAAGTTGACTCATTCAAATATTTTATCCATGAAATAATACACACGTTTGTTTCTGTTTTGTTGCCGAATGTTACCAAAAAATCAGGAAGTCATCTCCTTCTGTTATCAAACTTTATCACTTCCAACGTATCTCTTATGTGCTTATAAATAGTGCCATTCCTCATTTGGAAACCACACTCACAAGCTCCAGTTGAACTTTGCTGATTGCTTTCTCTCTTCTCTTCTCTCTAATATATTGCTTAGTCGAATTTTCCTGAGCCTTCTTCCTTTCCCCCTTCTCTTTGCTGGTACATTGATTTGCTGGTTCTAATCCTTTTTATTTAAAAGAAGAAGGCTTATTTAATCCTGAGAAATATTTCAGGCTATTGAAATAGTTTCTTAGAACAGTGCTTTTTAGCACGACTGAAGCAATTTTTATCTAACGTGCTAGCATTGTTAGGCATTTTTCCAACATTTGAATCATTACAAACATTAGGAGTTGGTACTTCAGTGTATCTGATGTTTAAACCGGTGTTTTAAAAGGCGAAAGTGTTGGCAGGGCGTTCTATGTTTGTTCAGACGGGGTGAAAGCCTCGGGCATGAGGCGTAAGCCCCACAAATTTTTATGTTTTATTTATTTAAAAATATAAAAATATTATATATATACATATATATATACACACACATACTAAACAAAAGATTACATAAAATAAAAAAATTATAACCTCATCTTTACATAAGAAAAGTAAAACCTATTTGTATGACTAGTGCTATGTGATATGTAAAAACCTGACAAACTACTGTAGATTGCAATGATTATTTGCATAAAAGGCTTGATGTCAACCCCAAACTAATGATCACCAGTTGCAAAACTCTTTTCTAAGATATTAGCAAATGATCTTTGTGAGTTTTGACTATTAAAGTGAGTGTCTTTCCCCTATTTCTTTAGAGTATCCTTAACGTGAGGCACAAAATTTTGAAGTTTTGCCTTCTTTATATCATTAAATTCCACACTGACATCCATTTAGAAATTGCAAGTTTAGTTTTAAGGTCTCTATTTCCACAAGTAAGTCGAGATAATCTAATTTGAATGCTCTTTAGAGCTTAAAAGAACCGAAAAAGTGATAAAATTTTAAAAGCGTACGTTTTTTACGCCCCAAAGAAAAAACTTGCCCGAACGCCCGGACGTTCGCCTCGATCCTTAGGGCGTTCGCCCCACAACGCTAACGCCCCATTTGACAGCCCAGGGGCAGTTTAGGAATGCCTTGCCCCGGGACTCACCTTGAAAACGCATTTTAAAACACTGGTTTAAATCAGTGGAAACATGAACCACGCCTTCTTTTGGGATCGCCAGTCTAAAGATTACTGGATAGGCTTCAAAGAATGGCCACTGAATAGCTCCCTGAGGGCAACTTGCATTGCCTCCTTGGGGGTTTATGAAGGCGCCTTCTTGTGGCAATGTGGGTTCACTGCGGACAGGATGTAGTACTCGAAACCAGTGGTGATTTCATCGCCGTTAGCGTCACGCACTGGATGAGGTTGTGCAGCAGCGAAAGAAAGGAAAGAACTGAAGAGAAGAAATGAAAGGAAGAGAAGCAATTTCTTCATCGTGAGCTGCAACGTGTGTATGAAGTCTGGGATAGGAAGTATTCAGTGCAATTGTGCTGAGAATATTACTTGGCTTTTTATAGCTGAATTCAGATGTATACAACTGTGGTCCACTGTTACACGTACGCTTGTACTATTCAATTGCTCGTTGGTGTCCATTTGATTCATGAAACTGAGCTAACTTGCATTAGCGCTTGTACAGTTCAATTGCTATGTAACTATTTTTTGCATAACTTTCTCACCCTTCCATTTGATTCGATGAAATATATTTTATGATGAAATTTTCTGGAAAATGCTTTACATGAAGGAGAGTTATTCTTGATATATTATTGTGCTTGCTGTCATTAAATATTTTTAAAATTGATCTAAAAAATTGTGCTTTGATATGTAAAAAAGGGGAAAATTTTGCGAATGGTAAAAAGAAGTATCGAAATTCACAAGTAGAGTATAACTTTAACCAAACTTATAAATGGGGAATTGGTAAATATTCATTCAATCAAATATGTACTATGCTTACTACAAGATTACCAAATCATCCTTATTTCATTAAAACACCAGACCAAATCAGGCCACAAAATATAAATAAATATATATATGTATTTTGCATGGAAAAATAAGGACTGGTCGCAAACGTCTGTGGAAGCACAATATTAAGGATGCCTTGGTCCCAAAATTCTATTGAGACAACCTAAGAATAGTCACATTCGGAGTACGATCGATGATGTTAGTATCAATCTGAGTCATAATTAGAAGAAGAAGAATCTATAATTGAACTTGTACTAATATATTTTACTCGGAGGTTGTGGAAAGACAAGCGAACTCTTATGTTGATATATACATACATATATATATATATGTCAATCTGAGTCACAATTAGAAGAAGAAGATGTCCATGAGTCTATAAGCTTTGTTACCCCATACTTGACATGGGATGCCCTTATTGGGTGTAGCAGCTTTTGTATTTATTGTAAATGTGTGTGAATTATTGGTGACTTTGGTGATTGATGTAATTAATTTTTTCTGTTCCAATGTAAATTTTGGTGGCTGTCATACAATTTTCGAATATTTAGTTAATATTCTAAGTGGTAATTATTTTGTTGGTTGTGTGAGTATTTCTTTCAAATGAAATTTAATTACAAGAGGACAGCTGCATTACAATATAGAGACAAGTGGCTTCTTAAACAATCAATGACCTGAAAATGTTTTTTTTTTCTTCTATAAGTTTTTGGTGTAGAAACATCGAAAGAGAGTATCATTTACCATGGAATACTTTCTGTAGAGAATATGTAGGACACAAATAGATGGAATAAATAATAAAAATCCTGGAATCGGCAAGACAAATTAAACAAAATGTTTAACTAAATGCACTGAGGTCGACGGTTTCTTTTTCCTCACTTTCTAAAAGTAGTGTAATCCAGGAGCAAGGACTTCCCAGTTAATCCGGTTTTGGTGCTTTTGGCCATAAAAATGAAAAGCAAAATAATGATATACACAATTATAGAAAGAAAGAAGAAATCAAGTATAAAATGAGGGGGAGAACAGAGCAAATAAACCTTTTTCTTTTGGAGAAAATAACAAAGGGCCTGTTCTGATGGTAATTATACTGCTCGTAACCATTCCATCATTCTGTTTCTAACAGTCTACTACACAATGCCCATAGAGGAACAAGGCCTTTTCAGCAAAACATCAAACACAAATGGTCTACAATATCTAATCTAATTATGCATTTTAACAGCCTGCAATTGATTTCTATTAATATGAGCTACAATATGAAATGTATGTCTCAACAAATAAACTCTTAGAAGACATTTCCATAATCCTTGGGCATGTTTTTCTTAATTTCTTTATATGTCATCCCATCTCAAGTGCACCCCATTGTATCTACAGCAAAGATGGAAAAAATGAGAAAACACTAGGCAGAACTCTTAGGGCAAAATATCTGATATACCAAACTTCTTTCAGTACATAAGAAAGTTCTTCCTATGATGAGAAAACAACCCCATAAACACCAAAGGGACCTACCCCACCATAAAAATCTCTATAAACACAAAAAAGGATAAATATGTAAAATACCCTATCACAAACACATTAAACACTTGTACTAAATGCAACCATGAAGAAAAATAAATTTTACAGAGACCAAAATGACCCTACAAACATGCGGTTAAAATGGGTCAATTCGTGGTTCCTAAACGTATTCTTATATAATATAAGGATAATATTTTTGCACTTATAGGATATTCAATTTGAGTGTATCATACTCTTACAAATATAGATCTTATAGTGAAAAATAAAAGAATTATTTTATTAACAATACAACATGCTACCAAAGATATTAATATTATAATTGAGTTAAGTACTTATTTTATTTTAAGTATTTAATTATGATTAATTTTTTATGCACTGTCAGTGTATACACAAACAGATATAGATGATGTCATGTAATTCCAATTTCGAATTAAAAATTCACTTGTTACATAAGTGACGTACATCTACATCTATCAATATAAGAAATCCACTATATTGACAGTAGATAAAAACTTAATTCTTTAATTATTGTCATATGATATTACCATTTTTAGTTTGAAAGTTGATATTGAATTTCTTATACAATAAGAAAGTAAATATCTAACTAGTATACAAGTCAAGATTGAGCCTAATGATAAAGGCTCTATTTGGCACCCCTGTTTTTTTGCATATTTTCAGTAGACAAAATTTTATTACAACTTTGGCCACAATAACTTATTGAAATACTCGAAATTTTATAAAAAAATACCATAAAACACTAAAAACACACACTTATTCCTCTCTTTCACCCCCATCTTCTCTCACCATATCACCTCTCCGTAATATCACCATCCATACCTAAACGTGTTCAAAAAGAACCAAAAAAGTAACTGGAAAATTTAATTGGTTTAAATTGAAAAATAGGGTAACCAAACTGCAACTTTTCAAATGGTTAGGTTATCTGAATCAATTTAAAGAACATAGGCTAGGGTATGAGTTTTAGTTTTCAAAAGCCGTGTTTACCCAAATCTACCTACATATGTGCAAGTTATGTATGGTTGGTTAGGATAACTGGTATCCAAAACTCAACCAATAATTATTTATTCATTATTAATACTTGAAGTTAGGAGAACCATTATACATTTTTTTTTTGAAAAATTGTAAACTTGTCTACATAACCCTAACTCCCATTTATTTTGTCCACTTTCTATATTCGTCGCCACTATTTTTATTTACTCTACTATTTTTGTTGTCTTTTTTGATCAAAACTTTGTTTCATTTGTCATAAATTCTATCCACATCATCACTCTACTAATTATTTTATTTTTAATTTATAAAATTTACATGTTTGGTTGTGGAGTAACCTATCATCCTTATTAAAAATAATTGATGCCTTCTAAGAAATAGAGAAAACAAAATCAAATGTTCAAAATATTCAGTGTTTTAATTATCCAATGCATTTTGATCTTCTATTTTGTTCATAGTTTTTTAGAGTTGCAGGATTAAATCTCTTACACATTTGGGCAAATGATGTATTATTATTTAATTTTTAATCTATTTCTTTTTTTTTTTCATCTCTTATAAGTAGAAGAGCTTTAGATTATTTTGTATACCTGGCCTTGTCCCACTAGTTAATCGATCATTAATTAAATTATTGAATTGAATAAGAGTATGAAATGCAATTTTGCTAAACTAGTACATGCGTTAGCAAAATTACAATCGGACTGATTACCTGATCTATGAACATCCATATCTATACCTTAGCCACCATTGCCACCCACCACCACTTCCTCCCCTACTTCTACCATTACCACCTCCCCTTTCCCTCTCTACCCCCTCCTCTTCTCCATCCCCTCTCCTTGCAAATGGGAGAAGGATTAACTTCAAACTCTAACACTTTTATGTTAATTGTCATCTTTGTGGCAGTAATGAGTGCCCAGACAAAAGTAAGATTAAGATTAAAGTAAGTGAACCCATAAAAAATGTAGATGCAGATTGTGGATGATTTTCGTAGTCATATGAATGCACACTATGAAACCTTCTATAATTTTCAAATTTTAATGATAGGAAATAATGGCGATTGAAAATGGCTTAGGCAAATTGATAAGACTGAAAATTGAAATAAAAAATCTAAACACACTAAAATTAGAGTACTAGCATTTAATTTCCTGAATTGATTAAATCAAATAATTTTTTTTGTAAAACAATAGAATTTGAACACTAAATTGAAATATTCTATTCCACATTTATTGTATAACTTTAATTGCAGTATTATGTTTGAGTTTTATGTCAAATTACTTGGATTGCAGCTTCAATTAGAGCCCCAAGGATTGAATGAGTTCAAAACTCAAATTTAATCTGTTATAAGAAATAACAATAATTACCAAATGTTTTCATTTATTACATTTCAATACAAAAATGAGAGAGACATCAGAGATGTTCTTCTAAGCCTTGCACAAATTACAAAATGTGCAACTCTTTCTCATCACACCCCTCATGGACCTTACAGAGGGGTAATCACGAAAATCACGTCTGATTTTTTATCCCTAAGATCCATTCAGCTGATAGAGGTATTAATTTAGGTAACCATGAAAACTCTGATTTGGCTCTTAATTTCTCATTGTTTTCCTTTTCCATTGTAAAGAATTAGACACGACCATGGTTCCAAAACCGTTGGTTCTGGTTTAAAGACCATCGGTTCGGTTCTTTCAAAAGGTTGAACCTAAATTGGCCCTTATAAGGACGGTTACGGTTATGGTTCTTGAATCTCCGGCCCTTGTTTTGAATGGTAAATAAAATAAAAATACGTAATTTTCTTATTGTGGAAATAGAGAAAAGGAAAAAAATCTTAATTAATTAATCGTCATCATTGTTTGCAACCGTGTTAGAATATATTGTGTCAAAGAGTTCTTCATCAAGTGCTAGTTTTTATGAATTTATCATAATAGCTAGTCAACTCAAAGTGTTATCAATTGCTAGTTTAATATTCTGATTAATTTGACTTTAACACTTTAACTAGATTGAATTTGAATCTAAATTAGTTATTTGATGCGAATCCGGATCTCCAAACTCCTGTTCTTGAAGACACGAATTGGCGACGCAGCGGAATGATCTATCTTGAATAGGTTATAGGTACAAAAGGGATGGAAATCCTACGACCCCTCTAACCCTCGAGATTGCGAACCTACAAATTTAATCTCAACCCACAATCTGGCGAATTAGCGAACCAAGGAATTTGGTAGAAAGGCGCCACAACTCAACGTGATCTTGAATTGATAAGCCTATACTTGAACAAAGGAACTCATTCACTTTGTATCAAGGGACGTTCCCAACGAACAAGAAAGAGAAAACTCTCAATTTTCTTTACTCAAATCTTATCTGAAAAACACTGGAGAAGAAGGCTTATTTATAGCCTTACAAATAACTCTAATACTACTAAGAATCAAATAAGGAAATGGCTTGGTCAATCCTCTAAGGACTAGGAATCCTAGTTGACCAAAACCCTAATTGACTAGGTTTAGACCAATTTGGTCAAAGTTTTATTTCCTAACAAGAATGTAAACTAAATTCTACTGATAATTGGACTTAAATTAACCAAGCCAAATTAGCAAGGTAATTCGGCCCATTACACCAAATAATTAACAAAACTTAACATAAAACATCGAAGCCCTAATTAACCCTAAATCCGGCCCAAGCTTTTAGGGTTGATCCTCCAATGCAACTTTCTCATCTTCAATGACTTGGATTAATGTATGTATTTTAGAATTTTCATTTCAAAGCTCTTAAAGACCTATTGAATGATGAATTTTTCTTTGGACAGCTTTTAGCTCTTTCATCATTATTACATTTGGATTTACTAATGAGTTAGGATAATAAATTATTGGATTAAGATTGAAACTGTTTGTGTTGGATGCTGGTTATTAAAATTAAACTCTAAATCGAGTCAAAGAGGTCCAACCACCTAAAATATATAAGTATATTTTTAGACGGTTTGAATAGTTCTTGAACAGCCGGTTCCGCTTCAATTTTTTTGTGAATTTGAACCTAAATCTTTAGTCACGATTATGGTTCCGGTTCTAGTTCTTCAAATCCGGTTTCAGTTCCAGTTCAATAAACCACCGGTCCGATGCCAGTGCGCATCTTTTCTTTGCTGGATGATAATCACAAGTCATCAGATCTTTTCTTCTATAGCATAAGATAGATTGTGTAGGAAAAAATACTTATTGTAGTACAAACCTGTTTATATTGGGAACATATTATCACTGGGAACATATTATCACAATGCTTCTGCTTTATCGTGTCAAGGGGCAGCCATCTTCCAACATCTGAATCAAAATTCCAGCTCTATAGTCATTCTTATTGACCATTAAAATACTTTTTATTGCTTTAATAACTCATTACTCAAATTCTTTGCATACAAACTACCCCGTAGATTGCCTTGTTTCGATTTTCTTTTGAATTTGGGCCACCTTACAGCTTTTGTAATTTTACCAAAAATTGGAAAGGAATACAACTAAGACAGGAGGTGAAGCTTTGACTCTTTCAAGCTCGATCTCAACCACTGTATATGAGATCGTGATTTGATATTTCCATTTTTTGGATACATCTACCTTCACCATAGAGAACAGGCAGCTTTTTCACCAATGCAATTGTCTCCATATCAAGGGGCAGTGAGGACCCAAAACTTATATTTTTATTTAAGATTTTAATTTATGTTATTTAACTTTATTTATATAGAATTATATACCTAATATTTGTTTTACTTAAAATTTTCAAACGTTTATTACTTTTCCGTCGGTTTTCAATAACTACTTGGTAGAGACTTAAAACGCTATAAATATATTTCTAAAATTTTATTTTAATTATGTTACTTTATTTATATCGTTTTGTATATAAAAATTTACTTAATTTAAATCTTTAATTAATTTTACATTAATTTTGCACTATATTCTCTTTTCGCCACAAACCTCTGAATTTCAAATTTAGGATAAATAGTGGAGAGTGCTTGGAAATTTTTGCTATAAGTTAGAATCAAAGGTATAAAGGAACATTAGCACTGGGTATACAAGTGGTTAAACCCCAAGGATTTCACTAGAATTGGTTTCCAATTGTCGCGCGCGAGGAAGTCAAAGCTTCTAGGAGAAGACTTGACTATTTGACTCAAACTTAACCTTGCTTCCTTGATAAGCTTCTCCAAGCTTCTTTGCTATAAATAGTTTGTAGCTAACCTCTCCAAGTTTCTTCATACCAGCCAGCCTTGAGGAGAGAGTGATAGAGAGAGAAAACTCCAAATTTCTTCCATGAAACTTTGCCAAACTTGAAACCCTTGCCCTTCCATTTTCATTGCCTTTCAGCCGTGGGAGAGGGAGAAGAAACCAAAAAATTCTTGAAGCTGCCTTGCTTCCTTTCAGTAGAGACCAAGAGGAGGAAAGAGAGGAGAGACAGCCAAGAGTTAAGGGGAAAAGCTGGAGGAACTTTACACCTTTCATGGAGATGTTACAGTATGAGGAGAGAAAGGATGAGACTGCCTCCTCTTCAATTTCAGCTTTGTTTCTTGAAGATTTTGAGGTAACCTAGTTTACTAACTCCAGATTCTTGTAGTATAGCTTGTGTTGTTGATGATTGAAAGTTGAGATTAGGGTAAAGAGATGACTTTTATGGAGGAAATCTTGTGTTTTCTTGTTAAGTTTTGAGCTTGGGTTGTTAAAGGGTTTTCAAGTTTGAGGTTACTTGACCTGTCAAATTCGTCCATGATAAAGGCCAAACTAACTCTTGCACAAACATGAAAGTTGTAGAGAATTGAGTTAACTTTCTACTCTCTAAATTTCAGAGCAATCGGAGCACTGTGGCTTGTAAAATGATCAAAATACCCTTGACTGCCCCATTTTCCTGTTTCACCAGACAGTTTTCATTTTTAGCCAATTTCTTGAAATTCCTAGTATTTGTGGGAGCCAAATTAAACCTAAATTTTATACCATTAAAAGTCCTATGAATCTATTTTCAAATGCCGCTGACGGCATCTAATTTCAATTTTTCTACATTAAGTTATAATTGTTTTTCTGAGATTGCTCAACTACACTGTTTTCACTCGACAGATTACATTTTGCCACTGTAAATGTGATTTTCAACCATAAAAATGCACGAACTGGATTTGATGTCTTCATAAGAATTGTAGAGCTATATCTTAGCTTCGAAACACCATAATATTCGTCTCAATTCGATATTTGTAACCCCAGTTATGATTTAAATGCCAAAGATTGGCAGAGCAGTCAACTTGAAGTTTGCTTCTCTACACTTCTTTCTTCACTTTCCTTGGTTCAAAATGATATTTTTCACTCTACTCTTATACCTGAACTTTTGTCCTAAAATGTTTGTAGCTTTTCCCTTGATTTGCACCATAGGCCTTATGAGATTAGAACTGTGGTTTGGGAATTTAAGTTGGAAATGTTGAATGATATAGTGAAGTGATAGATTCTTGTTTCTTGTGGATTTAGAGTAGAGATTAATGTTTGAACTTTGGGTTCATTGGCTTTGATTATGGTGTATATGAATATTTGTTGGAGGTTGGACTTGAAAAGTGGGTGATTTCATGATTTGTATAGTTGTCTTGAAAAATGTGATTTTGGTGCGGCAAACGGGTCAAATGTTATTTTGTTGAAATTGTGATTTATTGTTGTGATATTAGAATTTTTGGTGTACAAAGATGATTTGGCCTTAGTTAAGGCCTGAAAAGTATATTTTAATTGCTATAGTTCACTGTTTTCGAAAAATGTAAATTTTCTCTTTTGAGAGAGAAAACCCCAGTTTTGCAAACCTTGTTATTTGAGATTGATACGAAAGTGAAAAAACAAGTTTCACATGATTCTTGACTTGAATTGTAATATGAGTTATATTTGTAAATGTAATAGGACTTGACTCTGACCCTGAAGCGGATCTACTTGCTGAGGAGGACCGCTATTATTGAACTTGCTTGTAAGTGTTCTATGCATGTAAACGTGTTCTTATGTGAACTTGATTTAAATGCTTGAAAAGGGTGAACCGTCGGTAGGGTAAAGTGTACTTTACCGTTCTTACTCTATTCGAAAGGTTTCAGTGACTTGCTTGAATTGCTCAAAGTGTAATTGATTCCAATGTTGCCGCTGGGTTGCTGACCCATCTACTAGTGCTTGCTTGTTTGTACTTGATTGTGACATCATTTGAGTGTTATTCCATCGATTAGTCTTGCTTACCGCTAGCTTGCAAGTCAAATTTTAGGTTATCCCGGACTATCCTGAAACCTAACGGAATGTCAATCGAATCGAGCCAACTATATGGTTTTGGTCGATGAGGTTCGACAAACTGTAGGGAGTGAAGTACATAGGGTTTGGCGTATGGACTTGCCTTTACTGTAGTGCAACCTGGTATACTCGAGTATGACCAATTTATCTGTCGAACGGGCCCGAAAAAGGGGGAGTTTGGTGGAAGGAGAGAAGTAAAATGGAGATCTACATGGTTTATTAACTTGAAAGTCGACGCAGAGTCGACTACGTGAAAAGAGCAAGATTCATGGGCACTAGCTCCTAAGAGCTCCTGTATCCTTACTTGTGATGTTACTCACTTTCATTGTTGTTTCTTTTCTCAAATTGTACTTGAATTGTGAACTTATTTGTACAACGTATAACGTCAACTGCATGGTTTGTTTTAGAACCTCATTAAGCTTGTGGGCTCACCCTTCTAAATTTGTTTTTCCTTAACAGGGACCGAGTACCTAGAGGCAGGGGTTTGCTTGAGCAGGATCTTCAGTTTGTTTAAGCTTGTAATCTTTCTTCTTGACTAAGTTGAATTTGAAAAATATTTGGAGAATTGTATCCTATACTTAATATCTGGTTTGGATCTTTTGTGAGTTAGGAGTGGTACTCCTACTGATTGGTTAGCCTGTAAGCTATGATCTTATGGTTTTGTAAAGTTTTCTCTTGGAGTTTATTTGACTTGTGGTTTGAGTCATGGAGAGAGTTAGACAGACAGTCCGCTAAATCCTTTGGTTCGCCTTAGAGTGAAGTGAGGCTATCACAGGGGCTTATGTTCTAGATTCCACAATTGCAGGCATCATTCTAATGTCACAATATCTATGATCTCACGGCATACACAATTGTGGGCTGTTGCTACTGGCCTTATGGATCTCCAAAGTAACGGGCTGATGGCTTTGATACTAATGGTTTTCTGGGGTCCTCCTACAGATATGCAAATAGTTGCACTATATATGTGAAATTGTAAGCAAAGACTACTAACAACTGATTATTTTGGTTTCATATCTTATGCTCTGCTTCATGTTTGGAAAAGGGAAATGGACCAAGTCAAGGTGTTCAATTTCTTTCACCCATTCCTAGACCTTGTGTTTTTTTTCTTTCATCATACTTTTTCTCAATTGGGTACACAAGAATATATAAGTAGAATTGGCAAGTCTTTCATATTTCTTGTCATGCGAGCTGCAAATATAAAAAATTCCGTGAAGGATCATTAAGGGTGCGTTTGATAAAGTTCAAGTCTGAAAATTGAAATCTGAAGTTTGAATCCATTAAGTTATTGAATTGTTAAGTATTGAATATTATATATTTAAGTATATATCACATTTAGTGATAAGTGAATAGCTTATCACTTAATTTTGAGAACAAGTTTTGCCTAGAAAATTCAGTGCTACTTAACTAATTTAGATATTTTATTGGGTAAATTACATTTAACCCCCCTGTGATTTTACCTATTGCCACACAACCCCCTAATATTTGAAAATATCCACTTCACCCCCTATAGTTTTATGTAAAGTGGAAAGTGGACGGAATGTACAATTTTGTACCAAACGCGCTCCAAAGAGCATGTGATAAAATTTTATATCCATACAAACCCCTTATGATTCATATAAATATCCACTTTACCCCCCTGTGGTTTTTGCAATCATCCATGTAATTCCCCTATACTTTTATGTAAAGTGGTAAATCCACTTTACATAAAACTATAGGGGGGTGAAGTGGATATTTTCAAACATTAAGGGAGTTATGTGGCAACAGTCAAAACCATAGGGGGGTTAAATATAATTTACCCTATTTTATTTTTAGCTATCAAACACGCCTGAACATGTTAAAATCTGAATACATTAAGTTTAGATGTTGAATTGGGCTATCAAACAAAGCCTAAGATGAATGTCAGAGAGAAAAGATAAAGAAGTTGCATGTACAAGCAGGGACAGGCAGTCAACTCAGGTAGCAAAGCCCATGGGACTAACCCAGCTCGGTAAAACTAATATGAACTTCAATCACTTCCTCATCCCACCAAATAAACAAACACAAGATGCTGGTCAGCAGTGAAAAATGGTAAAACAAGAAGCTTAAGTATTGTGTTTATGTCTATGAAGACTCCAGCAGGAGCAAAACCGTTCTTGCACCAAAATATCTCATGCAAACTTGAGCTAAATTCCAAGACTTACTGCATTATCACCTAACTGCTGCGACGCTTAAGAAGTTCTTTTATAAATCTTTATGTGTGAGAAGGGTACTTATCTAGGATGTTTTCACGCCCCTTCTCTCTCTAAGATGAGAGCCCTTCTCTCTAGTATAATGAGTTCAAACTCTTCACTGTAAGGGAAGGAGCATACAAAATAAAAAACACACACAGCTTCATCCACAGAAAACAATCCCGTGCATTTTCAGAAAGGAAGATAATCTACTCAGAACCAAGACTAGATGCACCGATCATTTGCCAATGCCATCAAGTCTTAAGCCGGTTCTTCTTTTCGTCTTGCTTTCTCTGCTTGCTTTCCCATTCTCCTCTTTGCTTCTTTTCCTTTGTTTTACCCTTGACCCTGTCTGGGGAAATGGTGCTTTACTGACCTCTCTTCTCAGGTTTGATTAATCTGTGTTCTTAATTAGCGGAATAGGGGATACCGACAAGTTCCGAGACCATGACAGACCTGTTAACTGCAGCTTTCCGACGCTTTGACCTATCTGTTGAAGAGAAGGATGGCATCAGTTTAGACCTGGAGGATGTTGAACAAAGTGTAGAAGAATGTAGACTAAGTCTTCTGAGTAAAATTATTGGAGAAAAAATAGTCAACTTTACTGGGCTGAAGAACTTCACTTGTCATGCTTGGGGATACCCTGAGAATATGCGAGTCACAGAGCTAAAGGCAAACTTCTTCCAGTTTCATTTTGAGGAGGAAGAGAATAGAAATAGAGCTCTGGAAGGAGGTCCATGGGTAATGGACAACCAGATCCTGGTATTTAAACAGTGGGAGTCTGATGCGGAAAGATGTCCTAGCTTTTTCAATTTGACACATTTGTGGATCCAAGTATGGAATCTGCCCACTCACTAGCTAAGAAAAGTGGTTGGTTTCAAGTTGGGGAAAGTCTTCCATGCAGTCAAGGAGGTCATTATACCACCAGGAGGAGGAAAAGAGGGCAAACACATGAAGATATTAGCTGAGCTTGACATATCAAAGCCGCTGCCTAGAGGAACTTCGGTAAAGCTCAGCGGATTCCTTCAATGGGTTGAATTTAAATATGAACGGTGCCCCAACTTTTGTTATATATATGGAATTATCAGGCATGGAGACAAGAATTGCAAGGCGGAACTGCCTAGGGAACACAACCAAAGAGAGGCCCAATTTGGTGCATGGATGAGGGCTAACAACATCATGGCTTCTCCATTAGGCAATAGAGGACCTAGACCACAGAGTTACTGCGAGACAGAAGCAAGGAACCCTACTGGACCAGGGAATCTAGTTCACCAGGTTAAAAGGATTCAAGGTCCATCCGGGGTTGAGACTACAAAGAGTGCAGCACCTTTGGGAGGACAGTTTGGTGGGAGAGTTAGTAGCCAAGTCCCACAACCTAATAAAAGCCCTCAACCTCAAATCAAAGTGTGCTCAGACATTAGGAACAAAAATGAAAAACAGAAGCAAGGGAAGACTGTGATTATAGAGGATCGAAGTACTTTGGGAGTCAATACAGAACCAAAAGATACTGTGGTACCACAAAAATTAGAATTGATTCTAGAAGATAAAGATATGGAAACTGATCTAGTAGAAGTCAAGGTAGCAATAGCAGACCAACAGAAAGGACCGATGGTAGGTGAGAAAGAAAATGTCAGGCCAGGACCATCAAGGAAGCAATGCTCAGGAAGGAAGAAGAGGTAGATGGCGCAGAGGGGAACCAGAACTCCATTAAGTGATCTAAGCCAGGGTGCTCATACTGCTCAACTAGGGAAGAGGAAATTTCACCTTCAAGATGAGGATGAGGAAATAGCTGAAGGCGATCCAAACTTCGAGCATAGCAATAAGCAACCTAGGATGGAGGTGTGAATCGCAGACTATGTAGGGGAATTGGAGGCTACCCCACTAAGGCCTCCAAAGGATAAATGTTAGCTGTGGTGTGGAATTGCCGAGGTGCCAAGAGCTCCTTGGTGATTACTCAACTCAAGGAGGTAATCCAACTCCACTCCCCTGATTTAGTGTTCTTGTGTGAAACAAAAAACCAAAAAAGGTTTATGGAAAAAGTGCAAAGAAATTAAATTATGAAAAGTGCTTTGTAGTAGATCCTATTGGTATAGCAGGTGGTATGGTTTTGTTGTGGAATGATAATTTGAATGTTAAGAAAGTGGAGGCCACAAATTTCTCCATAGAAGCCAATATTGAGGATGAGATAAGCAAATTCAATTGGTGGTTTATAGGAATTTATGCAAGTACGGATGATGGGATTAGAAATGAATAGTGGGCTAGGATTGATGAAAGGAAAGGGATGTTGGGGAAATTGGGTTGCAGGGACTTTAATGACATCCTTTCTAATGAGGAGAAATGGGGAGGTAGAATGCGTCCAGAATGCAGTTTCAGTAACTTCAGAAATTTCATACAGAGAAATGAGTTGACTGATTTAGGGTATGAAGGCATCGCTTGGACATGGTCCAATAAGTGGACTGAAGGGACAGTGATTTATGAAAGATTAGATAGAATTCTAGGTACCCCTGGGTGGTGTCAACATTTTGGAGAGGCAAAAAATGATCACATCCATAAAGAAGCCTCTGACTATTGCATCATGCTGCTTAACACACATCCTAATGCCAAGAGGGTCAAAAGACATTTCTAGTTTGATAAAAGATGGACCAACAATGAGGAAGTCAAGGGGACCATCCACAGAGCTTGGAGTGACGAGCAACAAGAGTCTAGGATGTATAAGGTGACTAGGAAGATAAGGAAGTGTAGAGTACAATTGTTGGAATGGAAAAGGAGAAACAGGACAAACTCACAGGCTAAAATCCAAGAACTAAAGGCCTTGATAAATGCAGTTGCCAGTAGGACTGAAGAAGGAAGAAAGGATAAGGAATGTAAGCTGAGGAAGGAGTTGGGGAAAGCTTTTAAGGAAGATAAGGTTTTTTGGCAGCAGAAATCCAGGAACAAATGATTAAAGGAGGGAGATAGGAACACAGGTTTTTTTCATGCCAATGTGGGGGTTAGAAGAATGATGAACAGAATCTCTAACCTTCAAAGACAGGATGGTTCATGGTGCACAGATGAGCAACAACTGGAAGAAGAAATCTGTGGGTTCTACCTGAAACTGTTCACTTCCCAACGGGTTACTCATCTGGATGAGGTTCTTGAAGGTATCTCCTGCTCCATATCAACACAGACGAACAACAGATTGATCAAACCAGTGGAGATGGAGGAAATCAGGAAAACACTCTTTTCCATGCACCCTAACAAAGCTCCTGGTCCGGATGGTATGCCCCCCATCTTTTTTCAATATTATTGGCATATTATCAAAGTTGATGTTTGTAAAGCCATCCAAAATTTTTTTCATACTGGTCATATGTTAAAGTCTATCAACCAAACTTTAGTTACTCTTATCCCTAAAGTGTCAGCCCCTATAGAGTTATCTAGTTTCAGACCTATTAGCCTGTGCAACACCTTGTATAAAATAATTGCAAAAGTCTTAGCTAACAGGCTTAAATCTATGCTTCCCAATTGCATCAGCATCTCCCAATCAGCCTTTGTACCTGGTCGCCAAATTCTTGACAATGTCATTATTGCTCATGAACTACTTCATTTCATGAATAATAAGAGAAAAGGAAAAATTGGCTTTATGACTATCAAATTAGACATGGCGAAGGCTTATGACAGGGTGGAATGGGACTTCCTTGGGAAAATGATGATTAAGATGGGTTTCTGCCCTTTATGGGTGAAATGGATTATGAATTGCTTAACAACTGTTTCTTACTCTTTCAATTTGAATGGTCAAAAGACAGGAAATGTTCTTCCCTCAAGAGGCATAAGGCAAGGGGATCCCTTGTCCCCGTACCTCTTTCTTTTATGTGCAGAAGGATTGTCCTATTTGATAGGTAGAGCCAACCAAAACAAACAGCTGTCAGGAGTCAAGATCAGTAGGAATGAACCAGCACTATCTCACCTGTTCTTTGCGGATGATTCATTGGTGTGCTGTAAAGCTATTGATCAGGAAGCTTGCAAGCTGAAAGAGATTCTGGAGATGTACAGCAAATCATCAGGGCAGATGGTGAATTTTGGAAAATCTGCAGTGTTCTTCAGAAAAAATACCACAAAGGAATGCAGAGCAGCAATATACAGAACCCTTGAGAGCTTAAAAGAAGCATGTAGTGGTAAATATCTAGGCCTCCAAATGGTTATAGGGAGAACAAAGAACCAAGTATTTGGTTATCTTAAATCCAGCATTACAAGTAAATTACAAGGATGGAAACAGAAGCTACTCAGCCAAGCGGGAAGGGAAGTACTCCTAAAATCAGTAATAATGGCCATTCCTACCTATACCTTATCATGCTTCAAAATTCCAAAAGGACTGTGCCAGGAGATTAGCAGGAAGATTTCTCAGTTTTGGTGGGGAGGTGGGGATCAGGAGAGGAGGATGCATCTTATCAGCTGGGACAGAATCTCAGAGGTGAAAGGGAGGGAAGGTCTTGGTTTCAGAAACTTTGAACAATACAACCAAGCATTGTTAGCAAAGCAGCTCTGGAGACTGATGACAAATCCAAACCTTCTGGTTAGTAAAATTGTTAAGGCAAAGTATATCAGCAAAGAAAGGAATTGGTGAAAGAACCCCCCAACATGCATCATGGGTTTGGAAGAGTATATCTTCTGGAAAGGAGGTGCTTTTAAAAGGATTGAAAAGGGTAGTAGGCGATGGCAAAACTATAAGCATATGGCTTGATAGTTGGGTGCCTGAAGAAGGTAATGGAAAAATTAAGACTCAAAGGCCTCCAAACTGCCAATTGGAAACTGTGGATGAACTCGTAAAGGATGGATAGTGGAACAAGGAGCTGATCATGGACACATTCCAGCAAAGGGAGGCAATAAAGATCCTGGGAATACCTTTGAGTATATTCAGAAGGAAAGATAAATGGATTTGGAGTTGTACTAAATCAGGCAAATATACTATCAAATCAGGCTACTTAGTGGCAAAAATGGAGGAGGAGAACCTTGGAGGAAAAGGGGAGGGCCAAGGCCAATCAAGCACAGAGGCAGTAAAAGGCAAGGTGTGGAAGAATCTATGGGATTCAAACATAAAGCATAAGCTAAAACACTTCATGTGGAAGTGTCTTCACAATCGCCTGCCTACAAAAGAACTGCTCTGTAAAAGACTAGGAAAAGGAGACAATATATGCAGGAATTGTGGTGAAGAGGTAGAAACTGTCGAACATCTCTTTTTCAAATGTCCTTTTGCACAAAGAGTTTGGCACCTTGCCCCCATCAATTGGGAGGGTCTAATAGATTTGCAGTAAAATTTCTGGAGATGGTGGGAAGGGATTTTGGGGGCACAGGAGAGGAAGGAAGGCAAGGACCACATCCAGCTCACGATGAATATACTCTGGCAAATCTGGAAGGCCAGAAATAGACTTCAATTCAGTGACCAGCAATCTCAATAGTGGGATGTAATATAGCAAGCTCAGGCAGATTGGCTCGAATTCAAGGAAGCTGTGGAAGAAGATCACAAAGCCTGCAATGGAAAAGCTAGTCATCTCCAAGTCAGGCCAAACCAACATCAGTCCTCACAAGGTGTTTTTGTTTTGAACACTGATGCAGCTATTGCCTCCCAATCAAATAATATTGGTAGGGGGATAGTAGCTATAGACTGGACTGGTCAACTCAGGAGGGTATGGGCATGCAAGGAAACAAGACCAGGGATACCCATTTTGGAAGAAGCAATAGCAGTCCGCACTGCTCTGGAAAAAGCCAAGAAAGAAGGCTGGATGAAGATCCATCTAAAAGCAGACTGCAAAGAACTGATTGACAAGATTCTAGCCAAAGATCAAGAACATGTTACTTGTGGTGTAGTCATACAAGACATCTTGGAGTTGGCTGACTCGTTCCAGCAATGCCGCTTCTCTTTTGTTCATAGGCAGTGGAATACATGCAGTCATATGCTAGCTAGATTTGCTCTTCAGCTAGTTGATGACATTAGATGGGAAGATTATTTCCCGGTATGGCTTACAAAAGCCGCACATGAAGATAGGATGGCAGTTGCCTCTTTTTGTAATTAAACTCTTGTACTATCAAGTGTTTATATCCTTATTAATACAATTACCGACTTTGACCAAAAAAAAAAAAAGAAGGGTACTTATCTCGAATGTAAGCCCAAAGACACTTCTTGTACGAGAAGTGCTCCCATCCACCATCAGTTCTCACAACAAAGAGGCACCTTGAGTATCTATACTGGTGATTCCGATCCACCTGCAGACAAGGTACAATTCAGATGAAACCATTCAGATGTGAAGCCATTCAGATGAATTTACATGCACCAAGTTTTCTTGATTGTGTCCCTTTGCAAGATATATTTCCAATATACTGGTAGGATTATTGAAAGTTCTCTTCTTGTCCAAATGGCTTGACCATGCGAATTCTGCCAAAAAGTATGGCACTAGAATAAATTTAATACAACCACCTAATACTGTGAAGCTTTAACTTTGTTAGTATCTAAGTAACCACAGAAGCATTTAACTCGGTAATCAGGTCTTCACCAACAACTTATAACTTGAACACATAATGCAACTCACCACGATCGAATCAACTCCACATCCAATTTTATCTTCAGAATGAGGATGATATGCAAGAAGTCTCTCAATCACAGTTTTCTCATCTTTAGCAGTTAGCCGTTCACCATTCATGTATCTATAAGGCAAAGAAAGCAGAACAATCAAGAAACTCCAATACAAGAATAAACAGTGCCATTATTATACAGCATAAGCAGGGAGAAAGAAGAAGAAGGAGCCTCAACCATACAGTGTCTCTCCAAATACCAAAAAAGCAATGATAGCAAATGATATCTGACACTATGTGAGACAGCTACCCTGTTCGCTTACTACTCCCGCAACCCCAAAAAATGAATAAATAAATGAATAAGGAAAGGAACCACATCCCTTAATCAACAACAAGATTTTGTCCATATGATATTAAAAGCAACTAGTATGCAATTTTGGGTTCAAAAGTGAAGTGGAAAAATATGACAAGACTGATGATATAAAATCAAGGAACTCTAATAATCCATTTAAAATCCAAAAAGATCCAAAAAAAACAGGGAAATGCCTTCCAGATCACCAAGTATTCTCCATGCTACAACACCACAACCGAAATCAGTTTTCTAAAGCCAAATGAAAAAGTCTAACATAGTAAGCAGAAGGACAAATCAAACACAGACCAGCTTGCCTAGATAAGCAACCTCTCCACCAACAACCACATTAAGGGACAATTGAGGTAGACAAACAACACAGAATGTCCTCAACAGGAAGCCCTATTTGACTACAGAGACTTAAGAAGAGCAGAATAACTTTACAAACACATGCCTCTTCAGTAATAGTATTTGATTTTAAAGCCTTCAACTGTGTATCATGCTGAGACAATGCCTTTTTTCTCGTACATGAAAAAGGATGATATTTAGACCTTTGCTAAAACAATATGTGACTACATTTTTTTTTCCTTTTGGTTTACACAAAATGGGCAATGAGGGAATGTAAACTGTACTTGTTAGAATGGATGATTTCTTTGGCTAAAGAAACTACGGGCCCGACATCTTCAAGTATTTCGGCTTCTTTGTCTTCCCATTTTCCGTAATTTGGGTCATCCCAAGATCTTCTAGGCTTTGCTACCAAGTCTCTGGCGCTTTCTCCTAGAATGGTGGTGGTTTGGGTTGTCGTGGAAGGACCAGTTTTGTCGTCAGGAGGGATGGATTCCACAGAAGTGAACCACCTGCGGAGGGAGTGAACCAAGTGTTAGGCGGTGGCAGCGGAGGTGGTGACGGAGGAGTGGCAGGCCCCTCAGCAGTGTTGCAGCCATTGGATTTTCGACTCGTGCGCTTCATCCGATTATGACTCGTGCACCTCCTGGATATTAGGGGCTGAGTGAAACGATGTTGATAAGTGTCTATTTTGTATGTTTTAAGTATGTTTAACTATTTAGTTGTTTTGTGTGTTTTAGTTATTTTGATGGCTAATTAACAAGGATTCTAGTAAAGTTTTGCATTTTGTGGTTTAGGCTAGAAAAATGCATTTTTATGTGTTTTCATGGTAATATTTCATGTTTTCAAGGAACTAATGACTTGATCATCAATTGGAGTAAGTTGAGAACATATTGGCATTATTCTTGATGATTTGAAGTAATTTTAATTTAACATGAAGTATTAAACATGTTTAGGATGAAATGCATTTAACTTGCTTAAGAAGAAATATTAGGCAGCTTTGACATATTTTAGTATTTCAGGTATATCTTGAGCTACGTGCATCAGATTGAGATGATTCTTGAATCACTTTGTAGCTAAGAGATAGATCTACAATTCTTAAGAAGACATCGAAATCCAGTTCAGATTTTATCCTAGTCAAAAACCCGAATTACAGAAGCTAAAATCTTTGGTCAGA
Organism: Gardenia jasminoides; assembly: GCA_013103745.1. Lineage (NCBI taxonomy): Eukaryota > Viridiplantae > Streptophyta > Magnoliopsida > Gentianales > Rubiaceae > Gardenia > Gardenia jasminoides. Next base: position 79,303,905 of record CM023103.1, read on the forward strand.
AGCTAAAACAGAGCAACGGATAGTAGAGGGTATTTTGGTCATTTATCAGTCTACACTGGTCCGATTGAGCGGATTCTTGATGTTTTGGAAAGCTAACTCAAAGGGCCACAACTTTCATGTTTTGAGCAAGAGCTAGTTCATCCTTTATCATGGAGTAAAATACGGTTGAATTTGCTGGAAAAACTGAAGAAGCATAATTCTGAGATGAAAGAACTTCAGAGAATTTTCAAAGGAAATGTGGGGGTGAGAGCTCACGTTTCCAGGTCGCGTTTCCTCCCATTTTTGCAGCAACTTGCCCTGCAACTTACTTTGCTTTCACACAACTTTCTAGCTAATATTTGGACCATTTTCTGAATGACTTTCATCTGGAAGTTGCATGAAGTCTCTTGGAAAGTTGGAGAAGCAACTTTTGACAATTCCAAAACACAATTTGCATCAACTTTACAACTCATTTCAAGCTTGAATTCTCATCTACAAGGGGTGCATGAAGACATATTTGAAGCACTTTTTTAGCACTTCAAGAGTAGAAGATTCATTGAAGCCATTTTTCTTGACTTTTGAATCTCCACTTTTCTTGTGTTCACATGGTGAAAATTTGGAAGCTTGTGGATGATATCTTCTATAAATAGGGCCTTTGGTAGACATTTTTCATAACTTTGGAAGGCTAGAAACACTATAAAAAATGTAGTCTTCACTAGTTTTTCTTAGTTCATTAGTCTAGTATAGTTAGTAGTGTAGGTTAGTGTAGTTTTTCATCTTGTACTTGTAGTTAGATTTGGATGAAGAATTGAAGAGTAAAGGTGGAGTGTTAAAGCTCAAGTGACATGGGTGACTTCTCTCCTAGCACTTTCTCTTTTGTATTTGAGTTCATGTTTAGCTATAATACAAGTATGATTTTTTCTTTCCTTTTCATGTTTAGCTAAAGTTTATGCCATGAGTTATGGATGAACTTTCTACATCTTGTTTGTGATGTTTACTTAGTTATTTGATGCTATTATTTTGAGCAAGTTATTTAGTACTTTGGCTTTTATAATCATGATTAACTGGCCATTAATTGTGATCATCTTAAGGTGTTAAGTTTGCAATGAGAATTGGAATTTGACACTAGTTCATGAGGTGCTAAACTTAGGTAGTTCACTCACGAGAGTAGAGGGGCACCTTTGTGGCTTTAGTGATTTATTTCATGTAATTTCATAGAGCAAATGAGCTTGTAGTTAATTCCATAACCAGGAGAGTAGGTATGGTTTAGTTACAAGTATAGTTGATTCACTACTAGAATAGGTTTCACATGCATTAGGAAATTACGCCATGCTTAGCCAAGATAATACCATTAATTTAACCGATAACTTTATTTGCAAGAGTAGTAAGGAATTCCATAGCTCTAGGAGCTTTTAATTGTTATTTTTACTCATTTTATTTCATGTTTGTAGTTTATATTTACTTGCTTTATCTGTGATAGTCTAAATAATAGAGGAGTTCGAAAACCACCGGTACTTGACAATCTTCCCTGTGGGATCGACACCTAAAATACCCTATGCTCAATAAATGATTTGTATACTTGCAGTAAATGGGGTGTTTAGATTTTACAATTAAAATTTGGTGCATGGTAGAACCTCGTCAGACATCTTTTTGTTTCTAATTAACAGGACTTTCATGTGTCAAATACTGTCAATCTCTTGTAACCTTCTTTTTTTCACAAACAAAAATTTTTTCTAACAGTCGACAGGTGGTATTCAAGAAGCGGGGAGGTGAGGGGAAATTTAAATGGGGAAAGGGGAAAGAGTATAAAATGACTTTTGCTTCCTTTTCTAGAAATTTTTGAGCTCCTTTGTTTCATAGGTGAATTATATATTAATTGAGGGTTAATATAGTCTTTGTAGTTATTATTAGAGGAGGTAAATGATGCTTCTAAAATTTCAGGGGGACAGGTGATATTAGGAGATATCTCATAAGCAGTGTTTTTAAACTCGGACCGGACCGGCCGGTCCGATCGGTCGAATCGGGAACCGGCCAGGTATCCTGTCCGAGTTAGCTAACAAACTGGAAAATTAAAAAACTGGTCAAATTCGGTCAAAACCCGGGTTTGACCAGGAAGAACCGTTGACTAGTTGACTCGGTTTGACTTTTGACCTTTTTTTTTTACACCTTTAACCAATAATATCGCACTACAAGAAAAACGGCTTTTAGTGATAACATTCTCTATGATAACAAAAAAGTTGTCACAGTTGGTACTGTTTAGTGATAACTTTAGCTGTCGTCACTAATTAATATGGGTACAATACTTTTTAGTGACAAGATGCTTTTTTGTCACTTAGCAAAGTCACAGAATAACTGGCGTGCATTTGGTCAATATGGTGGGAAATAAATTTGTGATGACATAAAAAATATTGTCACTAAATTATGTGCTATATTGACAACATTGTAGGTTGTCACTGATAGAATTACAGTGACAACATTTTATTGTCAGTATACATTTAGAAAAGTCTTTGTAATTCTATTATGCCACCCTAAATTTTATAACTCTACCCCTCTAATTTATGAATTTGCAAAATGAATGAGATATGTAGTCATATTGTTAGTTGTTTGTTTAGTGCTTAAATTAATGAACTATGTATAGAAATTAATGTAATTTGACCACTCTATTTTATAAATTTACAAAACACATTAGACATGTCAATGAGATATGAGTAGATATTTTACATCTTAAAAATTATAAATTGTTTGTTTAGTCCTTGAATGAATAAATCGTTTGTCTAGTCCTTGAATGAATTATGGAGAGAAATTACTATACTTTGAGCAAAGAGCTAAGCATAAGTTAAAGAATTTTATAAAAAATAAAGACTAATGAACACAAGTTCACAAATAAATGACTATTATATGTGTAAACTCACATATTTAATTGCTAGGGTTTGGAGCTTCGTACATGATAATGGATATAACCAAAAACAAGTGTATAGAGACATTGAAGCATGTTTTTATGTTTTTTAGTTTAGAGAGATAAATATTGTAAGGTTATTAATCATTGTAATATATGTAATTCACATGAATCAAAAATAAAAAAATTCAAGGAAAATAACCAAATCCAATATGGAAACTAACATAGTATGTATGTATACCAAGAGAAGAATTAGCCCAGTGGTTGTTAGGGGTGTGCAACGAATTTGAGATTAGTAATTCCAAACTATGAATACAAAATTTTTCAAAATTTGAACACTGAAAATTTTGACCGATTTTGATTTCAAATTCATCAATTTTGATTTCGATTTTATACCGAATTGAATTTGGAATTCAGTAAACTACTAGAATTCACCGAATTCAGGGTATGTTATACTTTATTAGAATATAACTAATTTAATTAGCATACAACAATTATTATTCCCAGGCTTTATTATTATATAATAGAAATTTTGATATTACATACAATATTATATATATTGTATATATATATATATATATATTTATAAAATGTACGAATTCAAAATTGAAATCGGAACTAAATATTTCGATTTCGAATTGTGAATTCAAACTTTAAGTGCCAATTCGAAAAATTTAAATCCCGAAATTGAAACGATTCAAGAATTTTTGAAATCGAAAACCCGATTTGTGGTCTCAATTTTGGAATTTTTCCGATTTAAAATTTCATAATTGAAATCGAATTCAGTCAGTAAATCAAAAAATTCCATATTTGCACATCCCAAGTGGTTGGATTGTAATGTTTTGGACCTTTTACTCCTAAAATCCTACCGTTTTCTTTTTTTTCTAGCAAAAAATGAGGGAAAAATTGAAGTTCAAAAAAAATTAAGGTGTAAGAGAGATAGAGAGATAATAGGAAAGAGAAAGCGTGAACAGGAATTGTTGTCCAAAAACAGCGCCAACTTGAAAAATCAAAGAAGCGTGCGCGGGACTAAAAGATGACCAAAACGACGTCGTTTAGTGTGTTGGCTTACATACAAACACTTGGACAATGCTGTCGGCTTCAGACAGACACTCATCCTCAAGCTCCTTTCACTTTCCCAACAGTTCCCCTTTTGCAATTGCTGGTTCTATAGAATCAATGGCGAAATGTAATAGTTCCCCAAACAAATTTTCCATCTAATCATCTTTCCTAAGTGCCTAATCTTGCTTCATCATATACTTGCATTCCGTCTTCACTGAATGTAGAAAAAATGCAGTTTGGTTCAAACAAACCCTGCTTACCTCCAACCTAAAAGACAATCCTTCCTTGCTGTTCCTTGGTGAATAGAGCATCCACAGCAAGGAATAGCTTCGTTGAGCTAAGCTTGAAGCTTCAGAACAAACCCAGGTAATATTACATTTGGGGGTTGAGTTTTTTCACTAGGGTGTCGATGTTGTTTAGTTAATTTTTTTACCTACGGATACTACAAGAATAATGCTTAATCGACCACCTGAAGCTTGATTTTAACTATTTTGCAAATGATGATGAGTAATAGTATTATTCTTGCAAACTGATTTCCCTATTAGGTGCAGTGTGTATGTGCTTTCTAAGTTGGTAGATTCGATAAAACTATCTAAGTTGATTTTGCCAACAGATGTACTGCTGATCTCATTGTCTCCCTTCAAATTTTGCCCGCTGAGTGGAGATACTCATTCTAGACGCCTAAGTGAAATAATGTGTGTGTGTGTGTATCCCTTTTTCTTTGCAATTTGAATTCTTTTGATGAACCTTTAACTGAACTGCTAGTGATTCAATCACTAGTTGAAGATTCAATACTGCAGTGGAGCATTCATACTTTTTTTTTTTTTTGGTATTTCACCATATGTTTCTTGTGTATTGTCTCTGATGCCTCTGTTTTGTGAGTAGATAGGATGATTTCATATTGAGCACCCTGATAGGTAGAAACAGGTGAAAGGGCAACATCCAATGCAATTGTATTACTGGTCTGAACAAAGCCGAAAGCAAGTTGTAGCATCCAATGGATTGGTAACCATCACTGCTACAATTACCAAATCTTGATGCATACACATGATAACAATTTACATTCAGGCAAACATATTATATTAGCAATAGGATTGATAACATTTTGTGGCTTACAGTCCAGTAAATGAAAATTCTTGTGTTGCTATCTCCATATAGACTTGGACTTACCTATTATATTAACAAATGAAATAAGCAGACCATAAAGTTCAAGACACATATATTTTTTGTAAATATATTTTTTGTTGAGAACAAATTGAATTGCTTGTTGACTATTATAGGGAAGAAGTACCGTCCAACCAGCTTCAATGGTGTTGAGACCTGAATTACCGCCAGCAACAACCCATATTTGAGCCAAGCTAAATTCATCACTGGCCTGAACTTGGGGTTGCCAAAGGTTTATTGTTGCCTTTGTTCCTAAATACTTGTTATTTCCGACAGATGCATATGCATACTAAAGAATTGAAGAAAAAAGAAAACGAGAAATCGATAAAATAAGCTCAAAATGAGAGATAAATAAACTCAAAAACTTGAAATATTACCTTCCTGTTAAAGGAATTTATTCATACAGAGTAGTCAGCATCCTTCTAAATTTTGATATATATTACTCCAAAGGAAAAGCAGACACCAAGTATTAAACATATGCGAACATGCATGTGATGTTGGCACAAAATTCTAGCAAAAATACAGTGTAAGTAGGTGTTTCAAGTGATTCTACCATGCATATCAGCACTTAAAAAATTCTACAAGAGTCGTTAAGTTTGGTGTCATTAGCTGCACGAGAAATTTCCAATTGTTTACGGTACCTCGTGATTGGAAAAGCCAGCAAGCTGGGGAAAGCTTTTGTCAGCAAGTTGGGGAAAGCTTTTGTGCTTCTTCTTTGGATATCTTACTTTTTGGTTTCTTCTAATAGGAACAGTTCCTTCGGGGCATCTCCCACTTAATTGCCATAACTGAGCAATTGGTTGTTTATCCTCTTGGCTATGAGCATTGGATTTGTATAATTCACCCTCGCCAATTGGTCCTTTCTGAGAGTGAAAACTAGGCCTCATCTGCAACGTGCAAATGCATAAAATCTTTATAGCTCATGTTTATGTCTAATCTTAGTGGTTCATTCACTGAATGTTGAAAAATCCTTGGTGATTTTAGTTCTAAAGAGTCTAGATTATTTGTTAAACTTTAAAAAACATATTTATTTCTAATCTTGACTTTGTCTTGAGTTTAGGTTGTCAGTGAGCGTAACAAAAAAAAATCATCAACACCATGACATTCCAACAACTGTTGGTACCAAGTCATTGGCACGAGTTGTAGAAGAAAATGTGCATCTTACAATTTTCTGGTGTCTCATTTTTCCAACCTTTCTCTAGTTATGCAATTTTTATATTCATAATTGGCAACTCATGCAGAAAAGGAAGGATGGCATAGAGCTGTCTGAAGTAGATCTTTACAAGTTGAGTCGGTACTCTAGAAAGAAAGGTACCATGGTCAATGACAAGGCAAAAATCATATTGGTAAGTAAGAGCCAAATTTTGCCTTTGTATATTTCTATTTTAACGTCTAATGGTGGGATCTATGGATATGTGGTACACGTTTAGGACAAAATGAATGAACTAAAGACTACAACCTCAATGACTCCAAAAGACATCTGCATGCAAGAAGTTGGGCATGTACCTGGACAGACTCGTGGTCGGGGTGCTAGCAAGAGTCACGCAGCTATATTTCAACAATTCCGGACTGAAAATGAAATGAACCTGAAAAGAGCCGAACAAGCTGAGCAACAAGTTGCTGCAATGGCCAATGAAATCAAGGAGCTCAAGGAGCAACAACAATAGAACAATCAACTCTATCGTGAGCTACTAGAACGGTTGAATGCACTGGGCAAGTGAGAAAATCTGCTAGGTGAGTATAAAGCTCAACTGTCTATGGCTTTTTCGTTCATTTATAAATGATGAACTGTTGTGGTGAACTTGAAATTGTATTGAAGTTGACACTTAGAACTATTGTGGGGAATTAGTTGTATGTAGACTAGTAGTGGTAGTCGTAGTGGTGGTGGTACGCTTCTGCCTAGTTTTAGTTCACTATAAATTAGGATTGGGTTGCATTAATCTCCAGCTGTGCAGACAAGAAGTCTACTTAAAGAAAGGGAAGAAACTGATTTTTGCCTTGGATGAGTGTAGCTTCTTTAGTAGCATACTTATTGTTATTAACAATGAATTACACTTTACAGATTTCATACTCTTAAATACAATCAAGTAGAATTTTGTTTTCCTTTTATAAATCTTGTTTTGTGGTCTTAGAGATTGTGCCGTCTTTGCTTTATGTAGATGGATGGCAGATTCATTTGTACCTTTCAAGTTCTCCATCATATCCCATGGTTAGTTATTTTATCTATTCCATATTGGATTATTATTATTTCTTTTTGCACGTGCCTGTATTCTATTTAGCAAATAGTTGATGTCCTATATTCTGTTTCATCAGAATAGTTGAAGCCATCTTTTCCTTTCTGTTGTTCCCTTCTAATTGCAGTTTATGAAGGCATGGACTACACCGAAATGCATGGGATCTGCTTTTGTTTCACTTTTACACAGAAAATTGCTGCAATGAATTGTCCATATATGTAGATGGTAGGATAATCAGATGTATGGATGGGGTGTAGATGTTGTGGTTATGAAATCGTTTTGTAGATAGGCATGGACTACACCTACATGGATGGGATTTGTTTTTGTTTGACCATCTATTGGGATGGTTTTGCTTAGGAGTTCATGCTATTTTTGTTTTACTTTTGTGGAGAAACTAGGTGTAATGAATTGTCCATCTATGTAGATGGTAGGATAATTAGATGTATGGATGCTATGTAAATTAGATGTTGTGTTTATGAATTCGTTTTATGGATTTTAATTAGTTCTTTAGTATAATGGTTTGCGGATTTGCTTCGTTCAGGCTTTATCACGTTGATCCCAACAATTTTCAGCTTAAATTGCAAGTTTTGATAGCACAGACGGACATTAAGTGGAATGCTACTGCCCAATTTACAAATTACATATTCTGTCACAATCTTAAGTTGTCACTCATATTGCTAGTGACAACTTAACTCAATGATCAATGCGGTTAGGTTAATGATGAAACAAAGTTGTCACTAACGACCTTGTAGACGTAGTAACAACTTCTCGTCACTGTTAATTCCCAATAGTGACAACTACCAGGACACTAGTGATGAAAAAGTAGCACATTTAATGACAACAATTGCTGTCACTAAAGACTTGACAAATAGTGACAACAAAATCTTGTCACTATTTTGCTCTCATCAGTGACAACAATTTTTGTCTTGTCGCTATGAGTCTTCAGTGACGGTGATTCAGTGTCGAACGAGTCACAACCGAAATGTTGTCACTGATGGTGTTTAGTGATAACTTTTTTTATAATAGTGACAAGTTTTGTTGACACTAATTGCCTATTTTCTTGTAGTGATATCCTTTCAAACCCACTTTTCAAACTTTAATAAATATACTTTGACCTCTTATTATTTTAATAAAGTGTAAAATTAATTCAATATATTTCTTAAGTTACATTTCTAGTTTTTTTTTTTGTGTACTCTTTAAATCAATTTTGTGACTAAATACAAAATCCTCAGATTTGTATACAGAGTCACAAATCTCCAATTTAAGAAAAAATTTTATACGTATAAAGTTGAAAACTACTAATTTGAGGGAATTTTTTCTATACTATTTTGATTAATATTATTAATATATATTTATGGCATATTTATGACGTCATCCGATTCGACCCCCGGTCGAATCCGGTCGGATCCATCGACCCCTTACCCCTGAGTTCGGCCGAGTCGATACCCGGTCCGACTCTAAAAACATTGCTCATGAGAGGTTTCCAATATTATCCATATTGGAAAATGTGAAAATGATGAATCTTCTCTAAAAGAAAACTAAAATTGCGAAAGTTTCAGAAACCTCCCCTGAGGTTTCCTGAAATATCCCTTACTCCCTTACCGTTTTTAAAATCTCACTTAACTCCCTTCAAATTCACACTTTGTTAACAATATGTTAGCTCCCTGATCAAAAGCAATATCAGAAAATGCATATTGGAGGAGTGAGAGCATTTTGCTGCCCTTAATACCTTTAGGCTGCCTTCAGAATCTTGGGGAAAAATTATATAATTGAAAACATTTTGAAAGTAAGGGGGTCCCAGTGTGACAAGGAGAAATAAAAAAATAACACTAGCCTTGTGATCGATTATTAATCAACAACAAACCAATTTCCATACTTATGTATTTTAGCTTTTCATATCATTAAACAGAGGTTGATAGAAATAGCATAATCATCAAGCATCTGTCACTAAATCACACACATTATTCAGCATCTAATATCAGAAACACTAACTAAAACTCTTGGTTTGGTTATAAAAATGGTATTCAAGTCCAACAAAAAACAAAAAGAAAAGAAAAACATAGATATTATGGCCTGATCATGAAGAATTTCTCAAAATCAACAAATGCTCCCTTCATCAGCACATAAAATTGACATCTTTCTATTAGTTTTGTGTTACCATTTTTCATCTTGAAAGCTGGATCACCTCCTACTACTTATTACATGAACATTTGAAGCACCAACTCATGATTTTTGCTTGTTGTGCAATGAAATTCTCATAATCACGCCTTCACTCTAAACCTTAGGGGATTCCTCTATTGAAGCTGCAATTTTCTTTTCGTCAACTCCAAGCTCTCATATTGTTATTTACACAAAAGAGAGAAAAAAGGATGGTTCTATTCTACCATATAGAAACAAGAGTCCTTTTATAGGTTGTATTTCTTTGTGCCTTAGGTAGATAGATAATTTCGTGCCTTTGCAACACGTACAATGCAAGAGTGGCGCTAATCCGATTGCCGGGCTTGTTGCTTTTACATGCCAACATTTTCTCTGTTCTTTTTTGGGTTTTAGCAGCTAAATATTTGCTATAGAAATGAGAGTATTATTGACAATTAATCCATCTGATGGTAACATATGGGCTCACCATCGCTTTAGGAAAGCTAAGCAAGATTTTAAATATATCAGGAGAGCTAAGTGATATTTCACAAAACCTCAAGAGAGGTTTTGAGGTTTCTGAAATTATCCCTAAAAGAAAATTCTCAAAATGAATCCTGCGGTGTGCTGTCGCAGTAGGCTCACCTCACTGGTAAGTTTACGTCCACAAGGTCATCTCCATTTCTTGCCTTGAATGCATTTAGCAACGGGATCATTCGTGGTCAATTCAAAGCACCTGTCGAAGGTTATTTGAGAAGTGCTGATATAATAGTCCCATTGGGTGCTATTGATCATACCAAAATTTCATATGATTGCCATCCCCAGTCATCTGTTGAAATGTATTCATGTTGCTAAATAAATTTATTTATCAGGTTTCTAGCTTTTTTGGATGAAAAAAGAATACGTAAAACGGACAAAAAAGCAATTATATCTTCAAAACTTGATTAAGAAAAAAGAAGTAAACAAATAATTCTAAATGTACAGGGTAAAAGCTATTATTATTATTATTATTTTGCACTTCATAGTTTACATACCAGCGATGGAGAATATAAATCTCAGCATTCCTAGCGATGGAGAATATAAATCTCAGCATTCCTAGCTATTAACTCTCTCTCTCTCTCTCTCTCTCTCTTTTTAACTTCATAGTTTATTTACCTGCAATTGAGAACATAAATTTCAGCATTATCTTTACAACACTATACTTTATCACACTATACAAATTTCTTGTGAGTCAAACCCACCCTATGATTTATCACATTGTAGAATTTATGTTGATCAAGTATTAGTATTAGTAATTGTAGATGTACTACATTAATAAATGATATAATTTGTCACATTGTGGAATATATGTCGATGATGTATTAGTATTAGCAATTGTAGATGTCCTACATTAATAAATGATATAAAGATGTCTATAATTTGATACGAGTACGGTACTTTTATTGGACGGAATTCTGGACTGAGATGTTTTTCTTATGGTGGCCACCAAATTTGTTTTCAACCTGAGAGTTATTTTTTAAAATGAAAGTAACATAAAATTGCACAAAAATTACATTAGATGGTCCTCATTATAAGTACAAGATGAAATTAATAAGAGTTGCATAAGAAACTCACGATATATTAACATAATTCAAGCCAAAAAGTTGCGCTACTTGGTGTATTTCTGTTGTTAAGTTAAAACATATCTGCTAAAAAAAAGTTAAAACATATATCTGCAGCATCATTTCAGCACAAGGAACATGATTAAACACCACAATAACTATAATCAAGACAATGAACCACGAACGAAGGTAAAATATGAATTTCTTGGTCAAAATCAATTTTCTATATCCAATTTGGAAGATTTGTACATCAAATGATTTCTCATGATGCAAAGATTGTTTATTTTGGTAGTAAATTCTCCTAACGAATGCTTCTATTTTTTTCTTAATAGTTGATCAATTTTCTCGATTTTAATTGATAAAAAAAAACGTTAACAGTAAAGTGTTAGAAGCCCCTGGTTAATTTAAGTGCAGATTTGGCTTTTTATTAAGAAAGAAAAAAAAAAATTAGACGACGTCAGCGTTGACTGTAGCTGGGTAGGATCTACTCATGTATACTGAATCCTTCACTTCCTGATGAGGTTATCTTACAAGGACTGGAAATGCCAAAGTTGCATCATAGTTCTCTCTTGGTAAAAAGAAAAAAGAAAAAGGGGAAGCATCTCTATAATCCCCTTAATATCAAGCTAATGATATGGAATATTGAGATAGGTTTATGGGTCTTCGTATAATAGGTATCTTTCTATTTACCTGGTAAAATATACAACAACTTATCTACTTTGGCTCAAAAAAGTAAAAAAGCAAAAAAAAAAAAAAAAAACTTATCTAGTTGATGTGCATTTATTACTCTACTTTCCTCAAGGCTCTTACAATACATGTCAAAATGGGAAGGTATAACATTATTAAACAAATTGTAATTCGTTATTAGTAATTTGTACCATTTCACAACAACAATATCACATTCAATTATTGTTCATGTGGACCCTAAAATTAATAATTATACCTTTGTTATAAATTATAAAAGTATATTGAATTATAACTTATTAACAAGATTTTGTATTGTTTGGACAATTGTATTGTATTGACAATTATTCAGAAATAATGTCACAATAGTATTGTATTGACAGTATTTCAGAAATAATGTCACAAGATTGACAACTGTTGCTACCCTTTTTAATAGGTCTATTGTATTCCCTGACTAGAGCTTGTCTAATCTAGTGAAAGGCAAACAAGGCAAACAAGAGCAAGGCAATCAAGTTCATTTGAAAGCAATCTAGTGAAAGAGCCAGAACACAGACGAAGGCAAACAAGGGGAAAGTAATGATGTTCTTTCTTTCTTAAACTGTGAAGTCACATAACCGTAACAAGTCTTTTGTAGCGTTGTACCAAATACAGACCTCTGGGAATTCCTTTCTTTGGCTCATATTGCCTCTAATGGATCTGATAGATGGACTTTCTACCTCTTATCTATTCACCTCTACTTGAATCGTCTTATTCAAAACTGTAGTAAAAACTCTGCTCGATACACACTCATGCACCTTACAGAAAATGTAAAGAAACAAACAACCTCACACACTTCACTTCTGCATATATTCCATTAATATTTTTCAAAGAGAAAGCTGTACAAGCTTTCAATATGACGGAGTCATACATTATTCACTGGATACATAAACCATACAAGCTTTCAATAATTATATGACAGAGTCATACAATATTATTCATTTCTTGTGCTTACTTCTGAAAGTGGAAATTGGGTAGAGGTAACTGATTTAAGAATGTCTTCATATTAATTTCCTGCAGTGGAACACCCCTTAAGAACGCCATCAAGAAAAACTCACCGCCCAAAGCGAGACGCCTGGTTCCATCCTGGTCAACAAAGATGCCAACATCGCTGCAAATCAAATTGGAAACGGTACTATTGTAAACCGTGGGACAGAAAACGAGCCTATATAATCTATCCAAGATAGGTTCAATCTTAAACCAATTTGCTACGGTTTCACAGCCCGGGTTCCCTTCAACTCCATTTGTCACTACAAAGTTTTGTCTAAGTTCTTCATCAAAGTCAATCGTCCACACATTTGAATCATTACAAACATTAGGAGTTGGTACTTGCGTGAATCTGATGTTTAAATCGGTGGAAACACGAACCACGCCTTGTTCTGGGTTCGCCGGACTAAAGATTACTGGATAGGCTTCAAAGAACGGCCACTGAATAATACCCAGAGGGCAACTTCCATTGCCTCGTTGGGGGTTTATGAAGGCGCCAAGATCGGGGTTCACTATAGACAGGATGTAGTACTCGAAACCGGTGGTGACTTCCTCCCCGTTACTGTCAAGCACTGGATGAGGTTGCGCAGCAGCGAAACAAAGGAAAGAACTGAAGAGAAGAAATGAAAGGAAGAGAAGCAATTTCTTCATCGTGAGCTGCAACGTGTGTACGAAGTCTAGGATAGGAAGTATTCAGTGCAATTGTGCTGGGAATATTACTTGGCTTTTTATAGCTGAATTCAGAGGTATACAACTGTGGTCCACTTTTACATCGTATGCTTGATTCAATGAAATTGAGCTAACTTGTATTAGCATTTATACAGTTTAATTGCCATGTAACTACTTTTTGCATAACTTTCTCACTGTTCAAGCCCTTAAGAGTCCATTTGATTCGATGAAATATCTTTTATGAGGAAATTTTCTAGAAAATGCTTTACATGAAGGAGATTTATTCTTGATATATTCTTGTGCTTGCTATCACTAAATATTTTTAAAATTGATCTAAAATATTGTGCTTTGATATGTAAAAATGGGAAAATTTTGCGCATGGTAAAAAGAAGTATTGAAATTCACAAGTAGGGTGTAACTTTAACCAAATTTATAAATGGGGAATTGGTAAGTATTCATTCAATCAAATATATACTATGCTTACTACAAGATTACCAAATTATCCTTATTTCATTAAAACACCAGACCAAATCAACCCACAAAATATAAATAAATAAATAAATATATATATATATATATGTGTATATATATATATATATATATATGTATTTATATGTATTCTGCATGGACAACTAAGGACTGGTCCCAAAATTCTGTGGAAGCACAATAATTAATTTGGGATGGATTGGTCCCAAAATTCTAGAGGTGGCAAAATGGATCCAAATCCATTTATCCATCCATGGAAACCAAAGTTTAAATGGATTTGGATGACCAAAAAAGGGCAATGGTTTTAAATGGATGACCATTTAAATCCAATTAAGTTGATGGATTTACATGGATTATCCACTTGATCCATATAAATCCAATTAGTGAAAACAGGTACAAAAACGTGTCTCAAGCCAATCTCAAACAAAACTAGGGTTCACATTTTCTTTTCCATATAGAGGTGTTCTCATGGGTCCCATAGAAAAAATGGAACGTGAAAGAATTAGAACTAGAAACATATAGTCAAAATATTGATACTTGCCCATCCCAAGTTATTTAAATTTGAGAAATTTTTTTTAATTGTCTTATGCTTCCATCAGTATATTTCCTTTTTGTTGTGTGTGTGCAAATTTTCCTCCTCAATTGCTACTTTCTTAATTTTTTAAGTTTTTTTTGTAACTGTTAGTGTACAACATTTTTCGGATTAATCTTTTTATGTACTGACAATGTAGTGATTTTTTTTACACTAGTAGTTTTGTATGAATATCACATGTACATGATTTGAATTTTAAATTTTGAATTCTATTATATGGTATGATCTAAACCTGCTAGTATAAAACACACACACACACACATATGACAGTGCATAAAAAAGTTATCTCTTTTTTTATACTAACAGATTTATATCATGTCACATAACATAAATTTAAATTTTGAAATTCAAATCATGCACAAGTTGCATACATCTATCACTGCTAGTGTTAAAAAATCTCTACAATATTAGTGCATAAAAAGTTAATCCAATTTTTATTACCTAAACTTTTACACGTCATGGAGAAGGAAAATTTACTTTTTTTTATTGGTAATGAATTAAGATAAACTATAAGCATTATCAATTACAACTTTCTCATGGCATATTTTTGTATTAGATTTGTTGGATTATATTCTAGTCAAATTTGATGAATTCCTAATTTAATTAATAAGGATAGGATACATATCAAAAAATAATAATAAGAATAGGATAAGACAGTAAAATTGTGCGGGAATGAACTTTAAATTGTGAAATATCATCCAGGACAAGGAAACTTGCAAAAAGAACAAGCCTGCACAATGAGAATTTGTTTTAAAAAAAGAAAAAGAAAAAAGAGCTGCTACAGTACAAGTCTACCGTACAAGTAAGTTAAATGGATGGATTATGGTTTTGTGTTATCCATTTACATCCAATCCATTTATATCTATTTATTAAATGGTTGTAATTGGATTGGATTAATTTTATCCACTATCCATTAAAGAAGAACCACTTATCAACCATTTATCCATTTTGCCACTTCTACAAAATTCTATTGAGACAACGTGATAAATATGTACATGTACACGTATTTTGCATGGACAAATAAGGACTGGTCCAAAAATTCTGTGGACGCACAATAATTATGGATGGATTGGTCCCAAACTTCTATTGTAAGAAAATAAGAGAATAGTCACATTCGGAGTGTACGGTGATGTTAATGTCAATCTGAGTCACAATTAGAGGAAGAAGAATGTGGAAAGACAAGTGAACTCTTTTATATATATATATATATAGGCTCAGTTACCCCATGCCTCACGTGGGGTGCCCCTATTGGGTGTAGCAGACTTTGTATTTATTGTAAATGTGTGAATTATTGGCGATTTTGGTAACTGATGTAATTATTTTTTTCTGTTTCAGTGTAAATTTTGGTGGCTGACATATATTTTTCAATTATTCAGTTAGTATTCTAAGTGGTAATTATTTTGTTGGTTTTGCGAATTTGTGCTGAACTAATTAAGTCATAGAGATATTCGTATGAATAAATTGTAATTTATATCTTAGTAGGATTTTTTTTTTTTGTGTTTTTTCATTGTGTATTGGGTTGTAAAATTATACATTATTTCTCTATTATTTAATTTTTTATTATTGTGCCGGTAGATGCAATGAATTTTATTATATATATATATATATATATGTATGTGTATTGGGTGTACTTTTCTTTTTTTTAAGTGTTACTATTCATGCTGTGATCAACAATGCTATAGTTGTTTTTTGGTGCAGAAACATCAAAACAGAGTATCATTTACCATGGAATGCTTTCTGTAGGGAATATTTAGGACTCAAATAGATGGATCAAAAAAAAAATCCTGGAATCGGCAAGAAAAATTAAAAAAAGTATAAAATGAGGGGCAGAACAGAGCAAACAAACCTCTTTCTTTTGGAGAAAATAACAAAAGGGCATTTTCATTCCATCATTCTGTTTCTAACAGTCTATTACACAATGCCCACAGAGGAACAAGGCCTTTTCAGCAAAACATCAAACACAAATTGTCTACAATATCTAATCTAATTATGCATTTTAACAGCCTGCAATTAATTTCTATTAATATGAGCTACAATATGAAATGTATGTCTCAACAAATAAACTCTTAGAAGACATTCCCATAATCCTTGGGCATGTTTTCCTTAATTTCTTTATATGTCATCCCATCTCAAGTGCACCCCATTGTATCTACAGCAAAGATGGAAAAGATGAGAAAACTCTAGGCAAAACTCTGAAGGGCAAAATATCCTGACATACCAAACTTCTTTCAGTACATAAGAAAGTTCTTCCTAGGATGAGAAAACAACCTTTTTTGACAGTTCTACCGTTGCCTTGATCCTTGAATAGCAATGCCACGCTTCCCAAGCAAACAAAATGGTAATATACCCAACCCTGCCTGCAGTGAATGCCGCCAGTTTTATTGCAAATTTCGCTAGGAAATTTAGTAGCTTATCCATAGCCAAATTTACAGCAAATGATCCACAACCGGTGCAAAAGTAGTTTTTCTTCACCGTAGGATATGGATCGGGTCCGTGCCTGCTAAAAACTTGACAAGGACCAAATGGCACAAAATTTGCAGCTTCAGTTAACAACTCTTTTCCAATCCTACTTCTTCGGTAGATCAAATGGTGTTTTCACCACCAATTTCCCAACCCAACCCACAAATCCATTCAACTATACTGGAACACCGCCTAATAATACACTAGTCAGCAATGCAACCCGGACCATCGTGATTAATCTATCAGTTCCTGAGGATACAACCCTGCTCACCACTGTGCTCAAATTATTTATCCAGAGTAGGATTTATTTTTGGTGGTTTGACACCCACCAAATTTTGTTGCAGAATTAAAAAGAGAAAATTAAAACGATCTCACAGTTGTTGTGCGCGCGGAACCTTGATTTATTCCTCAACGAGACAAACGCTTTAGCCACGCATCATCTTCCCACAAACGCAAGTTGTAATTTGCATGTGAATTGGATGAAAGACGAAGCTAAAATCTTTAAGACAATTCACTCATTGAAACAAAACCTAAACTAATGTATCTACTGGAATAACGAAGCAAAAGAAGAAAAGAAACAAACTTGAAGGAAAGAAATCTCTAAACTAATGCCCTACTAGTCCACTACGCGAGAGCCCCCCAGCTGAATGCTGGGACAAAGATATGTACATCTAATGACTCCAGGACTCTACTGCCCACGTTTTAATTCACCTGCCGTCCTTTTCCTTCTTGCTCCTGAATGTTTCCCTTTTCTTCCCCAAAAAGAGTTTGCATCACTTTTGGCAACTGCATGAGATTGGAATCCTTCTTGAAATCTTCTTCTTTTAACATGCGTCAAATTAGGAATCTCTGTTTCCTAACTCGTTTCCAATTAGCCTTCGGAAGATGCTTCTAATTGGATCCAACTCCTTTTAAGCAGGTAATCACCAATTTACACCACTTTTGTTATCAATGGCCTGCACTTAACACAAAATAGGATCTCCCTGCTCCATCGATCTTCATTTCTTGTGCCAGATTCTCATTCGCATTTTTTATTATAGTGCTATTTCTCCTTCATAAACATCATATTTTAATTCTTTTTTGTTCCCTTGCTATCAAATGAAGGAGGATACAGCAATACACAAAATTTAACAAACTCAAAATATTAAAATACACAAAAAAAATAAGATTTTTATGAATTTTCTTATGTATTTTTGAACTTTCTATTATATAATGCTTTTTTTGAGATTGTTATATTTATTTTTTATTGTGTTGGTAGTTATTTGATAGCAAGGGAACAAAAAAGAATTAAAATATGATATTTATGAAGGAGAAATAGCACTATAATAACATGTGGGATAGAGAATAGCACAGGAGTGGGACAGAAGATCCGTTGCGAAATACAATTATGAGCAAAAACTCAACATTGCGCACACTAAACAATTAAAATTAAGTGCAAACACCCACAATTAATACATGCAAACATGACCCTATCAAAGCTCACAAAAATCGTCAATTGTCCTAAATTTACGCAAGTTTATAAAGATTAAGGACTAAAATTACTTTGGCTGAAAGATTAGGGACTAAAACCGCACAACTACCAAAGAATGGCGACCAAAATTATAATTTTCCCTAGTTTTAAAAGAGAACTTAGAAGTGCATATTTAGTTATCATTTTTCCAAAATAATAAATATAATATCAGTGATGACAAAAAAAGAAAAAAATATATCAATGATGATTTAAGACGGTGGCTTACCAGTTTTTTAACTTACTCTGAAAGTTATGTTAAATGTTGAACTTAGTTGTTCATATGATAGAAAATTGAAATATCACTCAATACACATAGCTAAATTGAGAATAAAAGTTAAAAATATATTAAAAATACAGTAGCAGCCAAAAGAAATCACAAAAGCACAAGATCTATTTTACTTGCCAAACTGATTGTTGTTTGGTAACTGTACACAAAAATATACAAAATCTAATTCAAATAAAAAAATTAGCAGTCTAACTGAAAATCTTGTGGGCTGATTTTGTCATTAGTTGGTGTTTTAATGAAATAAGGATAATTTGGTAATCCTGTAGCAAGTATAGTATATATTTGATTGAATGAATGCTTAACCAATTCACCGTTTATAAATTTTGTTCAATTTACACCCTACTTATGAATTTCAAAACTTCCTTTTACCATTCGCAAAATTTTCCCCTTTACAAATCAAAGCACAATATTTTAGATCAATTTTAAAAATATTTCATGACAGCAAGCACAAGAAGACGTCAAGAATAAATTTTCTTCATGTAAAGCATTTTCCAGAAATTTTCCTCGTAAAACATATTTCATCGAATCAAACGGAATCTGAGGGTTTTTTACCCACATACATCTGCACAAGTGATTAGGCCTAATTAAGCTTGTGAAACTTACAACAGCGATGGCCTTTGGATTTAACCCGGAAGTTATGAGCAAAAGATGCTGGAATGAATTTGCGTCTTCATATTCATGCACGACGAAACTAGGTCTAGGATATTGCCTTTAAGTGACTTGACAGTTGAAAAGAAAATAAAGTAGCAAGTTGCCGAGTATATCAATACCTCTTGTCATTTTTTTACGATTAAAAAGTTGATGCGACAAATAACAGCAATTCTTACGAATTGACATGACACAATCGTTTGCTCTTGAGGGCATCTCCAATGGTTTACACCCTTCAGGGTGTAATCTACATGCCACGTCAGCATTTCACTATCCCACGTCAGCATTCTACTATCCCTTTTTTTATTACATTCTCACCCACAATGGATTACACTCTACAGAGTATAATTGCATGGGTCCACATGCCATATCAGCATTCCACTATCCCCTCTTTTATTATACTTTCTCCCATCTTTTATTTTGATAATGCATAACTCACATCCCGTAAATAAATAAATTTATTATTTTAAAAGTGATTAATTTTAAAAATAAATTAATGACTTTCATTATTTTTTACTTTTTAGATTTTGTATTTGCTAAAAGATAATATATTAATTTATGATTTTTAATAACATATTTTTTTGCCCTTCAAAAATAATACATTGGTATTTTCTAAAAAAAATTACACAAGAGTGAAACAAATACGTGACGCTTCAAATGTGAAAAATATCATAATAATCCATTATTAATTAATAATATTCTATCTAGTGAACTTAACTCCATGACATAATATTAAAGTTAAATAAAATACAAATAATAATATAATAAATATTAATTTTCATTGTTATTGCCTCCAAACCGTTCCTAAATATGCTCGACCAAATCAGACCGAAGTTGATGATGTACTTCCCGATCACGTAGTTCCGCGTTCCTTTGAAGGTAATGTTGAAAATTTTCAATTGAACCTTAAGTCACCGAGATCGTTGTTTGTTCATCATCTTCATCCCAATTTCTTACTGCATCTCCCTTATTTTCGACAATCATATTATGTAATATGATGCATGTATACATTATATCTTTCAATTTTGCTCTATGCCAAAATCGAGCCGGGCCACGTACAATAGCCCAACGAGATTGAAGCACTCCAAAAGCTCTTCAACGCCTTTTCTTGCAGCCTCTTGCATTTGCTTAAACTTGATTCTCTTTGGATCTCTAGGAGATGTAAAACTCTTAACAAACGCTGCCTATTCTGGATATATGCCATCCGCTAGACAATAGCCTTTGCTATACTGTGTGTCATTTACCATAAATTGATCAGGATTATATCTGTGCAACACGTCGTTAAATAATGGAGATTGATTGAGTACATTAATGTCATTGTTAGACCCTGCGACACCGAAAAATGCATGCCATATCCATAAGTCAGCTGGTGCAACTGCTTCTAGCATTATTGTAGGAGATCATTTATCACATCGAGTAAATTGACCTTTCCATGCCACGGGGCAATTCCTCCATTGCCAATGCATGCAATCAATGCTGCCAAGCATGCCGGGGAAACCATGGCGCTCGGAATGCAATTGAAGTAAACGTTCAACGTCAGTAGCATTAGGCCTTCTCAAGTATTGTGCCCCAAAAATATCGATCATGCATCGGTAAAATTTGAACAAACATTCGATTGCAGTGGATTTACCCATCCTTATGTATTCATCCAATTGGTCAGCCGGTGCTCCATATGCTAACTGTCGATAGTTACTGTGATTTTTTGAAGCGGAGAAAGTCCCCTTTTGCCGGTTGCATCAACTCTCATTTGGAAAAATTCTGAATGATTGGTAATCGACTACATAATCCAAGGAATAATTCCCTTCTCATTTGAAATCGTCGTCGGAATATATGTGAAGGATACACTGAGTTGTCGGCGAAATAGTCATTAAAAAGTCGATCATGTCCGATACCATGCTCTCGATTATAATATTTTCGAGTGTGTGGACCGATGTTACGACTTGAGGATGTGTGCTGCGTTTGCCATTGCTCCAGCAGCATCATAATTTGATCATCCGTGTCATCCATCATTTCATCGGCTAAAAACTTTTTAATTTCTTCTATAAGAGAGGGATCAGGAAATTGAGACATTTTTTAGTCGGTTGAGTATTCGGTGGAAATGTATAAAGTCTTACCAAGATATATATAATGCTAGTGTTACAACGGATAATTTTCTAACATCTAGTTTTCCAACGGCTAATTTTCTAACAGCTAGTTTTCCAACGGCTAATTTTGTAACGGCTAGTTTGTCAACAGCTAGATTTATAACGGCTAGTTTTCTAATTGCTAGTTTTTATAATAAATTTAAAATATTGAAACTTAAAATTTCAGAACAACATAACACAATGACATGAAATTATAAGTAATATTACAAATAAATAATTAAACACTCGAATGTAAAAATAAAAAATTACATATATCAAAATAAAAATAAAATTAAACTAAGGAATATTATATTTGGCTTTTAGGATGGAGCACATATGCTCATGGATTCAAAGCTGTTGCTCGGTCATGCTTGTGGTATCCTTGAGTAAGATTTCGTAATCATTTCAAAAATTATAACTTTCTAGCCGATTTGCCTGCCAAGTTTTCCATGGCCTGCAATTTTTCTTCATTTTTCTGTTTCAGCAGGTTCCGGATTTGGTCAAGTTCCCCACTCAAATTTTCCTCGTTCACCCTTGATTTTGCCTTTCTCTTTCCTTTCTTTGATGCTTTTTGATCGGGTGGGCGAACTTCACGTACTTCACCGTCATTGATGTCGAAACTTGAATCCGCATTTGATGAAGAAGTGTAAGCTCCACTTTCATCAGTCCTTATCTTTTTTGAAGAACGCTCCATAGGAGTATTTACCTTCCATTTCGGATCATTTTTTAGTAGCACCCACACATGTTCATGCAAAAAATGTTTGTTATTATTTTGATAAAATAACTCATGTGCATGGTGCTTGATCTGGTTATCATTCCACCCGCTATGATGTTCGCCGACCAATTTGTTGTAGTATTGGTTGAACTCATTCACCATCCGACTCAACCAATGCCAATGTGATTTCGTAGTTTTATATTTTCTTGATGGCCCAGATTTTCGATTCGCATTGAAGTAGTCGGTGACTCGTTTCCAAAAACTCTCTTCACTTTGAGAGTTACCTACAATGCTACAATTTGAAATTGTGAGCCAAGCACTTGCAAGCATCTTGTCATCATCAACACTCCATGGAATGCGTTTATTGTCGGGTTCTTCCGCTACCTCATTGGTGAGATTTATATTTTCTACCCCACATTGTGTTGAATAAGGTGAAAATTGAGAGTCCGAAAGTGACTCTGTTGGTGTTGTATTTTCTTGTTGGCCAGTGAAATCAAAATCCTTCCTTGTATCTGACGACATTGAGTCTCCACAACCCATACCATAGTTATAATATCCCGGAATATAGTGATTCCCCATGGACGGATTAAAATAATTAGATGGTTGATACATAGGAAATGGATATGAAAAATTTGGTGGATTTGGGAAATTTGGTGGATGATTGGAATTGGGCAAAGTGGGTAATTTGGAATTGGAAATGGAAAATTTGGATAATTTGGGTAATTTGGTAAATTTTGGTGGTTTTGATTTTGTGAAGATGATGAATTTTCTATATTTGGAGCATTTAACATATTTCTAAAACTACTAAAATTCTCCTCCATAATGACAAAATATTGAAATTGGAGGAAAGTATGTAAATATGGTGAAGATAATGAATAGTAGGAAAAATGATGGAGTAAGAGATTGTGAGGTGAATTAAAAAATTACCTTGTGTATTTATAGAGAAAAAATAAAAAAATTACCGTTGCAATAAGTGTCCGTTGAGCTATGACCGTTGCAAGACGAAAAGAAACAACAAAGTGCTTTAGGATGCATCAAACATGCTTTTGACAACAAAAAAAAAAAAAAAAGAACGAACAGCAAACATGCAAAAGACGGGACGGCTGTCAAAGTGGGCCATCATCATATGCATTCAACCGTTGAATGCATATGATGCGTGTAGTGGGCATTACACAGCTCCAATGAGCCGTGTAATGCCGGGGTTGAATGGAGGGCATTATACCCCCATTCAACCCCATTGGAGATGCTCTTAACAAGTTTTGTTGATTGAATTCCAATTTCTATATCATTTTTTGTCGTGACATTTATTAAATCGTCATGTACCTTTCACGAACATCTCATTTTAATTATTTGTTGTTATCCCTTTGAGTTCCAACAATTACTTACAGGATGGAATAGCAAGATTACAGATTAGATAATAATATATAATAGATAAACAAAAGGTGAAAGAAAATTCATTAAAAATCATATTTTTTGTTAAATTTGGCTTCTTTAGCCTGTTAAATTTCGCTTCCATTCTCTTTTCTATAAAAACTTCAAAAAATAGTAACCTAAACGGGCTATCGACTTAGGTACGATCTGGATCCCTTGCCTGAGGAGCTCCAGAATTAGGAGCAATAGCTTGACACAGCTCTAAAAGAATAGGAACCAGGAAGGTAAAGTAGATGCTTCTGGTTGTTTTCCTTCCACTTTGTAATTTCTATCTTACAAAAATTCAAGTCCGTATTCAATCATATCATAAACAAGTATTCAATCATATTATAAAGAGCTTCAAAGAAGGGTAAACATAGGAGTTTATTTGAGATATTATTTAGAATAATTATTGTAGTACTTTTTGTGATGTGATGTATGTGAGATAAAAGGTGGTTGAAAAAATAAAAAGTTGAATTGAAAATTATGATTGTGATGCAAGCACAATAATTTTGGCAAATAATACCACGCGCTCTTGCAGCTCTATTTTAGCTGGCTTGCAAGAGCAAAATAGACATATTCGCTTGCCAGCTGGATATAGGGTGACAATTTTCAAACTAGCTGGCCGCTAGGGACTTGTGAAAAGACAAAGCCGATGATTTGCATTTTTCATTTCATTACAGGAGAAATCATTGTAGGAGCAAAAACAAGTAAATTAGGTCACTAAAGTTATTGCATGTTTAGGTGCATTCTTTTCTTATTTTTACTGTTTCAATTCTCGTCCGATGTGCAGAGAAAGTAAATCATCAGTTCATTAGTTGCAACTCCACTTTGAACCCAAGGAAAATGAGAAGATAGTCATTGGGCGCTCCGCGCTTGGACTTAGTTAGAACACATCTGTCCTCGTACCATCCGAGCCTTTGCCTCAATTGATACTCATTTCTTCCTTAACAATTGGAAACAGTCTTATTTTGAATGGGTAATTTGGATGGGTAATTTCGATATCATCCTGTACTCGGTTAGTTATTAACAACATGAATTATTTTAGTTCTAAACGAAATTTCTAGTAAGAGAGAGATGAGATTTAAGAAATGGAAAGAAAAATAGGAGATTTGAATTCAGAACTTCTAGTTCTTAAAGTTTCACCCTAAGCTACTAGAACCTTAAAAAAAAAAAAAAAAACTCAGCCAGTAGACAATAAAGTCGTTGGCTACTATAAACAATTAAATTTGTAATAAAATCTCAAAAAACTTGTTTTATACATACATACGTACATATACATGTATATATATATATATAACAAAAAACTTATTTTATACATACGTTGTTTTATACATACATACGTATATATATATATGTATATGTATGTATGTATGTATAAAACAAGTTTTTTGAGATTTTATTACAAAGTTAATTGTTTATATATATATATATATATATATATATATATATATAAAACACAATTTTCAGCTAAAATCAAAATCAAAAACTCGGAATCAATTTCAAACCAAATAAGCACTTTCATAATTTTGTCTTTACTAAAACCAAATCAAAATCAATTTGACCAAACTCGATTCACCAGTTTTAATTAAATAATTCAGTCAGACATTTTGGTTAACCGAAAACTTGCAATCTCACCCCTCGATATGAAATTGAAATCACTCGTGATATGACCAAGAGCGGTTGCTCGACTCCGGGTCATGCTGTTAAAGTAATATGGTACATGTAATTTTTTTGAACTTAAGTAAACAGCCTATAGAGTAAAGTATGCTATAAAATTTTGAGAATTGAAAGGTAGGTATGTCACGAATATATATAAATTACAATTATATGTGCAGAATAGTGTAAGGATCATTGAATAAAAAAGGAATGATGATTATTGGCTGTATAATTGTTAGGAAGAAACAATGAGTTATACATTTAATTAAGAACCACAAGGGAATAAGTAATATGAACGATTATTAATGGTCTGGTGCATTAATGTGGTGTCAGCATGGTCATCCCTGTAGAGAAGCAAGCAACACAATTGGAGCACCAGTTATTCACTCATGCAAGCATTTTTTTTATTTTCATTTAAAAAAATCGACTCAAACTAAAGCAACAAATTTACTAAAATGTAAGATACTAAATATAAGACAAAGATCGCAACTTATTCAGAACAAGAACAATCAACTCAAGCACAATTTCATGATTACTTTCCAATAAATCTTAACTCATGATTCAATTGTGACATTTTAAGAATTATAGTAACATTTGATTCTAGAAAATGGCAGCAAAAATATTGTAATAAGCAAAGATCCTTTAACGGAAAAAGGACAAATAAATGTCCATATAAACAGCATATGAATGCAATTGTAAAAATTTGGTAATTGATTTCGAACTTTCTTTTAGATATTTTTATTTTTCATAAGTTGGATAAGGGTCAATTTATAATTGACGGCTATGAGGACTATAATTTTTTCATTTTGCAAATTGGAGATTGTACATCCAAGAAACTCAATATAGAATATAATGAAGAAAATATTCTGAAACAAGAACTAATGCGTAAAGGAAGTTCTCATTCATGCAAATAATAGAAAATTGGAAAAAGAAAATTTAATTAAACAACATTTAAAATAGAAAAACAGTGGAGAATTGTTCCGTTTCCATGCTTACTTTAGAAAGAGCTTTAGCTTGTACGCAATAAGCAGCAACGAATTTTGGATGAATTAATTTTGCTCCACGGTCCCACATCTTCCATGCTAGGGTATCTTCAATGGGGTGTAATAGGGTGTCTAAGGGACCCATTACACCCACTGCATTACATGGCCACCATTGTGGCCGTGTAATGTTGCAAAAAAAAATGGGTCCCACTTGATGATTGTCAACATTCCTTGCTTTTTGCTCAACATTCAATATTGGCTCAACGTTCAATTTTGGCGCAACGTTCATTTTCTTGGCCAACGTTCATTTTTTGGCCAACAGCTTTTTTTTGCAACGGTTGCCCATATTTTTTCCCTATAAATTCACAAGTTAATTTTTTTATTTCACCTCACAATCTCTTATTCCATTGTTTCTCCCACTCTCTCATTCATTGTCTTCAACCTCTTTATATACTTTTCTAAAATTTCAATATTTCTCATTATGGATGAGAATTTTAGTAGTTTTAGAAATATGTTAAATGCTCCAAATATAGAAAATTGATCATCTTCACAAAATCAAAACCACCAAAATTTTTCAAATTATCCATTTCCAATTCCAAATTACCCACATTTATCCAATTCTAGTTATCCATCAAATTTCTAAAATTCACTTTCATATCCATTTCCTATGTATCTGCCACCTAATTATTTTAATCCGTCCATGGGTAATCAATGTACACCTGGATATTATAACTATGGTATGGGTCAATCTTTCTCAACGACTCCGTCAAATACAAGGAAGGATTTTGATCTCACCAACCAACAAGAAAATGCAACATCGAGTCAATTTCGGACTCTCAATTACCGCCTTATTCAACACAATGTGGGGTAGAAAATATAAATCTCACTAATGAGGCAGTGGAAGAACCTGACGGTAAACGCATTCCATAGAATGTTGATGATGACAAGATGCTTGCAAGTGCTTAGTTCGCAATTTCAACTTACAACATTGTGGGTAACTCTCAAAGTGAAGATAGTTTCTGGAAACGAGTCACCGACTATTTCAATGAGAATCGAAAATCTGGACCACCAAGAAAATAGAAAGCTGTGAAATCACATTGGCATTGGTTGAGTCGGATGGTTAATGAGTTCAACCAATACTATAATAGATTGGTCAGCGAGCATCATAGTGGGTGGATGACCAGATCAAGCAATATGCACGAGAATTATTTTACCAGAATAATAACAAGCATTTCTTATATGAAGTGTGGGTGCTATTGAAAAATGATCTAAAGTGGAAGGTAAATACTCCTTTGCAGTGTTCTTCAAGAAATATAAGAACTAATGAAAGCGCGATATACACTTCTTCATCCAATGCGGGTTCAAGTTTCGACATCCATGATAGTGGTCCACCCGGTCAAAAGGCATCAAAGAAGGGAAAGAGAAAGGCAAAATCAAAGATGAATGAGGAAAATGTGAGTGGGGAATTTGATCAAATCCGGAACATGCTGATGCAAGCAAAAGAAGAAACATTGCGGGCTATGGAAAACTTAGCCAATAAGTTGGAAAGTTATAATTTTCCAAATGATTACGAAATCTTACTCAAGGATAGCACAGGCATGACCGAGCAACTTCAAATTCATGAGCAAATGTGCTCCATCCTAAAAGCCAAATATAATATATCTTAGATTAATTTTAGTTTTATTTTGATATATGTAAATTTTAATTTTTGTTGACTTTTGATCCTTTATTTTGATGATTTCTACTACTGTTATTCCAAGTGCAACATGCTAGAAGATGTCATTTATGTTATGTTGAAATAAAATTTTAAAATTCACTATTTTAATTTTATTATGAAAACTACCCATTGGAAAACTAGTTGTTAGAAAAATGAGCAATTGGAAAACTAGCTGTTGAAAAACGAATAGTTGGAAAACTAGCCGTTGAAAAAAGAGCAGTTGGAAAACTAGCCGTTGAAAAAAGAGCCATTGGAAAACTAGCCGTTGTAACATTAGCACTATATATATCTTGGCAAGATGCTATACATTGCCACCAAATACTCAACATACTCCAAAATATCTCAATATCCTGATCTCTCCCTTATAAAATAAATTAAAAAGTTTTTAGCCGATGAAATGAAGAAAGACACTAATGAACAAATTATGATACTGTTGGAGCAGAGGCAAAGGCAACACACATCTTCAAGTCGTAACATCCATCCATGCAATCGAAGATATTACAATCGAAAACATAATGCCGGACATGTTTGACTTTTTAATGATTATTTCGCGGATAACCCAGTGTATCCTGCAGATATATTTTGCTGATGATTTAGCATGAGAAGGGAATTATTCATTCGAATTGTGGAGTCGATAACAAATCATTCCGAGTTTTTTCAAATGAGAATTGATGCAACCGGCAAAAGGGGACTTACTCCGTTTCAAAAAACCACAGCAGCTATCCGACAGTTAGCATATGGAGCACTGGCTGACCAATTGGACGAATACATAAGCATGGGTCAATCCACTGCAATCGAATGTTTGTCACAATTTTGTCGATGCGTGATCGATATTTATGGGGCACAATACTTGAGAAGGCCTAATGCTAATGACGTTGAATATTTAGTTCAATTGCATTCTGAACGCCATGGTTTCCCCGGCAAGCTTGGCAGCATTGACTGCATGCACTGGCAATGGCAGAATTGCCCCGTGGTATGGAAAGGTCAATTTACTCGAGGTGATCAAGGATCTCCCACAATAATATTAGAAGCAGTTGCATCAGTGGGCTTATAGATATGGCATGCATTTTTCGGCGTTACAGGGTCTAACAATGACATTAATGTACTCAATCAATCTCCACTATTTAACAACATGCTGCAAGGATATGCTCTTGAAATTCAATTTATGGTAAATGGTACACAGTACAGAAAAGGGTATTATCTAGCATATGGCATATATCCAGAATGGGTAATGTTTGTTAAAAGTTTTACATCTCCTAAAGATCCAAAGAGGAGCAAGTTTAAGCAAATACAAGAGGTTGCAAGGAAAGACGTTGAGTGAGCTTTTAGGGTGCTCCAATCTCGCTGGGCTATTGTACGTGGCTGATAAGGTGTAAATTGTTATAGGTTGAGATGTCTGTATTTTGAGTTATTTACACTTTAGGTGATGGAATTGGGATTGAACTGCGCAATTGAGAAACGTTTTGGGGTTTTGCAGGAAATATAGGAAAAAGGAAGGCTAAAAGTGCAGAATGGACAAAAGTGGCAACAACCTGCTCCGGTCTCCTCACCGGTCTTCATGCCGGAGTTATTCTGTCCGGCGCTCAATGTCCGGCTAAGTCTTATGGCCCATGTTTGTGCCGGTCTTTGTCGGACCACTTGTAATTTTTAGCCTATTCCAATTGGGATTCAGCTGTAACTTTAGGGAACTATATATACAAGTAGTTTAGGACGTTTTTGGGTTGTTGGAAAAACAATAGCTTAGGCAAGAAACACATCTTGTCACATTCCACTCTTGAGAGATCAAGATCATTCGTGGGCAAATCAAGGAGCCGTCAAGGATTGGAACTGGAGCAAGCAACTGAGAAGTTTTCTTCCCCTCTTTCTTTTCCTTGTAAACTCTTTGAATTTGTGGGTTTGAATTCTTCCAATATGTTGAACTAAACTTCTTTCTAGAGTTAGGGTTTTTATGAAGGAATTTTGATTAGTTCTCCAAGTCAATCTTTGCCTTTTGCTATGGTTTATTTATCTTGATTTTAATTACATGTTTGTGATTGGCCACCATATGCATGCCTTTTGGGTTGTGTCAAATCGAGAGAGGAGATGCAACCGAGCACTAGATAAATAAAAACACATAGACTAATCACGAAAGTAGATTAGGGTATGTGTGACACGCCTATATCACTTGGGATCTTAATGGGTTTATTTGAATCCCTATGACCATCGAGAGGCTTAGGATTTAATTAAGCACACTTTAGATATATCGAGAGGTGATCTAAAATATATTTGTGTGTTGTGTTCATAGTGTTGGCGAAGAAATAATTGGAAGATTAATTCAAACTTCGATTAAAGCCTGAAACCCTAGGTTTGCTCATCTATTGTTTTCTCAATATTCTCTAGTTAAGATTAATTATTTTCGTAGTCTTCGTTGAACATCAAATCCTCTTGAGTTTGTTATTATTTTGTTTGGTTGGTTAATTAAAAGAGAGAAATTCACTCGTCCCTGTGGATTCGACCCCTGGAATACTCCAGGTGATTTTATTACTACGATTGGTTCTGTGCGCTTGGAGAAATTGCCGATCAGTGGCCCGGCTTGATTCTGGCATACAACACAATTAAAAGATATAATGTACACATGCATTATATTGTATAATATGATTGTTGAGGATGAGGGAGATGCAATAAGAAATTGGGATAATGATGATGAAGAACCAATGATCTCTGTGATTCAAGGTTCCATTGAAAATTTTCAGCATTACCTTCAAAGGAATGCAGAACTACGTGATCGGGAAGTACATCATCAATTTCTTGGACTTGGTCAAGCATATTTGGGAATGATTCGGAGGCAATAACAATGAAAATTAGTATTCGGTATATTCATTATTTGTATTTTATTTAATTTTAATATTATGTCATGAAGCTAAATTCACTAGATATAGTATTATTAATTAATAATGTATTATTATAATATTTTTTTATTTGAGGTGTCACGTATTTGTTCAACAATTACGTAATTATTTTTTAGAAAAATACCAATGTATTATTTATCTGAGATATAATTGAAAGTCACAAATTAATAATATTATCGTTTAGCAAATACAAAATCTAAAAAGTAAAAACTACCAATGTATTAATTCTAATGTTGTGTAAAAATTTTATTTTTAAAAATAATCAATTTTAAAATAATAAATTTATTTATTTACGGGATATAAGTTGTGTATTATTAAAATAAAATAAGGGAAAGAGTACAATAAAAAGAGAAGATAGTGTAATGTTGATGTAGCATGTGGACCCATGCTATTACACTCTACGGAGTGTAATCCATTGTGGGTGAAAATGTAATAAAAATAGGAGATAATCGAATACTGATGTGGGACGGTGTTCTTAATTCTTAATAAATCCGGTGTTCTTAATTCTTAATAGATCAGCTTCAAAAAAATTTGCAGAGGCACGGTGACGGTCAGTTGTTGTCCTAAAAAAGAATTGTCCAAATAATTGGATTGCATATAAATACTATGTTTAAATGGCTTCAGCTATTTTATTTAGATTTTTTGTAGTTAATTTTTTAATATAACGGGTGGAATATTAAAAAGGCATCCGTTTAAAGAAATTTTGGTTTTGTTGTGAAAGAGTATAAAAGTTTTATTTTTTTATTATGTAAATTTGATTTCGATGTACAAATTGTAGAGGGATTTAAAATAGACGAGGCAAAGAGCTATTTTTGTGATTTGGAAAATAGTCGCATTTAAAGTCCTAATTCTGATGTTGATTTTTAATGTCCATTGACTTCGCATAGTTTTTGATGAGCATGTCCGACGAGGGAAGACGGGAGGTGGTGAGTCCCCGGAGATGAACTTTGAGAGTTTTCTTGACTTTGTTCTGCCACTAGAGAACAAAGGCACTCCAGAAGGACTAACGTATTTGTTCTTCTCTGTTGTGTGCGGCACTAGACCATCATTTTTTTCCCAAAGTAAAGTGCGGCAAATTTTTTTTTTTTTTTTTTGCATCTCAAGCCTCCCTCCTTTTGTCATTCAGTCCTTCGTCTATTTTTGTACATCTGCAGTTGAAAAAAAAATCAAAATTCCTTATATTTATCCGACTCCCACGATTCAACCTATTTTGCGGATAAATTCGCGTTTTAACAATATTTTGAGAAACTTGCCACACTTTATCGTTTCGTATTCACTTTTTAACTTCAATTGAACGCGTCACCTGTGGAGACAGTGTGCAAACCACTTTTCAAGAATTATTGCACCATTATTAACCCTCTACAAAAGCATCCAAGAAAAGGGTAACTTGTGGCATCAGTATCTATCGTTCTGAAAGGGATGCTGCCAAGTGGTTGATTACAACTTGAACGTTCAAAAGAAAATGATGAATGCCGATATGGTGGGAAAACCAGAAAAAAAAAAAAAAATCTACCTTTATGGGGATAAAAGGCTGGAGATGACATGTATAAACAGGGAAACTGAAGAGGGGACAAAAAATCTGCCTTACAGGTAGAAAAAGTTGGAGATGGCACCTATAATAAACACAGAAATCGATGACGCAAATGAAAGGGTATGGAGCTCGGTAGGAAGGAATGGTGGAGCGAGTGATTTAAGATCTGTAACTTCTCATCAGTGATCAAAAATTTGATTCTTACTTCTGTTAAAATTGTAAATAACATCACAACTTGATAGGATAACACGGAATCGCACACAAAAGTAGCAAGAGGCACCCCCAATTCAGCTATTTCCTTCGCCAAGAACCCTCCTTATAATAAAATAGGATTTTAAAATAGACCTAACTTGGTATCAAGTTAGAAGGTGATGGTAACAACTGACTACTAGGGAAGGACTGATAGCAGAGACGTAGGAAAATAAAATGAAGAGAAAAGTAACAGGAAAATTCATGGCTATACATATATATATATGGGTTATTTCAGATACCTGTATTTAAATTTTGTGCAAAAGTGCCAGGACGCAAGAATCACACGGGCTGCTTATTGAGTCAAATGGACACTAGCGGCTTGAACAGTATTAAAGTTATGTAAAAGCAGTTATACGAGCAATTGAGTAGTACAAGCATAAAAAAAGGAAAGAAAAAAAGAGTAGTACAAGCATAAAGCATTCTATAAAATGGTAAATTGAGAATAAAAGTTTCAGTAGGCTGCACCGTGCCAAGTATTTCGATGATATAAAATTGAAATATGACTCAATATAGATCGCTAAATTGCGAATAAAAGTTAGAAAATATATTACAAATACAATACGGCCAAAAGAAATCACTGAAGCACCAAATCTACTTACTTTTCAAACTAGTAGGTGTTCAGCAACTGTACACAAAAATACAAAAAATTAATTGGAAAAAAAAAGTCCCATGTTGAGGTTCATTTTCAAGAATCTACATTATTTTTGTTAAATTCTTGAGAATTTGAAATATAATAAGAAGAGTGCACTAATCTGATTACTTATGGTTGTTATCCCGCTGCTGTGTTCGTCGCCCATCTTTTGACGATAGTGATCATATGGAGTTTGGATTTGATTCAGTGTTGTCTATATTTTGGTGTAATAAATAATGCTTTTTTTTTTCTAACAAAAAAAGTAGACGGTTGTGTTTGGATGCAAAAATATTGGTCCAGATTAACCGATAAAAGAAATGTTTAGATTCCATAAAATACTTGACTTGCGTCTCTTCAGTGGACCATAGCTAATAACTCCAATTCCGACACTTCCACCATGCAAATTGACATTAACATTCACGCACATTTTACTCGATAAATAAAAATTGAACTTTTTTTTATTTATTGTTAATTGCTTTTTCCTACCAGAAAAAACTCAATAAATAAAAAAGACGGGTGACCAATAAAAAAATAACCGAACTTTTTGATGCATTTGGATAGAATATTATTTAAAATAATTATTATAGTAGTTTATATGGCATGATGTATGTGAGATAAAAATGTAATTTTAAATACTCCGTCCGTCCCATAAATATTGTCATGTTTTTTACTTTTTCTTGTCCCAAATTGACTGTCATTTTAGAGAAGTCAATTCACCTTTTCTAACGAAATCTTATCATTACTCTTCATGTGTCCCATTGCTTATTCCCTACAAACTATCAATATCAAATAAAATTTGGCCTATCACTAAGAATATAAAAGGTAAGTAAAATTTCTCTTTCCTATTTATGCCACTATAGATAAATTGTACGTCCTCCTAAAAATGATACATTTTATGGGACGGAGGGAGTATAAAAAGTAATTAAAAAGCTTGTTTATGATACAAGTTAAATAATATTTGAATACAAATACATATACATGTATAACATACACACACACATACACGCACACACATAATATATATATATATATATATATATAGATCCATGCCCTCTGGTTAAAAAGATTGTACAAGAGGAGAATTGTAGTTTTTGTGACTCTCCCAAGGAAGACTCTTTTCATGTCCTCTGGTTCTGCCCGTGTGCAAAATCTCTTTGGCTAGGACTTTCTCTTCTCAGGTATCTTTTTCCTCAACAAAACCAATCCATTTGCATGTGGATCAAAGCTGCGTGTTCTAGCACCGTACAATCCCATTTCTTTGGCATCCCTTGGGGTACACTTGTTGCTTTTGGATGCTGGATTTTGTGGAAGCAAAGGAATCAGACCTTGTTTGATACAAACTGTCAAAGGAGTAATCCAATCAAATTAGTAGTGCATGCAGCTGTTGAGTTCATCAAGGTGGGGCCTTCCGCTGGAGGTAAAAGTGCCATGAAGGAACAAATTCTAGTCCACTGGATTCCTCCACCACAGAATGTCTTCAAACTTAATACGGATGGTGTTGCATTTGGGAATCTAGGGCAAGCTGGAGGTGGGGGACTTATCAGAAACCAGTTTGGAGAATGGACTGGTGGTTTTTGTAGAAATATTGGATGGGCTACAAACACTGTTGCGGAGCTGTGGGTATTGAGGGATGGGTTGATGTTGGCAAAACATCTTAATATCAGTAATTTAATTATGGAAATGGATGCCAAGGTCCTTGTAGATGTTTTTAATTCCAATAAGGTTTTAACTTGCTCCACTTCTCCTCTTGTTTGTGATTGCAGGACTATGATGGAATCTTTCCAAGGAATTACAGTTAGGCATGTTTTCAGGGAAGCAAACCAGTGTGCAGACTTTTTGGCCAAGATGGGAGTTACAAGTGTACAAGATTTTGTGTTGTTTGAATGTAAACCCTTGGCGATTTCAAAGTTGTTAGAACTTGATTGTAGAAGTTTTGCTTTACCTTGGATTGTAAACCTTGGATTGTAAACACTGGTTAATTGCTTATTTTAACCTTTCTTACCAAAAAAAAAATAATTATAGATCCATGCACATCTTCTTCTTCTGATTTTGACTCAGATTGACACGAACAACCCGTACATTCCCATGTGACCATTGTTACGTTGTTTCAATAGGATTTTGGGACCAAGGCATCCTAAATGATTGTGCTTCCATAGGAGCTTGGGGACCAGTTCATCCTAATCCATTACTTATTGTGCTTCCACAGAATTTTGGGACCATTATGTATATGTATATGTGTGTCTATGTATATGTGTGTGTATGTATGTATGTATGTATGTCTGTATGTGTGTATTTATTTATATTTTGTGGGCTGATATGGGCCATGTGTCCAGTAGCTAGCGTTTTAATGAAATAAGGATAATGACATTTACCACATGCCCACCACATTCAATCATAATGCCATGGTAAGAGATTATAATGATATTCACCGCTATTGCTTAATGACACTTTGGTTAAAGTGCTAGAAAAATAAGATTTACTTACATTTTTTATGAGATTTAGCTAATAAGTGTCACAAGATAATGACATTTACCATATGCATGCCACAAACAATAGAGTAATTTTTAGCAGCACTTACAGGTTTACGATGACGACTTAGTATCACGGCCATGTCAAGCCACTAAATTTAAAAACTTTATACGATGCTACATGACTTAATAAATTTTGTTTATACAAAAGATAATAAGGATTGTGAAGGCAATTAAGTGAATTACATTCTTTTAAAATTCATTAAATTCATTTCATCTTGTACCCCATTAGTTACTAAGAACATGAATATTTATTTTTATTTCAAAAAAAACTTTGTAGCAAGACAGATGTAAAATTTAAGAAGCAAGGACAGAAATAGCTAATTTGAATCCAAAACCTTTAATTCTCAACGTTTCAAATTTAGCCACTAGAAGTTAAAAAAAAAAAAAACTTAACCAGTAGAAAATGAAGTCCTCGGCTATTTAAAACAATTAGTCTTGTAATGAAAATTTCAAAAATTTGTTCTGTAAACCATAATAAAAGGACCCAAAAAGAACATAAAAGGTGCCACTAAACACTAGTTTTAATAACAGAGATGAGTGCTATTAAATCACTTCTCTCTCATGGTCACTGTTAGTGATGTTTAGCCAATGAATTCAAATCCTGAGCAGAAGGGCAAGGACACAAGAATCACGTGCTGCGTACATAAAGTCTGAAATTATTATGCATGTACAAGGCAACTTGTGGTATCTATCATTTTGAAAGGGTTGCTACCATGTGGTTGATTACTACATTGGTCCTCCTGCATGAATCAATGAGGGTGGATCATTTTCTCTTGAGATGTGAAAATTGCACTGATAGATAAGATGTAAGTAAAGATAAAAGCCCGTTCGGCTCATTTTCCTTGGTTTGATTGCTTGTGTATGATTCTTAATCAAACCATACTTCTTCAACTTGACAACATATTCATACCTTCTCAAATGAGTAGTACCAGCAGTAGGTGTAGTTGTGGACCCTTATACTAACATCACCCCTGAATTCAGCTATAAAAAGCCAAGCAATATTAATATTCTCACCACAATTGCACTGAATACTACTACTTCCTAGACTTCATAATGAAGAAATTCCTTCTCTTTCTTTCATTTCTTCTCCTCAGCTCTTTCCTTTCTTTGGCTGCTGAACTGCCTAATCCAGTGCTCGACTCTGACGGGGATGAAGTCCGCCCTGGTGTCGAGTACTACATCGTGTCCTCCATCCGGGGCGCTGGTGGCGGCGGGGTGAATTTTGGATGGCGCTTTGATGCATTTTGCCCTCTGTCTGTTGTTCAGGAGTGGTCGGATCTTAATAGAGGCCATCCAGTAACTTTTACACCGGTGAACCCAGAGGAAGGCGTGGTTCGTGTTTCCACTGATTTAAACATCAAGTTTACAAACCCAAGAGTTGCATTTTGCAACCAATCAAATGTTTGGATGCTTGCTTTTGTCCCACTACTTCGAGGATCCTATATTGTGACGGATGGAGTTGAAGGGAACCCGGGATGTGAAACTCAGGCAAATTGGTTTAAGATTGAAGCAGTCCATGATTCCACTTATAAGCTTGTTTTCTGTCCTCGGGTTTGCGAAAGCGCTATAACGGTTTGCAGAGATGTTGGCATCTCTGATCCGGCGAGATTCAGGCGCCTGGCTTTGAGTGATTGGCCTTTCACGGTGAGGATCGTTAAGGCTCGAAGCATGAAAAATGAAAATATTCTTAAGTCCGTTACCTCTACTTAATTTCCGTTTTAAGTAAGCACAATAAGGAAGCATGTATGGATTATGTCTTCACTGAATAATGTATGACTCTGTCATATTGAAAGCTTGTATTGCTTTCCATATGAAAAATAATGGAATTTATCCAGAAGTGGACTTGATTGCTTTTCGGCCTTGTTTGCCTTCATCTGTATTCAGGTTCTTTCACTAGATTAGACAAGCTCTTTAGTCAGGCAATATAGTAGGCCTATCCTGACTTGGAAGGAGAAGGAGGAGGGAGAGGGGAGAGGAGGAAGGAGGAGGAGGAGGGAGAGGAGAGGGAGGATGGGAAGAGTGTGGGAGAGGGAGACAGGGGGAGAGAAAGGAGAGAGTACGGTGGTGGTAGCGGGTGGTGGTGGGTGGTGTAAATTTTTACAAAATACCCAAAAAAATTTTAAATTCTAAAAATATCCTAAAATACATCTCAAAATATTCATAAAAACATCTCCAGAAACACCATCAAGAACATCTATTATAAAAAATTTTCCAATATATTGCTACAGTAATTTTTTTTTTTTGAAACCACCCATAAAAACAACTAATCCATATGGTGCCTATGTAATCTATAATAGAGACACAATTATTTTCTTTAAGGTTTATATCAACCAGTAATTGAATATGACACTATCGTTAAGAAATGGTAATTGAATATGAACAGTAATCTATAAAAGTTTTTCCAATATATTGCTACAGTAATTTTTTTTTTTTTTTTTTGGGAAACCACCCATAAAAACAACTAATCCATATGGTGCCTATGTAATCTATAACAGAGACACAATTATTGTTTTTAATGTCTATATGAACAATAATTGAATATGACACTATCGTCATGAAATGATACAAATTATTAACAATGAATTATAACTTATTTAAATAATCATACACGTTCCCATTTTGACATGTATCTGTAAGAACCTTGACGAAAGTAGAGTAATAAATATACGACAACTATATAAGTGTTTATTTTTTTTATTTTTCTGAGCCAAACTAAGTAAGTTATTATTTATTTTACCAGGGAAATGGAAAGATACATTATAATATGAAACCCATAACCCTATCTTAATATTCCATATAATTAGGTTGATGATAAGGGGGTTATAGAGATGCTTTCCCCTTATTTTTCCTTACTAAAGCCCTGTTTGGGGTTGCGATGTGTTTATAAAAGAAGCACTTTTAAGCATTAAAAGTAATTTTATGGTGTTTAATAACTAATTTTCTGTAATTTATGGAGCCTAATTTTTGGTAATTTAAAAACAATTTTATTAAAGGCACTTGTGTCAGTGGTGCTTTTTTATTAGTCACAACAACCACCTCAAACGGGGCTTAACTAACATATGAAGAAACTTTGGCCTTTCC
Organism: Gardenia jasminoides; assembly: GCA_013103745.1. Lineage (NCBI taxonomy): Eukaryota > Viridiplantae > Streptophyta > Magnoliopsida > Gentianales > Rubiaceae > Gardenia > Gardenia jasminoides. Next base: position 79,342,853 of record CM023103.1, read on the forward strand.
AGTCCTTGGATAACCTCATCAAGAAGTGAAAGCATATAAGTTCCATACTTTTCAAGATGATTACGCTTCAACGTATTTTGGGGTTGATTTTAGTACTTTCTCACTTGATTTTTAGTGCCTCTGTCACTTTACCTCGTTGGACTAAAAGTCAAAGCTGACCTCGTCTAATTTTTTAAATAAAAACCAAATCTGCACATAAACTTGCAAGGGGCTTTTAACACTTTACTGTTAACATTTGTTTGGTAATTTAAATCGAGAAAATTGATCAACCATTGAGAGACATAGAATATATTCTTTAGTGCTGTGTATTTTCATTATTGTCGATTTGAAATGTGTTCATTTCGAATCCATTCAATCGAATTTCCCCATTGAATTCAAATCCATGAATCCAAACACAACCTAGGATAATTTACTACCAAAATAAACATACCATTAGAATCTTTGCATCATAAGAAATCATTACAAATCTTCAGAATTGGAATACAGAAAATCGACTTCGACAAATAAATTCATATTTTACCTCAATTTTATGCACTTTGTATTCTAAATTTTGAAGTTTGTTACGGTTAAATCCAAGCAATGACAATGCTGGTAAAATTAACAATATAAAGAACCCTATAAATTAATGATAATTTACTAGTAGTAGTTAAAAAGAAGCAAGGTATCGGATTCAAAACAAGACGATGATGCACATATATAACTAATAAAACTATAGAACTATATTAATAATTTTCTAATAATTAAAGAATGTTCTTGTTAGGTATAAGTAATTGCCATAAACACAAGTTGCGTGGATTGGATACAATTAATTCAATTAAATCTAAATCGACAGTCATGTCAGTTTTGTGTCATCCCTATTTTTTTTTCTTTTCTTGTAGAGAAAATAACGCGAAACATCCCTGTTATTTTGCCAAAAGAATTTTAATATCTTTGATATTTAAATTTCTAATTTTATATCTCTTAAAAAGAAAAAACAATGAGAGTGGGAGCCTTTTCTGCCCAATGGGTGTTTTAAATATTCAAATTATTATTTTCCCAGATCTCATACATTTCAGAGCCATAACAATAATAGTAAATCTGCTTCGTTTTCATCAAAGCTTGGTGGTAAAATTCATGAGTGATCAATCATCATCATTAGCATGATCTCGTTTTCCCATTGTTGTCCTTTCCTTCAGCTTTCTCAGGCTATTAGTTTTTCAGTTTTTGTTCATGTCTTCTTCGTATTTTGCCCTTCCCGCCGTTTAACCTGGAATACAGAATCTCGTTTCTTATCTAGTTTTGATTGTTTTCCTGTAATTTGGTACGATTAGCACCAGAGATTGCTCCAACCTGAAATCTGCCATCTATCTTTGTATTGTAATATGGCTGGCCCTTTTGCATCTAATTGACAATTGAAGCAGACCGTTGCTGGACGCGCTCATAAATAGAACATCTAAGGCTCATAAGCAAAATTTTCTCACTCAGTTTTTTTTTTCTCAGAGAAAGAAAATAAAAAACGTTTTGCTGTTGAAAAGAAATTTTCTTGACTCAGAATTAATTTCTGTAAATTTCACAGCAGCCTTAAAAGAAAATTTAGAAGTGAATATTTAATTACCATTTTTACAAAATAATAAATTTGTTGTCAATGATGATTCAAGATAGTAGCTTATTAGGTTTTCTAACTTAACCTGAAACTCTATTCTAAATCCTGAACTTAATTTTTTATACTATTATTGTGATGACCCGAAATTTCTTGAATTATACACCCAAAATTTCTTGAATTATTTGCTTATATTTCTTGTGAGAACCCTAAAGTTTTCATGAAATATTTGTCATCGTATTCATTTAAGTGCAAATCATTTTCTTTAAACATTGGTAGCATAAAATTTTCATTAAGTGCATTATTTTCCTTTAAGTACCCTATTTTGTATGTATTGTATGACATTAATTTAGAATTGCATTTTACATGTTTTATGTAGCCAAATACATTAAACTTATAGGGAATTAAGTAGTTATATTTTACATTGAGGGATTAGTGGCTAAATGTGAAGAATTTACTCCAATTCATGGCTTAAATTGAGCCACTTGTCAACCACCTACAAAGTCTTGACTTAAGTCTTCTTATTTAACTTCTTGTTTTCAAAAAAATTGAACTAATTTTCCCTCCACTCTTCTCTCTCTTGGCCGGCCACATCAAGGAGAAAAAAACTACAAAACCCTAAGTTAGAATCTAGCAATTTTAGTGAAGAAAATCATCTCCAAGTGAAACCCTAGGTTGGATTGCTACTTGATCATCAAGCTTTGTTGGAAAATTTGGAGCTTTGGGTGGATTTTCTCTCTCAACTCTCAAGGTAACTAATCACTTATTTATGCTTTAATGAGCTTTAAATCCTTAGGGGATGTTGGTTAGATGTCTTGAAGTACTTATTGTTGTTTGGAAGGATTGATTATGGAAGGAAATCTTGTGGTTGCTAACTAGGGTTTGGGTTTTATTTGTTGGTCACCAAGTGTTTGATAAATTGATTGTTGTCTTGTGATGCTTTGATGATGGAGTTAATTGCTGTTTTAGCTTGTTAAACACCTTGGCAAATGATGAAAATGACTTTAAAGGATTGATAGAAGAAAATGCACTCAAGTTGAAATTTTGCAGGAAAACAGGAATGGAAAATAGCAAACTTTCTGAGGTTACTGTTGACTGTAGAAAATTAATTAGAGCCTGAGCCTTATACCGTAGGAAGCCCTATGAACCTAGTTTTAAACGCCACTGATGGAGCTTGATTTCGATTTTTCTACGTCGAGTTATGACTGTTTTCCCGAGACTGTTCGACCAGCCTGCAGACATTCCGACAGTTTTCTTGCTTCTCTGAGATTTGCCCTTTTGACCCTGATTAAGCATGAATGGATGTCTGACCTCTTCATAAAAGTTGTAGGGATATGTCTTAGCTTCAAAACTCCATAAAGTACACCCCAATCCGATAAGTGTAGCCACAGTTATGACCAAAATACCGAGGGATGACAAAGCTGTCATCATTAGTTCTTCACCCTTGCATTTCCTTTCTTCACTTTTCTTAGTTCAATCTTTCTTTTATTTGGTTCAAATGAATATTTTCACTCCATATTGTACCTGAATCATTGACCTAGATTGTACTTGGGTTCTTCTTTGATTTCCACTTCCAATTCACTTTTGAACCTTGGCGATACTTTTGAAACCTAACCTGGGTAGATCTTAGTTCATCTAAGTTTTGATTGGCTAGACTCTAATCTGTTTTATTTTAGAAACCCTAGATTTGAATATTTTGGTTGTCCATTTTCTTAAGTTAAACTTTATTTTGATTATGAATTTAACTTCAGGGATCGATTTTGACCCAGAAAATATACCCGAGATTGACGTGTAATCTTCTAATACTGGTGAGTGTTCTAACTCTCTTTTAAATGAAAATCTTGTCATGGTTTGTAAATGAATGATTTGTGAAATGATTTGCTAGTATTTACCAAGAAATGATTTACCACTATTTCCAAGTAAAATGCTTTTACCAGTAAAATAGCTTATGAAGGATTTGTGAGTGTTTCAACTCCTTTTCAAATGAAATCTGGCTATGGTTTCCAAAGGAACGATTTATTGAAATGATTTACTATCATTTCCAAATGAAATACTTTACAAGTGAAACTATGAAGAGTTTGTGAGTGTTTCCTGTATGTTATGTGAATTACATGCTTATGTGATTAATGCTTGATGTTACTTGATCTCATAAGTGTTAAATACTTGTTTCGAGGCGAGTGTATACTTTACCGCGACTCGAACTAACGTCAATATCTTGCTCAACCTACTATTCCATTATTTGTATATTACTTGTGTGATGACCGTAGGCCATGTGTACTTTTATCACATTTGAATAAGGCCTTTCCCGTTATCGGCCTATTCGGCCCCTGTAGGTTGTTAACTTAGGGGGTATACCGAGTATTACCACGGGTGTTATAAGGAGGAGTAGGAGGGTGATTGACCGACAAGACAGAATGCTTCTCGAAGAATCAGATCCTTCCAATACGGATTTAAATGTGTATTGTTCACCGTGACGTTGTTTGTTAAATTGAGTATTGATGGAATGATGGCTTGAAAACTCAAATGTTTTACAAAGTGACATTTAACTCAAAGGTCCTTGAATTTCTTATCTTTACTGGACATTCACTGAGCTTTTAGCTCACCCCAAAATATTTTATTTTCCCCCCCACAGGGTTCAAGACGAAGGAAAGCATATGTAGTGATCTTTTAGCGGACGGTTGATTATCTCTTGTACTGGTAACTGGGACGATTGAACTTTGGTGTGTTTGGATTAATTGGAAATGTATTTATTATTTGCAGATCTTGCATAATTTAGGTTGAGTTGTAATTTATATTTTGGAGAACTTGGTTGTATTTACTACTGGACGTACTTGTGGAATTTAGCATTTTGTACTTTTGGAGTTTTAGAATTGTAATTGTTATTTATTGGAGTTTTTAATTTGTAATTAATTGAGGGCTGTAGTGAGCAAGAGTTGGGTAGTCCGATCCTTTCTGCTTGCACAATTATTGCTCAATATGTATCGTTAAATTGAGAATAAAAGTTAGAAAATATATTAAAAATACAATAGCAGTCAAAAGAAAACACTGAAGCACAAGATCCACGTTACCTTCCAAGCTAATGGTTGCTTGGCAATTGTACACAAAAATCTACAAAATCAAATGAAGAAAGGTCCCATATAGAGCTTTATTTTCAAGAATCTACATTATTTTTGTTAAATCCTTGAGAATTGTATTGAAATATAATTAGAGGAGTGAACCAATATGATTGCCTATTCATGGTTGTTAACCCGCTACCATGTTCATCACCCATCTTCTAATGTTTGCAATCTTATAGAGTTTGGAATCAATTTAGCTTTGTCTATACTTTAGTAAGTAGTGCTTTTTTTTTTTTTTTTAACAAAAAGAGTAGATTAGGGTGTGTTGGGATACAAAAATATTGGTCCGAATGAACAAATAAAAGCAAATGATCAAATTCCATCAAAAACTTGACACGCGTCTCTTTAGTGGACCATAACTAATTACTTCAATTCCAACAGTTTGACCATAAAACTGACGTTAACATTCACACATATTTTACTTGATAAATAAAAGTTAAACTTTTTTTATTTATTGTTAACTACTTTTTCCTATCAAAAAAATCAATAAACCAAAAATTGGGGGATAGATAGAAAAAGAGTAGAACTTTTTGATGTGTTTGGGTTGAATATTATCGTTATTATTATCGCAATTTTTATGATATGATGTTAGTAAAATATACAAAAGTAACTGAAAATGTATTTATGGTACAAGCACTATATATATATATATATATATATATATATATATATATATGTATATGTATATATGTATACATGTTGTATGTACTTATGTATAAGAGTTCGAGCAGAGGTATTAGTACAGGTTCAATTATGGAGTCACGTACATCTTCTTCTTCTTCGGATTGTGGCTCAGGCTGACACTAACATCACGGGACCGGACACATCGAACGTGGCTATTCTTACGTGGTTCTACAGAATTTTGGGACCAGTCCATCCTAATTAATCACGTGCTTTCACAGAATTTTGATACCAGTCCTCATTTGTCCATGTAAGTTGATATTTTCTGGGCTGCTTTGGCCAACAGCTGGTGTTTGACGACATAAGGATAATTTGGTAATCTAGCAGCAAGTATCGTATATATTTGATTGAATGAATACTTACCAAATCCCCATTGATATTTGTAAAAATTATACCCTACTTATGAATTTCAAAACTTCCTTTTACCATTGGTAAAATTTTCCCTTTTACAAATCAAAGCACAATTTGTGAGTTCAATTTTCAAGATATCTAACGATACAAGCACAAGAAGATGTCAAGAATAATCTTCTTTGGTCCGTTCGTTTCGAGTGAAAATCTCCGACATCCATGAATTCACCCTTGACGCCGACGACTTTTACCGGTGACGCTGACAGTGTGAAGTTGCCAATAATTTGGATTATTGTCAATTGTAGAGCTTTCTCAATGAAAATTCCATATCTTTTAGTGCCTGGAGAGCAGAGTAGTGTCGTTTGATTGCTGGTGTATGATTCTTAATCAAACCAGATTTTATGGAGCAGAGCCTATTTCTTCAACTTGACAACATATTCATACCTTCTCAAATGAGTAGTACAAGCAGTAGGTGTAGTTGTGGACCGCAGTTGTTCAAAACTTATACTAACATCACCCCTGAATTCAGCTATAAAAAGCCAAGCAATATTAATATTCTCACCACAATTGCACTGAATACTACTACTTCCTACACTTCATAATGAAGAAATTCCTTCTCTTTCTTTCATTTCTTCTCTTCAGCTCTTTCCTTTCTTTGGCTGCTGAACTGCCTAATCCAGTGCTCGACTCTGATGGGGATGAAGTCCGCCCTGGTGTCGAGTACTACGTCGTGTCCTCCATCCGGGGCGCTGGTGGCGGCGGGGTGAATTTTGGATGGGGCGTAAATACATTTTGCCCTCAGTCTGTTGTTCAGGAGTGGTCGGATCTCAATAGAGGCCATCCAGTAACTTTTGCACTGATTTAAACATCAAGTTTACAAACCCTGGATTATAACTGAAGTTGGGATGATCCTTCCACCCTGGATTATAACTGTTTGAATAAGGATCATAACGCCTCTGAGGTGGTCCAAGAAATCCTCCAACTGCATTGGCATGCTCATTCGACTCATCTTGGAGGGTAGGGCACATGTCAGTTGCATGACCAAAATTGTAGCAGATGCCATAGGTCTTCACTCGCTGTACTTGACCTACAACCAATTTTTCCAACAAAGACGTTAGAGAATCTAATTTATGATCAATTGAAGAAGTATTTACCTCATTGACTCGACAGGATGTATTATCCTGTCTTTCTCCAAATTGTTGGGCATTAGCAGCCATGCTTACAATAAGATTCCTTACCTCGGTTGGAGTTTTATTCACTAAGGCACCTCCAGTAGCAGCATCTATTAATCTTCTATCTGATGGAGTGAGTCCCTCATAAAAATACTGGATAAGGAGTTGGTCTGAAATTTGGTGATGAGGACAACTTGCACATAATTGCTTGAATCTCTCCCAATATTCGTGCAGTGTCTCTCCATTGAACTGTCTTATTCCACAGATGTCCTTCCTTATGCTTGCAGCTCGAGCAGCTAGAAAGAATTTCTTTAAAAACTGCTTCCTCATCTCATCCCACGTGGTAATCGACTCTGAAGGCAAATAATAGAGCCAATCCTTAGCTTTATCAGCTAATGAGAATGGAAAAGCTCTTTTACCAACAAAATTCGATCAACTAATTCAAACAAACATGCCTAACTTATAATTTCAATTCTTAAACAACATTCAAATAAACAAAAAAAGTCCAAATTTAATTGTTAAACTAAACTCTTATGTGTCAACTTCCATCACAATTTATCTTCCAAGTATATTTATAGTTAAGTTGGCTAATTAGTAATTATTAACTAGTATTTCGTAATAAGATATTAGGATTAAGATTTACTCTTGTATATGTGTGTGTATGTACACATATATATTACTAATTCGGTAACATATTTTTAATACCCATTTCTGAATCATTTTACCAAATATTATATTTTGGTTTTTTCAAATTCCGTTTTATCGAAATTCGATCTAGATTGGATTGACTGGTTTTTTGATTGTGGGAAATATGAACAACCTAGTATAGACGCATTTTAGAGCTAGCTCAGTAGGAGCGAATGGTGAGTCGAGTGGCTTGAGTTCTATGGCTCCATCCCAGTGATCAGGGATTTGAATCCTTCCTCTACCAAGATTGCAAATACTATCACAGTTCGACAGGATAGCAAAAAAAATGTACGTAGAGATTATTACTTGGTAGTAATTCATAACCATAATTAATATTTGTTAATAGAAATTAAAATTTACTAAATAAGTTGAAAATTGAATAATAAGAAATACATGTTACTTGGTAGTAGAACATATATAGTAGTAGTAGGTAGTCATCAAAAAATTTAGTGGATGCCCAGGTAAATTTGCTCTCTCTCTCTCTCTCTCTCTCTGTGTGTGTTGTCTGTCTATCTATCTGTCTCTTTCTATACACACACACATGCATCTGTTATGGGTCACTACAGAAACCTGAATTTCAATCTTGAGCAGAAATGCAAGGACGCAAGAATCACATGGGCTGCTTATTGACTCAAATGGACACTAACAGCCAACTCGGGCTAGCCGAGTTGGCCTTAAGGGCACTTCCGATCCCATGACATGCATCTCCAACTCCAAGCATGAGAAGCAATAGCAGCACGCTGGCACAGAGACAGCAACAGCAGGAGGCGTCTTCTCCAAGTTGTAAAACTATCCTCTTCTCCAAAAACCCCTCCTTGTAATAGTATGGGATTCTCCTCCTCCCCAAATTGTAAAACTATTCTCTTCACCAAAGACCCCTCCTTGTAATGGCCTGAACAGTATTAAAGTTATGTAAATGCAGTTAGATGAGCAATTGAGTAGTACAAGCATAAAACAATATTCTATAAAATGGTAAATTGAAAATAAAAGTTCCAGTAGGATGCACCGTGCCAAGTATTTCGATGATAGAAAATTGAAATTTCACTCAATACATATCACCAAATTGAGAATAAAAGTCGGAAAATATATTACAAACACAATAGCAGCCAAAAGAAATCACTGAAGCACCAAATCTACTTTACTTTTCAAACTAGTAGATGTTCAGCAATTGTGCACAAAAATACAAAAAATTAATTGAAAAAAACAAGTCCCATGCAGAGGTTCATTTTCAAGAATCTACATTATTTTTATTAAATTCTTGAGAATCGTATTGAAATATAATAAGAAGAGTGCACTAATCTGATTATTTATTCATGATTGTCATCCCGCTGCTGTGTTCGTCGCCCATCTTTTGACGATAGTGATCATACGGAATTTGGATTTGATTCAGTGTTGTATATATCTTGGTGTAATAAATAATGTTTTTTTTTCTAACAAAAAAAGTAGACGGTTGTGTTTGGATGCAAACATATTGGTCAAGATTAACCGATAAAAGAAATGTTTAAATTCCATAAAATACTTGACTTGCGTCTCTTCAGTGGACCATAGCTAATAACTCCAATTCCGACACTTCCACCATGCAAATTGACATTAACATTCACGCACATTTTACTCGATAAATAAAAATTGAACTTTTTTTATTTATTGTTAATTGCTTTTTCCTACCAGAAAAAACTCAATAAATAAAAAAGATGGGTGACCAATAAAAAAATAACCAAACTCTTTGATGCATTTGGATAGAATATTATTTAAAATAATTATTATAGTAATTTATATAGCATGATGTATGTGAGATAAAAAAGTAATTTTGAATACTCCGTCCGCCCCATAAATATTGTCATGTTTTTTACTTTTTTTGTCCCAAATTGACTGTCATTTTAGAGAAGTCAATCCACCTTTTCTAACGAAATCTTATCATTACTCTTCATGTGTCCCATTGCTTATTCCCTACAAACTATCAATATCAAATAAAATTTGGCCTATCACTAAGAATATAAAAGGTAAGTAAAATTTCTCTTTCCTATTTATGCCACTATAGATAAATTGTACGTCCTCCTAAAAATGATACATTTTATGGGACGGAGGGAGTATAAAAAGTAATTAAAAAGCTTGTTTATGATACAAGTTAAATAATATTTGAATACAAATACATATACATGTATAACATACACACACACAAAAACACACACATACACGCACACACATAATATATATATATATATATATATATATATATATATATGTATATATGTATATATTTGTCGGTCCACAAATGTCAAGTAAAGCTATTAGTGCAGTTTCAATTATAGATCCATGCCCTCTGGTTAAAAAGATTGTACAAGAGGAGAATTGTAGTTTTTGTGACTCTCCCAAGGAAGACTCTTTTCATGTCCTCTGGTTCTGCCCGTGTGCAAAATCTCTTTGGCTAGGACTTTCTCTTCCCAGGTATCTTTTTCCTCAACAAAACCAATCCATTTGCATGTGGATCAAAGCTGCGTGTTCTAGCACCGTACAATCCCATTTCTTTGGCATCCCTTGGGGTACACTAGTTGCTTTTGGGTGCTGGATTTTGTGGAAGCAAAGGAATCAGACCTTGTTTGATACAAACTGTCAAAGGAGTAATCCAATCAAATTAGTAGTGCATGCAGCTGTTGAGTTCATCAAGGTGGGGCCTTCCGCTGGAGGTAAAAGTGCCATGAAGGAACAAATTCTAGTCCACTGGATTCCTCCACCACAGAATGTCTTCAAACTTAATACGGATGGTGTTGCATTTGGGAATCCAGGACAAGCTGGAGGTGGGGGACTTATCAGAAACCAGTTTGGAGAATGGACTGGTGGTTTTTGTAGAAATATTGGATGGGCTACAAACACTGTTGCGGAGCTGTGGGCATTGAGGGATGGGTTGATGTTGGCAAAACATCTTAATATCAGTAATTTAATTGTGGAAATGGATGCCAAGGTCCTTGTAGATGTTTTTAATTCCAATAAGGTTTTAACTTGCTCCACTTCTCCTCTTGTTTGTGATTGCAGGACTATGATGGAATCTTTCCAAGGAATTACAGTTAGGCATGTTTTCAGGGAAGCAAACCAGTGTGCAGACTTTTTGGCCAAGATGGGAGCTACAAGTGTACAAGATTTTGTTTTGTTTGAATGTAAACCCTTGGCGATTTCAAAGTTGTTAGAACTTGATTGTAGAAGTTTTGCTTTACCTTGGTTTGTAAACACTGGTTAATTGCTTATTTTAACCTTTCTTACCAAAAAAAAAAAAAAATTATAGATCCATGCACATCTTCTTCTTCTGATTTTGACTCAGATTGACACGAACAACCCGTACATTTCCATGTGACCATTGTTACGTTGTTTCAATAGGATTTTGGGACCAAGGCATCCTAAATGATTGTGCTTCCACAGGAGCTTGGGACCAGTTCATCCTAATCCATTAATTATTGTGCTTCCACAGAATTTTGGGACCATTATGTATATGTATATGTATATGTGTGTGTGTGTACGTGTGTGTATGTATGTATGTATATCTGTATGTGTGTATTTATTTATATTTTGTGGGCTGATATGGGCCATGTGGCCAGTAGCTAGTGTTTTAACGAAATAAGGATAATGACATTTACCACATGCGTACCAGATTCAGTCATAATGCCATGATAAGAGATTATAATGATATCCACCACTATTGCTTAATGACACTTTATTTAAAGTGCCAGAAAAATAAGATTTACTTACATTTTTTATGAGATTTAGCTAATAAGTGTCACAAGATAATGACATTTACCATATGCGGACCACAAACAATAGAGTAATTTTTAGAGATTTGGCTAACAAGTGTCACAAGATAATGACATTTACCATATGCATGCCACAAACAATAGAGTAATTTTTAGCAGCATTTACAGGTTTACGATGACGACTTAGTATCACGGTCATGTCAAGCCACTAAATTTAAAAACTTTATACGATGCTACATGACTTAATAAATTTTGTTTATACAAAAGATAATAAGGATTGTAAAGGCAATTAAGTGAATTACATTCTTTTAAAATTCATTAAATTCATTTCATCTTGTACCCCATTAGTTACTAAGAACATGAATATTTATTTTTATTTCAAAAAAAACTTTGTAGCAAGACAGATGTAAAATTTAAGAAGCAAGGACAGAAATAGCTAATTTGAATCCAAAACCTTTAATTCTCAACGTTTCAAATTTAGCCACTAGAAGTTAAAAAAAAAAAAAAACTTAACCAGTAGAAAATGAAGTCCTCGGCTATTTAAAACAATTAGTCTTGTAATGAAAATTTCAAAAATTTGTTCTGTAAACCATAATAAAAAGACCCAAAAAGAACATAAAAGGTGCCACTAAACACTAGTTTTAATAACAGAGATGATCATGCATTCGAATTTGTTGTGGATGTGAAAATTGCACTGATAGATAAGATGTAAGTAAAGATAAAAGCCCGTTCGGTTCATTCATCAGATCCCACTAGAAGTTCGGCTCATTTTCCTTGGTTTAGGTTTGTTTGGATAGGGAATTATTTACCAAAATTTACATGCTTGCATTGTCAACACATTCTTTAACCACCTTTTTATCTCACATACATCACATTTAAAAAGTGCAACAGTATTTTTTTCAAAAAAGTATCTTAAATATTTCTTCAACTTGACAACATATTCAGTAGGTGTAGTTGTGGACCTTATACTAACATCACCCCTGAATTCAGCTATAAAAAGCCAAGCAATATTAATATTCTCACCACAATTGCAGTGAATACTACTACTTCCAGTGCTCATAATGAAGAAATTCCTTCTCTTTCTTTCATTTCTTCTCTTCAACTCTTTCCTTTCTTTGGCTGCTGAACTGCCTAATCCAGTGCTCGACTTTGACGGGGATGAAGTCCGCACTGGTGTCGAGTACTACATCGTGTCCTCCATCCGGGGCGGTGGTGGCGGCGGGGTAAGTTTTGGATGGGGCTTTAATACATTTTGCCCTCAGTCTGTTGTTCTGGAGGGGCCGGATCTCAATAGAGGCCATCCAGTAACTTTTACGCCGGTGAACCCAGAAGAAGGCGTGGTTCGTGTTTCCACTGATTTAAACATCAAGTTTACAAACCCAAGAGTTGCAATTTGCAACCAATCAAATGTTTGGACGCTTGATTTTGTCGCACTACTTCGAGGATACGTTATTGTGACTGATGGAGTTGAAGGGAACCCGGGATGTGAAACTCAGGCAAATTGGTTTAAGATTGAAGCAGTTCATGATTCCACTTATAAGCTTGTTTTCTGTCCTCGGGTTTGCGCCAGCGCTACAACGGTTTGCGAAGATTTTGGCATCTCCTTTGATCACAATGGAATCAGGCGCCTGACTTTGTTTGGGAGTACTAGGCCTTTCACGGTGAGGATCTTAAGGCTCGAAGCATGAAAAATGAAAATATTCTTAAGTCCGTTACGTCGACTTAATTTCCGTTTATGTCTCCACTGAATAATGTATGACTCTGTCATATTGAAAGCTTGTATTGCTTTCCATATGAAAAATAATGGAATTTATCCAGAAGTGGACTTGATTGCTTTTCGGCCTTGTTTGCCTTCATCTGTATTCAGGTTCTTTCACTAGATTAGACAAGCTCTTTAGTCAGGCAATATAATAGGCCTATCCTGACTTGGAAGGAGAAGGAGGAGGGAGAGGGAAGAGGAGGGAGAGGAGAGGGAGGATGGGAAGAGGGTGGGAGAGGGAGACAGGGGGAGAGAAAGGAGAGAGGAGGGACGGTGGTGGTGGTGGTAGCGGGTGGTGGTGGGTGGTGTAAATTTTTACAAAATACCCAAAAAAGTTTTAAATTCTAAAAATATCCTAAAATACATCTCAAAATATTCATAAAAACATCTTCAGAAACACCATCAAGAACATCTATTATAAAAAATTTTCCAATATATTGCTACAGTAAATTTTTTTTTTTTGAAACCACCCATAAAAACAACTAATCTATGTGGTGCCTATGTAATCTATAACAGAGACACAATTATTGTTTTTAAGGTCTATATAAACAGTAATTGAATATGACACTGTCGTTATGAAATGGTACAAATTATTCACAATGAATTATAACTTATTCAAGTAATTATACACGTTCTTATTTTGACATGTATCTGTAAGAACCTTGACGAAAGTAGAGTAATGAATATACGACAACTATATAAGTACTTATTCCAAAAATTTTGACATTTTGACATGTATAGCTCTATTTTGCCCAAAAATTTTTTGCTTGCATCACAATCACAATTCCCAATCAACTTTTTATCTTCCCAATAACCTTTTTATCTCACATACATCACATCACAAAAAGTGCTACAGTACTTATTCCAAATAATATTTCAAATAAACTCCTATCCAAACACACCCTATATAAGTGTTTACTTTTTTTATTTTTCTGAGCCAAACTGAGTAAGTTATTATTTATTTTACCAGGTAAATGGAAAGATACATTATAATACGAAACCCATAACCCTATCTCAATATTCCATATAATTAGGTTGATAATAAGGGGATTATAGAGATGCTTTCCCCTTATTTTTCCTCATTAAAGCCCTGTTTGGGGTTGCGATGTGTTTATAAAAGAAGCACTTTTAAGCATTAGAAGTAATTTTATGGTGTTTACTAACTAATTTTTTGTAATTTATGGAGACTAATTTTTGGTAATTTAAAAGCAATTTTATTAAAGTCACTTGTGTCAGTGGTGCTTTTTTATTAGTCACAACAACCACCTCAAACGGGGCTCAACTAACACAAAGCTATGAAGAAACTTTGGCCTTTCCAGTCCTTGGATAACCTCATCAAGAAGTGAAAGCATATAAGTTCCATACTTTTCAAGATGATCACGCTTCAACGTATTTTGGGGTTGATTTTAGTACTTTCTCACTTGATTTTTAGTGCCTCTATCACTTTACCTCGTTGGACTAAAAGTCAAAGCTGACCTCATCTAAGTTTTTTAGTAGAAACCAAATCTGCACATAAACTAACAAGGGGGCTTTTAACACTTTACTGTTAACATTTGTTTGGTAATCAAAATTGAGAAAATTGATCAACTATTAAGAGAAATAGAATATATTCCTTAGTGCTGTGTATTTTCATTATTGTGGATTTGAAATGTGTTCATTTCGAATCCAGCCAATCGAATTTCTCCCTTGAATTCAAATCCATCAATCCAAACATAGGTTCAGATAATTTACTAACAAAATAAACATACCATTAGAATCTTTGCATCATGAGAAATCATTACAAATCTTCACAATTGGAATACAGAAAATTGACTTTGACCAAGAAAGCCATATTTTACCTAAATTTTAAACACTTTGCATTCTAAATTGTGAAGTTTGTTATGGTTAAATCCAAGCAATGACAATGCTGGTAAAATTAACAATATAAAGGACCCTATAAATTAATGATAGTTAACTAGTAGTAGTTAAAAAGAAGCAAGGTATCGCATTCAAAACAAGACGATGATGCACATATATAACTAAGAAAATTATAGAACTATATTAACAATTTTCTAATAATTAAAGAATGTTCTCGTTGGGTATAAGTAATTGCCATAAACGCAAGTTGTTTGGATTGGATACAATTAATTCAATTAAATCTAAATCGATAGTCATGTTAGTTTTGTGTCATCCCTATTTTTTTTCTTTTCTTATAGAGAAAATAACACAAAACAACCCTGATATTTTGCCAAAAGAATTTTAATATCTTTGATATTTAAATTTCTAATTTCATATCTCTTATAAAAGAAAAATCAATCCAATTTAGACCTAATCTCCAATTCTGACCATCTTTTAAAGGAGTGAAAAATATCAGATTCTAGGAAATAACTTAAAAAGACTTTCAACCACAAATAATGATTTCTTGATATTTGATGTAGCTTAATAATGGTTTCTTCTTCTTCAATAAAATTTCCCCGATGTCAATAGTTATAAAAGCATCGATGATAAGTATTAATGTTTGTTTTTTAATGGGATATTGATGATTAGTGTTTGTATTAATATTTGAATAGAAGACTATTGAATTGGTTCAATCGAACACAAAAGAAAAAAAGAAACACAAGGAGGAGGAGGCTAATAAAGTTTGAATTATAACTAAATTGTAAATATCAGTATGTTAATTGTCAATTTCACACTCAAGTAAACACTTATATAATTTTGGGCATATTAGGCAAATCAAAAGAGTAAGAAATATTTATATAATTTTGGGCATATTAGACGTATCAAAAGAGTAAGAAACAACAATCAGTAAATCATTCAAGTCACTTTTATATATAGTATAGATAATTGCTTCAAGTGCTTTCCTCTTACATGCAGTCGAACCTTACTTCCAAGCTTTTAGGTTTGTACTCTTGAGAATTGAAATTTTTGATATGCTGATTTTACTTTTGCTACATGATTTTCTGTACCAACAAGAATATCACTAAGACAAAGGACTTGCCTACTGTTGGAACGGAATCTGAACTGATGAGGAATCCGAACTGACGAGGGACCTCAGCCGACCCGACCTGACCTGCACTGAAGAAGCGGGACTGACTCACCGTTTGGACTCCGATGGTCAAGTCAGTAGAGCGTTTGTTTAAAAGTGAGAAAGAGGAGAAAAACTAAATGAATTTTACCTGGGCTTCATGGGGATTTATAAAGAGTCTTAAGAGATAACTCTCTTTAGAGTCCTTTCTTATCTGGCCACTTCCAAGGCTTATCGCCTCTGACCGGGATAGAGTCCTCTTGAGTCGGATAGTTATCCATAGAGGAATCATGTTTATCTTAGGAGACCTCTCTCTTTCTAAGAGGAGGTCAGTTCGGCCCGGCGTTAGCCGAACTGAGGAGGACACGTGGGCTGCCACATGGTAGTTGCAGACAGTTGTCCCTTCACTAGCCCCCCTAGGCTAAGTTCTTCCCTTTCCATGATGAACCTAGTCTGAATTCCGGCGGATGTGACCTCAACTGGTCTGGGGAGGATGGCTGTAATTGTGGAGGCCCCACCTCCCCTTAAGGCGCACCAGAGCATTTGGCAAGCGGCCTGCACAGTTCTCGCTGGGACACAAGCAGTCAATCAAAAACTTAGGCAAGAAATCAATTAAAGTGCGGAAGCTAAGATATAAACTTAAAATAGGTAAATCACTTAAAGGTACAGTCATCCTTATAAAATCCATGTCTAATACCAGTCAAATGAAGTACAACAGCTCAAAACCCAATCTCCAAGATAGACAGAGGTTAAGCTTCTAGATCACTGCCAAACAAGTTAGGCAAAACCTGGGAAGGGAAACAGGCAAGGGGGTAAGCTACTAAGCTCAGTGAGTGATGCCAGGCAAATAAACTAAACATGCTGGGACCAGTACAAGTAGCACATAGCAAGTATATCAAATCATATATCAAATTCAAGTATCTCAGTATCAAGTATCAGTATCAATTGCCACAATCTCAATAGCAGGTATTTCAAGTATTGAGTATCATATACTCTCAAGTGTTGCTTGTAAAGCATCAGTAAACAGGAGCATATCAGGATACAGATCGATCAAATCACAGGAACTTCTCCGTTCATCTTACCACAACTTTCGGGCCCGAAAACCACACAAGCAAGTGTTGGAAATACCCACGAGTAATCCGATCAAGTAAATCCCTAGGTTTGTATAACTTGTTCGACCAGCCCCGATGCCTGGCTCGACGCAAGCCTACTAGTTAAAGGGCCTGGGATCTCATCAAATAAAGCTTAGATACTCCAAAGTGAGAGGTTATCACTCTTGGATTGAGGATTACCAATGTGAAGAGTGATCACACTTGGCATCATAAATGCACAAAGACAAGCGTATGCACAACCAATTTTCAACTAACGAGGTTGTTTCGGGCAAATACGATAAAGTATACATTTACCCTACTTAATGTATAAGAGATCTTTTAGGTTGATACAATGAACACATTAGCACGATCGATAGGTAAGCATATTGACATATAGTAAATAGCAGATAGGCATACTTGTGCGTAAAATTAGACATGCAAGCACCTTCACCTTAGGTCAGGTAGTTGTATTCCTCGGGCTCAAAGACTTCCTCTATTTTGGGCCGGGATCCTGTGGTTAGGAAAGTCCTAGGTGAGATATTTTTGTAGAATTTTGGGTGATCAAACAACCTTTACTAATTCGCTTCTTCAAAAGAAGTAGAAGTATAAATTAGAGTTTACTAGCAGTCTAGTGTTTTGATGTTCAAGGTAGATTAGAGTTTGAAAAGATTGTTTGGAAATTGGCACAATTGAGCGCAACTATTCTAAATTGTAAGTGTAAAATCACATTCGACAAAGGTGGTGCAGTTGCGAAAAAAAATTTGACACTAGTCGCGAGGTTTGCATGCACAACGGTTTAAAAGATTAAAAAGGGGTTTTAGTGCCTTAGCACAAATTGTATAAAATGATACGTTTTTAAGTAAGACTTGAAAATTTGACAAAACATATGTGTTTGCGTCTTAAACTCACAAAATCGGAAGTTTGAGATGGCTAAGTTGAAAACAAGTGTCTCGACGACAATAGCGGTTGAAATTAGGGTTTTTGTGCGACTTTGATAGTTCTCCGAACGAAATAAAAATTTTATGTCCGTTTTAGCTATACCTACATGCATTAACCTCTAACAGATTAAAAACGGTTTCATAGGCATGTATTTGATTCAAGGAAATCGAGTTTGAATCGAACGATCGGCCGTCGGGACACGAAATTTGCCAAAGGTAGCGAGGAAATAAAACTGGTTTGGCACAGTTTCTTTGAAAAGCCATAACTTGAGTTTTATGTTTGCAAATTGAACATTTTTGGTACCGTTAGAAACTAGATTCAATACACTTTATTTGTCCAGAAGACATCGAAAGCTAGTTTTGCTCAGAAATTGCTCAAATTTCATCATAAAATAGACAGTTGTACTTTTCCAGATTTTCTCAGGCTTTGAAATTCAGCAAAGTTCAATTTGTTGCTCTGGTGTGTAGGAAGTGAGTTATGGGGCATGCGAGGTACTGAATCGAAGCTCTTTGGGTCTAATTTCAAATGCCACTGGCAGCATATGATTTGGACTCATAAATTTTTAGTTATGAGCTCACTGTTGGGACTGGATTTTGCTCACTGCGATCAAGAATGTTAGGCAAAGTTTTGGTCCAAATCGAAAGTCCAACCGAAGTATCATTGTTCAAGTTTGTCAAGTTTGGTTCCCAGCCAACCAAACATCAAGTAATCATCATCAACTATCATTTAAACACCAAGGCAAGCACGAATAGCAATAGGCAGTCAAGCATTAACCAAAACAGTGAAATATCAAGCTCAAGCTCATCAATTCAAGATTCCAGCTTTTGGTCCGAGTGATTCAAGTTCATCAAGCATTCATGTAAAGCCGGAGATATGCAAGAGCAAGTCAAAATAGGCTGCCAAGCAGCATTTTAGTACAATGCTCAAGTGAAATAGGTTCAAAGTTTCGAACTCAAACAATCATTTCCAGCATATATGCCCAATAGCTTCAAGAGTTCGAAATATCAACATGCATGTGATGATCCAAGTAAAAACCAACCGAAATAGGTTCGGGAATTCAATGTCAAGCCAAGATATCAAAAGTTCAGTTACCATCAAGCCAAAACCGAGACTAAAAAAATAAATTTTAAGCAGTTCCAAGGCCTCAAGTTGCACGCAACTCCAACCACCAACATTCAAAGTTCAATGGGCAGCATTTCTAAAATTTTAGAATGAAAGAAGATGGATTTCAAGCATACCTTCAAGAAGCTCAGGAAACCGAATGTACTAGCCAAGAACCAACAATATAAGCTTCGGAACCTAGCAAAGGTTCAAGAGGAATGCTCAAGTTCTCAGTCCAGCAATAAGCCAATAACCAAGCAAAGGTTCAAGAACTTCAAGTACTCACCTTGAAGTCTCGGGTTCAACACAGAAATGGTGTCAAGTGTTCAAGCTTCCACCAGCAATGGAAGGAGATAAATGCTCAAGCTTCAACCAGCAAGAAATGGAGGTGAAATGCTCAAGCTTCAACCGATGGTGAGCAAGAAATTTCTCTCAAGCTCTCGAGTGGAACACAAGAGAAGGAGAAGTGATAGAGAGAAAGATGAAAGAAGAGAAGAAGAGAGTGAGAATGAAATTAAGTTCGGGTGAAGTGAGAAGAAGAAGAAACCGAGTAATTATCTTAAGAAAATGAGATTACTTGTTCGGATGAACAAGCCCTTTTCTCTCTCTCAATTCCATTGGTTGCATGGGGCGGCAATCATCATGAAAGCCGGATTAACAAGCAAGATTAAGGGGCCGTTTGTGTGTTATGCTATCCGGATGAATTCAAGCAAACTTAAGGGATTGTTTGCATGCTTGAAATGAGTTGAAATTGGGGTCGGTTCCCGCTAATAAAGTGAAGGGATTGATCCGAGTTCTCGTGAGATTATTTGGCAGAAGATTGAAGCTTTGTGTACTTGGTTTAGGATACCAAAATTCAATTGGATGATTGAATTGCTGCCTTCTTGAAATTTCAAAGTTTAACAAATTCTCGAACTAGTTTTAATTGAACAACAAGGTCACGAAAATTTTAGGGTCAAAAATCTAAAGTTTTTACACATTCAGGCACAATGTAATGCTATACATAGTCATCATTTATGTAAAAATTTGGGTAAATTCCATTTTGACCCCTCAAACTATGCACTTTATCCCACTTCAATCCCTAAACTTCAAAATGGGACACTTAAATCCCGAAACTATAAAATCTGTTCCAATTAAATACAATGGTTGGATTATCCACAAACCGCTAGTTTTCTTGGAGAGTGGAAAACACGATGCTACGTTAGATGAGATTGAGTTTCGGTTCAACTAAAAAATGAGGGCATAAATGTAATTTTATCCTAAAATCAACATAAAAAAAATAGAAGTATCGCCTTATCTTCAACCTCACTCTCACTTATGACTGCGGATCCATCCCATTTGATAAAGAACTCATATCCTCAAAATACTTAACTCTATGCACATCGCCAAGAGGGAGTAAACAAGTAATCCATAACCAAATCATACTTTGTCCCTTAGTCAAGTTCCGATCCTTTTTATATCACCACCAAATCATGACCAAAGTGGATGATGCAGCTCCATTGTGCCTTAAATTGAACTTCAGATGTTTTCATTGAGGCTTCCAGATCCCTTTGGGTAAAACCTCCTTTCGATCCTTCCACCAATAAGCCACAAGTTACATGGAAAATCTATCTTCTCCCGATTTTCCAATTCCGACATCTCTAAGACGTAATTCTCCGTAAATGTTCCAATTCTGATGGCCAAGGTTTCAACCCGTGATGCAAGGCGGAGATTTGAATGAGTATCTAGAGAAATTCAAGGATCTTTTGCAGCTTCACTTCCATCGACATATCTGACGGACAAGTTACACATTTGCGCTTATTGATTGATTGGGCATTGAGGGCTTCTTCCGTGGTGACACAAATTGCAGCTTAGACATCGAAATTTATTTGCATAAGATACCTACGGCCACCTAGCACTACAAGCAAGCGGAGCCAGGTTTCGACTAAGGGGTTGGGCTACGAGAGTTACCGTGACGAGATCTCTTCACCAACGAGTAGTACGTTGGTGCCAGCCTCCGGTGATGATTTTGAGCCATCAAGTGGATGGGCCTGAGCCATGATAGGTTGGTTGGATGATACGTGAGAGGAGGGTGAGGTATTGGAGAGGATTTGGATTTGGTTTAAACGATAGAAGTTAATTAATGAGTAAATTAATTAGTAACAACATACAAGATGCATTCAAATTTAATATCATATAAACTTCTAAATTAATTCATAATTAATAACAACGGATGCTACACTTCTATTTTTTATATGTTTTTATGAATTTCCATCCTTAGCCTTAGTCAATGGCGGTTTTCACACTCCAAGAAAATCGATGATTTTGTAAATTACGTCAACAATTTTACTTAATTGGGATGATTTTATAGTTTCAGATTTAAGTGTTCCATTTTGAAATTTAGTGGTTGAAGTGGATAAGGTATAGTTTGAGGGGTCAAAATGGAATTTACCCTAAAAATTTAGACCATTAAATGTTGGAATTTCATGGCCGTTACAGTAATGATGGCTTTGACGCTTCGAGTTCCGTGAGCCATCATTCAACGTCTGTGCATTCATCGGCACTTAATGGACGCGTCTTTTCATTTCAATTTTCAAAAGAAAGATTCTTCGGCTTCCCGCGGTTTGCCGCTTCTCATACCTATAAATAAGGTCGCTTTTTACGGACTCTCCTCCCTTCATTTTCCTTTCGTTTTCCAGAATAGTTTCTTAGCCTCGACCCGTTCAAATGCATCTTGAGTTGCTCATCCAGGCGCTCCTCCCAAGCTCTCTTTCACTAGTAAGTTCTCTTTTCAGCTTATGTCTTCCTCTGAACATTCTGACATTACCACCTCGGCATCTAGGCGTAGAGTAGTGTAGACACCAAATTTTGACTATTTCAATTGTTTTCTTATGTTTTTATATTTAGTTATTTATTTTCGAATATTCTAACACATTTTTCTTATTTTTGTAGGTTTTTTTCAAAAAAAAAGAAGTCAAACGCTGGCTCGATTCTGTCTCAGCCCGCTGAACTAGTCCACAGAAACAAAAAAAAAAAAATTACTGCTTTTCTTTTCCAGCCATTTCCTTCCTCATTTCCGCCTGTATTTTTTTGTATCTTTGGCATCAAGTAATATTTAGTTAATCAACTGGCTCAGCCTTGCAAAATCCAGCCATAATGATCAATAACAAACCAACAAACCCTAAATGTATCTAAGCCTTCGCTGGTTGTGCCTAATACCTATAAAATCACTCGTATTAAGTAGTTTCTCTCGAAAAAGAAAAAAAAAGAGAGTGAGGGAGTGACTGAGAGTGAGAGCGAGTATTGTGAGCGAGAGAAGAAAGAAATTAGGAAAAAAAAGAAAAATGATTGAGAATCAAAGAAAAGAAGAGAGAGAGATAGAAAACTGGTTTTTAGTATTTAATTTTGTGATTCTTTGTTTCTTTTCAAACCTTGACGTAGTCTTCCTTTACCCATCTATTATTTTTTACGGCCTAAAATTGCAAAATCAACTTTGGTAATGAACTTCAAGGTCTTAAATGTGTGTTTTTTAAGTTTTAAGGGGATGACATTTCACGATGCTTATTGGTTGTTATATGAAAGCATGTTCGCAGTTTATAAGGCCCTTCGTAAGGCTCATAGTCTTGTTACGCGTTTAAAATCCATCTGATGCTCTGGTTGATTTATCAGATTTCTAAAAATTGAAAATGTTCTTCATTGAATGATGTGAAAGAAAGCGAACAGTAGCCGCGACTGCTTCAGAACGAGCTCCGCCTTGCGTTTCCTCAAATTTTGAGATGTGAACAATAAGCACGCTGAACTTGGTTTTCTTGAAGTGACTTAGCCTCGCATTCCGCGACCTTGCCAATATTTGAACAAGAAAAGCGGCGGTTATACGAGGTAGCAGTCAATGCTTCCAGCTTTACCGAAGGCTTCTTCCCCTTTCCTTCTTTGTCTATTTGATGATGCTATGAAGATGCACTTTGCTTTTAGCTATCTTGACAATGTCCGAAATGATGTTTAATGCTTTAAATAGATCCCCTGCTTCTTGAAGATTTTGTTTTTCATATTAACCTGAAAAAGCGGAAGCAATCTTCCGATATTTTGAAGATGGGAAGAACTGACACTTGGATCAGTACGGGCGAATCCAGCCTGCTTTCCCTCGAACTTACATTTGCAGATGTCGTGGCTGACTATGTTGTCGCGTTCTACTCATGAATCCCTCAATTTGTTGCTATTTCCTCGCTTCTTTGATTCCAATCTTACCTCATTATTAAGTATTTCCTAGTCTTGTACATGCTGGCTTGCAGAATCTTTTGATATCTTTCTTTGAATTTTTTGATTGATTTTCCTTTAAATTCTGGCTTTGATCACTTGTGCTGACATTGAGTCTTAGATAACTATTCCCTCCCATGATTCACTAAGCATCCACATCCTGTGGATGATAACCTCTTCACATTATGTGCTCTTATATATTTTGCATGATCTTGCATGTTTTAAATTAAGTTTTCCTTTACTTTTATTCATGTCCAGATCCGTATTAATGCCATTTAATTTTCAAAATCATTTGGAGGTCTTGGATGCCAAGTTGTAATGTAATGTATTTAATTTCGCAAAAGTATTTATTCTAGAAAATATAATAGTTAGATTATTATTCCAAATTTTTCCCTTAGAATGTATTTAGGTTCCCAATGTAATAATTAGGTTTTTTATATGTATTTTGCATGCTTGTTGTTTTGTGTTTACTTGCTTTTCTAGGGTCTTGCATCTAGATATGTACTATGTGTTATGTGTTTATGTGTTTTATGTGTTTACTTGTTTATTATCAATTACATAACGTGTTTTATCAGATAAATGTATTTGACGCCATTATCAATCACGCTTATGCCACTTTTCCTTCGATTCCTAATCCAATGTAAGTGATGACTTTTTTTTTTAGAGGGGCAATCCAATGCTAGACCCCTTGCACCGTCTCATATTAGATACAAGTTTCAACACACTTTTCACTTTTAGAGTTTTTTCCATTTTGCATGTTACTATTCTCCCATCCCGATGCTAATCTCATGGCTTTGTTTTCTTTTTTTCAAAATAGATTAGTGTTTATCGGCATTACTACCCTTGACTACAGGAAAAGAACGTATTGTGCCTAATGCTTAGCCTTACTTGTAAGACTTTTATTTCAAAGGAATGATTTGAACGACTATCACCCATTATGGCATTATCCTTAGGACATATATGTGCATTATTTTAAATTTATCAAAATCATTCTTTAAAATCAAGTTTTTCATGTTTTAGTAATTCAAAGTCAAAATCCATTTTTCTTAAAATTTCCTTTTGAAAATTCAGAGTCTTTCAGACTTAAAATTATTCTTTCAAAATCAATTTCTTTCCCTTGAGATTTATATAAAATTGCATTATCTTTTGAAAAACCTATTTTTCCGTTTGTTCTCTAAATCACTTGCATCTTTGACCCCGAGGATCAAATTTGGATACACAATAAATGTGATCAAAATCAAACCCTCAGGAGACATTTTGCCCTCTCGATCCAATATTAGGTTTAAGTTTTGCATCCATATGTATAACACAAATGTGATAAATTTTAAAGTTAATTAGGAAATTTTAATTAAATCAGCAAGCGCAACAGCTTTTACAGATTAAGGGTTTTGTAGAGGAAGTAACATCGATCTTTGCCTTCAACCCAGCATTCGAACCTTTTCTCTAGTTTTCAAGACACTCGTCTAAGTTTTCTTAGTTTATTTTCATTAATTAAAATTTTAGGTGAACCCCACACCTAAACTACACCAAACGGCATAATCTAAACTTCTTTAAAAACTCTTTTCTAGACTTGTTTTGGGTCCAGTCATCAGCATTTTTGAAGTCTACGTACCCATTTCTTTCAAAATCAAAACCACTTTTAACCGGTCTTTTTCAAACTAAAGTCCGAAACTTGACATCTAGATTTTTCCACCTACCCTCCTATCTTTTCATAAAATGGGGCGGCTGCTAGTTCATATGGCATCTCCCCTCCAGAAATCCTTCCACTACTTTGCTCTTAATTCTCCCACCCCACCCACCCCACCGCCTCATGTTGAGGGTTACTTCAGTGGTCCAATGTCACCAGGCCTCACCAAGACCTTACTCAGGTGGTAGTGTCATGTCTAGTTCTCCCAACCTATATATGATGGTGAACATTGGATTTCCCCGTAAGGAGTACAATGAGAAGATCCCTTCATAGATGTGGTGTCCGGAAGAAACTCCTCAAATGGCAGGCCCGAGAACATTGCAGCTTTAGCGCGGTGCAGGATCGCCGCCAACTCCTGGCCAGTATGCGTTGGTTTGTTTCAGATCA
Source organism: Gardenia jasminoides (assembly GCA_013103745.1). NCBI lineage: Eukaryota > Viridiplantae > Streptophyta > Magnoliopsida > Gentianales > Rubiaceae > Gardenia > Gardenia jasminoides. The sequence continues at coordinate 79,368,377 of CM023103.1, forward strand.
AGCTCATGCTTCGCAGCCTGGGGCGTACACCTTGACATAAAGATCCTCAATGGCCCGGTGTATGTAACTCAGGTTATCAGCTATCATCCTCCTTAAGCTTCCTTCTTTCTTTTTGTAAAAATCGACCCTTTATTCTTACTCTACGAATGCCTTGAAAAGATCCATCTAATGGGCTTTTTATTCTAAATACTGGGAGTTTGTGCTGCCTTACCCTTTCTCCTGCCTTCACTTCTAGATTCCAAGCTCCATCTAGAGATGTTCAATTTTTATTGTGTGAAGAACACTACACGAGGTTCATCCCCTCCCTCATTGGCAAACAATCTAAGATGGGCGTTCAATTTTTCATTGTGAACCCCTGCAGAACGCCTCCTAACATGTCCTAGGAGGCAAGACACATGAAGTATTCTCCGGACGCCCGGCCGATATTTCATTTGACAGTCAGCCTGCTCCCATGGCCACGTAATGTAGTTTCCGGAACAAGCACTTGTATTTTTCTCGTTTCAGCTTTCCTTATCGGGAATAGTCGGTTAGGTATGACAAGAGAAAGTCACTTTCTCCCGGTGGGTAGCACTTTATCTCTTACGTTGTTAAAAGTATCAAATGTTCTGCTTCTCATTTTGTAATTTCTAGGTCATCTAACCTTATCTCAAATTTGTTTGCACCGGCCTGTCCCCTTCACCTTACGGGCTTGATGGGGAGGCCATATATAGGCCCCGAGAGGGTCTTGGACCCAAGGTCTTCAAAGGGTCAAGAGTCGACCTCCTAACCTCCCCGAATTTCCTGAGTGAGGGCCACCGCATCCCGTTCAGTCTTACCGGCAGGGTGCAACCTCACCACCAGATCACTCTTTGTCCAGTACCACCACTTCCTGGAATCAATTGAAGCAGTAGCAGTACGCCAGGGGACCTAGCATTTTCCACCCACCCCCGTGCCATCACTAGCCCATATGACCCGTCCCACTACTCGTTGTTGTCTCAATGCAACTGTGTTCTGCAAACTGAGCACAACATGCCCGCCTCCTACAAGATTATGATTTCATCAGGCTGCCTCCCACTCAGAAACTCAATTCGACATTTCTATCTACCTATGGGAAAGCTCAGTCGAGTGCCGCTTATTCCGAACTACCTTCCGTTCCTTGTTCCAAACTTGTCTTTTGAATTTCTTTGTTCTTATTACGCCGACTCTTTGCCACCGCCTAAACTACCTGTCAAAGGTTTGTAAGATATGATCCGGCATGGCATAAACTTCTCTTTGAGAATGTCCTCTAAGAAGGAACGGTCCCAAAGCAAGATGGAGGCCCTTAAAGCCAGCTAAAGCCTAAATGCGACTGCGTACCCGACCTGTCAACCCTTCGCCTTGGAGGCCAACCGGTGCCATGGTATAACCACTCTAATATGCAACGGATGAAGAAACAGCCTCCCCAATGCATGATGATGGAGGCAGGATGAGTTCATCCTCTTTGAGTAGTTCAAGCTAGACTTGGCCAAGCTTACAGGCGGTGAGCCTGGTAAGAAGCATGGGTATCTCCAATGTCATGTTCAAAGCGGCAGTACTTCGTTCCCAGTGCCTTACGTGCTAAATTCCCTAAGTATAATCACCTCTGCTTGGTCGTTTAATTGGGATTGGTAAATCTACACCAAAGGGTACACCGGTTGTGATCAAGAACCCTCTTCCTTTACATCATGAACTCCTCACAAAAGAAGATGGGTCTTACTGAGAAATCCAGGGGAGCAGTCACATGCCGAGACCTCTCTCTTTTTTTTGAGCAATAGGAGCCGGAGGCGGTCGGGACTTGTAATCCACCCTTGTACAAATTGAAATTTCTTTTTTAGTTTCGAACTTCTCTGACTACTTCCTCTTTTTTTGCCTAACAAACTTAACAAGTTTTTTGACTAAGTGTGTTTCATCAGTTTGGGTAAATGAGAAGGTGTGAACTAACAAATACACAAGTTACGGAAGAACAATTTTATTCCACATCATAATTGAAATGAATAACAATCTAATAGAAATTCTCAAAACGTGCTAAGTTGATTTCGACCCCGTCAGGTAGGGAACTTGCAATATCTGTTGGGCCTGGTCACTCAATATTTTCGGTTGGATCCGAATTTGTTGGTTCCTAAGACCACCTTACTAAGTTCATGAGACTAAATCACCCTGGTTGAAGTGATGTCTTTATAATACAGAAGTGTGCACTGTATTTTTGGCCATTATTACTTCACGCTTCTTCCCTTCTTTGCTTCAGAGCATCTAAGTTGTATCTCAGTTCTTCCTCATTATTCGCCGAGCTGGCGTTCTAAGTCCGAGGTGTGAGATTCAATTGGTGGGGTGCCAAACCTCTTCACAATTTATTAAATATCCTAGTACCACAGTTAGTATAAAAGCAATTCTAGAGTCTTTGGGCGTGATTGGATGTGCAAGGTTACAATTCCAGGTGTGCTTTGTCCGATATACTAGAATTGCTTATGAAAACTTTATTTTGCATATAATAGCAAGTAGGGTCGTCTCCACAGGGAATGGGAAGAAAATTTGTCTTCTTTTAAGTTAATGGAAAAAATGGGTTTTTAATGGGACAAAAATAGAAATGAAATAAATGAAATAAAAATAAATTCTCAATTAATAAATCACCAAATACGAGAAGAGAATAACTAATTATAAATAGTAATTAGTAAATTCTACTGGAAGATCGAAGCAGTCAAACAAAAATGATCATCGATGCAAAATATTTCGTTCATTTATTACTAGGCGGGTTATAAGCTATCAACAAGCTCGATGTAATTTTTTCCTTACTTTTTTTTCCACAAAGATGCGCCGTTGGCTTTCTAACCGGATAACAACTCTAGGTACGGCCATAGGAGTTTAATTGTCTAGTTGCAATAAAAACTAGAAAAACTCAATCCTAACCAACAAACACGCTAAGAGGGTTTATTTAAGTTAGATCCTACATTTCCCCAACATAAAACCAATTATGGTGATTGCCACTAATTACTAACCAAACGAACAATTACGGATTCAATTTGATTAATTTGACAATAGGCTATTAGGCTTAATTAAATATCCAGCCGTTGACATTCAATTAACGAAATAACCTTACACAATTAATTCAGGAAACGTACGAATAGTAAATAATTAAACGAAATAATTAAAGTTCGGTTAGATCACACAAATATTATGGACCGCGCCTTCGAGTCGACCTCTGAGTAGGCAAGAAATTTAGCAGCTCCTCATCATTCTAATCCCGCATAATTTGTTTGGTTGAATTCGCATGTTCATGTCACAGTTTTGGATTGAGCGCGCGAGGAATAGAGCAACCACCCATTACGAGTAAAAATTAACTAACAAAAAGAAAGGAAAAAAGAAAGACTGACGAACAAAGAAAGGGAAGAAAAGATAAAATAATGAGGAAAGGGGAAGGTTTCGAAGAAGCAGACGGCTCAGTCCTTCTTCGTCCCTTTTCATTTCTTTCTTTATTCAAAAGACCGAGGGAGTCTTCTTTGGTGTTCGCTCTCCTATATATGAAACCGGGCAGGTTCACATATCACGGGACAACAAACTTGTCCACACTGTAGTCTTTTTTCCCCCGATTCTTTTCCTTCTTTTTCTCTAAATAAAATCCCTACTCAATTCAACTACTTGAATAACAATGGGTCCCACGTAAAAATTCAAATTCCCAACAACTGGGAGTTCCCTAACAATAACAAACCTCTGAGGTACTTGAAAATTTGATTTACAAGTCTTGAGCATCTTGGCCATTAGGGAATTTGCTCATTCTAGTCAGGAGAGATGACTTAGGCGTGCAGCATTCTACACTTGATACTCACTATAAGTCTTTTATCTCCTCAAATCTCTAGAGATTGCACAATCACAAAAATCCTGCAAGAATCATACAGATTGCCCAATATCTGAACCACTTTTAAGATAAAATATCATCAAAATACCCTACAAATTATATCCTATCAATCTCCCCCACACCTAATCCATGCTGTTGTTGGAATGTATGCCCTAAAACAATTATTTGTTTAAATACATTCCTAATTAAGTTTTGTATTTTATGAACTTCAATTTATCACGTTTGATATGATATAAGTGATAAATTCCTTAGAATATTTATGTAATGTGATGGTAGTCACAGAGTTCTTGACTTATGAGATATCAATCACATTTATAATAAATATTCTTAAATTTCTAGTCATAGTATTAAGAGGCGGACATCATTAATGGAGGTGGATTCTAGTACGCAGTTACTTGGTGTGTAGTGGTTGTTCTCATCAACCACGGTATAGGGATACTAGCTAATGCGTATGATTGTAAAGTACTAATTCATTGAAGTGATCCACAGGGAGATCCAGCTAGGATATCTATCATGATGGTTGAATCTCTTGTGGAAATTGTGTAGTGATTCTAGATTTGAGATCCTGCGGTATGCTTGAGGTGTGAATCACTACATTTTAATTCTATTTCTTGTTACTCACGCGGGGTGACTTAAGGGAATAGAAATTGAGGGATGATATGAAAGCATGGAAAGATGGTGAGTGATCAGAGAGGAGAAGTTCACCACCGGCTCCAGATGGTGGGAGTTGATATCCAAAAGAGCCACTTTAGTTGGAACCTTGTAATGGCAGTCGACTATATTAGGTTAATTATTAAGAATGTCTTCAAGTTACCAACCTAATCAAGGTTAAAGGGGTACGGGAACTAGAAAATTAACCTAGTCATTGGGGAATTGGCACTTGTTCCTTATTCTGACTAATAGGATATCTACCGATGGTAAAGGAATAATTACCGCGGTAATTTTTCATGGAAAGTTGGGTTGGAATCCCTTGACCAATTTTGAGATACTTGGTTGTGATGTGTTCTAGGCATCACTTTCAATTTATAATTATGAATGAGTGTGCTGGCAGTGTAATTAATGATAAAATAAAAAGTGTTTTATTTTATCTAATTCTTTTGAGAATTATAATTCATAATTATTACCGGTGTATTTGAACCTATTGATTACATGCTTAAAGATTGATTACGGATCAAAATGTGTGTCCAAGTAGGGACTTGAAAATAAAATACTTTTGGGGTTTAGTATAAAGATAAATAAATCTTGGGGTCATCCGGATAAGATAAAATGGTTATCTCTTATGCAGCACGTCGATAATAGAAAAGGATAAGAGAATCAGGATGTTACGGTGGTTTTGATTTTGAATCAAAACCGCGATATATTATTCACCTCTTCTCTTATCTCTCTCTTTCTCCTATTAATATCATGGTAGATGTGCCACGATAAGTGAGTTAGTTATTTTATTTACGATGAGTCGAGTCTGAGAGAGAGAAAAGTTCTCCAAAGAAAACTTACGTAGAGAGAAAGCTTCCCGAGAGTTTGAGAGCTTGGTGAGAAAGAAGACACACGCAATTCTTACTCCACACACATGTGAGATCGTTGACCGCGATGTGAAAATCAAAAAAGTACTCTGGCGTGGATTACAATGAGGCGAGAATATCTGGGTTGCTTTCGAGGATTCTTTACTTCAACCAGTGGGTGAATCTGCCTGGATTAAGGTAATCCTAGGAACCACATTGAAATCATCATTAGAACCTAGGGTGATTCGATGGGAGTTAGGGAAACTTTAAATTTTCGGCGTATTCTTGATTCCCTAATTGGTATAAGCCATCTCTACGGGTGTTTTACATGATTTTGTATATTGTATTCATGGATTAATTTTGTTTGGGCGATATATGTATCACGAGCGATTTTTGGTTGAAAATTGCAGCTTTAATTTGATTAAAGTAGTTTGCAATCGAAAAATTTATGTTAAAAGTGTTTGTTTGTTGATATGTTTTAGTTTGAATGATACATTACAATTGTTGTCACATCTTTGTTACCTGGAGGTTGTAGTATGTAGCCGTTGGCTCTCTTTTGGATGTGGCTTGAATCGGATCCCTACCGGATCCACCTTTCGGCGAGGATCAAGTTGGCATGACACATTCGGTCTGCGTAGCTTCGCGTGAGAATTTTACCACGGCATGGATCTTTCGCGTTCGAGTAGTAGGATCAAAAGCACTAACCGCGATGCGATTAGCGGATCTGTTGGCGGTTTTCCCGTCCGTGTCGCAGCAGGATTATAGATTGCTGTGGCTTCGGGATCAGCCAGCTGTAGAGTCTAGAAATTGATCGCTGACATGGATGAGCGGCCATGGCGCCGGATGTTCATCCATACGGAAGGTGAGTGCAAATAAAATTCGAAAAAATTGAGTTTTCAATTTGAAAAATTTCTGATTTTGATCAATTTTAATTGTTAAAATTTCTTTGTGAAATTTTTTTATTTATGTTTATTAGTGAAATTGATTTGAAATTTAATTTGATTAATTCAAATTATATTCTAATTATTTTCTAATTTTGTTAGGAATTAAAATGACCTAATAAAATTATTTTACCAAAATTTTACTGCTATGTGTGGTCTCAAAATATGTTTGGGATCTTGATATATATAAATTCCAAATAATCCATGAATGATTGGTTTTCCATACTTTCATTTAATTTAAAGTTGTTTAAATTATTATGGATGCATGGTGGATGGTTGTGATATAATAGTGATTGTGGAATGGTTGAATGGTTTGTATTTTTTTTTTTTATAAATAGGGCGCGTGTCCAACTTTTCTCATTTCTCTAATTATAATTTCTTTTCTCATCTAATTCCCGATAATGCTGAGTTTAAATATCTATTTGTATATCTGAGTAGATAGAGGAATAGATAATAGAAAATTATGTTTTTTAGTATAGAAATTGTAAATTGGAAGATGAAGAAAAGAGGCGATTACGAGGAAGGAGAATTTGATTTACAACCTAGTCAACCATTAATTTCCTAATGGTAGAAAAAATTAATTTAGGAATATCCACGACCGTCCGTTTTACTTTATACTATATTTATTTGTGAAATATTTATCTGCGTGATTGTTGATGAGGACCAGACAAATGATTTTCCAAAACTTCAAACTAAATTAAAATATTTTGAAAAAAAATAAATCCTCAAATCTAATATTAAATCAAGGCGACGCTCATCATTATAGTATAAAACAAAATGTGGTTATTAAGTCTTGGATTTGTTGGGGTATCGCCACCCTTAACTTGTATGTTTTTTACTAAGAAATATTCTTGAGAATGATGGGTTTGATTTAACTAAGAGGTATATGGTTTCTTTGGGAGTCACTTCCAGACCTTGAATTTTAGAGGCAAGTTAGGTTAATACATAAGATGTAAAATCAAGTTGATACTAGCAGGATCTAGAAGTTACAAATGGGTTGTAGTGGTAAAGAATTACACAGCATTAACATTATTTTTTGGATTTGTTGGGATTCACTCAGTCAAAATAATTAAAGGCGGGAGTTCTAGCCACATGGATTTTAAAAATCTCACCGGATCAATTTAAGAGGGTAATAGTGATTTGGAAAAATAGTGGAAATAAAATCATAATTTTGGAAGTTTTATAATTTTATGAAACAAAACTTTTTCTAATAAACTCTATCTTTATTTTGTTGTGGAGCTGAGTAACAATCGATTTTCGTTCCATTCTCGATTGTAAACTAAGCGGCACAAATTTTCTCCAAGTTGGCAGCCATAATGTCCTACCGTTCTCATGCTGAAAAATTGAGTGTACTTGATGGGCACTACTAGAGTCCAAGAAACCTCTTCTTTTGCATAAAATGCTTACAAGAAGCATGGGATGACAATAGACGGTTTCATGTATCGTGATAGCCTCATGACTCCCTCTGTGAACTTCAACGCAACATGAACATGGGGGCATGAAATAGTTCAACACGAGGAGAGTTGTTTGAACAACAATCTAGAGACGGTGAGATGTGATACCTCAAAGAAGCATTACATGGTCAGGTGCAAAATGAGGAGGCATTGTCCCTTGCGTCTTGAAGATGATTGAGCTAGTGAGAAATTAGCTGGGTGGACTTCAAAGATGGACCAAGAGCTAAATGTTGATTTGGGTTCTTGATCTCTGATTCTTTCTCTCGGTTCGTTATGAACTATCCGGATAACTCTGCGGCACACATACTACCTCGGTTGTTGAAATGTCTTTGAAAAGCTTTGAAAAGAATAGGTGAAAGGTGAAGGAGGTTCTACTTGGAGTGCTTGTTGTTTTTCATCCGAAAATGGAAGAGCAAGGAAAGGGACCTAAGAAACCCAATAACAAGCACAAGAAAGATAAAAGGCTAGAGGTGGAACCAGTCAAAATAACTGATTTCATTGTGGAAAGCTGGACATTGAAAGAGGAGCTGTAAGCTATTTGGAGGTCTGAAGTAAAAAAGCTTGGGAAGCTTATGGGCAATACATTCATGATTGAGATTAATGTTTCTATTTCCAAATCGACTCTTGGGTGATAGATACAGGATGTGGCTCTCACATTTACCCCACGTCTATCAGGGGTCTAAGGGACGATTAGAAAGTTGGAAAATGTACCTTACGATGTGTGGGTAGACAATAGAGCAAAAGTTCATGCTTTAAAGGCGTAGGGACTTACGATTAGTTTATGACGGGTTAATTCTAGAATTGTCAAAGCATTGATTATGTTCTAACACTTGCAACAAACATCAATTTCCTATTTCTGTTTGGTTTAAATGGATTTAAGATAACCAGGAGATAAATGTTGTTCTTTTTTCAAAAAATGGATTGTGTATTTATGGTTCGAAAATTGGATATAAGCGGTTTATATATTCTAAATCTTGACAACCAAATTCTCAATATACAAGAAAAGAGAATGAAATTAGATAAAGCGGAGATAAAACCACCTGTGCTTTGTAGGTTTGGTCATGTAAATGAGAAGCGCATTTTCAGGTTCACAAAGGTGGTTACTTGGACTCATTTGATTATGAAATCATATGATGTATCGCGAGACTTGTTTACTTGGAAAAAATGATCAAAACACTCTTGTGGTAAGGGAGCAGTGCACAAGTGATTTATTTGGGTTGATTTTTTTACGTGCGATGTATGTGCCTGACAATCACATTAGAGGTGGATTTTATACTTTATTACCTTCCACAGATGATCATTCTAGATATGGTTATGTGTATTTAATAAAATACAAGTAGTGGGAATCTTTTGAAAAGTTTAAAATTCGAGAAAGAGAGTAGAAGAAACAAATCGGTAAGGTATTAAGACACTACTGATGATGCGTGGCTGAAGAATATAGCGATGATTTCGATTTTATCTAAGGACAATGGAATAGTTCCAATGATGGACTGCTCGAGGACACCCAGGACTAAATTGGGTGCGTTTGAAAGGAGAAACCGCACCATTATTAGATATCATCGATCACGGTTCACCATGATAGAGCCTTTCCCCGAGTGCTCCAAAATCATTATGAGATATCTTTGATGATACAAGCATTACTCTTAATAGAGTACAGTAAGGCTGTTAGCGCTTCCGCATATGAGATATGGAAAGGAAAAGAAACCAAAAGCTGTCTTACATGAAGGTTTGGGGTTGTCCATGTGTGAAGAAGAAGTCGGATAAGTTTGAAACTAGATCACGACAAGTTGTTTGTAAAGGTATATCCAAGAGAATACACATGGGATACTATTTCTACACCTGGCCCGAGAACAAAGTGTTTGTCTCAAAGCATGCTATCTTTTGAAAAGTTTATTCTAGAAAGGCTGGGAGTGAGAATAGAACTTGAAGAGAGTTCAAGACACTCAAACCAACATGGAACTTGAAGAAGTTTAAAATGTTCAAACAAACCGAAACAGATTTGTTAGAAGAAGGGTTGACCACACGGTGATGAGGAATGAAAGCAAGAAGGCGTGAGCGTTCTGACCAGCAGGTGTAAAAGTCATTTCAGCTCAAGAGATATAAATTTTCTTGCGAGTCAGGTAATGATGTACTAGTCATTCAAGATACTGACCTACTACCTACTCAAGGAGGTTACGAGCAGTCCGGTCCCTCAAATGGTTAGAGGCTATGAACTCAAAATGGATTCCATATATGACAACAAGGTATGGATCTTGGTTGATCCACCTATGAAGGGAGGTAAAACATTGGAGGTGCAAATGGGTCTTCAAGAAAAGAAGAAGGACCGACATGGATGTAATGTGATTACCTATAAGACTAGGCCCGGTGGCCAAAGGCTACAGCGGAAGAGGGAATCGATTACGATGAAACTTTCTCACGGTAGCTATGCTTAAATCCATTCGGATATTGCTTGTAATAGCGCATATCATGACTACTAATTTGGCGAGATGGATGGTGCATTCCTTAATGGGTCTGCAAGAGAATGTGTACATGACACAACGAAGGCTTTACATGTAAATCAATCAAATACAAGATTCTGAGAGTTCCGATTTATGGATTTAAGCAACATCGGATTGGAACATCCGCTTTGATGGGACAATCAAAAGTTTGTTCTTAAAATTCGGATGAGCCTTGTGTTATACAAGGTTAGTGGGAGTTCAATGGTTTTCCTTATATTATATGTGGATGACATATGGCTAATAATAGGAAAGCGATATCAATATTACAATCGTGAAGGGTTTGGTTTTGAAGAACTTTTCCATGAAAGATTTAGGAAAAGCCGACATATGCTTGGGTATTAAGATCTATAGAGATAGATCCAGAAGGCATTGGTGGATCTTCAATCTACATACATAGATAAAGTGTAAGAGATTTAGTATGGATTGGTACAAAGAGCGGCTTCATACCTATGACTCATGGGATAAGCCTTTCTAAGAGCATGTGTCTAAGACACAAGTTGATATTGATAAGATGCACTTAATGTTCCATATGTTTGACAATTGGATTAATTATGTATGGTATGTTATGTACAGAGACGGATGTCTCCATTGCTGAGTGTCCGCGGCGATTCAGTTTAATCGGTGAAGAAGTGTCATTGGACGGTAGTTAAGAACATTCTTAGAGTACTTGAGAAGGTAAAGATTTGTTCTTGAGTATATATGAAATAGTGTGGAGGTTAAGGGCTACGGATGCAAACTTTCAATCCGCGACAGGATGGCAAGTCCAGTGGACTTCATCTTTACTCTCAATGGAGGTGCCGTCATTTGGAAGAGTTCCAAAGCAGGGACACCCAGTTGTTGATTCTACTTGAATACATTTGGGCCAGTAGACACGAGGAGGCAACTAAGAAGAAACCGTTTGGATCAAAAGTTGTGTGCGAACTTGGTGTGGTTACGAGCATTGTTAATCATTAACTGTCTTTGTGCTTTCAATGGGGCTATACTAAACAAAGGAACCTAGGTCTCATCAGCGGTCCAAACATGTACTTAAGGGTGTTTGGTTGGGGAGTTCAAAACCGGGGAATGGGTGTCATTATTAACACCCGTTGTTGTCAGTTTATTAAACCACTATTACTATGTTTCAATGGGAATGAGTGTAGGATAAACCCCCCGAAATTCTTGCAACTTATCAAACTCATTAGCGTACTCATGGTTCTCTTCAACCCACATTCTTTCTTTTCTTTTCTTTTCTGTTCTTCTGCTTTCTTCTTCTTTAACACTTTCTACCGACCGCTCCCTCGCCGCCGGTACGACTTCACGGTGACAGTATGCTTTCTCATTGCCCTGCCTGGTCGGTATGCGCCATTTACCTCATTGTGTCTCTCCTAGTCTCTCTCTCTCTTCCCTCTCGTGCGCTCTCCGTCTCTCCTCTCTCCCTTCCTTTGGGAATTCATTAGAGAACCCTCAATCTCTCCATTAAGTCTCTCAGCCTTTCTTGCCATGTATCCCATATCTTGTGTTGGATTTTATTACTATTTTAACCGGGTTTTTGGTTGTATTTGGTTAAGTTTTCATGTGGTTTTCAAATTTTCTCTTTTTTGCTTTTTTGTTTATCACAGGATTGACTTGTTATATACGTACATTCCCTTGGCGGAAGCTTGGTTATATTTGGTTAAATTTTCATGTGGTTTGGGTTATTTGTTTAGATTGGTTGTTACTGCGATTATACCCACCTTGAGTGGGGATATTGGACTAGTCTTGTCTTTGGTTGATCATTTGGAATGCATAGGTGTCAATGATTTGGAAGAATTGATCACTTTGGGATCTTTTGAACTTGAAGTTCTAAAGGCATTTAGAAGCGATGATTGGAGTTGGATGAGGTATAATAGATGTTAAATGTGGGACCTTGGGATTTACATATGGGACTTTTCAGAGTTCAACTAAGTGATACCAGTATTCTATATATGGTTCATTTTGGTGATCATCTTGAACAAAAATGTATTGAAGCGATGATCCAATTGGGTGGGCTCAATGGGACTTGAGTTTGATATGATGACTCTAGCAAAATGATATATGACTGTGTACAAGAGGTGATATATAGTTAAAGGAAGAGAAATATATCCTCAATGTGGGTTCTTTGTGCTTTGTAATGGTAGTTCAATGGATTATGTACTTTTGGCTAACATGCTGCAACTTTGAACTTTAAAGAAAAAAAAGATCAATTTGACGGGAACCTAAGAAACCATTGCTAGTGGTAAGGGATGGTTGCACCAAATTCGCGGTGAAGTTTGGGGTTTTACTAAACCAAAGCTTAGGTGTCTTTGATTGAGGAAGAATGCATGAGAAGTTTCATGAGTTTAGATGTGATAACATCAAGCTCTCATTTTCTTGAGTGAAGGCGCGAGATGGAATATGAATGTATAATAAATCCAATGCATGGACTCAATCTTGGTTAACATATTGTTACGTGAGAGGCATGGGACTATGGGCATTGGGTGCTTCGAGGAAACTCATCCGAGGACCTGACGATGATAAGACATGGTATCAAGCATTTTCTTGAAATATAATCCATCAGCGGGTCACCTCTCAATCTCCTCAAGCATGTTATATTCTCAGACGATCAAATCGAATAGAATGCATATTTAGTTAAGCTAGCCCGGCGTTAAAAAAAAAAAAAGTTATACACCTTTGAAATTGTACTAGTGTTAACGATTTGTACAAATTTTCAATGCATGTATACTTCGAAATTTTTGCATCAAATGTTTTGCTGTAAGGGGCTTATTGAGAAAGGCTCATTGAAATTCAAATCTTTGCTAGGTATCCTGTCACGTTACATGAATATCTTTCCTTTCTTTGCTAGATATACTATTTCCTTATCTCATGCGAGCTAATCTTACATGAATTTCTTTGGAGTAGCTTGATATGTAATGCTTCATTTTGCGTTGTTGGAACTATTAGGTAGATTCCAATTTACATTGCCTTTCTGTAATGTTTTTTATAGTTTGTGTATTTAGTTGGTTTAATGATTCTTCAGGTATAAACTATCTTTGTTCGGATCTTTGGTTTTGAGGGATCTTAGTAATTTGGAATTATTCTGACATTCGACCTTACATTTGGAGCAATTTTAACAATTGAGAAATTACTAGAAAGAGATATGGAAGATTTGGTTAATTTTAAACCTTTCGATGCTTGTGTTGCGGAAGCCTCGTGAGATTTTAACCATTATACTTCTTAAATTGGATTGGCTGTGTTTGTACACGTAGCAATGTGGTGAATGTGTAAGAAACCCTTGAGTGCCGTTCTTTTTCGTCGGATTGAAATCATCATCATTTCCAAATTAGTGGTAGAAGATTTCGTCGGGTGAATTGTTTACTTGATACGATGCTTGGTTTTATATTAGCTTTTAAGTTCATCAAAGTTGTGAAATGTTCCACCTCTACATGTCTTTCAAGCGGCGGCAGGTTAAGCTAATGAGTTATCATTATTTAAATGCAATACCCGGTGTTGCAATAAATGGCAATAATTCGACCTTTTTTCCATTTCTCTTAGCTAGTTAAATATAGCATCTTATTCAAATTTTATTTTTAGCCTATGTGTATCCTTTTTTGAAGTTTTGACAAGCAACATGGTAAAAGGCGCTGCTAAGTGATGTGCGGAGTTTAACCTACCTAGGGCTTGGCATTAATGTTGTTTAATTAGACTATTTGGTAGCCCAGTGAGTGAGTGACCCATCATTGGTCTTTTTGGCCGGTAGGACTTGATAGTCAACCATATGCTATATTGTTTGACCTATTGTGATGCTTGCCATCTGAATTTTCGAAGATGGCTTTGGTATAAAATGTTTTCTTTTCCGGAGTTAAGAAAACTTCTAATTTTAAATTCAATGTATGTGACTGGATGTAGAACAATTATCCAAGGGATGTAATGCTAGTAATCTGTCTTTAGCTTGCTTTACATTTATTTTTTGGTTGTTGTTTAACCCACCTGAATTTGTACTTGGATCCTACATTAGTAATCTGGTGTTGGAAGCCCAAAAAAAAGCATTTGTTGTCCCATCATCAATTATCTTGTATAGAAAAGCATAGTAATATCACGCCATTATCTTACATTACTTGGAGAATTCTAGTAGACAAGACTATCTCCAAATTAAGGGAAGTAGGAACAAAGAGATCGATCCGGAAGCTTCAACGTGCATGTAATCTAATGTATGGAATTTGGATCCCAAAATTCTTGGATTATTTCTTTAAATTGGGCCTTGATCAACAAGCGAGAAAGCTTCATTAATTAGCAAACTTGCATGTGTTAGAATTACTATAAATCTGTTTCGGTTCTTCCAAACAGTTTCTTGTGCTCTTTTCTATATTTTTGCATCTGTTTTTTTATGTTCAATATTGATTTATGATTGTTCCTCCCCTTGATAACAAATTAAAAAAATCCTGCTTAGAACCCCACCGACCCTTCTCCTAGGATTATGATTTTGAGAAACACTTTTCTTCATTCATTCTTCATCCACTTGCACCAAACCAATTTTCCTCTTTCCATGTTTTTATTTTTTTGTTCCAAAGAAATTTTTTCCTTCAATTTTAGGCTCAATGTGTGTGTAGTGGCATTTTGCTTTAGTCAATTGAGTTGACAACCATCAAAGTTCTAATTTTTCTCTCGGTGGATATATATAGATATATAGTCTAAAAAAACACTTGGGCTGCTTTCCTTTCCTCTCCTTTACTGCAGGTAGTTTCCTTTCAATTGAGATACTTTGAATGGCTGAACGGCGATACTATCGATTTTAATTGATAGTTTTTAATTGATTAAATGAAATCATGATTTTTGAAACAAAGTCTGATTTTCATTTCCTTTTGCAATATGCGGAGAAATGGCCGCGTCTTCCATTGCAAATGGGAGCGAAGATGTCGAATAAATAGTATTTTCGTACCATGGTTATGGTGTTGAAGATACGTTGTTTATGAATTGGCTCTCTATTCTAATAATGTATTGAAATATAGAAAGCATATACTAACTAAAGAGGAAAAAAGAGTTGAAAGAATGCAATATTTGTTTAGGCTAATTCCATGAGAGTGATGAGTGCACGTGTTAGTCGACTTTGAATGGATAGGCTTTTTCTCCATATTATGTGAATTGGTAAGAGATGTTGGCGGTTTAAGAGATAATAGAAATATGACCTTACAAAGAAATAGTTGCAATATTTGTATATATATTGGCTATAAGAAGAACCGAGCTATCATGGTTCTTGAGGGGTGGAGAAAGCGTGAGCCGTCCACTTCAATCACCGCCAATGCCTTCTAGCTATTGCGAAATTACATTCTACACTTTACTTGAACACGATTACCAATTTCGATGATGCCCGGATGATCGTTGGAAATGTTTCAAGGTATTTTGGAGTCTTTTCTAGTGTTTAGTTCTCAAGAAGGCTGATATTAGGTAATGACATCAATTACTTGTTTTTGTATGTACCTATGCTACTAAATAGACGCCTAGGTGCATTAGGCGGGGCGTTAATTAATGTAACACCACCGGTGACAGCCGAGATCCAGATACGAAGTAGAAAATCAAACCTTTCCACCAATGTATTGGGCGTTTGTGCACCAAATATGCAATTTATATCGTATTACGGGTTGGGAAGGTTTATACACGCATGATGGACGTGCTTGAGATGCAATTTCTAGGCTAATGGCCTTAAATTTTACCTCAAGGTAAAATTTATGTATCTTGAATGTTAAATTTTCAGATTTCTAGAACTTTTAAGAATGGCAGTTAAGATCATTGTGTAATATTTACTTGAAGGTTGCTATTATTTGGTGGATATTGGTTATTGCAATTGGAGGTTTACTTTATCGAGGTCAAGGTATCACCTCAATCAAATCCATGGATGAAGACACGAAAGTCTTGAAGAGTACTTTAATATGTGTAAACTAGAAATGTAATAGAAAGGTGCTTTGGGCTTCTTAGGGAAGATGGAAAATTCTTACATCGCTTTTTTTCAATTCAGGACACAAGGAAGAATCATCTTGGCTTGCTTTGCTGTTACAAAATCCGATAAGAAGAACAATGTCTATCGATCCCAAGAGCGAGAGGAGATGGGGAAGATGAAGATTGGGTTGATGAGCAAAATGAGGATGATGATGAAGAAGAGCGAAGTAGAGTATATTTTTATTGCGTCTAGTGATGAATGGACAAATTTTAGAAATAATTTGCTTACAACAAATGTATAATAATTGGGAATTTGAGGGAGGACTTTGTATAGACATTCATATACTTGAGACTATTTTCATTCTCATAGTGGTTGTAATGTTGCTATTTAAACTCTTCTTAAACTTGATTGATTTTATTTTTTTTGAAATGAATGCACTAGTTGAGCTTCATGATGCTTAATGTGGTTCTTGAACTGAAATGTTGTTTTCTTTGCTATAATTATTGTGTCAATCTAAATTATACTTAATTTCAAATACATAGTTTCCACTTGCTCATTTCTTTATTGATTTGTAGGGTAGCCAAGGGAATTTGCTTTCAAGAGGTTAGCGTGTGTTTGTGAGGACAAAAGACTTGTTGTTGGTGACTCTATAATTTTGCTTGGTAAGTCTAGGATTCTTCAAATTAGAGGTTATATGCTTTATCAGTTAATGAAAATTTCAGATTAAGGACTTCTTGGTATGGGTAGCTGATTTAGGTTTTTCTGCTGCTTATCTTTGTTGCGGTGTGGTCACTTATATCAAGATGGTGGCTGATTTTGTGATTGTATTCTAATCGTACTTGAAAACTTATTACCATTTCTCTTGCTTCTTAGTTACTCATGAATGCTGCATTCCTGGTTTCAATGGGCTACATTGAATTGGGGTTGGATTTCTTTCTTATTGAGAATTTTCTTTGCAAAAGTTGCTATTGGGCCATTTATCTTGTTATTTCTAAGGTGCTAAGTAGGTGTGATCTTCATTATAACTAGAGTTGTATGGATATCTGAATCTAGATGTTGTAATATGTGAAATGATCTTGCTAGTTGGGATTTGGCTTTCTTTTGCATTTGCCCCATTTGATTTGTGATTTTTTATTTCAAATTTCAAAATCGAGGTTGTCGGTCTCTAAAGGGAGAATAAGGTGTTTTGTCCCACATGCAAACACAATACTGATACCTATCTAATTTCTTTGCATAAATATTGATGAGTAAAAGATGAAATGTCAAGATTACAATGGCATTTACATACATGCATGTTAATTCTTGATCTTAATTTTAGAATGGATATTGATGAATCAAGTGGGACCACAAAGGGGCGAGGTAAAAATAAGTGCTTTTGGACTAACAATGAGGTCGATGCCCTACTTATCAAACCTTGCAAGAAAGCTTGAACCCTTTGTGGAAAGCGATGGGGTTTAAGAATGGGTACATGACAAGTTCTTAAGATGATTCAAAAAGATTCCACGATTTCTGAAAGCAAGTGGATCCATATGCATGTCGACTCAAAATTGAAGTGGTTAAAAAGCAAAGTACAATGCAATTTGTGAAATGTTGAAAGAAAGTGGCTACAAATGGGATGATGAAAAGATGATTAGATGTGAAAGGGAATGGTATGGCGGGATTAAGGTAATAATCTCTTTTCATTGTTGTAGTTGTGTTTGAAATCTGCTTTTTCTTCTCCATCTTTTCATTTATTGGAAACTTTGAGCATTTTACATAAGAAGTTGAATGTTTTTATAGTTGAAAGTCAAAGTTTCCATCTTGTAGATTATATCATATGGATTATGTTTAGCTTTATTTATTTGTTGGATTTAGATCATATAATTGATAAATCGCATATCTTTAATGATTTGTTGAGCAAAGCGACATAATAAGATGTCTGGCTGTATGCCTTATTACTATTTGATGAAATTTTGTAAAGGTATAAAATTAGCTAGTGTTGAAGGCTGATTCTGTATTTTTTCTGCGATTAACTTATTTTTTTAAATTCAATTCTAAAGAGACCAAGGATGCAAAAGGCCTTTGGAACATGAAGTTTCCCTACTTGGATGATCTGGAAATTGTTTATGGAAAGACGAGCAATTGGTGCAGCGATGGAAGATTTTGAAGATGCTATTAATAGTTTGGAGGTGAAGAAAGTACTAAAATTGCATTTGTTAATGTTGAAGCGATGAAGAAATCACTTCAACAAAGCAAAGAAAGCAGGGGTTTCAAAGCGAGAAGGAAACCAAGAAGGCTGAAAACATCCATGCCTTACAGCCAGGTTGAAATGGTAACCAATAAGTTTGTTGCTTGATTGTGGAGTTCTTCTCATTTTCTAGTATACAGACTATAACTAAGAAAGAGAGCAACTAGCATTAGATAGGAGTAACTCTGTGGTGGAGAAATTCTAAAACTTGGCTTTGGGATATAGAAAGCTCAGGAAGCGTGGATATCTTACTGCTACACCTACAAAATCAATTGCATTCAAAACCTCCTTGACCAGAGGCAATATATTATGAATTTACTTTATCTAGTTCAATGGTATTGGTTCTAGTTACTAAGGGAATTGGTGAATTAACTTTGGAAGTATTGTCATGTGTATTGAGGTACTTCTTGGATACAATCTTCTAGCTGGGTTTTATTGTGTTAGGAACTCATAGTTTGCAGACCATGTTCTTTGTATTTCTAGTATCAAGGCATTGCAAATGTGATTCATTATTGGTGCTCGTTGAATGATTCGAGGTTTAGTGCTTTAATACTAGTTTGTGACAGTATGTTCTTTGTATTATTGCATCGGTCCTTGAATTGGAAATTCCGATGTATGGAAGGGACTCTTGTTCATGAAAAATTGATTGGTAGAATAATGTAGTAATTGCTTGGTGCCATTTGTGTGTCCCGGGTATGTTAATGTATCATTTTACTTTTCATTTGAAACAAAGATGAAGTGTCTCATGGCCATCCTTTCAATGTAGTGTGGTTGCTATGCCAAGTAGACATGGCGGTATGTTTCTTTTTAGCCCTTAGCCAAGTGAAATGAATTAGAAACCTTAATAATTATCTCTCACAGCCATGCACTTGACTTATCAACTTATATTATATATATTGGGTGGCGTTAGCCTGGATACGCCCTTGTTGAATAGTAGTACTCAGTTACGGTGAGCACTACTTCTTCGGGTTCATGCAATTGTTTATGCCTTCTTGTTTTTTTTTGTGTCTGTCCTCGTCAAATGTTTTCTTTTCCTATGTGGTAGTAAATTTCTTAAGGCTTAATGTGGATTGTGACCTGTTGAACTTTTCTGGATAAACCTTCGAGGGTAGGTATTCGAGTTGTATACATCGATTTGTAGTGTTCTTTTGCTCTTTTGTTAGGTTTGATTGACATAATTGTTAGCTTTGGCAGGTATTTAGTAGTGGACCATCAATGATTCTCCATACGTAATCGAAAAGATCAAAGTGGACTATGGAGAGAGAAGAAGAGAAGAAGAAGAGGGAAGAAGTTGTTAATATATCACCACTCTGTTGGAATCTTTATTGATAACAAATCTGCCACACTTAAGGAATTTGATAACTTTCATGAGAGCTAGAGCAACTTTGTCAACTTTACAAGGAAGCGGTTTAACTTGTTATTATTAAAGAATTCAACCGGTTTAACTTTGTTATATTTTGTATTGTTCATTTGGTTTAATTTGTTATTATTAAAATATCAATTTGGTTTATATTATTATTGAATTGGAAATGAATCATGATTTTTTTTTAACATATGAGCTCAAAGTGGGGGGTTGTTTTATATAAAATTGAGAAGAAAACCTTTTAAGCGGTTTCTCTGAGAATGTCATAAAAAGAAATATAAAAACATTGTATATTATACAAACAAGATTTCAAAATTTAAAAATTTAGTTGAAGAAGATCGCTTTAAGCAAACCAAACAAGTTATAATGATAATTACCATTGTTCCATTTGCTAAACCAAACATGTTGGGGAGAATCAAACCCATACTAAGTGGTGGGGTTAATGATCTTACATAGTGTGATTGAGGAGGAATTTGAGACGGCGGCTGCTCCTAAGATTTACTTACTTTTACATTTTTAAGAATTTAGCTAATAAGTGTCACAAGATAATGACATGGTACCATATATACACACGGACACACAAACAATGAAGTAATTTTAGAGATTTGCTCAAGTGAATGAATAATGACATTTACCATATGCCATACCACAAACAATAGAGTAATTTTTTAGCAGCATTTACAGGTTTACGATGACGACTTAGAAGTATCACGGCCATGTCAATAATTTTGAAATTTTAAAACTTTATACGACTGCATGACAATAAATTTTTAGAGATACAAAGGTTGTGAGGTCAGATGAATTACATTCTTTAAATTCATTAAATTCATTTCATCTATACCCCATTAGTTACTAAAGACATGAATATTTATTTTTATTTCAAAAAAAACTTTGTAGAGACAGACAGATGCAAATTTAAGAGAACCAAGGATAGAATAGCTAGCTAATTTGAATCAAAACCTTTAATTCTCAGGTTTCAATTTAGCCACTAGAGTTAAAAAAAAAAAAAAAGCAGTAGAAAATAAAACAGTCGGCTATTTAAAACAATTAGTCTTGTAATGAAAATTTAAAAATTTGTTCTCTAAACCATAATAAAGACCAAGAACATAAAGGTGCCACTAAACACTAGTTTTTAATAATAACAGAGATGGAGGCCATTAAATACTTCTCTCTCGGATCACTGTTAATTGGTGATGTTTACGAACAATGAATTCAAATCCTGAGCAGAAGGGCAGGGACACAAGAATCACGTGCTGCGCGTACATAAAGTCAAATTATTATGCATGTACGAGGCAACTTGTGGTATCTATCATTTTGAAAGGGTTGCTACCATGTGGTTGATCACTACATTGGTCCTCCTGCGTGAATCAATGAGGATGGACCATTTTCTCTTGAGATGATCATGCATTCGAATTTGTTGTGGATGTGAAAATTGCACTCATAGATAAGATTAAGTAAAGATAAAAGTCCGTTCGGCTCATTTTCCTTGGTTTGATTGCTTGTGTATGATTCTTAATCAAACCATACTTCTTCAACTTGACAACATATTCATACCTTCTCAAATGAATATTAATATTCATTTGTGGACCGCAGTTGTTCAAAACTTATACTAACATCACCCCTGAATTCAGCTATAAAAAGCCAAGCAATATTAATATTCTCACCACAATTGCACTTAATACTACTACTTCCTAGACTTCATAATGAAGAAATTCCTTCTCTTTCTTTCATTTCTTCTCTTCAGCTCTTTCCTTTCTTTGGCTGCTGAACTGCCTAATCCAGTGCTCGACTTTGACGGGGATGAAGTCCGCACTGGTGTCCAGTACTACATCGTGTCCTCCATCATGGGCGGTGGTGGCGGCGGGGTGAATTTTGGATGGGGCGTAAATACATTTTGCCCTCAGTCTGTTGTTCAGGAGTGGTCGGATCTCAATAGTGGCCATCCAGTAACTTTTACACCGGTGAACCCAGAAGAAGGCGTGGTTCGTGTTTCCACTGATTTAAACATCAAGTTTACAAACCCAAGAGTTGCAGTTTGCAACCAATCAAATGTTTGGATGCTTGATTTTGTCCCACAACTTCGAGGATCCTATATTGTGACGGATGGAGTTGAAGGGAACCCGGGATGTGAAACTTGGGCAAATTGGTTTAAGATTGAAGGGAACCCGGGATCTTATAAGCTTGTTTTCTGTCCTCGGGTTTGCGAAAGCGCTATGGTGTCTTGCAGAGATGTTGGCATCTCTTATACAGCGAGATTCAGGCGCCTGGCTTTGAGTGATTGGCCTTTCACGGTGACGATCTTTAAGGCTCGAAGCATGAAAAATGAAAATATTCTTATGTCCGTTACCTCTACTTAATTTCCGTTTTAAGTAAGCACAATAAGGAAGCATGTATGGATTATGTCTCCACTGAATAATGTATGACTCTGTCATATTGAAAGCTTGTATTGCTTTCCATATGAAAAATAATGGAAATCATCCAGAAGTGACCTTGATTGCTTTTCGGCCTTGTTTGCCTTCATCTGTATTCAGGTTCTTTCACTAGATTAGACAAGCTCTTTAGTCAGGGAATATAATAGGCCTATCCTGACTTGGAAGGAGAAGGAGGAGGGAGAGGAGAGAGGAGGGAGAGGAGGGGGAGGGAGAGGAGAGGGAGGATGGGAAGAGGGTGGGAGAGGGAGACAGGGGGAGAGAAAGGAGAGAGGAGGGAGGAGGAGGGACGGTGGTGGTGGTAGCGGGTGGTGGTGAGTGGTGTAAATTTTTACAAAATACCTAAAAAAGTTTTAAATTCTAAAAATATCCTAAAATACATCTCAAAATATTCATAAAAACATCTCCAGAAACACCATCAAGAACATCTATTATAAAAGTTTTTCCAACATATTGCTACAGTAATTTTTCTTTTTTTTTTTGGGAAACCACCCATAAAAACAACTAATCTATATGGTGCCTATGTAATCTATAACAGAGACACAATTATTGTTTTTAATGTCTATATGAACAGTAATTGAATATGACACTATCGTTATGAAATGGTACAAATTATTAACAATGAATTATAACTTATTTAAATAATTATACACGTTCCCTTTTTGACATGTATCTGTAAGAACCTTGACGAAAGTAGAGTAATAAATATACGGCAACTATATAAGTGTTTATTTTTTTTATTTTTCTGAGCCAAACTAAGTAAGTTATTATTTATTTTACCAGGTAAATGGAAAGATACATTATAATATGAAACCCAAAACCCTATCTCAATATTCCATATAATTAGGTTGATAGAGATGCTTTTCCCTTATTTTTCTTTACTAAACCCCTATTTGGGGTTGCGGTGTGTTTATAAAAGAAGCACTTTTAAGCATTAAAAGTACTTTTAGGGTGTTTGGTGACTAATTTCCTACAACTTATGGAGCCTAATCTTTGATAATTTAAAAGTAATTTTGTTAAAAGCACTTGTGTCAGTGGTGCTTTTTTATAAGTCACCGCAACAACCTCAAAGCTTAACTAACACAAAGCTATGAAGAAACTTTGGCCTTTCCAGTCCTTGGATACTTTTCAAGATGATTACGCTTCAACGTATTTTGGGGTTGATTTTAAGTACTTTCTCACTTGATTTTTAGTGCCTCTGTCACTTTACCTCGTCGGACTAAAAGTCAAAGCTGACCTCGTCTAATTTTTTAAGTAAAAACCAAATCTGCACATAAACTAGCAAGGGGCTTTTAACACTTTACTGTTAACATTTGTTTGGTAATTTAAATCGAGAAAATTGATCAACCATTGAGAGAAATAGAATATATTCTTTAGTGCTGTGTATTTTCATTATTGTCGATTTGAAATGTGTTTATTTCGAATCCATTCAATTGAATTTTCCCCTTGAATTCAAATTCATCCATCCAAACACAACCTAGGATAATTTACTACCAAAATAAACATGCCATTAGAATCTTTGCATCATGAGAAATCATTACAGATCTTCAGAATTGGAATACAGAAAATTGACTTCGACAAAGAAATTCATATTTTACCTCAATTTTATACACTTTGCATTCTAAATTTTGAAGTTTGTTACGGTTAAATCCAAGCAATGACAATGCTGGTAAAATTAACAATATAAAGAACCCTATAAATTAATGATAATTTACTAGCAGTAGTTAAAAAGAAGCAAGGTATCGCATTCAAAACAAGACGATGATGCACATATATAACTAATAAATTTATAGAAATATATTAATAATTTTCTAATAATTAAAGAATGTTCTTGCTGGGTATAAGTAATTGCCATAAACACAAGTTGCGTGGATTGGATACAATTAATTTAATTAAATCTAAATCGACAGTCATGTCAGTTTTGTGTCATCCCTATTTTTTTTTTCTTTTCTTGTAGAGAAAATAACACGAAACATCCCTGATATTTTGCCAAAAGAATTTTAATATCTTTGATATTTAAATTTCTAATTTTATATCTCTTAAAAAGAAAAAACAATGAGAGTGGGAGCCTTTTCTGCCCAATGGGTGTTTTAAATATTCAAATTACTATTTTCCCAGATCTCATACATTTCAGAGCCATAACAATAATAGTAAATCTGCTTCGTTTTCATCAAAGCTTGGTGGTAAAATTCATGAGTGATCAATCATGATCATTAGCATGATCTCGTTTTCCCATTGTTGTCCTTTCCTTCAGCTTTCTCAGGCTATTAGTTTTTCAGTTTTTGTTCATGTCTTCTTCGTATTTTGCCCTTCCCGCCGTTTAACCTGGAATACAGAATCTCGTTTCTTATCTAGTTTTGATTGTTTTCCTGTAATTTGGTAGGATTAGCACCAGAGATTGCTCCAACTAGAAATCTGCCATCTATCTTTGTATTGTAATGCGGCTGGCCCTTTTGCATCTAATTGACAATTGAAGCAGACCGTTGCTGGACGCGCTCATAAATAGAACATCTAAGGCTCATAAGCAAATTTTTCTCACTCAGTTTTTTTTTTCCTCAGAGAAAGAAAATAAAAAACGTTTTGCTGTTGAAAAGAAATTTTCTTGACTCAGAATTAATTTCTGTAAATTTCACAGCAGCCTTAAAAGAAAATTTAGAAGTGAATATTTAATTATCATTTTTACAAAATAATAAATTTGTTGTCAATGATGATTCAAGATAGTAGCTTATTAGGTTTTCTAACTTAACCTGAAACTCCATTCTAAATCCTGAACTTAATTTTTTATACTATTATTGCTCAATATGTATCGTTAAATTGAGAATAAAAGTTAGAAAATATATTAAAAAATACAATAGCAGCCAAAAGAAAACACTGAATCACAAGATCCACGTTACCTTCCAAGCTAATGGTTGCTTGGCAATTGTACACAAAAATCTACAAAATCAAATGAAGAAAGGTCCCATATAGAGCTTTATTTTCAAGAATCTACATTATTTTTGTTAAATCCTTGAGAATTGTATTGAAATATAATTAGAGGAGTGAACCAATATGATTGCCTATTCATGGTTGTTAACCCGCTACCATGTTCATCACCCATCTTCTAATGTTTGCAATCTCATAGAGTTTGGAATCAATTTAGCTTTGTCTATACTTTAGTAAGTAGTGCTTTTTTTTTTTTTTTTTAACAAAAAAGAGTAGATTAGGGTGTGTTGGGATACAAAAATATTGGTCCGAATGAACAAATAAAAGCAAATGTTCAAATTCCATCAAAAACTTGACACGCGTCTCTTTAGTGGACCATAACTAATTACTTCAATTCCAAGAGTTTGACCATAAAACTGACGTTAACATTCACACATATTTTACTTGATAAATAAAAGTTAAACTTTTTTATTTATTGTTAACTACTTTTTCCTATCAAAAAACTCAATAAACAAAAAATTGGGGGATAGATAGAAAAAGAGTAGAACTTTTTGATGTGTTTGGGTTGAATATTATTATTATTATTATCTCAATTTTTATGATATGATGTCGGTAAAATATACAAAAGTAACTGAAAATGTATTTATGGTACAAGCACTATATATATATATAGGGGTGTGAATCGGAATCGAAATCGGTAATTCGGAGGTTTGAAATCGGAATTTTTCGAAAAAATTAACCTGTGAAATCTGACCGATTCCGATTTCGAATTCATTCCGAAATGAATTCGGAATTCGAAAAATTACCGAATTCACCGAATTCAATTTTCAATTTTTAATTTTAATTTTTATAACACAAGTTAATTAAACATAATAATATACTAAACTAAAATTATTACATGGGTTAATCAATTCACATATTTTTATATAATATATTGATAAGATTAACATAATATTGTTATATAATAAAAATAATATATATTATATATTATATATTATATATATGTATATTATATTATATTCGAATTAGAAATCGAATTCGAAATTCCGATTCCGATTTCAAAATTCTTAAATCCGAAATCGAACCAAATTCGATGATTTTGAAATCGGAATTTCCGAATTCAAGTTCCAAATTCCGAATTTTTGATTTTGAAATTCCGATTTTAATTCGAAATCGGAATTGAAATCCGAAAAATTCGAAAATGCACACCCCTATATATATATATATGTATATGTATATATGTATACATGTTGTATGTACTTATGTATAAGAGTTCGAGCAAAGGTATTAGTACAGGTTCAATTATGGAGTCGCGTACATCTTTTCTTCTTCGGATTGTGGCTCAGGCTGACACTAACATCACGGGACCGGACACATCGAACGTGGCTAGTCTTACGTGGTTCTACAGAATTTTGGGACCAGTCCATCCTAATTAATCACGTGCTTTCACAGAATTTTATTGTCCATGTAAATTGATATTTTCTGGGCTGCTTTGGCCGACAGCTGGTGTTTGACGACATAAGGATAATTTGGTAATCTAGCAGTAAGTATAGTATATATTTGATTGAATGAAAACTTACCAAATCCCCATTGATATTTGTAAAAATTATACCCTACTTATGAATTTCAAAACTTCCTTTTACCATTGGTAAAATTTTCCCTTTTACAAATCAAAGCACAATTTGTGAGTTCAATTTTCAAGATATCCATGAATTCACCCTTGACGCCGACGACTTTTACCGGTGACGCTGACAGTGTGAAGTTGCCGATAATTTGGATTATTGTCAATTGTAGAGCTTTCTCAATGAAAATTCCATATCTTTTAGTGCCTGGAGAGCAGAGTAGTGTCGTTTGATTGCTGGTGTATGATTCTTAATCAAACCAGATTTTATGGAGCAGAGCCTATTTCTTCAACTTGACAACATATTCATACCTTCTCAAATGAGTAGTACAAGCAGTAGGTGTAGTTGTGGACCGCAGTTGTTCAAAACTTATACTAACATCACCCCTGAATTCAGCTATAAAAAGCCAAGCAATATTAATATTCTCACCACAATTGCACTGAATACTACTACTTCCTACACTTCATAATGAAGAAATTCCTTCTCTTTCTTTCATTTCTTCTCTTCAACTCTTTCCTTTCTTTGGCTGCTGAACTACCTAATCCAATGCTCGACTCTGACCGGGATGAAGTCCGCCCTGGTGTCGAGTACTACATCGTGTCCTCCATCCGGGGCGCTGGTGGCGGCGGGGTAAATTTTGGATGGGGCGTAAATACATTTTGCCCTCGGTCTGTTGTTCAGGAGTGGTCGGATCTCATTAGAGGCCATCGAGTAACTTTTACACTGATTTAAACATCAAGTTTACAAACCCTGGATTATAACTGAAGTTGGGATGATCTTTCCACCCTGGATTATAACTATTTGAATAAGGATCATAACGCCTTTGAGGTGGTCCGAGAAATCCTCCAACTGTATTGGCATGCTCATTCGACTCATCTTGGAGGGTAGGGCACATGTCAGTTGCATGACCAAAATTGTAGCAAATGCCATAGGTCTTCACTGGCTGTACTTGACCTACAACCAATTTTTCCAACAAAGACGTTAGAGAATCTAATTTATAATCAATTGAAGAAGTATTTACCTCATTGACTCGACAGGATGTATTATCCCGTCTTTCTCCAAATTGTTGGGCATTGGCAACCATGTTTGCAATAAGATTCCTTACTTCAGTTGGAGTTTTATTCACTAAGGCACCTCCACTAGCAGCATCTATTAATCTTCTATCTGATGGAGTGAGTCCCTCATAAAAATACTGGATAAGGAGTTGGTCTGAAATTTGGTGATGAGGACAACTGGCACATAATTGCTTGAATCTCTCCCAATATTCGTGCAGTGTCTCTCCATTGAACTGTCTTATTCCACAGATGTCCTTCCTTATGCTTGCAGCTCGAGCAGCTGGAAAGAATTTCTCTAAAAACTGCTTCCTCATCTCATCTCACGTGGTAATTGACTCTGAAGGCAAATAATAGAGCCAATCCTTAGCTTTATCAGCTAATGAGAATGGAAAAGCTCTTTTACCAACAAAATTCGATCAACTAATTCAAACAAACATGCCTAACTTATAATTTCAATTCTTAAACAACATTCAAATAAACAAAAAAAGTCCAAATTTAATTGTTAAACTAAACTCTTATGTGTCAACTTCCATCACAATTTATCTTCCAAGTATATTTATAGTTAAGTTGGCTAATTAGTAATTATTAACCAGTATTTCGTAATAAGATATTAGGATTAAGATTTACTCTTGTATATGTGTGTGTGTGTACACATATATATTACTAATTCGGTAATATATTTTTAATACCCATTTCTGAATCATTTTACCAAATATTATATTTTGGTTTTTTCAAATTCCGTTTTACCGAAATTCGATCTAGATTGGATTGACTGATTCTTTGATTTTGTGGGAAATATGAACAACCTAGTATACGCGCATTTTAGAGCTCGCTCAGTAGGAGCGAATGGTGAGTCGAGTGGCTTGAGTTCTGTAGCTCCATCCCAGTGATCGGGAATTTGAATCCTACCTCTACCAAGATTGCAAATACTATCACAGTTTGACAGGATAGCAAAAAAAAATATACATAGAGATTATTACTTGGTAGTAATTCATAACCATAAAAAATATTTGTTAATAGAAATTAAAATTTACTAAATAAGTTGAAAATTGAATAATAAGAAATACATGTTACTTGGTAGTAGAACATAGTAGTAGTAGGTAGTCATCAAAAAATTTAGTGGATGCCCAGGTAAATTTGCTCTCTCTCTCTCTCTCTCTCTCTCTCTCTATATATATATATATATATATATATATATATATATATATATATATATACACACACACACACACACACATGCATATGTTATGGGTCACTACAGATACCTGAATTTCAATCTTGAGCAGAAATGCAAGGACGCAAGAATCACATGGGCTGCTTATTGACTCAAATGGACACTAACAACCAACTCGGGCTAGTCGAGTTGGCCCTAAAGGCACTTCCGATCCCATGACATGCATCTCCAACTCCAAGCATGAGAAGCAATAGCAGCACGCTGGCACAGAGACAGCAACAACAGGAGGCGTCTTCCCCAAGTTGTAAAACTATCCTCTTCTCCAAAAACCCCTCCTTGTAATAGTATGGGATTCTCCTCCTCCCCAAATTGGAAAACTATTCTCTTCACCAAAGACCCCTCCTTGTAATGGCCTGAACAGTATTAAAGTTATGTAAATGCAGTTAGATGAGCAATTGAGTAGTACAAGCATAAAACAATATTCTATAAAATGGTAAATTGAAAATAAAAGTTCCAGTAGGATGCACCGTGCCAAGTATTTCGATGATAGAAAATTGAAATTTCACTCAATACATATCACCAAATTGAGAATAAAAGTCGGAAAATATATTACAAACACAATAGCAGCCAAAAGAAATCGCTGAAGCACCAAATCTTCTTTACTTTTCAAACTAGTAGATGTTCAGCAATTGTACACAAAAATACAAAAAATTAATTGAAAATAAAAGTCCCATTTAGAGGTTCATTTTCAAGAATCTGCATTATTTTTATTAAATTCTTGAGAATCGTATTGAAATATAATAAGAAGAGTGCACTAATCTGATTACTTATTCATGATTGTTATCCCGCTGCTGTGTTCGTCGCCCATCTTTTGACGATAGTGATCATACGGAATTTGGATTTGATTCCGTGTTGTCTATATTTTGGTGTAATAAATAATGCTTTTTTTTCTAACAAAAAAAGTAGACGGTTGTGTTTGGATGCAAACACATTGGGCAAGATTAACGGATAAAAGAAATGTTTAGATTCAATAAAATACTTGACTTGTGTCTCTTCAATGGACCATAGGTAATAACTTCAATTCCAACACTTCCACCATGCAAATTGACATTAACATTCACGCACATTTTACTCGATAAATAAAAATTGAACTTTTTTTATTTATTGTTAATTGCTTTTACCTACCAGAAAAAACTCAATAAATAAAAAAGACGGGTGACCAATAAAAAAATAACCGAACTTTTTGATGCATTGGATAGAATATTATTTAAAATAATTATTATAGTAATTTATATGGCATGATCTATATAAGATAAAAAAGTAATTTTAAATACTTCGTCCGCCCCATAAATATTTTCATGTTTTTTACTTTTCTTGTCCCAAATTGATTGTCATATTTGAGAAGTCAATCCACCTTTTCTAACGAAAAATATGAAAATGTTTTACGCCCAAACAAACACACCCATTATCAACTTCCATGAATATATAAAAGAAACCCATGAAAATGCTCAGCAGGGTCTCAGTGAATTGACCGAGTTAATCCAAAAAGCTAGGAACTTTGATTCGGGAGGTGAAGCACTGGCGTTTCTTGATAACGGAGGTGTTAAACCCAATAAAGATTTGATTTTTTCGGCTATCTTAGCTTTGAGAGAAGATTGGAAGTTAGCATTCTTGTTGTATAAATGGGGTGAGAAATGGGATTTTGTGGATAAAAAGATTTGGTGTTTGACGATATGGGTTCTGGGGAACCACAAAAAGTTTGGAACTGCTTGGTCCATGATTCATGAACTTTATAAAAATTCAGTGGAGACTAAAGAAGCATTGCTCATCATGATTGATAGGTAAATGCAGAGACTTGATCGCTGTCATTATGCAGTTTGTATCTGCTTGATTAATGTAGATCATCCGTAAGAAAGAGCAAGCATTCCAACTGAGAGCTGTAATTCACACACCACCTGTCAAACTTCAAACGACATCTTTCAGCTAATGCTGAAATTGGTAGAGCGCAGTATTAATTTGGAGTACAATTCTGACCTCGCTATATGTGAAAACCAGTTCCATCCCCGTCCCACCGCTCGCTGTAGTGCTTGGAGAAATTCATTGCAGGAGAAACTCCCAACATAGATTTTGTTTGGCTAGTAACACGTTCATGCTTATCGCCAGTGGCACAGTGCATTCCTTTTTGCTTGTGTGATTACAGATTTTACTGATGGATTTTGTCAGTCTCTGTTTTCTGTTGCACTTGTTATTTGAGAATCAATATCTGTTGTACAGTAGTTATCCGGTCAGTGGAAGCCAAAGCTGACTGTATCAAACAGCCAAAACCAACTTCTTTTTGAGGCTTTTATAATATCAACATAATTGATTTAACTTTTTTGATTTTGGTGTTGTTCTTGTATTACAATTCACCAGGAATGCAGCAGCAAATCAATTTGACAAGGCTGTGAAAACATTTGAAACTATGGAGAAGTTCAGCTTGCTGCCTGATCAGGATGCATTCTTCACATTTCTTAACATTCTCTGCAAGCATGGAAACATCGAGGAGGCTGAAGAATTTATGTTTCTCAACAAAAAGTTCTTCCCTCTGGCGACTGAGGGCTTTAACATAATTCTCAATGGATGGTGCAATATAGCAGTTGATATAGTTGAAGCCAAGAGAGTGTGGAGAGAAATGTGAAAATGCTGTATTTTGCCCAATGGGATGTCCTATACGCACTTGATTTCCTGTTTTGCAAAAGTTGGGAATCTATTTGACTCACTCAGACTGTATGACGAGATGAAGAAAAGGGGTTTTCAACCTGGCATTGAGGTGTATAATTCTTTAGCATATGTTCTGGCTTCTGAGAACTGCTTGAAGGAATCTCTCACCATTCTAAATAAAATGAAAGAAGCAGGCCTATATCCCGATTCTACCACATACAACAACATCATAAGCCCTCTTTGTGGAGATACAAAACTAGAGGAGGCAAGAATGGTACTGGCTATGATGATAGGGGACAATGTCAGTCCAACTATTGATACATACCATGCATTTCTTACTGGTGCAAGTTTAGAAGGAGCTTTTGAAGTTCTTAATCATATGAGAAAAGCTGGCCTTGGTCCAAGCAGGAATACTTTTATCCAAATTCTGGGAAAATTCTTTGAATTGAAGCAACCAGAAAGTGCTCTGAAGGTATGGCGGGAAATGAGGCAGTATGAGGTATTGCCTGATTTAGCACATTACACAGTTCTGGTGGAAGGGTTAGCTAAATGTGGATTGTTGGTCAAAGCTAGAGAATTCTACAATGAGATGAGATCTAAAGGATTTGCTAGAGATTCTAAGCTTGAGATACTTTTCAAAGAACCAGGGATAGATAGGCATCGTGAAGGAGACCGTACAAGAACCATAAAAGAAATTGAGGAAGACAAATCCTCATTTCATGGGAGAAATGTTGCTGTGCAAAATAAAAGACGTATTAAAACTTCAAGCAAGAACAAAATAACTCGTAGATGAGATTCCTTTGCTCTTCTTGTGGTTTTGGTAGATATAGCCCTTTTGGTAATCAATGATTCATTAGGTCAACACACGGATATTAGTGTGGAAAATTTATATTTGATGCCTGCATTGGTGGTCTGCTGGAAGCGTATTACTGATTTTGAAGATTGCCCAAACCAGGAAGATTGTTATGTTTTTTCTTCTCTTCCTTATATTTTGGAGGAGCTGTTCTTGGGCTGGTTCCAGGGGCAACATTGCCAGTCAATCTGTGCCAGTGAGCTGTTGCATTTTGCATTCTTTTGGAGTCTCTGGCTTACTCCAATGTTTTAAAACTCAGACCGGCCGGTGAACCGGTGGCATGACCGGTTCGCGGTTCAACCGGCCGGTTCACAGGTTTTGTGATTTTTTTTATTTTTATTATTATTATTTTTTGCATCTGGGCAATGGCCCAATGGGCACCCAGCACTAGCAGCGGCCCAGTGGGCTATTAATGATATTTTTCAAATTTTTTGAGGGGAAAAAAAGTTTAAACTCAATAACTTTGAATACATTAATCCAAAAGTACTTTATCTTGAAGTGTCTTTTAAAATTTTCTTAATAACATGAAAATTGAACATAAATTTTCTGAAAATTGATAAATGTAATTTCTTTCAACCATACCAAAAAAAAAAAAAGCAAGCCTGAAAAAATTTGAAATATTAGGTACATCTTTAACCGAAAATTGGGAAAACAAAAAAAAGAAAACCAACATCAATAAATGAAAAGAATTCAAAATTTCAAATTAAATACAAAAATTCCACATACAGAAAATAAATAAAGGGAAGAAAACTTGTATAGATTATGTTAAAGTTGTGGAAGAAAACTTCAATAGATTAAATTAAATACATGGAGATTTAATAAAGGGTAAGAGAGAGAGGAGGGTGGAGGAGGTGGAGAAGAGAAGAGGGAAGAATAGAGCTTGTGCAGAAATTTATGTAGTAACCCTAAAAATTAGTGATTAAAGAGAATGATTAAGGTGAAATTGGAAGGATGCAAGATTGAATTCTCTGATGGTGGAATTTAGTAACTCTAAAAATTAGTGATTAAAAGAGGAATGATGGAAGTAAAATTGGAAAGAATGCAAGATTGAATCCTCTGAATGTGGAATTTAGTAACATTAAAAAGTAATGATTAAAAAAGGAATGATGGAGGTGAAATTGGAAATAATGCAAGATTGAAGCCTCTAAATGTAGAAATAGAGAGAGGCATAGATAGGTAAATGGAAGTTTCATTTTTTATTTTACTTTTCATTAGTTTTATAAATTTTTGTACTTATCTAACTTCAAAAATACTTGTTGGTGTGGTGGTTAAGACACTTATGTCTTATATATGAGGTCCTAAGATCAAATCTCACTACCACCACATTTTATATTTTCAAAAAAATAAAAAAAAAACCAAAAAACTGCCGGTTCGTGGTTCGACCGGTTCTTGACGGTTTTCTGATCACTTCCGGCTATTATACAGAACCCGCCGGTGGCATGACCGGTTCGCAGTTCAACCAGTCAAACCGGTCCGATCCGGTTCTGAAAACATTGGTTTACTCTGTGCTATTCAGTACAATGGACTACGAATAATGACACGGAAAGCGCAGAGCTTCAAGTTTGTAAGGGTTTGAGTTTGTAAGGGTTTGAGGTCTAGTCCCCTGATGACTCTATAATTGGAAGAAGTGTAAAATGGTCAGGATATACTCATAAAAGTCATTTGAGAACATTGGCATCTTGAATGCAAAAGACTTTGCTCATTGGTTTACCTATCTAAGCCACCATTTTATGGGATCTAGTGTTTTGCGGAGTCTACTAATACAAGTACCAGAGCAAGTTCAGTCATATCCGCTGTTTGCTCCGACATTTCTTTAGGAATTTATCTGGCTATGACGCACGTAATGTTCAATAGAGTATACACACATGAACAAAAGAAAAGAGATGGAAAACCCGTGTTTTTTCTGCAGGATTAGTTGTGTAGAGTTTCTGTTACAAGACTTTATGAAGGTCTAGATTGTAGTTACTGTTGGACCCAAAATATCAGGCGACGGTTGGCCGATAGGCCAGAAGGTGTGGCCACAAGTCGAAAACGGAAATCGACAGCTGGAGGACTAGGAGCCGACGATAACAGAAGCACCCAGCGCATCCGCAGCTAGAAGATAAGGTGCCGATTGGAGCAGAGTCGCTCAGCGCATCGGTAGCAAGAGACGACGGGTCGATCTGAGTGGAATCGGTGAGCGTGTCGGCGAGTAGGAGAATTGGGGTCACCCAGTGGCTGGTCCCACTACCTGGGATGAGCGGAAATTCGGTAGACCCGGTGGGACACAGATCGGAACAGAAACAGTTGAGGTGCCCTACATTCTAGGAAGTGGGGGGCAACATTATCCCCATTACCCACAAACCGGTAGTGGTGAGGAGGTGGGTGAGGGCCCCGCGCTGGTTACAAGGGAGGCGGTTAGCGATTACAGACAGCATCTATAAATACCAAGGAGTGTTTCCGCATAAGGACACAGATCATCATCAAAAACCACAAGAACAACAGCAAATACACCAGCCATAGTAGGCAAAAGTAGAGATAGAAGTAGTTCCAGATAGGTTTTATTATTTCGTTCTTGTAGCTAATTCATTAGTTGTCTTTTGTTATTTCTTTCTTCACAATTTCCAGTCATAGTTTCATTTCAATCAAAATTCAATTCAGTGCTCTTCACAAGATCTTCCAACCTACTGACGATAGTTATCCAATTTTTCTCTTTTGGTATTTCTCACGTTAGCCATCATCGGCACGGAATTTAAGTCCTTGAGGTCACTCAAGGCGGACGAACAGCAATCGTCTAGGAGTCAGAACAATCGGCGCATTTGGATTGGGGTATTACCCAATCGGCAGAGTCTAGTTTTCCTAGTTTTCGGCAACAAACTAGGTGGTACACGCTTGCCGATTCCCAATCGGCAAGTGTCTGTGGACTGCAAAAAACGACACGAATAGTTACTCTTACTTCATGTAATTGTAGATTTCATTGTATGGTGCACTCTTGATATCAACATCGGAACCGACTCAACGGTTCGCGCCAGATCAAGATCTTGAGTGTGGTGGAATTTGCAGGGTGATACTTTTAACACAACTTTCCACGCCGAACCAAGAATGTTGCCATGGATTGGGGAGTGGGGAGATGATGCTATATTTGAGGGATCCCAAGGGATATAATTAAAAGTGCTCATTGAAGATAAAAATAATAAACGAAAAGAATTGCGCATGAGATTCAAGCGTGACTTTTCAGGCATGAATTACTCATACCATATGGTCCATATCCCCGAATTTGATGACTCTGCTCCAACATTTCACTTCATTAGAATCCAAGTGCTTCCACCAAGAAAATACTACATTGGTCCCATCTTGTCAAGGGACAGAGAAATTCTTTTTTTTTTTTTGGTGGGTATTAAGAGACAGAAAACGTTCTTTTTCTACTAGCCTTTTCTTTTTATCAACATATTGAAAACAAACAAACGGCAACATGGCCAAGGGCCCAATCAATAAATGCTGAGAATAAGTTGTTTTACAGTTTTCCCCTGCTACATTACATGAATACAGCAGCAACAACCCCAGCCTCCTAGGCATATTAATAGATAGCCTTGAAACTTAGAAGACCCAGAGGTCCACGACACAATTTCTGGTCTGGTACAATACAGCCTAGTCCAGCAATTTCACAACCTGTATCAGTCTCAAATTAAGAACATCCATCAGACTTCGGGTTGTTCAAGTCATTGATTACATGATCTTGCACGTAAATCCAACAGCAAAAAACTGCTGCAAAATTTTTGGATTGAAGCTTCCCTGTTTTGAGTAAAATGTGCTTGCTTCACCTGCTCGTTGTTCAACTATTCTGAGCATTTTATGACCTAATTAACTTCATGAGAGTTCTAGCAAAAAAATAAAAGAAAGAAAATGGTATTGTCCAGTATTGTACTACTACTTGTGTTATATAACGAATCACTCAATTATTTATCATAGCCTAACCCGTTGAGAATTTCTTGGATCCGTTATATAACCGTTGTTTGTTTCCTTTTTGGCTTAACGATTTTTATACGATACTACACCTAAAACCTTCTTCCTGGCAAACCCAAATGAGGGATTTAGCTCAGCAGCAGTTAGTAAAGTAGACTAGCAGTCAAGCACAGTCAAAAAAGCTGCATGCACAATTGCTTTTTAGGCTCATCAGCAGCCAATCAACCAGCATCCTATCTACCCCATTCCCATCCAATCCAATCATGTCCAACTCAGCAGCTTCAACCCTCCTCCACCTTATCACCACCACCAACCTCCTCCTCCTCCTCCTCCTCCTACTCACCACCACAGTCTCCGCCACCGACCACATTGTGGGTGCCAACAAGGGCTGGAATCCTGGCTTCAACTACACCCTCTGGTCCAACAACCAAACTTTCTACGTTGGAGACCTCATCTGTACGTGTACATACTCTACCTTTTTACGTGCTAGTTGTACTAGTACATTCTTTATCACACGATGGACGTTGTTTTTCTAAACAATAATGTTTTCTTTCTGATTAGTTTTGGTTATACGGATGTGACAGCATTTAGGTATCAGAAGATGCAGTACAACGTTTTTGAAGTGAACCAGACAGGTTACGATAACTGTACGACAGAAGGGGCGGTGGGGAACTGGAGCAGCGGAAAGGACTTCATCCCCCTTAACAAGGCTAAAAGGTACTACTTCATCTGTGGGACTGGTGGCTGCTTTAATGGGATGAAGGTCTCTGTCATCGTCCACCCTCTTCCTTCTCCGCCCAAGTCTGCCATTGCGGCCACTCATGCGTCCACCAAGTCAGCTGCACCAGCAGCCGCGCGTGGGATTTGCTCCATGCTAGCATTAACGGGTCTTTTTTCGTTTACATGGATTGGGCTTGGATTCTGGATCTAGACTTCTTCAGTTTAGGCTGCATTCTTCCATTTTCTTTCTTTTTCTTTTTTGTCCTCTTTTTTTTTTTGGTGAGTCTGGTCTGGGGAAAATCCATTGATTTTTTATTTTCTTTTGGGTTCCATTCAATTATGACTTGTGAGATTGGTGGGCCTTTTATTCATCGTCATCCTTTTCATGTTGTTATAAAGTTTTCTGTTGGATTTGAATCGTCTTGTTCGATACATTTTTCTTTCGAGCCGGCTGAAGGACATACGTTTCTCACTGAAAGCCCAAGCAACTCTTATGAATAGTCGAACCAGAGCCCAGAAGCCCAATTGCAAAATTCTCTCTCCTTTATTTTTAGAGAGTGAAAAGCTTTTCATTCGTGAATCAAACCAGACAATATAATTGTTGACATATAATCAGGACTGGATGACCAGAATTTTGGGAAATCAAAGTACTTATTAGCTAGTTGGGCTAATGTGTGATCAGCCCTAGTACCAGTTCTCCTAACCCAAAGTAGCTTTTTTTATTTTTAAAAACTCTCTCGCTCCTTCCCACACCATTTTCATCCCTAACTTTCCAAATTCAAACAGTGGATCGGGAAAAACTCTAAAAGCCCTCCCCTATCCCAAATCAAATAGATCTTCACCTTGTACTTTCAATAGCTTGATTGTAGAAGTCCGATCATTATCAAGAGAAAAATACCATTTATTGAAGTTAAAGCTTATGAATAAATTCAAATATTTATTTTCATTCTCACCTTAGAGGCCACACACTTGGAAATTTAAACTTTTGAGTTTTGACATCCTTCGCCATTAAGAGCCTTTGACTGAAACCTCAATGCAGCAGTTAAAAACAGCTAATTTTATATGATTTGATTAGGCCAACCTCTTCGTTATACCTCCAAACTTTTGTATAAAGTGAGTGTTGAGTGTGTTACTTACTTTGTCTCGTAACCGGACACTCAATAGGCTTGTTCATTTTTTATAAGATAATGAGAGATGAGTTAGGTGGTACGATAGATGTAGTGTAAATTAGAGGTCTCGCACGAATCCAATTACATTACCTGTGTATTTTGTTCAACATATTCATCGACAAAAAGGACAGTTCTTTGTGCAAAGCCTCCTGAGGATTGTTTCTGGCGAACAAAGCCCACCATCCAACTTGTATGGTGGCCCTCGACCTGAAGCCCCATAGTCGGGATTCTATTGCCCCAATTTTGTATTATTTCCTTGATACGATGCGGAGGGAGAGGGATGCATAATGCAACCTCCACTTTTCAGGTACTGTATCACAAGGAGGGAAATGAATTCACAATAATGGCCAAAAGGACAAATAATAAAAAAAAGAAAGAAAGAAAAGCTAAAGGATAAGTGCCAAATGAATCTCGATGATAGGAACAGGACAAAACGTAATATACTTGCTGCTGTGAACTGATCATCTAAGTGATGTCTTGTTGATTGATTCTCAAATTTGTTGTCCAATCCGGAAGATTGTTGTCTTTGAAGAAAAAAAAAAAATATTATTGAATGGCCCTCATCAAGTGAAAGGAATCTGTAATGGGATTGTTTTACCAAGTCTATATTCCAACTTTCTTTACTTGAAAGGAAGAGGAAGAGGGGTGGAAAAAAGAAAAACAATTAATACTATTGTTGGTCAAATGACACATGGCACAACATTGCATGGCTGAAAGGAGTGCCTGTCCGAAATTTCAAAGACCTTGGCCATAGAAGAGATCAATGATGTCTTGTAAAGAAAGGTATTGTGTCACACAGAGAATTGTTGAAGAGATTTTCCGCAATTAATTTCTGGATTTGTCTCTGCATAATTCTTTACAGAATTATTAAGAAAGTCAGAGTGAAGTCATTCAACATGTCAATGCATTTCACTCTCGAAAGTCCCAAAAAAAAAAGGGTTATAGAGGAACTCAATTCATATTCAACGAATCTATGATGGCATTGAGCCTGCTGTTTCTTTAAGTTATTACACTCAACTCGAAATGTTTATACATGCCTCCAGTAGACAAATAAATTGCAGTACAATGATTTGAGGAAAAAAAAATAGAATTGCATACTTCCTTATCCTAAAAACAAATAGGCATAGAAAATCAACTCTCAAAGTAGAGTTCCATACTAAGGTGAGTGAGGTTGTCTGGATTGATCCTCATTAACAATTTTTTTTTTCCTCAAAACTTGCATTGTAAACTAGTTTATTAATTATACTTTTATATTTTCAATTATTTTCTTATCTTACATATATTATTTCACATCACGGAAATTATTACAGACTGTGTATTATTCTAAAAATTAGTGACACTTTGCCATGTAAGGCATAAACATGTTTCAATTGTTGGTGGTGTGTGTTTAAAGGCTCTGGTGGTTGGTGCTGACGGTGATAGTGACTCGTGTGGTATTGAATTTGACCACTCTCAAGGCCATGAAAACTTATTCCCTTTCCTAATACTGAAGCAATCAGCTTTCCATTGGCGTATAGTGTCTGTTAGGACTTTAGCAAGTTAAACAGTAAACAACAAAAACTGCCAAAGTGTGGGGATGGCATTCATGAAGTGGACCAACTGCAGTCAAGTATAGCAGCAAAAAGTGGATATGCTATAACACTAGACACTAGTAGTATCCTATGAAGTATGAACACGAACTAGAAAATAGAGCTTCGAATATGTAGGGTAAAAACCATTAGG
Organism: Gardenia jasminoides; assembly: GCA_013103745.1. Taxonomy (NCBI): domain Eukaryota; kingdom Viridiplantae; phylum Streptophyta; class Magnoliopsida; order Gentianales; family Rubiaceae; genus Gardenia; species Gardenia jasminoides. The sequence goes on from CM023103.1 coordinate 79,408,422, forward strand.
CCTTGATTCAATGCCCAGGAGAGGTCGAGGGTCCTCTTAAGGCTCTTTGATGTACTAAATCGAATGTTCAGATCCCGCTTAATGTATCATCAAGAAGTGTGATATTTTTTATTTTTAAAAATTTAGAACGGTAATGCACTTATTTGGTCTGGTGGTTAACTCTCGAATTCCAATACAAGCCTATTTTACCTCCTCCGCCCCCATAGAGTATAGGATCGGAAGTTCGGAAGTTGCTATTTGATCCAAAAAAACCAAAAAAGGTCATGTAGGGGAAAAAGTTAACGGAAAGTTGTAGAAATTTGCACATTTTTCTCCCAGCAGAAGCAAGAAAAGTGAAAATTCTTGCTCACCGAATGAACAAGGATGGTTGATCCAAGGAAGAGGGGGAAAAAAAAAAAACTTTTTTCCAATTGAAGGATACTTCATTGGTCTTACATACGGGTAGCAGTTTAACACTCAAATGCATACATTTTTCCTCTAGTTAAACTTTTGATTTCAATGCTGCTGGTGCTTTACCTACTCAATCCCCTCCACTAAGAGTAGGCCAAGTTGATTTCCACAAGGAGAAGTGAGGTACTTGTTTAACTCTCCATTCTTTGTCCTTTCACTTTTCATGCCGATGAAACGTGGCGAGAAAAAGAGAAGGGATGAGATGGGTTGACAATCGTAACAAATGCTCGTCTTTGAATTATGGATATCTTGCTACATGATGTATACAAAGCTCAATGCTGCGTTGTTTGGTTCAGATGCCAATAGTGCGATTTGACAGGGAACTTTGATATTGTTTAGTAAACATAACTAAACAGACGTGAAAATTCATAGCCAATTCTATGAGGTCCGTTGAAATTTATTACTGCCAATGCTAACAATTCATGTGAAATTCACAGCCCTATGTTTTACTTTACGGGAAAGGATTGTGTCCGGTACACTGTTAAAGGCCATGGACCAATTTGAGTCTCTTTATATCCATTCCAGTACTTTGTAAACGAAGGAAAGAAGACCAAAATAGAAAAAGAGCCTAACTATAACAAATCTAATCATATATAAAAGGAGGGGGAAAGAAATGCAAGGAAAAAAAAGAGTAGCAGCATCAAGGGCAGCAAGTGAATTCAATTCAGAAAGCTTTCATTCATCTATTTACATACAATAGAATAAAACTCAGCAATCAGCATCTACAATCTTGCATCAAAATAATCTACCCTTTATGGAAGAACATCATCGGAACCTTCCTCTCCTTTATGTTAACATATTAGAAAACCTATTCAGGATTGCTCTTCTGTCTTCTCCTTGACCTGCTGAACAATTTTGAAGGTGGAGAGGGAGAAAACTCGAAAGGGAGTGGTGGGAGTTCCATTTCCCCCTTCAAGATCTTAAGAATGTCCCCAACATCTGGCCGTAGCTCAGGAACTTTTTGCAAGCAAGCAAGTGCTAAGTGAATACACAAGCTTGCTTGTTCCTTGCTGTAATCATCCTTTAGCTTTTCATCTACTATTTCCAATACATTTCCAGCATGAGCTAAATGCCTACACCAGCTTATCAGGTTTGCCTTCTCAAGCTTCATAGGTGAAGATAGCACATGCAATGGCCTTCTACCAGAGACAATTACAAGGATCAAAACACCCAAACTGTAAATATCAGCCTTCTCCATTAGATACCCACAACCACCATATTCAGGTGCCACATAGCAAAGAGTGCCTCTCATGCTAGTTGTGCTGCTCAATTGTCCGCTAAAAAGATCTCCGCTCCACATATCGCTGTTTACAGAACGTGCATTCTTCTTCTTCCAACCCTTTCTAAAGCTAAATTCCCCATCCTGATCATCTAAATTTTGGCTCTGTCGCCTTACATTTCTCCTCTTTAACAAAAAACGTTTACCCAAACTGAAATGTGGCATTTTAAAGCGTTTCTTCATCTTAACATCAAGTTGATTTACCTTAGTATTCTTTCTGCTAAGTTCATCAAGATGCTCTTCTTTCCACCATTCTTGGATCTTCCTGTGCTTCTTATTACGCGTTTTCCACCGATTAGAACCCTCCCTCTCAGCCCCCTTATTAGGACAATCCAATCCAGATTCTTGTAATTGGTTTTCGAATTTATCTTCCACCTTATTTAGCAGCATTGAGTTATCCACCAAGTCATTGTCTTGAGTAGAGGACTTCTTTTCCTCATCCCAATCTGTAGTTGGGGATGGACAGATCTGGCTCCCAATCCACTCCATCACATAATCTTTACTACATAATTCACCACTTCCATCCTGTCTCCACCACCAATCTTTCCCCCATTGTTTGATCCCGGTACCATGTTCATCCCCAACCAAAGTAGCATTCAGATTCAACTCTTTACCATGTTCAACACCACTAAGCCCATTATCAGGATTCAGAAACTTATTCGAATCTTCTCCACCATTTTCAAGAGTTGAAACCTCCTTCCCCTTAGCATTAAGACTCTTAGTATCGTCATCAAATAAAAAATTACCATTAAAATTCAAGGAACCCCAGCTTAAACTTTTGACATTGTGGAATACTTTAGTATTTTTTGTAGAAGAGGAAGCCTGCAAAGCCAAAGCAAAATCAACCTCATCATTACTATCTACTGGAGTCCCAATTACAGGAGTCCCAGTTCCAGTTCCAGTTCCAGTTCCTCCGCCCCCAGTACCTAAATTCCCAGAAAGTTCCTGACTTTTCCATAACTCCTGACTCTTCCCCAGCTCCTGACTAAACATATCAACCCCGAATTCAGCCTCAAGCTTCAATCTGGACAGCCCGAAATCTGAAAGTTTAGCCCTGTATTCTGAATCAAGCAACACGTTGCTGGGCTTCACATCCCCATGAATCACAGGTGGATCACATTCAAGATGCAAAAACGCCAATGCTCTAGCAATATCAAGAATGATATCAAACCTTCTACCCCAGTTCAAACCCAAGTTAGACTCAGAAAACAAACTCTCTTGTAAGCTACGGTTAGGCATGTATTCATAAACCACAAGTCTCCTACTTTTTTCTACACAATATCCCAAAAGGATTGACAATAAAAGATGATCTCAACCCACCAAGAACGTGCAGCTCATTCTGGAACTCCCTTTCACTCTGCAAAGAAGCTGAATCAAGAAGCTTGACAGCAACCAACTTTCCATCTCTGAGAATTCCCCTGTAGACAGTGCCAGACCCTCCTTTACCAATGGAATTGGATTCACTGAACCCATTGGTGGCTGACTTGAGCTCTTTGTAGGTGAATCTTTGAAGCTTGACAAGTGGGGTGGCGGAATCAAATGGGCTTGTTCTTGAACGTTGGACTAATGAGTACCATAAGTAATAAAGAAAATAAGCAACTGCAAAGAGGATTATCAGAGAAGAAGAGATGGTTACTGATAGAAAAACTATGCTTGCTTTAGGCCTTGAGGTTGATGAAAGTGGCTGTCTTGAAGGCATTTTTCGATTATGCTTCAATGGTCTTCACCCTTCTGGTTACATGGGGTTTTTGAGGATGCAATGGTCGGGTCTGGGGTGGGGAATTGCAGGGGGAGTTTGTCTGGGAAGAAGGGAGTATTTGTTTATGTTATGGGTTTGCTTTACAGTTGGGTAATCAAGTAGCATTGATTAGATTATCATGTATGGAATTTGGAAGAATTAGTATTGAGTTTTGTAACTGCGACATGGGATATGGGGAAAGTATATGTACAATGAAAGTCGTACGTATTTCTGGGGTTGTTTAGTCGTTTTGGGGCTAAGCGGCCGAGCTGAAGTTAGGCCAAGAAGGAGATTAAAGAAAGCAGAGGGAATTGTGGGGTTGGGGACCCAATCGGCTTTTGACCAAAGAGAAGAGTTTTGCAGGTGATGGACTGGGGAAGAAAATTGGAGGGAAAAACTGTTTTATGTATCCCTGTATTTTTGCAGGGAAAGTTTTTCATGGTGGTTACAGTACAGTTTTAAGTATTTTTGTATTTTTTTGTTTTCTTTTCTTAGGTATAGTGTATTTGAACTGAAGATTATTTAGAAAAAGAACTTTTTTCTTTACAAAAAAAAAAAAAATACCGTAGCCTTTTTTGTGTCTATATGTCATACAACAGTGATTTGAAAAGATAAAAAATGATAATAAAATGTGTTAAGAGAATTTTGAAATTTTTTTTTTCATATAACTTGTTTCCAAACACACTAATGATTTTGGGTTTTGACCATAAATAAAAATGTTGTGGGGTTTGGTGAGAGTGTTGTCGTCTCAGCACTCAGCAGTAGAACTGAAAGACAGCAAGGTGTCATGATCCAGAGCTCATTCAATCTGATTTAACGATAGAAAAATCAAGATTCTTAAATTCAACTCGTTGTAGACTTGTTCAAGAACAGCTTAAAGATTCATTAAGCCAGACTGAGACAAGTTTGAATAATGTAATATCGAATACAAATCTGAATGTACGTCTACCCAATTGCCATCCTGGAGACAGCTCCGCTATTAAGTCGCCAATGCTTATGTTTTGGCCAAAAACCCTCTTCCTCAGGGCGTAGAACGGAGGACTGAAAGTCAAGACTCAAGAAAGAGGTAGGCATATCTTTATTATTATTTTTTTAAATCAATCGGCAACATCTACCTTATACTTTATTTACGCGTACTCATATTGTAGCCTAGTCTAATAGGAGGAAAGTCCAAGTGCATCATAGGAAATCAATAGGGATTGAACTACTATCGAACCAGACAGATGCATTGTGTACCCCTGTGAATATGGAGAAACAACACACAAGTGATAAAATGATGGAATGCAAGGTTCAAATTCTTTCCCATTCCACAAGGACTTTAAATCTTTTGTGGTGGCAAATAGTCCAAGGCGCAGTTGGTTAAGTCAGAGGTAGTATCAGGAACCAAATTTGATTCCACTATGCTGAGTTTTTATAGATTTAGGATAAAATTGCTCTGTCCTAGCGAAAGTCATAATAAAGTACCACATCTTTTCTTTTTTGGGTAAATAAGCACCAATCTTTTCTAATTTAATGAAGCAGAATCTAAAAATGCTCGTAATTGTGTTCCTCTCCAAATATTTGAATTGAATTGTGGGACAAAACTAACTGAAAAAGAACAGATAGTAGTGCTTCTCTTCATGATTGCATGCGTGTGAATTTGACAGCAGTACGTTGTATTGCTTTTAACCACATTCATCTTAGATCCTATTGCAATCCAGCGCCATAATAAATAGAATAGAATGTTCAGAGATATACTCATGAATTTGACTTTCTCCAAATCTCACACGGCAAGAAGGACCATGGGATGATGGAGATATTTTGACTCCGTTTATATATCTTTAATTAATTTACTTGCACAGTTTCAACCATTTGAATATTTGATCCATACCCTATCAACTAGTGTCAATGCTGAAGTGCTTTTTACGGTTAGAATTGGTATTTTCTCCTAAAAATTAATACCTTTCACAATGAGCAAGCTAAATCCCTCATGCAAACCCTAGACTAGAGTGGCTTGGCACCCCAGATTTTGATATTAAAATTTAGAACAGCTTCCCATTTGTCTGGGTATCTTCTTTACTAGTAGTTGTTTGTTGGAAGCATGATTGGGCCATGCAATTGATGTTTGTGACATTTATAGTCAGGCCCTGAGGCACCATTAACAAGTGATCCTCATCTTTGTTTGATGTTGACATCGATTGCACCAAGCACTAACCTCACTTTCACTACACAGTGTCTGTATTTTGTAACCAAAAGCAGAATTGGGACGTGTGGAAAGTTGTTATGGTCAATTTGCTGCACTAGTTCGTAAAAAGAAAGGTTTATCCTAATTAAACTAGTCACGGATGGCCGGTATACCTCTCTGGTGCTTAAGACGGTTGCTGGCAAAGCAAAATCAAACGTTGGCCGCCGCTGCTGGTGGTGGTGGAAGGAAAACGTAGGTAGGACCATTCCACCAACAAGAAGGTAAGAGATCACAGGAAGAAGACTATGACTGTGTGAGGCTACGTGTTGCTTGGATTTTCTCCCTCTCCTTTGTCCCCTTCCTCGATTTATCTTTGTGGATTGTGAAAGGTATGACTAAAGAGGAGAACGGGTCTCACAAGTTGAGTTTTTGAATTGAAATCGCTTGACGTAATTCTCATAACTTTTTTGTGTATATTCATCATGCAATTCGGATATAATCTTGAATTTGTCAACTCGTGTAAGTAAATGCATTTGAAATTCATGATTACGACGAGACTACATGAATTTCCACCGAATGTAAAAAGAATTGTATGAATTGATTTGAATTGGACAAAACTCAAATTGTGAGACTCCTGATCGGTTTTTATTGGATCTAAATTTTCAAAGATCATAGAAACCAGATTTCTATGTCTGTAATATAAGCACATTTTTCCCATTAACTTTTTGTGTGCTTATGATTTTTGGGAAGAATAGGCTATTTGTCCTTCAATAAGGGGAGAAAAAAAAAAACTTTGCCTGGTCTAAATTGAACCCTGAAAAATTAATTTATCTACAACCGGCTTAATTTTGTTCACTTTTCCAAACTACAATCCCTGATCTTAAAATTTAAGACTGGCACATGAAAATTTTTTTCTACGACCTGCATCCACTGAGCAGCTGACACAACGAATATAAGAATATTAGGTTTTGACAAGAAACAGGGAAGGAATCTGAAAAGATAAGAAAATATTTCACCCACAACTATGGACAAACTACTTAGGCCCATGTATCATACGGCTTGTCCCCCAAACTTTTTACCCATTCTAAAGCATCGAAAGTTTTGCTTTTCATTTTACTTTCGGGTGTTAAATCCTTGTCGAGTGCCGAGTTGCAGTATTCTTTTGAAAAGGATTGCGCACTAGAAAAAAAAAAAGTTATTTTCATCAAAAGAAGTAATCCATCATTACCTTTCAGCCTTTTTAGTCTTTGGGAGACGTTTGCACTCCATGCATGAATATGTAAATTTTTACCACAAACTTTATAGTATTGATTTCCAGTCAAAACAGTCCCATTGATGCTCGTCTCTCTTTGCAGCTGGATCACACCTGCATATTCTTGATTTTTTCTAGAAAGGAAAAATATTGGTTATATACTTGTACTTTGCTATCTGATGCCTTTTTTTTTTTTTCTTGATTTCCACCACAGGAGATCGATTTGAGAATTAATCAAGGTTGTTACCAACTCAACTAATTAAATTCTCCCAAGGAAGGAGGACAAGCCAACCAAAACTTAACTGAAACTTTTCATGAATTGGCTTCTTGCATGATTATTTCTTTCGTAACAACTAACAAACCGAAGAAATCAGACTAAAAGACTTCAATTAGTTTGCTGTAACAAACATCTTTAACTAAAAGTTATCAGCAGTAGAATTGTCAGCTTTTTTTTTTTTTTTGGCCTTTATCAGCATATTGGACCAATTTACATTGAAATTTGTTTTGATAGGATCTAATCCACCTCTTCAACTGATACAACCCAATGTCACGAGCAGCAGGGGGGCTCAATTGATTGTATAATTTCTGAAACCCGGTAGTAATATTTATTAGATATTCCAAACAAGTAATAAGAGAAAGTGGCAAAAATATGTTTAATATTGTTGAATTCTTGTTATACGAAATATGTGCAAGCCTCACACTTTAGTTTACTTGCACATAATTTCTCCAATTCTTGAATCATGCAAAATAGAGTCGGGACAGAGTCTCTCTTTTTAGTATTTGATACGAGAAATGCTGACGATTCTTTAACCGCTTACATCGGTTAGTGTTTTCCCAAAATCCGTTTACTCAATCTCAATGGGCAGGATGTCCACCTCGCGCGCATTTCCGTCCAAACTAGAAAGCCATCATTCTTTCTCTGGGAAAATTACTAAAATTCCCAGAAAATCCCTTTCCTTTTCTCATTGGATTGGATACAAACATCCCTTTTTCAGAAGATCATTTTGGGGAACCAAAACTGGACACATGTTCCTGTAAGTCAGTTATTCGTTCCGAGGATTCTTGTTATGCAATTCTATTATATGGTTGAAACATTCCTGTTCACATTCATGAAAAGGCAATGCAGTTAGACTCGGGACTTTTTGTTCATTTGTATGATCAACAGGATGAAAGATTTCCGACCAATTAAAGCAGGCGATTTGACATTTGTTTAGATGGGGCGTTTAGGAAATGTTGAAACCACCAGAACTGTAAATTCAATCTAAAGAGAAACGTGAAAAGTTGCAAAAGGTTATCTTGGTTTCTACGTTCTCTGCTTCCTGCATTTTTCGGTGATTGAATAGTTTCCTTTTTATGATCCCTTTGAAAAAGGAAAAAGTTTAATTTTTTACTTTGTTAGTTTTCAAATTTGTACTCTGGAAATATGCACTTGGGGCAATACTTTTATTTCTTGCTTGTTTTGGGGTAAGGTAACATTTTCTTGACATTGGCATGTTATCGATATCAAGCCGTTGAAACATGTGTTTGCATTGATTATAGAGTAGTTCTTTTAAGTTGCATGATTATATGTTTGGTCGTGATAATAATTGTAGAATTTCAATCGAAGAACTGAGAGTAACATAGCAGAGATACAGGACAAGAGACTTGATATTTCCTCAGCTTAAGTTACTTCTGATGTTTCCAATTAATTGATCGTCTGAAACAGTAAGGCTGTCCAAGTTACCTTGCGAGGCATGTAATTTGCTTCATTAGGTGTACATTTTCACATTCTGTACTATACATCATTGTGCAGCGAAAGGGATTGCATTACTGTGATGCCTGACCTATGGTACACCAGTACAGAATTCTTCACAAGAAATTGATATTTGGATTAAGCGAACCTTCATTCTCTATGTTACCAGTCTTACAAAATGTTCAGTAACTACAAGGCCCAGTTTATGGGTGGCAAGAAAGAGAAGTTTGTCAGGTAAGATAATGCATCCGTCTTGTAGGGAAATGGTAATTTTATTAAGAATTCATAGTTATGTTAATTATAATGTATAGACTTATTTGGCTGTTTCACTTTAGCTGCTTTAGCCATCTGAAATGCCACTGACTATATTTTACGGGCTTACTTTTTCGCTTAATATGGTGCCACTGACGGTTTTATAATCATCCTAGAGACTGTTACAATTATATTAACTACCTTAGGCATGTATGGTCGAAGGTCATTTGCTTTTGTCTTTGTTTTGCTTTCCCTTCCATGGCGATTGTAAGCTCCTGATAGGGTGGTAATTGATGTTCCAGCATTAAAACCATTCAGGACATCACGTTGGGTGAATGAACAAGTTATCAGCAAGTTGAAATATGTCTTCACAGTTTCCATTAGCTAAAGTGAAAGGTTTTTTAGCATTTCAGGTTTTCAGTTTTACTCATAAGTAGTTTCCTGTTAGTCCCCCCTTCTCCCTGTCTTTTGAAGTGCTTGAGACTGTGCATGTATTTCTGCAGACTGTGAGAAATCCTGAAGTTTTGCATGTATATTTGTTTCATTTCTGGGAGAGATCCTGAAAATTTGATGTGAGGAATATTCTTTCCTTGATAGATTTAAAATTTGGCCTTTCTGCAGTTACCAACTTGTAATGATACAACTGATAGTTCCAGAACCAGCAATTCCTGTTTCTTACTAACTTGTTTTCAAGCCTGTAAGCGTCTCTCTCATGCATTCACAATCAATTAGAAGCTTAAAGGAGATTGATGTTATCTCATATGCGATCAGTCAGAGTGAGATCTTTTGTATTGTTGTGTTGCACCCAGACAAGATGACAAGCATAGGTATCCAAAATGAAAACTTACTCAGTTGCATTCCTCATTATACTTAATATATGCTCATCCTTTTAATCCTCGAGTACTGGAGGTATAGTTGGTAAGAACCTTTGAAATCTTGTCCTGTAAAAACTGTGGTGTGATAGATGGTAATGATGTTGGAGTATTGGTTATTCTTTTGTATACATTGCTTGAAGCCTCTGTTGGGTGTCTTAATCTGCAACTGCTTGCATCTATGAAATGTTTACTGGTGTTTGTAGATGATAACTTGACACTTGTCTGTGTTGTAGGTTAGATGATTTGGACTCTAATTTATCATTTAAAGCCGATATGCCTGGAAAAACAAAATTTGGGTTTAGCTTAGAGGGACTGACTGGTGCTGGTCGTTCTACCAACAAGCCATCGAAATCATTTAGGGTAGGGATGAAAAGAGGATCCGAAGGTATTATTACCCTGGGCAGATCATTAAAATCTGGAGTCAGCCGTGCTGTGTTCCCAGAAGATCTTAAAGTTTCTGGGAGAAAAATCTTTGATCCTCAAGACAAGTCTCTCTTATTCTGGAACAAACTTTTGGTTTGTTCTTGCACCCTGGCAGTATCAATAGATCCTCTGTTTCTGTATCTTCCTGTTTTCCGGAGTGAAGAGATGTGCCTTCACATAGATGACAGTTTAGCTCACACAACTACAACTCTTCGGACATTAGTAGATGCATTTTACCTTATTCGCATGGTTCTGCAGTTCCGGACAGCTTACGTTGCACCATCATCCCGAGTGTTTGGCCGTGGTGAACTTGTGATAGATCCTAAACAAATTGCAAGAAGATACACACATCGCTATTTTATAGTAGATCTTCTCTCTGTGCTGCCTCTACCACAGGTTTGGTTTGTGCTTCTCTTTCTATTTGAATGGCTAACAGAAGCTAAGGTAGTTTATATAATGTCTTCTGCATGAGTGACATTTGAAATCCCAAAGCATGATAAAGAAATTTCAAATTTAATCTCCCACATTGTCAATTGGATCTTCCCACCCTTCACAAATATTAAGTTTTTACTTCATAAATTTAATTTCCCACATTGTCAATTAGATCTTCCCACCCTTCATAAATATTAAGTTTTTACTTCATCAGCTGACAATTGCACTATACCCAAACAACTTGGTTATAATGGCCACTTTTACTGACCGATGACATTGCAGTTATCAAAGAAGAATAGTTTGATATTTGAAATAGTTCAAACACACCTCCAAGCGGGAGCTGATATCAAACACAACGCTTCTGAGTGAGAGTTATGTTGCCACCACTTAAACGAAGTTCTTACTTAAGAGACATCAAAAGTGATTTTTCCTCCTTTTGACTCTTTAATGGGATCCTTTATTTAGATGACTACACCAAGAAACATTTAACAAATAATGAAATCTGTTTTTGTGGCATGTCCCTTTTAAAGGAGGAAACACTACCAGAATGAGTGCACATTCGTTTTGATATGTCATAATATTAGATTACAGGAAATCCTTTATCTGATTTGCCATTAAACCATTGTTCATCCTCAGATTGTTGTGTGGAGATTTCTTCATAGGGCAAAAGGTTCAGATGTCTTGGCAACAAAACAAGCATTAGTATTCATTGTGTTTCTCCAGTATATCCCCAGGTTTTTGCGCTTTTTCCCATTGATGTCAGAGTTGAAAAAAACAGCTGGAGTCTTTGCAGAAAGTGCTTGGGCTGGTGCTGTATACTATCTGCTGTGGTTTTTGCTTTCTAGCCATGTAAGTTGCTCTGAAGATACTAATAAACAAATAAAAAGAATCTGCTACTTGTAAGGCGAAACTCTACTCTGGCATTCTTTGCAATTTTACTCCTATCTTTGAACATTGAAAGGAGAATCTATGAGGTGAATCATCCTAAGAAAGATCATGGTCTTTCATATGATACGATTTAACTAATTGACTTTCAAATTGTGTGTTTTTGCTGCAATAAGTTTTTCTGCATCACCAACTCAGAAACAGAAAATCAAAAAGCTGAACTACTCGAACTGCTTTACTTGCTCAACTTGCTCTAGTTTCTCTCTGAGCTTCTTAATTGCTGAAGAAAGCCTAAAAAAGACAGAGCAATAATTTACAAAAATGTTGAGCTCATATGTTACTCTGATGCTACAGATTGTTGGAGCCTTTTGGTACCTATTAGCTGTGGAACGCAGAGATGCATGCTGGGAGGAAGCTTGTCAAGACAGTGATATGTGTAAAGCTAATGCTAATCTTCTCTATTGTGCAAGTGAGAGACCTACTAATTCAAATTGGGAAAACGTCACTCAGACAGTTCTCAGTCCCCACTGTGCTATCAATGATACATATTCAGCATTTGATTATGGGATTTATGCAAATGCTTTAACATCTGGAGTTGTTGAATCCCAAAATTTTATCTCTAAATACTTTTACTGTTTATGGTGGGGCCTCCAGAATTTGAGGTAAGCTGCTAAAATGTTTAAAAAGTTGATACTATCTACACTGCCATTCTGTCAATTGAAGATTCAGGAATGCACTCAAATTTATAGTCCCCTCCACTTCCGATGAACTTTGAGAGGAAGTGGGGCGGGGAAAAGCAGCACCATGCAATGCTTATCAGCTAAAATATTGTTTTGAAGTCTATTGCATTTCTGAGTTTCTGTGATAAATTATGCACATTCAATTTCCTCATCATGCTTAACTGAAAACATGCAGGAGCCAATTTTAGAATATCTTAGACAAGCTCTGAAATGTCACTTGTACCAGTGAGATTTTCCATCCTTCATTAACTTGTCAAAAAACTGAATCAGAGAGAGGGCTATGCAGGAAAGGGTATTGAAATCTTGTACATGCTTGTGCATGCGCATGTCTTTTGTATAAGCTGCAACATGAGAAAGCATATAATATTTGATTGACTGGGTTGCAAATAGTTTGGTAACAAAAGCCATGAATGAACTATTTACTAAATTCAGTACTTTTCCAATATGCTTACAGAATTTAACTGTTGAGCAGCATGCAGTATTCAGAGCTCATTTTGATGTTTCACTTTTTCCAGTACACTTGGTCAGGGGCTTGAAACCAGTACTTATCCTGGAGAGGTTATATTCTCCATAGCGATTGCAATTTTTGGTCTCATTTTATTTGCTCTTCTCATTGGTAACATGCAGGTGCGTAACAAATCGATTGCAGATGTTTTCTTTAGGTTACCTGCCACAGTGGCAGTGGAATTAAGCTGTTCACATCTGCTGATTAATAAAAAGAACGTCTATGAAGATATTACATGATAAATTGCAAAATTATTCTTCTTACACAATGTCTTTACATTTGAAATAGAATCTGCACTTATACAGAATTATTTTGGTTAAAATCTCTTTACATTTTAAATTGAATCTGCACTTATACTGGCTAAACTACTTATTTTGGGTCAATGATTTATTGCTATCACTGCATCACAACCTGCTTAGGAGATGAAATCGCTGAAGTATCAGCTTGGTAGCCCAGAATCCCATACATTGTATAAGAATGAAAACTGTTAGTAGGTTTCGGTCAGAACAGGTTCGCAGGGGTTTAACTTGCACATTTTTGTTGCATTTACAGTTCCCTTTCATTATAAGGATTTCTTCATTGGGTAACACGGCTTTCTTCAAGTTCTTACTCAAGGCCATATGTCTCAAAAAGAATACCAGCTTCACAAGTTTTTCTTTTTTCTGCAATGTTCTAAATAAGTATAAAAAGTCATTGCATAAAGTTTATGCAGTACCATCCGTGCAGTACTTTACCTTAAAGTCACCAATTATTTTCTACAATGAAAGCATGACATTCTTGACTCTTGTGGTTTCTCCAACAGACTTATCTTCAATCTATGACTGTTCGGCTTGAGGAGATGAGAATTAAAAGACGCGACTCTGAGCAGTGGATGCATCATAGAGTGCTTCCCCCTGAGTTAAGAGAAAGAGTTCGGCGCTATGATCAGTACAAATGGCTGGAAACAAGAGGAGTAGATGAAGAGACCTTAGTCCAGAGTCTGCCAAAAGATCTCAGGAGGGATATCAAGCGACATCTCTGTTTGAATTTGGTCAGAAGAGTAAGTGTTATATACCTTTTATCCTGTTATTGTAGTTGTTTACTGCCACATGAGCTTTTCTTTTAAATGTGCATTGGGACTATGAGATAATAGGGAAGAGCATTTGATGGTTGCTTTTCTCCCAAGTCCTCAAATTTAGATAAAGATTCTGTTGTTGGGTAGCAGAACTATCTGATACATGTCTGTGAAGCAACTTTCTATCTCGTGTCAATGTCAACAAGAATATGAAGACAAAGGGTATTTCTGTGTATGATCAAAGATGGGTGAGTTTTGTAATATTTATTGTCTGGTTGTAAAGGCGCCACATGAAATATGGCATCGTATATGACCATGTTTGAGCCTTGAATGATTACTGTCACATGCAGTTTCAAAATTATTTCAAAATTCTTCATTTGTACAGATATATATATGTTGCCGTTGATTTTAGTAATGGGAGCTTGCAGGTTCCTTTATTTGCCAATATGGATGAGAGGTTGCTTGATGCAATCTGTGAGAGACTTAAACCAAGTTTATGCACAGAAAGCACGTACATTGTCCGAGAAGGGGATCCAGTAGATGAGATGTTGTTTATAATCCGTGGTCGCCTGGAGAGTGTAACAACAGATGGTGGGAGAAGTGGATTTTTCAATCGAGGTCTTTTGAAAGAAGGTGACTTTTGTGGGGAGGAGCTCCTCACTTGGGCATTGGATCCTAAAGCTGGTTCTAACTTACCACCATCTACTCGTACTGTCAAGGCCTTGACAGAAGTGGAGGCGTTTGCCTTGATAGCAGATGAAGTGAAATACATTACCAGTCAGTTCAGGCGCATTCATAGTCGACAAGTTCAGCATACCTTCCGTTTTTACTCGCAGCAGTGGAGAACTTGGGCTGCCACCTTTATCCAGGCTGCATGGAGGCGCTATTCACGGAGGAAGCTCATTGAAATTCGTCGCCTTGAAGATGAAGCCGCAGAAGATGCAGAATATGAATCCAACTCAGTCCCATCATCCAGCTTTGGAGCTACGATGTACGCCTCAAGATTTGCCGCCAATGCTTTGCGTGGTGTTCACAGGATTCGTAGCTCCAGGTTGATAAAGCCACAAAAACCCCCCGAACCTGACTTTGAAACTGCATTATAACTGGATGAAGCTGTGGAAAGCTCTCCTGATTCCAACTGTAACGCTGATGTTGTGGATTGAGAAGTTAATTAAGCTGTAGATTATCTTGTCAGGTGAAATAGAAATCCGTATCTGCTGTCCTAAGTGAACTTTCTTCTGTATCTAAGCAGCATCTCTAGCAGTAATCTGTTAGATCAAATGTCCTCTTAGCAGTTGAAGAGCATTTAGGTTATCCGCTTCAAATGAGGAAAATAGAAACTAACAAGCGTACGTCAAAATATTTAGAACTACTGGTATCAGGCGGAAAAGGTTCATGAATGGGATGAAGAGAGAGAAATACCCGCTCTCAAGTCTCAATTACAATTTTCTTTCTGAATAGTGCCAGAAAACAAAATCAAGAGTAGAAACAAAGCATAAAATCAGTCTTGACAATTTGATCTCTCATCTTTAGTGCTCCTTGGAGTTGTATAAACTTTCAAAGCATCTACTAACGAACTCAAGAATCCACTACTAAAAAAAAAAAAAAAAGGACAAAAACTTTCCATTCCTGCGGTTTCAAGCCAAGTGCGATAAATTTGTAAAGCAAGCAGACAATTTATGGTGAGTTGTAGGGAGGGGAACGGTAAGAAGGTGATTGTTTAACTTAATCCATTAATCTTCCTTTCCTTTATACATATTGGCTTCCACTTCAAACACCCAACCCATGTAGTAAACTCGTTTCTCTCGTTCTTCAATTTCCTCTCCCCTGTAAAGGTCGTCTTATTGCCATTGCTGCTGTTCAACTCCGCCAAGCAGCAGACTGTTCCAGATCAATATTTTCTTCCCACCAAGTGATAGTCTGAAATTACGTACTTCAAATGAGAATTTTTCAATTCAAGTATGTGAGGAAGGAGCTGGAGTAAAGGAAACAGTGCAGATATGCAATGACCATGCAGATCCAGAGGAAGCCAGGAGGGATGTTGTTGGGTTTTTTTTTTTTTTGGGGGGGGTGGTGGGGTTGAGGGAGGGGAGAGATCTCAGGAAACTACTCTGAAGTACAACCTTGTAGCCTCTTCGAAGAAATTCAAGTGAGCTTCCTTCTTCCTCCTGCAGTCCAAGGACCCTCAACAGTTCTTCCTTGGTCTGGCAGGCCAAGAAAATCTAAAGTTAATGAATAACAATAACGCCTTAGAAGTTGTTAAGGATTAGTGAGGATTCTTACTTCACCGAGGGTGAAGCGAGTTGCACTCTCAGCAACACAAGCAAAAGAACCATCTGTTTGTTTCAACATGACCTGCCAAGGCCCTGCAAATTTTGAGGCAATGTAAGAGCAAGACCATATTGTGTTAGCTGTTTATGAATCTCATGTCTTGTTATATACAACATACAACAAGAGCCAATCTGTAAGCTAATGGCACACTATGACGTAGAAGAACCAATGTGTAAGCTACAGGGATGAAAGCAGAACCAATCTTTGTGCTCTTATGGTGTCATTGAAGGACGCAAAACAATTAAAAAAATGAATTTTCCTCCCAAATTTTGCTCCAAATTCTCCCCAATGAATATCACACTAATGAGAACTTATGATTGTAATAAGATACATATATTTCTAGTAACCATTATTAGAGAATTTATATGAAATCCCCCAATTAAAATAAAGCAAATCCGCATCAGCAGTAGAAGCAAAAGATAGGAAGATTATAATATACAGAAAGAAAAAGAAATCATAAGGATTTGTATTCTAAGAATGCATTGCAGCTATATATCTCACCAGGGTATTGACGAAACAATGCTCCACTATAATTCACTACATAAGGTGCCACTCCAACTGTCTTCCAAACCAGAAAACAAAGATCTGTAATATTTACTATGAGAAATTACATAGGAAGTTAAACGTACAACAGCAATTATTACCTTTGAGTATTCCCTTGTTCGAATGTAAAACACTGGAGTAAACTGAGAAAGGAATCTGTAATGTAAATCTTTCGTTGGAAAGCCAAGAAGACCAAGGTCAGCACTGCAATTGTGATTGTTTCTTGGTCAGAGGGAACAAAATCAAAGATGAGACTACCATTAATCCAACTAAAAGTTGGGTCATCATAGAGTACCGCAACATGTCGAGTTCCAGATTGAAAAGAAGGGTAGGAATGGAGGTGGCAAATTTTTCCTGTATTATTTGCAAAAGGAACAAAAGCCTCATCAGTGACCTGAATATGAGCACCGGATACAAATTCTTTCTGATACTTAGAAAAGTGCAGGCAGCAACAAGTACAAATAGTGCTCATGATTTGAAATCAGTAACACAACCTCTAAATTTGTCAATTATAATAAATTTCAGACTCAGAGTCCAGATATTGGGAATGTAAACCACAAAACCTGAAAATGCCTCAGGTTAATTCATTATTTATGTTTTAATTGGTTATTTTTTAATAGAAGATGTGAAAGGAGGAAATAGGAGTCAAGGTAATAGCCTTAGATCACTCGGTTTATTCCGATTCTCCTCATAAATCGCACTTGCCTTGCAAAGTAACATATCTGAGAAGGATTTCATTCTTTCAAAGAAGCACTACACTCTTGCATTAAACATTAATCACAAACATGCATGAGAAAAAGCAGAAATCTGTTGATGTGTCGTTATCTTGCAGACAGAACCCCTACTGTCATGGCAGGAAGTTAAGGTGCATACAGCCTTATCCATGCAAATGGTTCAAACCCCCCTATAATAACCTTTTGAGGGCTTATATATGCGTGATGCCAATAATAACCTTGACAAATTGCCTATACTCAACTATTGGAAATGAAATATCATCTATGCAGCCACATTTGCATGTGAAGTTTATAGACATCAAGTACTAGGAAATTATAGTAGCAAGGATAGCATACCACATACTTCTCTATCACCGAGAGATCACGCGTGCTAGAATTAATAAATATATAGATTGATGGTGGCTTGTCAGACTTCCAACGACCTGCATTTGGAAGGAATGGTTGGTGTACCTATTATTCTTCTATTAATTCCAGAAAGACTATTGCACTAAGCCAAGATCCAAAAGAGAAAGAACAGATTATTAAATCAGACCTCCTCAATTCTCCTCCTTTGGCATGTCAATAGTTCCTTCACATTTCATGATTATTTCCATTACTTCAACTATAAATTACTACGAACTTTTTACATCATGAAATACTAGAGATTTAATTCTACCGATTATAAGCTCGCAGGGATATGCCAATTCTAGTCTAAATTCCAGAAAGCAACATGACACTTATATTCGTTCAACCAACCTTCATTCTCATCCTCAAAATCGAAATCCAAGGTGTTCCTCACTGATCTAAGAAATGTGGTAACAGGACCAGCAGGAATATCATCCAAGGATCCAATGGTTAATCCTTCAATCTGAACACGTAAACACACAAATAAACACTTGAGATCATAAGACTTTACAAATTGTCAAGGCTCCTGCAATTTTTTCCAGAAGCAGCATCAAGCAATTTCGTGCATCTATGTATCAGGAGACACTAGCTAAGAGTTGCCTATTGTACAAGATAATGAGTAAATATAAATGTTGATTCAGTCAAGTAATATTCTAGTTTTAATTGGATGTCAATCCTTTAATGCATGTATCTTTTCTCTTTTCCTCACAATAATTAATTTCTGGACCATCACATCATGTGAAGATTTTTGTGATTTGCCTTGCGCCGTCTCAACATAAAAGCACATGCAGCATAGAACCATGCAACTGCTATTTATACCATTAAAAACATTGAACAAAAGAGGTAAATACTGAGCCTCAATGCCTAAATAACACTTGTGAAATTTTGGTATGTGAAATTCACTGACTTCGTTGGAAGCACATGGGTATAATATGGATTCAAACTATTTGAGAACCTGTTTTTAGACACTACAAAAACAATCTTGAGAACTGGTCCCAACAACACTAGATATTATAAAATTCCTTCCTTCTCCCTCAGTTGATCTTAAAGCAACAATTGGAGGTGATAAGATGAAGTCATTTCAGCACTTCCAGCAAAAGAAGATAAAGAGGCCATAAACATCACATGCTACAGCATACATCCCATTAATATTCCTTCTCAAAATCTCCCTTAAAACCACTACACTGGTAATTCACAGTCAACTTGACTACTGAGGAGCTTCTACATATGAACTAGCCACCTCAGACTGAAAAGAACAGTATTTGATGTACAAATGAGACACTCTCTTACCGAGTCAAAGGCAGCTTTGAAGAGTTCTGTGGCCCTTCGCTTTTCTGGCTTATCTGGGAACACCTAGAATTCCACTAGGAGTTATGATTAGTTCATTCCCTTTTTAGCTCATGCGGGTCTATCTGTATGTGTGTGTGTTTGATTGAGAAACAAGTCTAGTCTTACAATGCAAGCTCTTGTTTCAGTTTTCTCCTGAAGTTTCTTTACAACTGCCAAAGCCAGTTGAATATTGGCATCATTGAACTCATCTGATGATCCCTTCACACATTCAGCAATTCGACAATATCATGTAATATCTCTCATTAAATGCCAGTACCTTTTGA
The DNA here is from genome assembly GCA_013103745.1 of Gardenia jasminoides. Classification (NCBI taxonomy): domain Eukaryota; kingdom Viridiplantae; phylum Streptophyta; class Magnoliopsida; order Gentianales; family Rubiaceae; genus Gardenia; species Gardenia jasminoides. The sequence goes on from CM023103.1 coordinate 79,427,808, forward strand.
ATTTCCAAATTGCACCAGAAAAAGGACAAGTGCGACACACTCAAGTTATGGAGAATAAAGGATATGCAATCCATGTAAAACAAATTCTGTAAATAAAGGCCAGCTACGAATTACCTTATAAGAAGAAATGTTGCTAGGCAAGGAACTTTTTGATGCAAACCAGTGAAAAAGTAAAAACAAAAAGAAGAAAATGGTGTCAGCATAAGTAAAAGAGTAATCAAGGCAGTAACGGCAGATATTGAAGCAGATTAAGAAACATGATTACTGCAATGTTAGATCCCTACAGTGCAATGTTAAGGCAGGAAACTGATGCATCCTAGATTAATTCTACATCATAAAGTCCCTGATTGGTCATCCACATCATAAATGTCATTTTTGTTACTTCGATGAAATAATTGCCTCAGTTGAACTGTACTTTAATTTTTTTTTTTTCCTTTTGCAAGATTGCGCATTTATTCATCAACTATAAGCTAAAATAACAAAAACCCACGTCTGAAATTCGTAAGAAGAAATGTATGATCATAAATTAATGAACTCCGGACTTCATTTGACCCTGTTGCAAAAAAATTAATAGTGGTATAGCTAGAGCCAAACAATTCCAACAAGAACAACAAAAGTCCATTTCTAAATTTCGACAAATAAATAAAAAACAACCATAAAAGTCAATCAAAAAATGAGAACTTTAAGCAGGTACGCTGGGATGGAAAATTACGGGAATTCGATTTCTAGGCGGGTCTTGCCATATTGAGAGCATAGAACAGAGAATTGGCAGCATCAGTGACAAGCACTTCGTAAGATTTAGGCTTGTAAAGTGAGACCCCGAGCTTGGGATCGAATTCGTTAGCTGCAGTTGTTCTTGCTGCTTTGATGGTAGTGCGGTACTGCAATGAGCTCGCGAGCGATAAAGATGGTCTTTTTGGCGGGCAAGAAAATGTGGGACAGAGACAGAAAGAAGAAGTGAGAGCAAGTGGTTGATGAATCTTGAAGAGGGAAGTCGAGGAGAGTGGACGCGGCGGTGCTGGTGGTGAAAGGGCCACGGGAACGGCCATGATAAGGTCTGCTTGGTGGTTGTTGGAGAGAGGCAAGCGGGGGAGTGGAGGGAAAGATAACAACTGTTCAGAAGATGAAGTGGTTACAATCCATTTCCCAATTGGGAGCACTTGGCAGTAAGAAAAAAATGCACTCCAAAAGTAAACTTTTTTTTTTTTCAAATTTTTATTTGCATTTTCGTTCGGTATAGGCTGGTTCAACAGTTCAAGTCAAAGGTCACAAAATCTAGTTGTATTTTTCCTTGAAGAAAAATATTCTAAAACTTTTTGTCCTTTATATATATATTTGTCAAAAGTCAATTTTGTATAAATTCAAGAAAGTAATTACAACTTGACCCGGTTTACAAAAGACTAGCAACTGTCGATAATCAGACTGTGCAGCACTAGTTAACCACATCGGAAAGGAATTCTTCCACCTAATCTCATCTAAAAGGTTAACGGCTAATTTAGCCAAATCATGACTACCAACCTTAGTTGTCGATCGCGATCTGGATCACGAGATCTTACGATCCCACGATCCGGATTATAGCTTTCGATTTTGATCAGATTTTGATACAATCCTACTATTTAAAGATATTATGATAAAAATTTTAATAATTTGATCATAATTTTGTATAAAAAAATTCTGCTATTTGTTGCATTAGAAACTACATTCAAAAAACTTTAAAACCACATAATTATGTTTTGCTAATTCCTTACCTAATAAAAATTGGTATTTAATTATCTTATTAATAAATACTTAAATGATATACAAACATACACACACATATATAAAGTCAATTTTTCCAACTACCTTGTCCAGTAATTGCATTTGGACTCAAAAATGAGAAAGAACAATATTTTTAATTTAATCATATTCATTTACAATATGTCACATGTAGTTCCAAAATTTTTATTTAATTTTTAGATTATCCCAAATATTTAGATAATACGATTTTAAACTCAATTATAATACTATTATATTGATTGTACATGAGTTGCATTATTTATTGCTGTATATGTGAATTGCAAATATCAAAATTACTAGTAAGATTATTTTTTACGATTTTTGTAGAATCGATCGATCCGATGATCCGATCCTGCAAAATAAAAAATGATCCAAAGTAGAATCCCGATTTTAAAAATCTTCCTACCAACGTTCGTTGCCCTTTTAACAAATACTTGAACGAGTTCCAATACAATGTCAATTGAAAAGTATAACAAAACTATTTTATTTGTAAGCAAGTATAACAACGCATCATGAATAATTCGTAAGCGTTTAATATTAATATTATTATTATTATTATTTACAAATAGTTACACTTTATTGCCAAATGTTGAGATCGTAACAAGTTACAAAGCCTGCCAAACTTCCATATCAGGAGCTAGTGAGCCATCCCTACTAACTATTTGTTAAACCTACGAATACTTGGGATACCTAACTCATCCATTTTCCTATTTGATCATATATACCTATTTATATGACTTGAATCATTGTTCAATGATGTAAAAGACATAAATAAAAAGTGATTAACTCAGATCAAAACGAAACTCGCTCACATTATAAATATAATTTACAATAACAAGTGATGAGTACTATTGGTTATAATTTATAATTTTAATTTACAATCTAAAAGTACAAACATATGAGTAATATTTCACGCTTCAAAGTGATTTGATTCCCTTATATGTTATAGTTTATATCTTGCAAGTTGAATGATTTAAGGAACAAATACAAAGTTGAATTCTCAATTAGCGATTTAATGAACAAATACAAAGTTGAATTCTCAATTATCGATTTAAGGAACAAATACAAAGTTGAATTCTCAATGTTACTTACTACTTAATAATTGGTAATAAGTGATAGTTGTTATAACTAACAATTTCTACAAAGTACAATTGTACAAACATATGATGTACAATGAATCAGTGATTAGTTATTTAGTGACATCTTATTTAACTTAATCACCTATAATTTACAAATTACTTAATGCATTCCATTTATATATTGTTTTGTTTCTTATATAGTTTAAATGCTTGGCTTTTATTTTATGTATAAAAGGATTAAGTATTTTCCTTTTATTAAAATCATACTATGTATTATCTAATTCTAATAGATAATATGTTCATTTTTTATGTATGAAAGGATTAAAATATTACTATCATTTTATTAAAGTCATACTATGTATTATTTAATTCTAATAGTGATTTTCACAAATACTAAGATAGAAATATAGAATAACATCACTAGTTCAATATATTGGGGCTAAATGGCCTGTCACCGTAAGTGCTATGGATTTAGCATCTGGTCATTTGACTACACCCTTGAAATCAATGGATAATTTCTTCAGATCCATCCTCTGCAGAAAGATAAGCAATCAATATGCTTTCCAAATCTACCATCAACTTCTACCTTTCTTTTTTTTTTGGTAAGAACTTCTACCCGTCAAAAGTACCTGGTGAGAATCCAACTTGCCTCAGACATATGCTAGGTTAGCAAGGCCATTGGCGCACTATGGTCAAGAGAGTGGGTTCTGACGAGTTCCCTGCAAAATGAGGATCGGATAAGAAAGAGGAAAGAAAGGAAAAGAACAGAAGAGAAAAAGTGAACAAAGGGTAACAAAAGGCGGACTTAAAGGGCACAAAAGCAATAAAAGGGAAGAATAAAAAGACAAAGTAGATTCTGTGGGAGGCGAATGCCTTGCAGTCTTTTTCAGTGCGACTCATGTTCCACGTGTAGGGCATAGAAACAAATATGGATGCGGATCTTTGACATTTTCTCTTAATCTGGGTTCTGTCTGGCATCCCACAGATGCCACTACTACCAAGTATCCTTCGCTTTTGCCCATAAAACAGATACGAAAGTAAAACAAAACACATCCCAGATTGCAATATTACGCCTAAAACCCAAAAAACTAGTCATTAAACCCCACACCCCTGTCAGCAATTTTAATCAGGCGATATTTGTGAAGTAGGAACATAATATAGCAGGCTAGTTGTTCCTTTGCCACCTTACCTTTCTTGTTAACACAAGTGCATTCCTCAACCATTAGAATTTTAGCCCTGAAAGAAGTTTGCTATTCAAGAGTGAAGCCTTGCTCTGATGGACTTGTTGAAGCACATTTGCCCCGACTCACCATATGTATGCAAATTCTTTCCTTTTTTTTAATATTGAGAAAGGATCGTGATTGCTGAAGATATCATGCTAAGAGTTCCGAGAATTCTGTTTCTATGGGACAATCTTATTCTTTGTGTTTCCAGAATTCTTGATCACTTTTGACTAGAACAAAGTATTTGATTTATTGCATATGAGAATAATCCGTTTGACGCTGGAATGCTTAATTCGTCAGACGTACAAAGATGATTATGGCATCTTCTTTACTTTGTGTTACCTTCTGCCATTTCGATAAAGAAATGGTACAGTAGCAAAAATTGACTTCTGAAGGAAATGTCAAGGCATTGAAGGGGGGGGTTACCTGATATTTGGTATAAAAAACTGTGGATGTAAATATTTGCTCTTTGTCGTGGCATCCAGAACATAAAACATTGGTTATTAAATTCGAATTTTTGTTGGCTGGTTTCCTGCTGATGCTTGTTGGATATCTTTGTCTTTGTTATTCTTGGTCAGGTATGGGATGGCAAAGGTGTCTCGGAGTGTTTCAGTGACATATATCCTACACTTGCCCTGACTTCTATTTTGCTTAGCACATAAATAAAAGATTGCTATGCTGGTTTTGAATTATTTTTTTCTCATCTTGTTTCCTTAAGAACAGTTACAGTGCTAGGTTTTGGAGCAAATGTGGCAACTTTGGTTGTAGTTGCAGTGGTTGCAGTTAATAAGAGAAGGGCCAAGGAAAATATGAGGGTAGGTTCCAATGCACTGCTCTAGACTGCTGAGCTTGCTTAATTTTTGACTTCTAAGAGACAGGTGAAAGAAACAATCTTGCAGGTGGCATCAAGTTCTTTAACTGCAGTTGTTGTAGGAAATGAAGACATAAGCAACTAAGTAGCAGCACTTGCAATTCTAGCTGCCTGAATTGTGTATATTTATTCAGCGCATAAGATCATTTGCTTGGAATATATATGGAACATATAGATACTAATTGCTCATATTTCCCTTGTACCTACAAAATACCAACGTCGGAACTTTTGTGTTACCTCTCGAAATACTTAACCTGTAAGTCTAGGAAAAGTTTTCTTGCAATGCAACACTAATTTTCTTATAATTTCTTTGTACTTCAAAGTCTTGTTAAACTTATCCTGTGTTTGCCTTCCATTTTCTGCAAATCCCAGCAGACTTCTGTACCCCCTGGAGATTGACTTGTATGGTGCATGACTACACCATCCACTATATTTCAGTTAGTAGTGTAAAATAAATGGTAATGCTTTTGATAAATAGTCTCTTGTAGCCTTGTTATAGTGCACTGATTTTTTTTTTTTAAATTTAATCTGAACAGATAAATATTCCATTCAAGCTTTTGTTGTACGTTTTACCTGTTATTGGAGCATGTACAGCATTCTTCGACATGGTTTTGCTTCTGCGAAGTCTCCTACAGGGTTATGCTGTTGTATTTCACAGATGGCTCTTTAGTTGTTCCCAGTTTACAGTCTGGGTAAGCTTGTAGATGTCTCTGAGTTGGTTAATGGAAGCTCGTGATAGTAGCCATTTGTATTCTCGGATTACACCATTTTCTCATCTGTGTTTTCTCATTTGTGCCACAACCTTTAGGTTACAGTTTTACTTTTTACAATGTGTGACTACTGGTTCATCTTGTGCAACCAAGTCTTGAGTCTTTGGTGGATTGTTAAACCATTTCTCTTGATCCCTCATCTGCAAACAGCTTTCTCTTCACAAGGGGTATGATTCCTTTTTTAATTTTGATCATGTGTAACAAACATCTTATTTTCTATATTGGATTCTCTAGAAAAACCTGTATGCGCCTGTTCTAGTTGTTTGATGTTTGAGATGATAGCACTTCAAAGGTATTTGCACCTGCATGCAGTTTTTTCCTATAAAATATCTTAGGTGATTTTGAATTCATTGGCTGTAGACATGTTGAAAGTTATATCTTCAGTATTCATTTTCTTGTCAATCATCATTCTTGGAGTTGCTTTTGTCTCTTGATTATTTGCATATCTGAATTATCTGCCTCTAGGTAATTTTTCCAGTACAAAAACATACCTGTGCTAAGCATGAAGCATACTATGAGCAATTTCTTTGATGACCTGAAACATCTTTCTATAAGTCTATCTATACACACCGTTTGACAATGTTAATTCACATTAACATTCAAATATGCAAATGTATGATAGATGTACAGCATTACGGAGGAATATAGGTAATCTAAATTAGTTTTTATTTTTTTCAGCTGCAATCTGCAGACAAAGTTTATTTTATTTTACTTTTTTATCTCTACATTTCTTAATTTTTGAAAAAATTCAAATTTTCACGGACCATTAGGTAGGCATTTACCATCTTCTTTTTAGTGTGATTAAAGCATCTTCTTGTTGGATCCACTATTTTATCATGAACAAATTTGTACAATAACATTGGGTTTGTTTGTATAACAGAAATTTACAAAATTTATTTGCAAAATTTACTTTGCTTACATCATAATCACACTTCCCAATCACCTTTTTATCTTCTCAACAACATTTTTATCTCACATACATCACATCACAAAAAGTGCTACAGTAAATATTCCAAATAAAATCTCAAGTAAATTCTCTATCCAAACAAACCCATTGTTTACTATTGTCGCAATACAGTAGTGTACCAAGACAAATGCTTTATATGTTGCATATGACTCATGGTTATCATAAAAGTACTTATTTATGAAATCTGGTCTCACTCGACGGTGACAGGCTTTCAGATGTCTTAGGGAGAGCTGTCTTGCTTTACTGGATATCATTTTTGGGATCTTGATTAATGTCATCAGGATAAAATGGGCATCTAATAGAGGCAGGTAATTTCACTTGCATATATGTTGTGAATTATCTAGCTATCTGGATAAAAGTCTTTCAGAAAGTACATCTTCCTTCCTCGGTTGGAGCTGATTATTGTTTTTTTGTCTCGTTATGATCTTATCTGTCATAATTTTAGATGAATGAAAAGGTATACGTTAACTGCGTCTTGAGGAGTTGAGGACTTTGGCATGTTATGCTTTAGTTTGACTTCATTTCATTGTTAAATGAGTCATTGGATTCAGCAACATGGAATAGTAGAACCTAAAGTTTTCAGTAGAAAACCTGTAAGAGTAGGACACACTGGCTAGATAATTGTGATGGCTTGGAGGGCTTGGCAGCAAAAGTACCCTGTTTGATACGCTCTATTTATGGAATAAAAATGAGTGCTGAGCCTGCCTGATTCTCAATATTTTGTGTTGCAGTATGTCTAAGCTCTAGTTTTGAAGAATAAGGAAGCATAAATAATATTTTATGTAAACCTTGACTTCTGAAATTCAGAATACAAGACAAAGTAGTAGCAATGGGAACATTTGTAGGTTTCCAGAAATGTTACATCTTCTCAAACAAGACAAGTATTTAATTCCATTTATGTCTCATCTTCATCTTATTCCTTTCATCCTACTTTGTTTACATAGAATTATTATTATCTGTTGCATTATGTTATCAAGAAACTTTCAGTTGTCTAGAGTTGCTGCATTATGATTTACTGTGTCTTCAGATAGTATATATCGGGTCATTTGTACTTTCCTTATGTCAAGTGTTTGCTTCGTGAAGGAGTAATTCCATGGAAGAACCACTTCTTCCTTACAAGATTGATATCAAAGAAGATCCCCCGAAATTCCTAGTATGTGTTATTTTTACCTTTCATATTCTTTAACTTCATAAATGTCAATCTGACTATTTCCTCCCTATTTAGTCACACAAATAAAAGACTACTTGATGTCATTTTCATTTATTGAACCTCAGAGTGCTTGTCATTGCTGTTTAACTTGTCTCATTGAATTTCTGTTTCTGAGGACAAACTCTCTGAGTTTGAAGGAATCTACTTACTGCAATCTAGAATCCATCATTTAGCAGAGCTTGTTATATTGTGTTGGTTCTGATAATTGGATAATGCAATCTAGTATGTATTATTTTTACCTTTCATATTCTTGAACTTCATAAATGTCAATCTGACTATTTCCTCCCTATTTAGTCACACAAATAAAAGACTACTTGATATCATTTTCATTTATTGAACCTCAGAGTGCTTGTCATTGCTGTTTAACTTGTCTCCTTGAATTTCTGTTTCTGAGGACAAACTGTCCGAGTTTGAAAGAATCTACTTACTGCAATCTAGAATCCATCATTTAGCAGAGCTTGTTATATTGCGTTGGTTCTGATAATTGGATAATTCTTTATTCTGGCTCTCAATTGTACACCAGTATGCTTGGAAGGAAAACTTGACTATGATTTGTAGGCAAAGTTTAGATTGCTCTCTAGATGTATGACATCTGTTGAAGCTTTTAATCGAGTTAATGTTGTCTTATACTCTATCAGAATGTTCTTCGTGACATTGTAATGGTTTTACCTCTTAGAACTTCTGATAAACTTCGTAAGTTACATGAATTGTTTTTTCCTGGCAAAATTTGTTTGAGTTTGACCAAATCCTCTCCATGATTTTGCTGGTAAAATGTGAGTGTAATTATTCCTGTTATTTAGTGGAAGCATCAAACAGAATGAGAAATTAATCTAGGCAATACATGCAGATTAGAGCATAGTGTCAATTCATATTTGAGTACAGGCATCCTCAAAAGGATTTAAATGGTGGAACAAGAGCTTATTCACTAAAAAAGTGTGGCATCTCATCAACTTATAGTATTAGTTGATCATACAAAACAACTTATCTCATGTCCTCCAATTCAGATAGCACTGTCTTCTGCTATAGCTAAAAGCATTCAAACCAAGCTTTTCTTACATTTAACAGTTGATCATTTTTGTTCTGATTCATCTCCTCTAAATTAATCTCTCTCTCTCTCTCTTTGATCTTTAAGATGTTATAAGGTCTAATTCTTCTCAATCTGTCATCCTTCTATGTCCAGATTGGCAGGAATCTGTGAGTAACTATTGCCCATGTGCAGCTATGAAATTATTTGTTACTAACGCAATGATCCCTTTGCTACTCTTTTATAGTTCATTTCATCAGCCCCTTTCAATTGGCGTGATGTTGTAAACTGATCTAAGAATTACATTGTTCTTGTAGGGATTTGTGAGCAACTTATGGCACCTTATAACTTTCAAAACCATTGATTCTTTAATGGCATGTGGTGTAGAGAGACAGCTTGACTCAAATGATTTGCTCAATTTGCCAGAAGACTTGAATCCTTCTTCTTGCCATAAAATATTGCAGCAATGCTGGGAAGCTCAACAAAGAAAAAATTCTTCTCACCCTTCTTTAGTTAAAGCAATTTGTTTTGCATATGGGTGGCCGTACTTTCGTCTAGGCTTTCTAAAGGTACTTCTTGTGGTGATATGTCAAGAGCATTGGTAAGAAAACAGCATGTTTCATTCTTATTTTCGTAACTTGTATATGAATGCTATTGTTACACTGAATTAGGGGACGAGGAATTAGTTTCTTAGGAATTCATTGGTTCAATATTTATTTGTACTGTAGGCAATGTTGATTTGCTGGGTTGTTCAATTATGTCCTACTGTTTTTTTTATCGAATTTGTAGTAAATTGTATTAAGAAATGGCTTATATATGGGTTCATCAGCTTCAAAGTACCATCACAAAGTATTATGTAACTTTGCAGGTGATTAATGATTGTCTAGGTTTTGTGGGACCAGTGCTTCTCAATAAGTTGATTCAGTTTCTTCAGCAAGGTTTGCACTTCAATTGGTTCATTATCATGCTATAAACATGGCATTCACGAAGACAGAAATGAACATGAATTATTTTATTGATTTTGTTTCTGATTCATCAGTATGTTGAACAAACACCCTTGTAACTGTTAATCTACATAGAAGCCATTTGCCAAGATAACTTTAATTGATTTGCATTCCAATCCGTCATGAAGTAAGAATTAAAGGTGTCGCAAATTAAATTGAAAGCTTGATTGGTTATATAAGAAAGGCATTGGGGGTTGCTTATATCTTAAGCTTCATGGTAGTTATGCCATATGGGGATGAAAGCAATGAGGACTATTTGAAGTGAATTACATGTGGAGTCCTGGAGTGGATGGAGCAACAATTTGGTGCATAAGTATGAGAGCAGAATTTCAATTTTCATATAGAGTCTGTGATAGGAATTTGTCCAAATTTTGTTTAGTTACATGCTTACCTACACTATGTTTGAAATATAGATAAAATAGGAGACTTGTGTTTTTATATTTATGTATTCATGGAGAGTAAATTTTTGGTTTACAGGTTCTGACCACTATGATGGCTACATTTTTGCTATATCCTTGGGCCTAACCTCTATTTTGAAGTAATTCTCACTCGTTAAATTTGGTAACGTGTGTTAAGTCATTTTTATTTTCTTCTTGAGTTACATATATTTTTCATATCTGTTATTTTGGATAGGTATTTAAATAGGAAAAATATGTGTAAGTGCTTCAAGATTTAAATTAACATCCGTCCTAATTGAAGTTTGCCTTTACTTTTCTTCTTCTCCTTCTCCTTCTCCTGCTTCCTTATTTTTATTATTATTTATTTTTTTTAATGAATGCATATGCTAACCAAATCTGCTGGGCTTGTGGTGTTCTTCATCCAATCTGTTCCACTCCAGAGACAACTAACTATTCGTGGATGATATTTATTATTATCTTGCATGGTGCAGATCCTTTCTTGATACACAATATACTTTTCATCTTTCCAAACTTAAGCTGAAGCTGCGATCTAGCATTATGGCTATTATTTACCATAAGGTAACGTAGTTTATCTTAGTAATCAACTTGTACTATCTAGATAGTCTGTATGCTGATTATTCTCTATTATCTGTCTGGATTGAATGTTTATTAATTAGTACAAACTCTGTCCGATGAAACATATTCTTGATTCATTAATTGAGAAAAGAAATAGTGTCTCAACTTATGTCTATTGAAGATACAGAAGACCTCTCCCTGAACCATGAAAAAAGGCTTTTTTTTTTTTTTTTGTAAGATGTTTCCACCCGTATAATTTACATGTTTCTTGCTTCATTTTAAAGTTTTTTCCTCCAAATTTATATATATAGAACGTCAATATTAACTTCTCTTACAACTTTCCAGTGTCTTTATGTTAGACTTGTGGAGAGGTCAAAATTTTCTGAAGGCGAGATTCAAACATTCATGTCTGTTGATGCTGATAGAACTGTCAACCTTTGCAACAGTTTCCATGATATATGGAGGTATAGATCTATGCTTTTGTCTACATTGGGCAATATTCTTCAGTTATATACCCTGTGCTTATGCTACTCTAAGCTTTATATGGTTGTTGCTTGTTTACACTTTGGGCGTAGAGAAGTTGTATCATTTGTCAAACTTTTCTTCGAGGATACAGGAAAAGTTTTGCCCATATTAATACTTTCATAGAACCCCTTTCTCTAATGATCTTTAACAGATTCAATCAGTTCTGATCAAATGAGAAAATTCTGAAGAAGTTTTAGTTACTAAGTGTGGCATAAATGTTTTTGTTTCCTTTTAGTAATAGACATCAACTAATAACAAGCAGTATATTAAACTGTTTTGAACTTTCTGAAAACCAATGAGGTATGTCAAGTCCCTTGTAAGTTTTTAATTATTACTAGATTTGAGTCAGTTGAGCATTTATATCTTTAGTTATTTAGAGGGATTAACAACACTTAAATAGCTTTTTTATGTTTATAAGCACCATTTCTTTCCTTCTGAATCTTTAAATGGTTTTGACTGTCATGTGATTTGTCAGCTTGCCCCTGCAAATTGGAATAGCTCTGTATCTACTCTACGTACAAGTCAAGTTTGCATTTCTTTCTGGATTAGCAATAACCATTCTGCTAATACCGGGTGAGAATATTTTGGACTGATATCTGATTGAACTTTTTCTTTGGTAGGGTTAATTTGCTATGACATGGCCATATTTTGTGTCCAATTCGATATTTTTTTGTACTCACACCTATTTGTACATATTGAGGATTCTGTTGCTTCTTCAATGAAATTGCTTGACAGAATAAGCAGCATGCTTGGGAGTATGTTTTACAACTAAGAAAATACACTAAGAGAATAATGTTGAAGAATATATAAATGTCTGTTAATAAATCAATGTAGTTGATAGGTGTAATAGTTGAGTAAAATAATATTCTAACAATCCAAGAGAGTTTCTTTAATGTCCATGTTTGAAAAGCATATATTCAGCAGGATTTTGTAGTATATGATATGTCCACCAAGAAAGTCATTCTGAATTCTGCAGATGATAAAACTTGGTTATATTGACTTATGTGCAGTCAATAAATGGATTGCTCAACTAATTGCAAAGGCTACAAGAAGTATGATGGAACAGAAGGATGAAAGGTATGTGTATAATCTTTTATTCTTCTAACTCATTACAATTTGTTTAAAAGTTTGTAAAAGTGAAATTGGTTTTCTTGTTACCCACAAAGTGTTGCAGCCCCACCCTCTCTCTGATGTCTGATTTGGATGCAGACATATGCCAAGGCTTAGCTGTATTTTTTTTGGGGGGGGGGGGGCGATGGGTGATATAAGAAGATATTTCTGTATCTCATTGCTTTCTGGAAATTCTGTTGGTCTAAGTCATTAATAAAATCTCTGAAGTGCAGCCTTACATATATTTCTATTTTGCAGGATTAGGAGGACGGCTGAACTCTTCACATACATTCGGACTTTGAAAATGTACAGCTGGGAGCTTATATTTGCTAGCTGGTTGATGAAGACAAGAGCATTGGAAGTGAAATACTTATCAGTAAGGAAGCTGAATATTCTAATTGTACAGTAATTTGGAACTTAGGAATTCTTCTTTGCACCTCAAAGGTTGTTTTCTTTTTGGCTAGACCAGGAAATACTTGGATGCGTGGTGTGTATTTTTTTGGGCAACTACACCAACCCTTTTCTCGTTGTTCACCTTTGGACTTTACACTTTGATGGGACATCAGCTTGATGCGGCAACGGTAGTATCCATGTTTGCTAAATTCATGGTGTATACGGGGTGATGTTATATCTTGCTAGCAATTTGATTATCTCATATTTCAGCATTACTTTGCAGGTTTTCACTTGCCTTGCATTATTTAACAATTTAATCTCTCCACTAAACTCATTTCCTTGGGTTATTAATGGGCTAATTGATGTGAGTATTGTCTTCTGTCTTGACTTCAATTATCATCTTTGTATGGTATAGTCCTTCAGATTAGTCACTTTCTCATGTTATAATCCAGGCTTTTATATCTTCTCGGAGGTTGAGCAAATATTTGTCCAGTTCTGAGTGTGAACTTGAGATGGAGAAGAAAGGAAATCCTTCGGAACATTCTTGCTGTAGTAACCATTATAATCCTGAAAACATGGCTGTCATCATTTGTGATGCATGTTCAACATGGTTAAGCAGTAATGAGAAAGATTTGAGTTTGATTTTGGACAATGTCACTCTTCAAATACCAAAAGGTTACCTGGTTGCTGTTATTGGAGAGGTCAGACTTGTTGCCACAAATAAATTTACTTTCTATTTCTGACTCTCCATTCCGGCTTTACCCGTAATCTTCCTTTTAGAGAGTAATATCATGAAGTATTGCATCATGTAAATGAGCTGTTCAGCATCTATTCATGTTTTCTTATGAATTGCATACACCTCGATAGATCCTTGGAAAAATATGGCAAGGGTTGAAATACATCAGGCAACTTTTTCGCTTCAATTTTGCATCTAAAAGGAAACACGTGATAGAGTGGTTATACTTTCCTTTCATGTTCCAATGTCGATACTATTTAATATTCTCAAAGAGAATATGCGATTTTTGCAGATTGGATCAGGTAAATCATCCCTGCTAAATTTGATTTTAGGAGAAATGAGACTTGTTAATGGATCAATACATCTGAATGGATCCACGACTTATGTACCGCAGGTTGATAAAGTTGTCCCTCTTTTGGCATGCTGTAACAACGATGATTAGGAAAACTTCTTATCCTATCTTCTTTTGCAACAGATACCTTGGATTCTCTCTGGAACTATTCGTGATAATATTTTGTTTGGGAAGAATTACAACTCAACAAGGTAACCTCATCACTTCCAATGGAAAAAGTTGAATTCTTTTTCAGTTTCTTGCTGGTGACACTGTTGCATGCTGAACTTATCTTCTGCTTTATAGAAGTCTGGCTGCCTGTGCTCCTGTATGACTAAATTGTATTGTAATTTCTTTCATGGAGGGCTTTTTATATTATTTAACTTTTGCATCGTTTCTTGGATCAGGTACTCAGATGTATTACAGGCTTGTGCACTTGATGTTGATATTTCGTTGATGATTGGAGGTGATATGGCCTGTATTGGAGAGAAAGGGATTAACTTGTCAGGTGGCCAGAGAGCACGTCTTGCACTTGCCAGGTAGACAAGTATCTTGAGTCTGTTGGAATCAGTATGTCCCATGGAATATTTGAAGCAATCATGGTACTTTGTAAAATGGAAGAAGTTCATTGTCTGATCTCTAGTAATCTTTTTGACAAATAGGGCTCTCTATTATGCCTCCGATATATACATGCTTGATGATGTTCTGAGTGCTGTAGATGCTCATGTTGCTTGCTCAATTTTGCATAATGCCATTCTTGGCCCTCTTATGAACCGGCAGACACGTATTCTTTGCACACATAATGTTCAGGTTCTATTACTCTCTCTCTCTCTCTATATATATATGTATGTATGTATGTATGTATATATATATCAAAGTTGGTGTGTGTTTTTTCCTATTATTGTAACAAATGAATGATCTCTGCCCAGAAATTTTCCCTGTTCTAGCTACAACATTATAGGACAAGTAATTGTAGCGTCCATGAGGAAGAGGGTCACCAACACCAGGCCCTTCAGATAAATATATAGTGTGTAAAGGATTTTCTTTTTTCTGGTCTAGAAGGAAATCATGATCTCTTTATTTTTTGTGCTTGTAAACTGTTTAAACTGTATTCAAGTTTTCTGAAACTTCCGCTGATCATCATGATGGGCTAAAATTTGTACTAATGAATTAAGTAAATTTCCTTAAAATACTCTATCTTGGCATTTCTATTTGCATGTATTATCATTTAGAAGCACTTAAGCTCTTAAGGGTCAATAATATTTGACATCGTGTATTTTGAATTACAGGCAATATATGCTGCTGATATGGTGGTTGAAATGGACAAGGGAAGAGTGAAGTGGGTGGGAACTCCATCTGACTTAAATGTTTCTTCCTATTTGGCATTTCCCTCTATAGACAGCTGTAGTATTTCCTCCGAAGCTCAAGTAGAGGAAAGGTCATCTATTTCTGTTGAAGCTGAAGAAGGAGTACAGGTGAACAATTCCTACAATTTAGAAGGAGTTCAAGGGACAATTGATGCTGAGATGAGGAAAGAAGGGAGAGTTGAACTTGTTGTATACAAGTGCGTGACTATTTTCATGATTGTACACTACAATGAAGAAATTGAATACTGCAAGTTGATGAGTTCGATGGTTTATTTGTCCTGTCTTTTACTGAAGTTGTGCAGAATTTTCCATTTGGTCTTATTACAATATTAACTTTTTTGTCTGTGAGCAACTTTGATGATCTATTAATTCTGTTTCACAGGAATTATGCAGAATTTGCTGGTTGGTTCATTACGATATTAACATGCTTGTCGGCTCTTTTGATGCAATTTTCTCGTAACGGAAATGATCTATGGCTATCATATTGGGTTGATACAACCGGAAGCAGTCAGAAAGATTACTCTACAACCTTCTACCTGGTGATGTTTTAATTCCTTAGTATCATTGTTAGTCTAGCAGAAGTGACTTCAAACAGAGCCTTATAACCTACATAAGAACTATTTTTATATTCCACTTATGAGAATAGTAGTGCAATTGTTTCATTTGAAGAATTTCAAAAGGAATAATTTTGCACCTGATCATAAAGAATTTTTCCCTTCTTCCACGGAACATGAGCTTTGCTTTCAAAGCAAATTTCATTCTTGTGAAGGCTCAGATCAGTGGTTTGAAAAATTAATAACCAAGTTGTACTTGGACACTATGTGATGGTATGAATTTGTTCTCACCTACTTCATCATTATAGAAGAAAGCATCCTTCAGCCAGTGCCAATTCTAATACAGTGAGAAATAAGAGTGCTAATGCATAAAGTGACAAATATGTAAATAGGAAGAGTCTGGTTTTAGGCCTTTTCCTTTTCTATGGTTTTGGTGTGCTGAGCCTTTATGGTAATATATCACTGAAGTGTAAAGTGAAACTATGTTGAATCTGGGATTTAACCATATTTGAACGCTTTCACTGGTATTGCAGGGTATACTCTGCGTGTTCTGTTTGGTGAATTCTACACTAACTTTGGTGAGGGCATTTTCATTTGCATTTGGTGGCATACAAGCTGCCATCCAGGTCCATGATTGCTTGTTGAATAAGCTTATCAATGCAAATATTAGTTTCTTTGATCAGACACCTAGTGGGAGAATACTTAACAGGTACCATGATTTAGTCAATTAAAATAACACATTTCAAACTGCTATTGTTTGATAAAACTAATTTGTTTGCACAGATTTTCTTCGGATCTTTATACTATTGATGATTCTCTCCCATTCATTTTCAACATTCTCCTGGCCAATTTTGTTGGCCTGTTGGGAATTGTTATAGTCTTGTCATATGTGCAGGTATGTAGATAGTTTCTTATAGATCCTTTTTACTTTTTTTTCTTTCTGTTACGTGGATTTGATTTACTTAAAAGGTTAAGTGGGAATGTTTGTTTTACTAGGCTCAGTTCATTTTCAGGTCATCTTTCTGCTAGTATTGTTGCCTTTCTGGTACATATACAGCAAATTACAGGTAATTGTCCTATCTTCTGTATTATTTTGCAGAGCTATAATTTAGGTAATTAGATATGCTTGAAATTTGATGTGATTGAGAGGAAGATCTCGAAATCATATTAGCTCAATAATTATTAGCTGAACTAGACGAACATATTCAAGTAGATTGTTTCAAATGCTCATAATTTTTCTGCAAAAGTAGTTGCATAACAATGGAACCATCATGGAGTTACTGTTTAAAAATGCAGTGAACTATTGGAAATTTAAGAAGTAAAAAAATTGTATTTTTGATCACAGGAGCAGGATTAAATATTTCAGCTCATTTTAAAAAATTTGAATGCTTGCAGCATATATAGTTTCACTTTAAGCACTTTCTTAACTATGCTTGCTAATTCTGTACTTAATATGATCACATTGAATGTCATCGCAATCCAAATATGAATGTTTTGAACCTTCCAGTAACTTTTAACCAAATGTTTATTAACATCTGCATTCATTTTGTCTATTTTATTAACATCTGCATTCATATTATTCAATTTTAAAGTAATTAAACATAAGTCTGCAGTTCTACTACAGGTCAACATCACGTGAGCTGCGAAGGCTGGATAGTGTTTCTCGCTCACCAATTTATGCATCATTCACGGAGACACTGGATGGAGCATCAACTATTAGGGCATTCAGCTCTGAGGTAATGCATATCAGCAAGTTCCAAAACTTGATACTGTCTGCTGTCAGTGTTGCATCTAAGTTGTTCTATTAGATCCTTTACGTAATGTTTAGACCTGATTATCAAATCTCCTGTATGGGGCTAGGGCTCATAGAAAGGAATTGAATGGCTTTTGATGCATTAATTACTCAAGAATTTGCTTTTATTAGTTTAAGGGAGAGAATATTGATATTTTTTGTTGTGATACGAGGGATGTGGTCTCACACTTTCTAGATTCTATATGAGTATACATTTTTTTGGTTATTCAATGACAAAGATCTAAAAGTCATTTGTTTCTTTTTGTGGCCAGGACTTTTTCTTCCTCAAATTCATTGAGCATTTAACAGTATATCAACGAACTTCTTACTCTGAGGTGACAGCAAGTTTGTGGCTTTCCCTGCGCCTTCAGGTACATATATGAAATTCTTATTACACAATTACGTGTATAAGGTCTTATTACGTTCTTTTTTTATTTTTTTTTTCAATTATGGAAAGGAGAATCCAATGCTTGATTTTAGTTTATGTTTTAAATATATGCTTGAATTCATCAGAACTTTGCAGCTTTTATTAATACTTTTATGTTTTAAACCTCAACATTTTAATACTTTTACGACTCTTGCAATCACTCCAACGTGCTAAAGTCAATTTAATCCATGACTTATTCCAGTTGTTGGCAGCTTTTATTGTCTCATTTGTTGCTGTGATGTCTGTTGTTGGATCTCAAAGACTTCTCCCCATATCTTTAGGTACTCCAGGGCTGGTGAGTGTTAGAGCTTTGGCTTGCTTTCCTTTCCTAAGAGTTATGCATCTAATGTTAATTTTTATGCTTACTGATGAAAATGTCAAGCATGATTTTTGGAGGAAAATCTGCAAACACTAATTCACATGTCTCTCTTAACATCAGGTTGGCTTGGCTCTTTCATATGCAGCTCCAATTGTATCTTTACTTGGAAGCTTTTTAACAAGTTTCACAGAAACAGAGAAGGAGATGGTTTCTGTGGAGAGGGTTCTTCAGGTAAATTAGTTTAAAACAGAGGAAGCACACGTATACATATCTCCATACTTGAATTCACAATTTTGTCTTTTCATTTCAGTATATGGACATTCCTCAAGAAGAAGATAGAGACGAACAATTGCATCTGAATTGGCCATCTCAAGGGGAGATCCAGTTCCAGAATGTGACACTCCAATATATGCCTTCTCTGCCTCCTGCATTACGTGGCGTGTCTTTTGTTATTACAGGCGGAACTCAGGTTAGTCTATCTTTAACATTTCTCTCTGCACTTTTTCTTCTTCCAGTTCCAAAATATCTGACATTTGATGGATCGAAACAGACACGGATTGTAGTTGTAAAAAATGTGGTGACATTTCTGACATGATAGTTTTTTTTTTTTTTTAAATTATTGTCACGAGCAGCAAAAGATTACACTGAATATGATGCTTTGTTCTTTCATGTGATACTGTACTCCTGGCCAATGTATGAATACTGTTTCTTTTTTTGTAAGTGATACATAAATAGTTGGAAAATGATTTCTTTTTAAGATTTAAAGTTGCATTAGTAAGAATAACCATATGTCATCCACTGACACTCATCGTTGTTTCTCTATTTTGAAACTTCACATAGTTTCAATTTTAGATGGTCCAAAATATCTTGAACTAATGTTTTAGACCTGTTAAATTTCAGACCTTCCAGTTGTATGCAAAGATGAAATTCATTTTAGGTGAATATTTGGCTTGTATGAAGGTTTTCAAGTTTTAAAATTGGAATAGTCCCAAACTTGTACAACATAAGAAGAGAAATTTCCAGTAATCCCTGTGTTTCGGGCTTCTTATATATGGGCTGTAAAGTCCACCTTCAAATAAGTTCAACTGATGTTGGTAATATACACTTTATTTTCGTGAAGTGGGTATTGATACAAGTGGCGGAGAGAGTGGGTGACCAATAGTGACAGTCGCTCCCCCAAACTTTTAAGAAATTTCACCTTTTCCCATAATATTTTATAGAATTTTAATTTATTTTTTAGTTTGCCCTCCATCCAAAGGTTTTGTTTAACTCTCTTGCTCTCCCCTCCCCACACCCCCACCCCCCAACTTGAATTTTTGCCTCAAAAATATTGTGGTCTTTCTCTTCTTTGAATTATTCTTTGATTGATTTTTATCGTTCTTTTTGTTATAAATTTGCCAATAAAATATAATTTCTTAGTTTAGCAATATGTAGCTTTAACACACCATATGTGGAAATTTTTTGTTCGTCCATATGTGGTACTGTACCCTAAGTCTAGCCTTTGTAGTGTTTTTCAAAAAAAAACGACATTTAACTTAATTCGGATTGCATTTGAAATAATCCTTTGTAGTATTAAAAGTTCAAGCTTTTACTTTTAAACCAACATTCTTTAAGTATATAATCCTATGAATTTTATCTTTTAGAACAACTTATGTATTCTTTCATTTTAAAATCCCCCCCCCCCTCCCCCTCTCCTGCTAAATCTTGGCTCGGCCACTGATTGATATTATTCAGGTTGGAGTCATTGGAAGAACAGGTGCTGGAAAATCAAGCATTTTGAATGCCCTATTTCGTTTAAATCCAATAAGTGCGGGTTGTATTTTAGTGGATGGAATTGATATAGCTGGGATTTCCCTAAGAGACCTTCGCTCTCATTTGGCTGTTGTTCCCCAAAGTCCATTCTTATTTGAAGGATCATTAAGGTACACTAAGTTAATTATCATAGGTAGATGTTACTTCAATACTTGTATTTTTTTTTCAAAATACTTACACGTTATTCAGCAGTACTGTTGCAATTATTTAATTTTCAGGGACAATCTAGACCCATTGCACATAAGTGATGATAGAATGATTTGGAGCATCCTTGAGAAATGTCACATAAAGCAAGAAGTAGAAGCAGGGGGAGGACTGGACATGCATGTAAAGGAGTCCGGAATATCATTCTCTGTGGGGCAACGGCAGCTCCTTTGCCTTGCACGGGCACTTCTCAAGTCTTCTCAGGTAGAACAATGAGAGAGAGACAGAGAGTTTGTGTGTTTGCGCGCGCTAGAAGGAACGTGTTTGTGTACTAATGATACCGAATTTTCAGGTGTTATGTTTGGATGAGTGCACTGCCAATATAGACACTCAAACATCTGCAAAACTACAGAATGCTATAGCTAGTGAGTGCCGAGGATTAACAGTAATAACGATTGCACATCGCATCTCAACAGTTATGAATATGGACAATATCCTTGTTTTAGATCAAGGAATCCTGGTATGCTCAGGTTCTTTCTGTAAATCTAATTTTCCTAGTAGGGAACTCAATGATATGAAATCTAATCTTTCTTTGTCCTTCTTTAGGTTGAGCAAGGGAATCCAAAAAGTCTTCTGGATGATAAGTTATCCAGATTCGCAAGTTATGCAAGAGCATCGAAAATGTAACGGCCTGCATTGCCTGTGTTTATTCAAAACCAGCACTGCTGTGAATATTTAACAGCTAGGATTTTCTGTTTGTGCACATTTCTTTTATCAGTGATATTTGTGCTTCATGACATGTCTTTGGTATGAATGTAACAGCATTGCTGTGTGAGACTCAAATGAATGATGTATTATTAGGTATGCCTAATCAAATGTAAGCCCATCCAATTACTTTATGCTGGCTAGAGAGAAATTATTCGTTGACATAGACTGGTTTGATTTTCCCAAATGCTGATTTCCACCTCTGTGTTTGTTGAGTTACATAAATTTTGCATCCAAATGTCCCGTGAAATTGTCAGTTCTGACGAAGGTTAGTGAATCTGAAACCATATAGAAAACAAGTACTTCCCACATCCCTTCAGTTACTTGTCTTCTTGTCTTTGATATCGCCTAAAACTTTTGTTACAGCCAACGTGAAAAAGCTGATAATCTTGTGAGTAAATGTCTCGGTAGGCAGTTACTTTCCTTTCATTCTCACCTTTCTTTTTGTCTAATTTCTTCTTGTGGTTCAAATTAATTTGGATATGAAAATAGTTCTTTGCTTTATCATTATCATTATTATCGTTATCATTATCATTATCATTACTATATAAAATGTATCATGAGTCTTGGCAACTTGAAGTGTAAGTGGCACTGTCTTGATCTTAGTTTTTGTTATTCCAATTATGCCCTTTATTGATGACTGATTGAAGTTTCATATTATCCTCTTTTAATTTTTTTTATGTTGATTAAAATTCATTATATCATATCTATTGATTAAGAAGAAAACAATGGTTAATGACAATAAGCATTAGAGACTAAGCAGGATCTAGTCTTTGGTTTTCTATTTGTGCGAAATACCTTCTCCCTATTTATTGCATTTTAATAGTAATTTAATTGTTGCAGTTAATAAAAAAACTATAACCTTCATTAAATTTTTATGTTGATTAAAATTCATTATATCATATCTATTGATTAATAGAAAATAAATTCTATGTGCAAAATACCTTCTCCCTATTTATTGCATTTTAATAGTAATTTAATTGTTTATCATTAAATTTAATAAAAAAACTAATATATGTCTTTTACATTCTATTTTTAAATTTTCATTAGAAATTCTTGATTAGAAAATATTTCCATCGATAATAAAACAATTATAAATTCTTTGCTATTTATGTTTTACATCATATTCCAACACTGATCTACTAATGAGTTAGATAGAAAAATTTATATATGGTGGATCATTTGTACTCGTTATTAATGACACTCAAAATAATGACATTTCTTCATTTTATGGAGTAATTTCATTTTATGGACAAATTCAACTCCTGTAAATCATGTGACCGATATTTATGCAAACAATTAAGCATTGTTATGTAAGCATTGGTTTGTGCCTTTATTAATTGATTATTGAGTTTCATATTATGCAAATTATACGCATTTATTATGTAATATCTATTGATTTACAAGAAAATTGGTTGATGACAAGATAAAATGTTAAGCATTAGAGACTAAGCAAGATATGGTTTTAGTTTTCTATTTGTTCAAAATATCCTTCTCCCATAATTAGATTTATTGCATTCTAATAATAGCAATAACGGTAGCAGTTAGGAAAAAATTATAACCTTTATTAAATTTGAATTGTGAAGACAATAAGCAAAATATAACACTCCAAACTAATGTGTCTCTTTGCATTCTATTATTTTTTTTTATTGCTATTGAAAATTCTTGATTAGTTATAGTCTATTTGAACTTTCAAATCGTCAAAAATATTATTATTGATACCAAAACAAGGTGCTCTTAGGACGATAAAACTTTTGTCATTTGTGCTTTATGTCAAATTCTGTCGAAAAGATAAAAAATAAAAACTCAATTATCTCTACTAATGAAACTTTAATTCTCAAGAATGAACAATTAGATAGGAAAAATTTATATGTGGTGGAACATTTGTACTCTATTGTTAACAAAGATAACACACAAGAGGCGCCCTTCGGTAGAAGATTTGACGAAGTTCTTTCTTTTGCCTGTTCTCAAAGAGGTAGCTTCGGTGGGATTGTTGGATTCAAGGCACGTGGTGGTTAGGTTGGGTAATGAAGTTGGATTTTCGTAGGATTTGGGTAAGGGGCAAATGGTCTGTTTTTGGCATTCCAATGAGGGTCGTAAATGGTCAGAGTCTTTTCATGTCGATAAGGAACCTTCAGTGGTTCCAGTGTGGCTCAACTTACTTAAGTTCCTGTTACATTATTATCAACAAAGGTTGTCTCTTTCAGATTGTTAGAGTTTTGGGAAATCTGTTGTTTGTTGATGCTACAACTCTTGCTGCTACACGCCGCCCTAGTATTGCTAGGGTGTGTATAGAAATTGATTTGTTAAAGCCACTTGTTCCTAGGGTGTGGATTGGTAACGGTGATCATGAGGGTTTTTGACAAAAATTGATTCTAGAGAATATGCCAGAGTATTGCTCACATTGCTTTCATCAGGGGCATAATTAGGATACTTGTCAAGTGCTTAATTTGGATCTTCGTGTGGAGAGGCCTACTACAAAACAAATAATTGAAGCCAAGCAAAATAATTCATTTGAGTTTCGTCCTAAGGTACTTACAGTTAAGGAGAAAGATGGACATCCTAGTTCAGCTGGGGTGCAAAAGATTGTTGAAAATCCTGAAGATTCCTTTTTGATTGGTGAAATGGGTGCTATGAGCAACATTGAAAATACTGGTTCCTGGCTCACATAATATTGACAAAGTTGGAGAAGTCTCTTCGTCGAGTAAATTAGTACCAGTTGATGTAGAAAACAGAATATGTCTGCTACCCTGGGTTCCATTGCTATGGCTTCTTGCCAGAATGATTTAGTGGTTTTGAGTGTTACTGGGGATGATGTTCTATTTCAGCCTTCTGCGGCTGTAGATTCCATGGTGGTTGTTTCTAAAACATTGCCTGCTAATGTTTCACTTTTGGCAATTGACATTGGCCAGCAGTTGGATCATCCTTTGGACCAAAGCTAGTATGCTTAATCAGCAAGGTGATGGTCTTATTGATGGTGAATTTGCGTTTGTTTCGGAGAAAGGATAATTTTCAGAATACTGCAATATTCAGCAGTTGGAAACAACAGCTCCTGTTACTGATTTTTTAATTTAGATCCCCTTATTCAGCAAGCTCAAGATAAACTTCAGCAAGAGTATGATTTCAAGCTAGTTTCTCACAGCAAATAAAAATGAGTCAGAGATAAGTTTCCAAAAAAAAAAAAGATAAAACACAAATAATACAAAGAGTACAACTTTAAAGAATATGCATCTCTTCATTTTTCAAAAAATAGCGACTATAACTTCATATTAAAAAATTTTATCAATATTACATAATATGAAAGTAATATTGGTAGAACATGCAACTAATATTTAGTTATGATAACATTACTATATAAAAAATTTTGTATCATATATACTTATGGAAAACTGAGAAACAAAACTGAAAATGTCAATCCATAATCATCATACAGCCCATGATTATCATTAATAGCAATCCCTTAATACAAGGAAAACTGAAAAAACTGAAAACCATTCATAAATCTACTTATTGAAAAAAAAAACTGAATGAAAAAAACTGAAAACACTGCATGGGTCTAAAGAGCTTTTCACTTTTAATGAGTTTTGTATTCAGTCCAAGGTTAAAGATTTCATGATGTCAAGGTTATATTGTCCCCAAATAAATTGCCTATTATACTTTCCTCATGGTAATATGGCCTAAATAAATTGCCTATTATACTTTCCTCATGGTAATATGGCTCAAATGTGCAATATTTCAATCATTTTCCGCATCTGCAAGCTTCTTAAAGAGCTGGATCTTGAGCAAATTGATATAGAGATGGAGTTGATTGGAGACTTGAGTTACTTGGCAATTTATGACAAATTCAATAAAAAAAATTGAAAACAACTCATAAAATGCCATAAATCAATGGCACATAAATTGAAAGGTTGAAAACACAATTGAAATCATACAAAGACAATATCCAAATCACTCAATCTCATTGCATGCCACTAAAATTCAAGGGAAGACAAACATTTTATTGGGAGCAATAGAGTATTGCTTTAACAAACCAAGTCCATCAAGCAAGCCATGAAGAAGCCATATCCGATAGGTAATGCCCAAGTAGTGATTTCAGTTTTTTTCATTTAGTTTATTTTTTTTTAACGAGTAGATTTATGAAAGAAATAACTAGAAGTATCCATATTTTACATACCTTTCAAAATATTGATGCTTTTGCTAAATCATATCATATTTGGTCAAATCTTCATTTTTTTAAAGTTAATATTTTTTCATTAATTAATTTTCTCAAAACTATTATTTTATATTGAAAGAGACCGAATGCATTCTCATTTGTTAAAAATTCTCCGTAGAGCTTATATGAATTTATAGAAAATAACATTTTGTGATTTTTCTTTTGCTTTTAAAATAGTGGTTCTGAAGACAATTAATTAAAGAAGATGAAAAATTAAATAAAATAGAAAATAGAAAAATATGCAAATATTGAATTTGTTAAAAATTTTCACAAATAAATTTAGTTGTACAAGAGATATTATATTTTATGACATTATAATCACGTGCAAAGCACGTGGCCTGTTACTAGTACATGCAAAAGACTGATATTCCTTTCAATTGAATATTGAACTGATCCTTGGGTATGGAGCTGAACTTCTTTCTCCGAAAGATAAAGCCACGTTTGGTCATTCTGTGCCATGCATCTTGTGCCTTTTGCCCCTTACTTTATACTGATGTTTGTCTAGCTATAAAACTATGAAAGTAATTTCCTTGAGCATGCTTTTCCCGCCTGGTGCCAACAGAAAAGCTAATCCGGACTTTCAGATGGTAGCTAGCCAGTTTAATACTAATATAACTGCCTTTTGTACACATGGCTACTTGAATCATAGTGTTATTGGGAATGTGGTCCTAATTCTTGGTGAAATGAAGCTGAGGTCTCCAAAACCTTATATCCGTCTTAAAGCTCTAAAGCTGCCTGGATTCTTGGTGTCATCTGCGTGCTGATTTACTTGTCATTTTGTTAGCTCCAGTATTGCTGTTGGACGAGTCCTTTAGCCGAAAGGATTGAATTAAGACATCTGTACGAGAATTCGCCCAAAGATATGGAAGCGGTCGATTCTGATTGTGACACTTTTGGGTTCTAAAATGCACAGAACTTTCATAATGATGAACCCAAATTCAAGTTTTGTCTGCGTACAGACAACTTGAGATTGTCTCCACAAAACATTATCCATGTCCCTGTTTTGTTTCCCGTTTTCTTGTTTTGGTACTTTGTGGTGGACGATGAAACCAGTTGGTCTCGCTAGTACCGTGGCTTTATTTGTTTTTCACTTTATCAAAATCTGAACTTTGTACTGGTTAACTGTTAAGGCTTATTATTTTTGTGTGTTCATAACAATTTCCTTTTTTTTGTTTTGTCTTGTTTATTGTTTGGGCTTATCAGATCCTTCACAAGATCAATGAAACTTTTTTTTTTTTTTGTGAAAGAACAGTAATTTTGATAGAAAACAATTCTAGATAATTTTGATTTAAACACTGTACAGTTGGGACATTAATGCATGGCTCGTTCTAAACCAAGATGTATCACTATTAAACGTCTCGCGGATCAACAAATGTAACAGAGGAAGGACAAGCTCGAGTTGTAATCCAATCCTGAGGTTCAAAGCTCCCGCTTTCTTGCTCCCCTTCCTTTGCCACTCTGAGCTTCTTTATGCACCAGAGATCATCCCATGAAAACCTTTTCCAGTGCGGAATGGCCTCCTTGACAGGGTCATTTTGGTTGACCTCGGCCACCAAGATTCCACAACCCCTATCATCCTTTGCCATATTATGGGCGAATGAGCAAAGCGACTTCATCAGATGCGAGCCATCAGGGCCTTCCATGTGAAGGCCATACAAAAAATAGAGTCCAAAGTGCCTGAAGATATCAGGTATTGAAGGTAACCTCAGCCATGGAAGAAAAGCGTCTAGCGCCCTACTAGCCACGCTGCACGCGTACTTTAGGGAGGAAACACCTTTTACCTTCAGCTTGAACACTTCTTTGGTGTTCCATATGCTAAGTATGGCAAAGCTAGGTGGAAAAGTGCCAGATTTAGGGTCCCAATTGGAGAGGTACCTCTTTGGTACGGCCACGAAGGTGCCAAGACTAAGTTTGTTATTCAGTATCATATCTACATCCTCAGGAAAGAATTCTGAACTTTCAAAAATCCGTCTATACGCTAGTGTTGCTAGATCTGGAGAGACTCGAATCAGTGCTATGCTCGAGCTTAGTGGCTTGTCATGAGCATGAATTGGTTGAACAAGAACTGTAGGGCTCCTGAATTTGATGTAGTTTAACTTTATGGTAAACAGATTTAGGGAAGGCTGATTGCTACATTCGGTGGCCATGTATGCGTAATCTGCACCATTCCTTCTGCACCATTCTTCGAGTTGTTGAACTAGTTTTGTACCTATACCGAGCCGCCTGCATGGGAAGAATTATTTTAATTGAACAGTAGAAAGTGTGACAAAGAATTCCCCACTAATCAAACATAGAAGGTCTGCAATAAAGAAGTGCAGATAATTATTTTAATCTCCCACTTGTACTATTTCGCTTTGGAAAGTCGTTGATGTGATTTCATTATGTAAAGTAGGTGACATTTTTCTAAAATTATCACTAATGGGCTGATCCATAGCTGCTTTTGGGGGAGATGTCGTACGGAATATGTTCCAAAAAAGTTTTGTCAGAATAAAGTAATATGAAGCACATTCATGAGTCCAATAGACGAAATTAGGCATAAGATTGTTCTTCGTGAGAATGGAATCAGGAGATTTCTTGTAAGTTGCAAGAATGATTTGATGCAGTGCAAGAATGTGTACTAGAGACTTTCTGTATTAGATGATTTAGATGGGCTAGACAACTAAATAGTGCGCTTTATTATTCTTGCCACACAGTATTATTCAAGAGAGACATTATCATGATGATAATTCTTTAGTGTGGAATCCAATTGTCACTTTCGAAGAAATTAATCAGTTGGGATCTTCGTGGCCCAAGCACCAAGAAACTAGTAAGATGTTTCGTTGTCCTTTTCTGTATACAATTGATATAGAGACACTTGATAGTCCACATTAATATATATGCCATATGGAGAGAAAAGTTTTAAAACAGTGAATATTAAAGTATCCCATCATTTCATAGGCGAATGTTCACAATGTAGAATGGTAACATATGCGAATTCTATGCAGCATTCAAGAAAACTTTTCTACCTCAGTCAACATGAAGCAAAAGAAAGTACTGTATTGGAGAGAAGACAATAAGAAATTCGTCTAATGGTTAGTAGATGAGATTGAAATTTCAAAATTTAGAAATTCTGAATTCAAATTCTCTCTTCTCACATCTTAAATCTTATTCCTCCCCTATTGAAAAAAGTAAAGATTTAACTCTTATACCTCTCCTATTAAAAATTAAAAGAAAAAAAAAAGAGGAGAGAAATACCTATGCGCAGTGGAAACCCTTAATCCAAGAATACAAGCCAGTTTGACATAGACAGGAAACCCGTTGGAGGGTTTCTTCCCTTTAGTGACAGATTTTAAGCAGCCCCTAATAACACCAACAATCCGTCTTTCATTTCCGTATTCAGCTACCTGTTGATCACAGCATGAAAAATTGAAAATAGCCAAGTGCCAGAAAATTCAGATAATATCACCCCATGCATGAAGAAACCATGCACCACTATATTATCATCCATGTCCACTAATCATTTCATTAACGAGCAGTGCAGAATAATAAAGTTTGGAATCAAAAGGATAGAATTCCTTCAATGAGTAAAAGCGTGCATACTTAGTTACTAATAATATGTACTACTGTGCAACTGACAAGAAAAACTATATATTTGGACTCAATACATATAGGAAATTGATGAGTTGAGCGTTACCAGCATGATATGGGAGGGGAAGTTGCGGATGCGGGCAGTAGGATCGCCCATGAGGTCTGTGACAACCGATGGCTTACCACGTTTTCCGACCGTCGTACTGCCTCTCCAACTCCTCCACTGCCACCTTATCTCTTTCTCCATCGTAGACTCTCACCACCACCAGTGACTGTTCTCCTGGCGGTGGATTTGCAAAACTCTCAGCTGCTATTCTAGTTGACATTTGTATTAGGAGCTCAAGGGGTAGAAGTAACTAAGTTTCTTCTCCAACTTCTAATGCAAAGTAGCTCATCGATTGGCTCATTTATATTGTATAACCATCTGGATAGTGAGAAGGCAGCTTTGGAAGTTCAACCGTGGGTCTTTAATTAGTCCTGAACATGACATAGGAATGGTGACTATTTATAACTAGGCAGTGTGTATCCAATTATTGGTCCAATTTTGATGTGCCCTCATGATCTCGGCACTGGTGTCTAACTACGTGGAAGTGTATATGACCATTTGTAAATATATTCTTCTCACTACTTACTTAACTTTTGGCTTTTGTAAATGTGAAGTTGTTAGTTGAAGTTCTTTTTGCTTCACGGATTTGTACTAGTTGACATTAATTTTCATTTTTGGTTAGGCGCACTACTTATCCACCAAGTGTTTGAATCACTGGTTCTTGGCAAATGTGCGTGAACCACAAGAAGTCATCAATGTGCTTCTATCTTCCACACCACTTAAATTTGGTTAGAAAATATTTCTAGGAATTATCCAGATATGTGTATGTGTACGCCCCAATTGTACCTTATGAGCCGAAGCCCTCATTGTTGCCTTAAGCATTATCAGATTGTTCAAGGTAAATTAAAAATGCAGCTTATGACAGCATTTCTGGATCTTTCACAATAATCCCTTTTAATGGACTACTTTGATTTTCTAGAGTTGTGGATTGAGTTAATTCAGATACATGTGTATGATTTTAAGAAGTATTGCGAATGACTACTTCACTGCTGCTTTTCTTGTCCCTACGAAGAAATCACAAATTTTTGTTTCTCCGGGCAACAAAGCAGCAAAGGGACGAATTCCCAAACATGCATGTTTTCTGCAGCTTATGATCTTCCATAAACCCTTGTTTAAAATTTAAAAAAAAAAAGAAACTCAAAAAACTTTTTTCATCATGGGAAAGTTTCAAAGGTTTCTAACAGTTACATTTAACATCCTTAAAGTTTTTGGAAAATATCACTTACCTCCCTATTTTCATGTGGTCCCTTAGTTGTAATGAAAAATCAATTTAAAATCTCATGACATTTGAAAACTTGACGGATATATTATTTAACAAAAAATTATAAGTTTGAGGTTGAGAGATCCTTTAATAAATCTTATCTACAATTTGTAGACAAATTTGAAATTGAAAAATTATAAACAATCAACAAAGCATGTAAAAACACTACTTAAAATATCATAAAGAAGACAAAAATAACTTTTTCCACCTTCTAGAAATCTCACATAAGTTTTAAATGTGATTTAAAATATTTTTCCTTTTCTAAATCTTCAAGCCATTGATCCAAATAAATAAAAATTAAAGTTTCTAAATAGTTCTTAAAATTTATGTCGATCAAAACATTTCACATTAAATAAAAAAAGATTTTTCTCATTTTGTAGTCTAAGGGCACGTGATAAGCATATGGATAAATGAAGGTGGGCTGAATATTGAAGGTTCAAAATTATACCGAACCCCTTGAATTGCAACAAGTTTGCTAAATAAATCTACAATTTTGTCAAAAAGATAATAACAATAATATCGGGTATATTTCTTATTATATGGCCTTACAGTACCAAAAAGACAAATCCTAAAGGGAAAATTTATTTTAAGAACGTATTAGATAAACTTTTATTATTCGTTTGTACTTTAAAAATGCAAATTGCTTGTGATTGTAGTTACTATATTTTGTCCTTTTAAAAAAATGTACGTGGTCTTCATGCTTTTGGCCCTTATTTTTAATATTTGATTATTATACATACAATTTAAAAGAAAAAGTAAGGCAACGAAAGGGCATCGTTGGAAAAAAGTTCCCTAGAATGAGTATTTTAACTATATAATTTGAATTGAATTGAAAATGTTATAAAGATTTTAAAAATATCATAAAATTTAAAAAATGATAGAAAAGTGATATTTTTAAAATTTTAAAGATGTTAGGCGAAACTGTCACGAACAGTAGGAGGAGAGCTGTTTAAAATAAAATATAATAATTAAAAAAAAAAGAAACCCCAAGAACCTGTTTTTATCATTGGATTACTTTTGTTATGTCAATTATTGGGTTGAGATGGTTCGAGCAGAATGCCTAACACTACGCCTATTGGAGGACATGTGGATGGTTCTTGCGAGCATTCCCTAATGATCACACAGTTCCATTATTAAACATACATGCTTAAATTCGTCCAATCATCAATCGAAAACGCACACCTTAAAGGATGGTGACGGCACCCAAAGGGGACAGATGTTGGATGGCCGAGAATATTGAATTCTTGGGATGCTTGCAAAGTTCTGTGTCGAATATACATATTTTTGGTCCTTGAACGGCTTTATCTTCCAAAGCTAGAGGCGACGCAAGCACAACGAAATCTCCACTCAACGAAGATTGAAGCCACAAATTTTAGGAAGTTTCCCGTGGATAATGTACTGCCATTACGGTTCATACGTATGCCTCTGTTTGATCATTTTTCTTTTCTGTTTATGAAATCTACTAATCCTACGTATTGTTTTTGGTTGAGGAAGGGGGATGGGGAGTTCATTTTTCTATGAAAGAAAGCATGCAGGAAACCTTGTTTGGTTTTTAAGTAAGATCTTTCTTGACACGAGCATTTAGGTTACCTATTGCTAGGGTTGCAAATGAGTCAAATCGAACCGAGTTTTGGCCTTATCGAGTTCGGCTTGACTCATTTTTCATGGATCTCGAGCGAGTTCAAAAAATGAAGCTCGAGCTCAAAGAAAAAATAAATAATTACTTTGTTTTTAAAAAATAAATTAAATAATTATTTTTTAATAAACAATAAAAATATTAGGGATAAATATGTAATTTCACTATTAGAATAAAAAATAATATATATATTCGAGCCGACTCGTGAGATATCGAGTTTGAAATAGTTGATCTCGAACTCGACTCGAATTTGGAAACGAGTTGCTCAAACTCAATTCGAACTCGATATTTTCGACCTTAAGTCAAGATCAAATTCGAGCCATTCACGAGAGGTTGGATTTGTTTGCAGCCCTACCTACTTCTGTTAAAATGGGACATTACATCTGGCCATGCATGTACTGAGGACTTGGAAACATATTGCTTTGTTCTTCGATTCACTTGGATGTGAGGGTTAAATTAACAATTTAGAGTTGACATCCTTACTTGGTGAGTTGGTGGATAAAATTCTGTAGGTTGCTTCATGCAAAAACTTTCTGTTTCATGACAATAATTGTAGTTTCCAATATCAATTGCATGTCTAAATACTTTATGGGAGATGCGGAAATTGATGGCCACAATGGTCTCTCTATTTCACAGAATATTTCAACTTCTAAAATTCTAATGAAGTGATTGACAGCCGCCAGGCTAGTTTTCCCATGCAATCATGAATCATAAAGTTAAATCTTGAAAAGTATGATTAGTAAGGTATGAAGGGATACGTCTCTCCGCCGGATGAAAAAGGAAGAGGATCTACAGCAAATTTCTACCATATAATATACTCTCTGCAGCATATTCTCTCTTTGTTCAACCCCATTTTCTACAATAACTAGTGAGCTAGGAGCCCTTTTGAAGGTTCCCTATAATAAATTTTGTTCTCTCATGAACTGCTGCAAATAATGTCGTCCGGAATTCTTGTGGAATCGTAGCAAACAAGGTGGAGAAAGTGGAAGAAGGTGAAACTTATACCTGATATGATCTCTAGAGAGGCACTAGAGTCAGCAAAAACTCGACCATTCCTCCCCACTTCCTTTCCTCCTCCTATGAATTAGTGATTTAATTAGCATGTTACATTTATGAATCTATGTGATTGAGATTTGAGTTTAAATTGTTCTATCCAACAAACTGGTTGGTCATTTTCCTATTTATCGTAGGTTTTTTTCATAGTCATATTGTAGCAAACAGACGTGAAACAGTAGCAAGAAGACGTTATAGTTCTTGAAGATACTGGATGAAGGTGGAAACAGCGGTCACTTCCACTAAGAAAAATATCACGACATTATTGGTAAGAAAAAGTAAAGGGAATTAATGAAGAGTTCAAACAGTAAAACAAAATCCTTTTTCTCTGATAATAGTAGTATTGTAATAGAAATGCACATCCCAAAAATGGGGAAAAGATCCGACATCCTACCAGTTTCGTATGCAAACATTTTCATTCCATAGTTTTAAAATAAAATAATTAAGCAAATAACCTCTCACATTTACATGTTATTCTTTCTTTCTCCATTTAGAGATATTGGTTTGTTTATATCGTATTTTCATGAAAAAAAAATTGTAATGTTTTTCACTATATGATGTGTATAATATAAGAGATGATTGAGAAGTACTTAAGAAATACTTCAAGCTTTTTTTTTTTCACAATAATGTCCAAAATTGCTTATTCAAACAGACTAACTAGTCCATAACATACATATTACTTTAAATATATATATATAATTTCTAAATTCATTCTCTATCATATATTCACCTAAAAAGGTACATCTACACTACCTGATAATTACTTCAGGATAAACTCGAAAGAAAGCGTCCTTCTTAATATTATAGGGATTAAGCATGTGATGAGCACATGTGTGTTTTTTTCTTAATTGAACGGAAAGTCAAGTAGCTTTGTATTTGCCCCTCAACTCGTATTAGCCTCTTGTGTAGCAAATCACCTCAAAAAGTGGTCACAAATGAGATTTATGACTAAAATCTCACAGCACTATAAATGTTTTACGAACCAAAAAAAATGTAGAAGAGAAGGATAGTTTTGCAAATATGAGGGGACCATTTATGCAATTTGTGCTAGAACAGAAATATGATTTAATGGGCCGGAGAAAGCTTTGTATCAGAATCGCATCTGATTTAATGGGCCAGACAAGTCAAATTGTTCGAGACTTTACATCTAGCCCAGCGGTTGAAAGCATCCAACACTCCCAGCCCATATCAAACCCAGGACGACGGAGTTACAAAATCAGTTACTTTCTTCGACTGGATTGATGAAACAGTCGAACCAATTGAGCTGAGAAATTGAAGAAGAGATCCTGGTGGATACATTACTGGTACATCGATACAGGAAAATTTATGGGTTTGTTGGCATGCTTAGGGGTGATATCACCATTCCCATTTTACTATTGGCTATGGACACAGCCTCAGACATGGGTAAATCTATGCGGGAAAGGGCGTGACCCCTGCAAAGTTATGGCAATGGTGTCTCATTTTCTGAAGTTGGTTCAGTTTGCATCTCTGCTTTCTGTTTCAACGCTTTCTTGGCCGCCTCCTTTCTACTTCTGGCCCCTCTTCATATTCGGCCAGTTCCTAAACTTCAGGTTACTCAGCTTTATCCCTTTTCCTCGTGTTATGTAGCTTTGTGAATGTGCAGTCATGCAAGTGTTTGATATTGGAAATGCTCTTCAAGTTTGATATTTTGAGGAATTTATTGACATCCCAGATGGAAAGTTTTAGTTTTCATGGATTTTTATATGCGTTTTTTGATCTAGAAATGCTGTGAATGTTTGAATGATGGAGAATCATTTGATGCCCAGATCGAAGATTTTTCTTTTTCTTTTTTGTTCATTCTTTATTTTCTTTGAAAATAGTTGTTCTTTCTATGTCAATAGGAGGGAGGTAGAAAAAAGAATTTTTGGATTTTGTGAAGGTCCTGGTGGTGTTTGGCATATTGCAGCGGTGATCTGTTTTAACTCTTTGACGTTGGTTTGATGGCTTGAAGTCATATAGAAGTTTTGCATGGCTTTAGTTTTCGGAGAAAATAGAAGTAAGTTATTGCTTTACTGTGCTTTATGTGCACCCAATTTTACATGCATACTAGCTCAGAAATAGTATGACTACAAATGTAGCTCAACATAAACTGTAATTTTGTGTCATTAATAGATAACCAAGTTATCATGTCTCAAGTTTTACACTCGGAATCAGCCTTCTAGTAAAATTTGACGAACGAAGAGGTGCTGAGGTTTGTGCTGAAAAGGCGAGGTATTAGAAGTTTAATTTTATTGCTGACAAGAAAAGAGAAGAATGGTAAGTGCTGGCTTTTAACTAGAATTTGTTCCTTATGCCATGAAGCAAGATGGTTCCTTTAGAGTCTCTAGATGGAATAGCAGAGCTACAAGCTCGAGGAATAGGTTCATGAATTGGCCACCTCTTACAAACTTCACCTCCATGTTCGAGGAAAAAACACCTTGTACTTCCAACAAATCGATCAGATCACACTGGGAGAATGATCTTTCTATTCTGCATGTGTAGAATTCAAGAAATGATGATAGGGATTGTGATCAACTTAAATTAACTCTGCTCATCTGTTTGATTAAATACCTGAATTGCAGGATTTGATCGATGTAGGGATTTTAGTGCTGGACTCCACTTATGGAGAAATGCTGTATAGAAAAGAGGAAGAAATAATACTAAACAATGACTTCAACCAATTTTCCAGAGATCTAAGATAGAGGCAAAAAAATGTAATCAGAAAGGAAAACACATAGACGTAAAAGAGACAACTAAGGTAGAAGAGTAACACTGCAGTTGATCAGAAGCTATCACTTCTCTTGTGGTGTCATAAATTAGCATTTAGAGCAATGGACTAATAAAATGGCCATTTCACTTTTGGAATCCAAAAACTTGTTCACAGTGAGAATTGGGAAGTTGGAAAATCGAAGACCTATTTATACAAAGTTGTTTCTATATGTGGATGCAGTACACATTCTATGAGCTAAGCTTCAGAAGGTTGTT
The DNA here is from genome assembly GCA_013103745.1 of Gardenia jasminoides. Classification (NCBI taxonomy): domain Eukaryota; kingdom Viridiplantae; phylum Streptophyta; class Magnoliopsida; order Gentianales; family Rubiaceae; genus Gardenia; species Gardenia jasminoides. Next base: position 79,463,802 of record CM023103.1, read on the forward strand.
CTATTGGATAACTTTCTTGTGTGTGAACTGTGAAGACCGTAACTTGGAGGTTAATTGAGATCATCTGTTGGAACCAAGTATTGTTAGTAGTTAATGCTAGATGCATGGATGATATCTATTTCACTTGCTGTTTACTAATTTAGTGTTCTATGTTTGATTACTAGTATTTTTGGCACAATCTGTTAAAACACACACAATTGCATGCAGGGTATATCAACTGCTGGGAGAATCAGGAACTTACTATGGGATTCGATTTGGAAAGACCATCCCATGGGTGACAGAGTTCCCGTTTGGAGTTATACAGGATCCGCAGTATGTTGGTAGTATTATGAGTCTTCTTGCTTGTCTATCTTGGGTTCCATTCCTTTATATCCTTCTATGGGTCCTGGGTTATGCATTCATGATACATCTGGAATCTAAGGAAGATCCGACCACTCGTGCAAAGGCTATTTCTTAAAGGCTAATCAACTGATTCGAGAAATAAGGGCTGAAGAAATTTTGACCCGTATTGCACAAAAGTTGTATGGTCCCTAAGGACCCTAAACATGAATTTTGTTTTCCATTTACTTCTTGATAGGGTAGAAGGAGAGCATAGCAAGTCTGTGGATGAACATTAGAATGCCTTTGTAAGTCATCTCTCTTCTTTTCTGTATTGTGGTTCCAATTGTATGCACGTCTTTCACTGAATAATGGACTGCTACTAGTCTTTATATCATGAGTTTCTTGCTGTTACACGGGCCTTAGATCTGGCTCTGGTTGACACACCCAGGAAACCAACCTCCTCATACGTAATTAAGTATTTTGCGATGCTAAATTTGTTACCTGTTTCTCTTGGGTCTTTTTTATGATATCTAGTAATGTTCATCTTATATTTAACAAAAATATTAGTACAATTTACTAGAAAAGCAAACTCTCTACTATTATCTGTCAATGAATCTGTTAAGGAAACCACGACAAAATAACAATAATAATAAGAAAACAGAATATGAAAAGAAACCTTACAGTACAAGAAGTGCTTTACATAAATAGTTCTCTCTCCTTGTATAAGCATACTTGCTGTGAAAGCAACCATCCCTTGCAACGCAACGCCCTTCTCTTTGATCACACTGGCCTTTCCTCAGCGCCACCTTCATCATGTTGCCGCTCACCAAATGCTTGGTGCCCCAGATGAAGATGAAAGTAACCTCTTCTGAGGCCCTGATAAGAAGATTCATCCCTGCCGCATCTTACTCTTCTGCCGCTTCGCTTGTTGAAGACAAGATTTGGCTTATGCTGCCCTCACACGAGGCTACAGATAACAAGCCCAGTCAAGTCGAAGTTCATGATGATCAACAGCATGTCCAGGTCCATAAATGGCGTAACAGATGCTTCTATGATATTGGAAACAAAAGTTTTATCACATAGTCAATTAATCAACAACACAGCCATGAATCAGATGATCAAGAAGGGCCTAAATTGTGGATCATCTCATGGATATGTAGCCTTGCTCAAACCAAGTGATTGCTTACTCTCGCTTGTTAAAACACCACCAAGTTTTTAAACTTCTCCAAGATTTGATGATGACGGCCATCAACTTCCCGGTATAGAAGAACTCCCGTCTTTCACTGGTAAGGTTTTCTGTCAATCAGAATTCAACCGTAAGTATGGCGAGGCTTTGCATGTAAAGGGGATGAAGATGATGAAGAGACCATCGAAACCTCCAAAGTGGTGTCGGATTATTTTGTAGACAAAGTTGTGATGTCCTCAGGTGATGCTTCGCCTACATTTCTAATGGCCACTCATAGTCCGGATACAAAGTTGGTTTTCTGTAGCGATTTTGAGGCCAAAAGGTGGTATAGGCTATACTCAAATTGTTGCTTCAGCGATGTCATTTACAGCACCAGGGACCAGAAGTTTTATGCAATCAAGAACTCGTATGATTTTCAGATCGACTTGTGGGACTTTACATATCATCCATATTTTCACTGTCCACGGATGAAGATGCTGGCACCACGTCCTTGTCGAGCAGAACTTGATAAACTAGCGTCCTATATGACATCCAATTCCAAATGTCATCACAGGCTCCGCAGGTACTATTTAGTGGAGTCATTGGGGGAGATGTTACTCGTTATAAGGCATTCTGGTTTTCATGTTGCAGAAGATTGTACTTGTTTGGACTGCATCCAGGACCAAAAATGTGAACTTCCTTATAGAACTTTTGATTTTGATGTTTACAAGCTTGATCGTTCGGGGAGAAAACTACATTTGGTGAAAGATTCGGGCGATCAGGCTTTGTTTGTGGGAATTAATCAATCCTTTGCTGTCTCTGCTAAGCAAGTCCCAGGAATTGAAGGGAATTCTATCTACTTTGGTGATCATTACATGTTCAATCACGCACATTTCCGTGGCAACAAGAATTATGCTTTTGGAGGCCATGATTTCGGGATATTCAACATGGAAGAGAAGAGCTTTAGTGCTTGCTATCCGACTGAAACCATGAAGCTTAAGCACCCACCAGTTTGGATTGCTCCCACTTCTCATCTAGCTAGAGATCAGAGCCAGGAGTAGGCTTTCGTATAGTATAAGAAAATGATTTTACTTCATCAATTGGTGATTTGACAATCTTTAATTTGCTGGTCAGAGTAATCTGGTTCCTTCAGTTTTGCACTGTCCAAAATCATGCGTTTGTTCTTACGATTTGCAATAGACTTCCATGGAGATAACTGGTATCAAGAACTCTGTCTCTTGGTCTCTCTTATATGCTACACGAAACAAGTCTAAGCTCCTGACTTGCAATAGATTTCCATGGCTGTAAATGGTACCAAGAACTCTGTCTATTGGTCTCTCTTTTATTTGCCACACGAAATAAGTCTTAAACTCCTGATGACGAATATGTTGTTTGAGGCCTTTGGAAGTAAACTGTCTTTAAGAAATCGACCATGTTACTGCACACTATATCATAACAGAGATGAGCTACTTCACTAATCACTGCTATATCTAGTGTTCGACTTGAAACCAAGCTAGACCTGATCATTTTGTCTGGTAGTGGAATGATAATCAGTTCATAAGAAGGCTGCAAAACTAAACTTTCCATGACAGCACCAACTCAAGTCAACCCTCAATTTCGTGCCCATGTTTTCTCAGGATTCAGAGGCTTCCCAGCAAATGTTTATTCTCTACTGTACCGTGGGAGATTGGAAACAGTTTTTGTTAAAACATTTTTACGCCACAATAGAAATACAAAAAACTGCTAGTGTAACATGAAGAAGTACATATCAGGATGACCTGAAACGATATCTAAAGATAAAAATTAAATTTAAAAATTAAAAAGTCCAAATTAAGGCCTCTACGTCTCAACAGCAAGGTTTTGCTTGACATGCACCGGACAATGATGCAGGCAAGGAAAAGCAAAAATACAACAAGATTCTCCTTCCCCTGATCCAGAAATAAAATAAAACACCAAAAAAAAAAAAAACCTCAGGATTCTCCTTTCCCTAGTCAGATCTGAGGACATATATCGCCTAAACATGCGCTTATACTTTGTTGGGCTGTCATACCATGTTGGGGTGGCAAGAATTGCACGCTCCAACCAGTATGGATCCTCCTCTTTAGGAGCTGAAAGACTCCGGAAGTTCCTCACCCAGTCATCTATCAAACGTCGCAGACGAATACTCTTTCGGCCAGTAAAGAGAAATCTGATGATGTCCTTTGCGAAGGTAGTGATCTCCTCACCTTCAATAATCAACATATACTGAAAATAAAAAAGGCAATATTCACCAGATCATTTATCCATGATGCAGCATAAAAACTAAAGTAACTCTTTCATGAGTCTGAAAAGCATGATATTCACACATGCAACTGAATTTAATATTCAAAGAATAAAAATTCAACATTCATACAGAAGATAAGCTGGGTCTTCTTCAACTAGTTTCCCTATCAGAATTATCAAGCAGAAAGTCACAAACTTGCATTGTACATTAGATTTTTTGTGCTCAGCTAACATAAATTATCATAATTATAAATAGATAGCAAAGGTCATCCTTTCTTTTGTAAACAATGTAAACGGACATATCAAACATTCCTAGTATTTTTCAATATCTCGCAAAAGACATAGGATTATTACAGCTTTCCAGCAACAACCACTTGGAAAATATATATGAGCTTGACTGGATGAGGTAAATTGACACCCACAATACTATTGGCAATACAATATCCTCCTTCCCCATGTCTACCCTTTGTAGTTCTTACACCACCTAGCTCCAACATGTTTATCTTTTAAATTTGGTAGGCATCTTTTTTTGGCTGGGTTTCTTGGGTGTCTGTGATTGGAGTGGGGGTGTATGGGTGCGGGTGTGTTTTTTTTTTGGGGGGGGGGGGGGAGGGAGGGAGAGGAAGTACCAAAAATACAAAGCCAATGGTTGCCAAGATCACTTGGAGAAATTCATCCAATATTCCTGAAAGACTTTCATCCTCTGATTCACCATTGTCACCACTTCCACCACCAGGACCACTTCTGCCACTGCCACCACCATCATCAAAATATTCTTGCTTCTGCATCTGCTGATGCAGTACATTCTCAACAGACTGTTCCTTCCCAAAATTTCCCATGGCTTTCTCTAAAGCTTTCCATGCGGAACCCTGCTTCCAATTTGTAGCTATTGGGTTTAAATATGCTTTGAATGTTTCTTCTTAAATGCTATTTTCAATCCACACGAAAGCAAAGCATATAAGAGCAGAAAATGTATGGACAGATCAGTTAACAATTAATCATACACAAGCGACATGGATGCCAGGGTATACACACAGAGAGCCAAAATGCTTAATGTTTGGAATGCTTGAAAAATAAGTCAAGAAAACACAACCAGCTAGAGCCACCATTACAAGAATCTGTCAACTCTTCACATGCAGATTGTGAAAAATCCACGTAAAAACATCAGGCTCCATCTTGAGCCTTTACTTGGTTATGCCAAATTAAGCTTTGTTGTTAACCCATTAGCATACTGAACATACAATAATTTACTAAATCCAACAATTGTTTGCATACCAAGTTAGGCACATGTGAACTGGATGAACTAATTGTTTGCCTACCAAGTTAGGCAGTTTATTGGATTATGTAATAAAAACATTCTGCTCAAGTTTTCAATTTGGTTACAAATGAAGAAGGCAAAAATAAGGCAGATGCTCAATAAACTTGTAGGAGCCATGAAGTTATAAGCCACTTAGACTGCATAGCTATTGGGCCCAAGATAAGTAGATTAATGACAGGCAAACTATTAGCCCAAGCACATAATAGTATCAGCCAAAGCACATAATAGTATCAGCCAAAGCACATAATAGTCGCAAAGAGATTTCTAATTCCCTTTCTTTCTTTATCAAGCAAGTCATTTCTCTAAGTCACAGAAACCTACCAAATTCAGTAATTCACAAACCGAATATCAGAAATTCAAAAAAACCTTTACCTCATCAGCATTATCAGATTTCCCTTTGCCACCAAATAAGCAGATAGGTGTAGATATTTGAACGCCAGAAGCACCAGTACTTAGCTTTTTGGCAATCTTAGGAAGTTTTGCACCGAGGTAACTTGAAGAGTTTGTGTTGAAAGTTGTTGACGTCTTATGAGGTTGAACAATCTTTAATGCTGGTGCTGCACACTGCAATGAGGATGCAGAACGTAGATGACATATACTTGTGAAGTTGCAGCAGTGCTGGTGCACCGTGATCTGAAGGCAGCTCATCATCTCAACAAAATGGTGGATCAAATTATAGACTACATGAAGCTCAAAAAGCTTTGAGATTCTCCATATCCAATACAACTGCAAATTAAACAACCATGAGGAAAATAGTTACTAATATATACAACATTATACAAGAGAGATTAGTCCCAAGATTGAAAATTTGGGGAATTTAGCCAAAGGGCGGACACAAGAATATATGAGAACAAAAACAATGCATAAATTTTTAGGTATTAATCTTTTCAAAAACATCAGTGTAACGTCGATGCGTGACATGTATATTTTCTTTTGCAATTTGGCATGCATTCCAAAACCTGCTCACGTAAAAGAATCTTTAACTGTGTAGCAAAGATTAATCAAACATTTGATAGAACACCTTCCGAGTCTGCTCCATATGAACCACACAAAAGTGAAGTAAAAACTCCACTACATAAAGATGATAGGCATTTCAATCCTGCCAAGGTCAAGGTTTCCAGTATACTGCTCATAATGCCAACGAAATCAAATAGTAATACTTTCAAAATCCAGTGAAAATGCCAAAAAAAAAAAAAAAAACCTAGTAGTAGACGAAATTATAATTCAAATAACCACAATAAATCTAATAACTTTCCTATTGCACAGCTCAATAACAAGTATATGGACTTAGAGTTTACAAAAAGAATTAATATTTCGAAGTACCGGTGGCATATATACACAGGCACATTAAATAAAACGGAAGGAAAAAAAATTAAGCTTTACCCCAAGTGGAGTAGTGTTGATGATTTCAGAGAGGCAGATTACGTTTTCTACCGGCGGAGCTATCGGGAGGGAGGAGGTGGGCGCTGGCTGGAATAGTGGTGGAAGCTGAGACAAAAGTGGCGGGTTCGATGATGGCAAAAGGGCTTTGCTCTTAGATGCACTATTCTGAGAATGGATAATTTCGTTTTCCTCCCTTCGTATGTAAATAATATCAATACAATCCCTATTATCTTGAATCACAATCAAATCGCCCCCTCAATTCTGCCACTCTCTTTTTTGCATTTGTATAGAGGTGGCAATTGGCCCCAACCATTCTCCATGCCCGAAAGGACTTTCAATAGGAGGGATTAAGGAATTTGATATCGGGTATTAATACTATTAAATGAGATTAATCCTATAAATAGCCAACAAGTGTATTATTTGGGATTCGAGACCATCACATAGTATAATTACTTTAGATGAAAACTTAGTTGAAATCTTACCACAACTAAAACTAGAAAGGTTTTGCGTAAATAACTCAATATTTATTTGTCTAGCGTTATTTGTCTAGCGTTTTAAATTATTCCTGAAGTAGAAATTTTACATTCATTTCTTAATTTTTGTAACAAATAATTTGTTATAAAAAAATTGTGACATGACTTATTTATACTTTTATAAACACACACACCCGATTAGGTTAACACTCAGGAGTTAACACTCAATTACCCTAAGCAGGACCCACAAGAAAACTCCATCTAACCAATTGATGACAGGAGTAGCTCCCATGGCACTTAAGGAGAGTTAAAGAACACCACAATCGAGCGATGTGGGACAAGAACACCCCATCCCCCCCCCCCCGAGCACCTCTCACGCCCAGAAGGCATTTGTATTTTTCCCGAAACTGTAATATATACTTATTTCTAACTCTTTGTAAAGTAAACCTACTGTTGACTAATATATAAAACTATTGTATTATTAAAGTGCTAATTAATTTATATTGAAGAACAAACATTATGCTATCAATTACTGAAACAAAAAAGCTTGAATAATAAATCGTCATACACAATAATTTAACATATGATGATTTAAACTTAATATTTAGAGGGTGCAGAATGTGATTGATTTTAAATAAATTATAACATTTAGGAAAAATAATTTCTTAAAACATCAGATAACTAAAGATAGTATCCTTCAAGAACCAAGCTACCACAATATTTTTCTTTTTCTCCTTTCAAATTTACCATAATTTCAAAATAGTATTTTATTGGGAAAGGAAAAAAGAAATAGCATTAACTTGCATTTAAACTGATTATTTAAACGAGATGTAAATGCCCTTCTAGAAGCAAGCTAGTATAACTTTACAAGGAATTATTTTGCTCACAAAAGGAAAACATGACATTATCTTATCTTCTTCTTCTTCTTCTTCTTCTTTTTTTAACATGATTGATTTCTTACATTTGTTTTTTCCATTTTTCTTTTTTTGGGCTCAATCTTTCATTATTTGGCGGGCCATGACTCACCAGCCCGGAGTATGCTGGGTGCATACCTCACACTTTTGCTTGCTTGCTCCCACGATCAATGGTCTAAGGCCCATTAAGTTATTCAAATGGTTGAACATAGGATTTGCAGACACTTGCTGATAATTGATTTTGACAGCCAGTTAATTCTGTGATCGTTGTAAGATTTAACATCTCTATGATTTCTGCATTCATTTATTAGTTTGTTTCCTTCCTTTGTTGGCATGCATAGATAATATACAAGAAGGGATTCTTGAATTCTGCTTTGTTGTCATCTTAGACACGGGAATTTTGCGTGATGAGTTAAATTCACTAGATATATGTCGTCAATGAACTTTGGATTTTAAAATCCATCAGGACATAACAATCTGTATTTAACTGTAATATGGAGGAGAATCTGCTAGACAGAAGCCAGGGCAAGAGGAACTGTGAAAATCTCAACTGCCCTCTTGACTGCTTCAACATCAATATCTATCAGTCTTCCAGTTTTGGATGAAATAATCGAACATTTCTTCTCTCCTGCATTTGGAACAAACAGCTTGCCCTTATCTTCAGAAGAAAACAATCCAATGCTGCAAAACAAGACAGGAAAACAGATGAAATGAAGCTGTATAGATTGTAAAGCTTGCTTGCCTAACATAGCACGAAGTTTATGCAATTCTAGATGCTTGGAGATGGATTAAAATGCTTCATTTATAGCACAACAGATACTTTACATGTTTTCTCAAACTTCATCTGCTGAATTAAGTAATATTTGTGGTGCCGTTGAGCAAAAGAAGAATTTTACCTGGGCTTTTCTCGCGCATTGGCAAGTTGAATTGCTGCTGTATTTGTTGCAATTACCCCAGCAGAGTCATTGACAAGAGCAGCCAACTATAACAAGGGTAACAAAACCATATTAGGGTAAAGATGCTTCATTTGTATTTGCCTCCCTACTTTTGCTCAGTTGCGGCATCTTCTTTTGGAACTTCTCTTCTTAAGAAAGGGACACAATCCCATAATGGTACAACCCTCTAGAAAACCTTAAATTTCTGGTTATAGTGAAGGAACTATGCAGCATTTTACTAGTTACAGATGCCTATGGAGTGATTTTTATTTCTGGTATTTCAGAATTTATAACAAGAGGAGTGATCACAACATGCGAGGACCTTTGAACAGACGAGGAATTTCAGTATTACACTTGAGTTTGAAGGTATCCTTCTTTGGATTAAAGAGACTTTAACGAGAGACTAAGCAGACTATGTCACATCTCCACTTCAAGCTTGCCAAAATGCAAGAATTACTGAAGGGTCTAAGAATGCCAGTCTGGTTTGCGCAATTCAACATGGTAATCACACTTCTCTATACAAGTCCAATTTGTTGTGACCACTGCACGTATGAAAATATAACCATGCTGCAGATCCGGAAGATATATCTGCTTCCATTAAAACACAATGATAGACTGCCTGACAATCGTGCTCATTCTGCTTGTTATGCTTGTTTGTAAATAATGGTTTTTTTTTTCTCTTTTATACAAACAGAGGATGGTAAGGAAAACATTGAATTGGAAAAACTAGGAGAAAATAGAAGACTTGTGACATTGGATTGGAAAACTCGGAGAACCATTAGCTACTGCAGTTCCTAGTTGTAAGGTCACTTTATGGTCTAGAAGACTAAAACTACTGACCAGTTAAGCTGTCAAGCTTATTGATGATCATCCATAGTTGTAAGGTCACTTTTTAGGTCTAGAACTACCGATGAAATAAGCTGTCGAGCTTATTGATGAATGATGACCATCACAATTCACAACTCGAGTTTAGAAACTTCAAATTATAGTCTAGAGAAGAAAAATTTGTGACTTACCCTTAAGATAATAGTGTTTTTTCTTTTTGTGGTTATGATATGGCAACGAGTCCAGTTTTGTAATCCTAGAGCTGATTTGAACAATTCTTCCTTTGTATTTCTACTAATACACAACATGCACAGTATTTGAGAACACAATTTTAGGGGATAAAAGCAAACCTGCCCAGGTGTAGTAAGGAACATTATACTTGCATCATATCCAACAACATCCTCTACATTCTCCCTTTCCCTCTCATGTGGGATGACAAAAACAGGCCTGAGTCCACTGAAACAATTTTTAGCAAAAGATAAAGATTTGATCTCAGTATTTGAGAAGAAGCCAAGTTATTTTAGAGTGACATTAAAAAATCATAACACTGATCATTGGAAAGGAATTCCTTATGTGAGTAAAAATTAATTAAGTATATCACAGATAGGAATGGCAAAGTATCATACTTAATTGCCTTGGTTATCTGAGACCATACTTCAATTGGAAGCAAACTGTCAGTGTCTCCCCTCGACTGCATACTAGCTTTCGAATTTGCCTCAATCCCATGGATGACTATATATTTCCCTTTCTGTACACCTGCCTTCTGATACTTGGCCTCTACAACCTCCTTAAGTTTTCTCGAGATCGATACTTTTAGGGGAGGCACAGGTTGCCTTGGTACCTTACGACCTGGTCTCCCCAACCAATCCACCATTTGATGGTACCTGCATGCATGAGCCAAACACAAGCAGCATCACAGCATGTACTTGTCTTCTTTGAGCAATAAAAGATGACATTGCCAAATTTAATGCATTAGCATTAGCTAGGAATACATTTCAACAGAGAAAGCAGATGACTGTCTACAAGTTTCTGCCTTTCCTTTTTTCCGACTTACATGTGATATCCACCCTCAGAGAGATTCGTACTGTCTGGTTTAAATGTTTCTGAAAGAAATAATCCTGCTCCCGCAGCATTTACATTTGGGTATATGTAACTAACCCTGTCTCGAGCTGTTGACATGAACAAGAATGCTGCATGTCCAATCCCTGCTAGTTTTGTTGACAGGATCATGTCATAGTATCTATTCTGCAAGCAAGAGGAGAGGAAACACGCATAGAAGCATCATGTAAAACAAACAAGCCATGCACTCATGCTCTACATGGAAATATTGATACGTAGCATACTGATTCTTTGTCAGTGCGAAGAAGAAGAATCTATTCATAGTGAACTAGAAACATATTCAACCAAAATTGTGGAAGCTGATGGCTGGGGCCAGATTCCTCTATGCAATGCCAGATATACGGGGCTATGGGAGATGAAACTGCCTCCAGCGTGTTATATTTGTTCATCTATTGCTTTTTTAACTACGTTAGATTTTGTTCCCCCCAAACTCCCTAGTTCACATCTCTAAACGGCATATGCTCCTAACTCTCTTAATTCCCGCATGTGATGCAGTCTATACATCTACTGGCTATGGATCAAATCAGATTCCATTCAACTGATATAAAATTTCATTGCTTGCCCTGACACAAATAAGAATCGTACACCAACCTTAAGAACTCCTAATATATCAGTATACTCTGCAGGCTCAGGGAAGTCATCGTCCGGATCACAAACATTAGCCCATCTGACATTCTTATTCAACTCATAAGTCTGCTTCCCTCTGTCAGATGCCATAACGTCTATCTGAACACCAGGATATCTATCCTTCAACAACTGAATTGCTGGAAAGAACAACAAATTCTCATAAACTCCACCAGAAATAACACAACAACATCTTCGAACATCACCTCGAATTTTCAATCCCAACGAGGCAATTTCGACATTATACCCCATTGGGAATTTCAAGAACCCGTAAGGATTATCTGGATTGTCAGGTGGCCTTGGGTCTTCATCCTGCTTTCCCTCGGAAAACAACGAGCCATATTCCATTTCAGGATCGGCACCGTCGTCGAAAGGGTCAAGCCAGGAGTTTTTCTTCCCGGCACTGGTCACAATCTTGCATGATTTCTTGGTGCATAAGATTAAGTCTGCTGAATTGCTTATAAAAGTGACATTGCTTAAGCTTGTTGAGGGAATTGAAGGTGGATTGATGAGAAATTGTGAGATTGATTTTGGCAGTAGAGAAGTTGCAGCCATTTTAGTATATCCACTTCCAGTGTTATTGAATTAACAGCCTCAAGCCATTGCCACTTTGCTTCTATCGCAGTGGACGACTGGACGTTGGATTTGAATGTGTGAAGATGGTTGGATAAGTAGGCCCCACCCAAAGAAGGTCATCCAAAAAAAAAAAAAAAAGGAAAACGAAGATGAAGAAAGAGATGCAACTTAATGATTTATTTAAATATGAATAATGATTAATGAAGTCATCTGGACGGATAATCCAGCTGTTATAGAATTGTTAATACTTGTATAGCCGTCTAAACCAACTGCTAATCTAACCAAACCCTCAAGTCGCAAACGCAGAAGTCAAAGTCTAATTCTTCAAGAATTTTCTTTAAAAAAAAATAAAATAAAAAAGAACTTCCACAGCCACGCTTTTATTTATTTATTTTTTCTCTTTCTTTAAGTCATATTCTAAAAATTATGAATAATCTTGCCAGCAAGTTCTGTACTAGCTTTCTTAGTAGTTTTGGGGGCATAACTTCCATCTCAAGTTTGAGATTTTGTTTAAATTTTCTCTGTAATTTTTTTAATTTGTTGACCAAGTATAAGTTTAGCTCCATGATCATATTCACATACTTCATGCACACAACCAAGTATCCTTTTTTAAAATCTATTTTCAGAACTTCCTTTTTTTTTTTTTTCTTTTGGCCCTTTTAGGTTCAAACTTAATTTTTTTTTTACCTTCAGCAATTAATCAATTTCAAAGTAGAATAACTTTTGTGTCATCAAATTAGCTAAATACGCCAAAACAAGACAAAGGAAACAAAACCCTATGCATGTGACACGAGTTTATTTATCCATCATCTACACCAACCACTACCACCACCAAATTTACTTTAAAAAAATTTTAACAGCAACAATAAAAATAGGAAAGAAAAAAAGAAAAATGAAAAGAATTGAGCCCATTTGAATTACCATTTTCTAAATTTTCTAATAAAAAAAATACTATAACGATTTGATATATGTAAAATAAAAAGATAATTAAAAAATATATTCACCAAAAAGTAAAAAAAATTTTGAAGAAAAATGATAATCCAAACAAGGCAATGACACTTATAATCGATTTATTGTCACCATTAACAAAAATTTGAAAATCCCCCAACAGGAGAAAAAAATAAAATAAGAAAAATAAAAGGACTGGGGGCCCTCGAGTCCAGGCTGCCAGAGCTGATGTGGCAAACTTTTACTGGTGACCTTTTCTGTCTTTTTCTCCTTTCAAATTTCATTTTCAGCAATCATCATCATTCATCACCAACTCTGATTCAGTGGCTTCCATCCGTTCCATCTTTCGTGATGCAGCTGCCGGGTTGATTCTCTACCTGATCATTCAACTGCCACAGAATTTCTCCTCCTGCTACACTGTTCACCTTCATCGTCACTAATGCATCCGCTTCTACCACAACCCCTCTCTCCTTAGGTTTTATTTCCCTAGGCTCCTCCCCACCATACCACAATGCACCTTCACTTCCTCACTCTTCCTACTACCCAAACCCTAGCTGCTCAGCAAGTTCGACAATCGGGAGGCTATTTTCACTGATCAGTGATTTTAGCTAAGATTTGCGGAAAATTTGGGTGAATTAGAGGAAATGTCTGGACCGCCGCGAGTGAGATCGATGAACCAAGCCGAGTCGGAGGTCCGCCCGGTGCTCGGACCGGCGGGTAACAAGACGAGATCGGCATTGGAGCTAAGGAAGCCCGTGAGTAAGCCTAAGATTAGTAGTGTGAACAAAATGCAGGTAGGAGAGGAGAAGAAATCTCCGGCCACTGTCACGGCGGAGAAGGATTTGTCGCCGTCCCCCAAGAAGAAGTTTGGGGGAGCTTCAGTGGCGATTATGAGGCAGCAGCAGCAGCGGCACGAGGTGAAGTCGTTTTTGATGAGGTCGAATTTGTCCATGAATGCTTCTTGCTCCTCGGACGCTTCGACGGATTCTTCCCAAAGCCGGGCGTCGACGGGGAGAATTAGTAGGAGAAGCTTGACGCCCACTCCGATTAGGCGGAAGCAACAGCACTCTGGGCCAAAAGTTGAGAAATTGGAGAAACTGGAGAAAATTGGTCCTGAGGTTGACAGTGTAGCTGCTGTAGGATTAGCTGATGATTCTGTGGCTAAGAAAAGGTGTGCCTGGGTCACCCCAAATACTGGTACGACTATTGGGCTTTTATGCTTTTCTTTTTCTTTCCCCCCCAAATATAGAAGTTTGAGCTTATCAGGTGTAGTTTGCTTCCGTGTAGTTTGTTCAAAGAGTCGAGCAAAAAGTTTGAATTTTTCTTAGAAAGTTCTGTTTTTTTTTTTTTTTTTGGTGTTCACTGGAGGTGTTGTTTGATAAGGTTACTAGTGAGCTGATATATAATGCGAGTGTACAAATTTGGGATGTGACCATGGGACTGCTGGATATGGAGTACAGAAAATGTGTAATTTGTCTTTGTAAAAGGGGTATGTATTGGCCTCCAATTTGCAGTTTTAGTATTCACGCAATTGAAAAGTGTCGTCAAAGCGTCACAACTGGCTGCGAGATTCACGTGGAAACTAGTTTTAGCAATTTTATTATGAATGTACATTCTAACTTCATGTGATTGTAAATGTGATTTCCAGTCCTTTTTTTCTCTGTCCTAGTTATTTTTTAGGCATTCCACGAAGTGTGAAGCACCTTCTTTTGGGTATATTAAGAGTAGTCTTATTGCTTCATTTATGTCTGCGTTTCTCAATATGATGTTGCTTGTGGTATAAATTCTTTCCAGCTTGTGGTATAGAATTGTTCACATTTGAGGAGAGGATTAGCTTTAGGACAATGTCTCGCATGGTGATGGGAGTTCTCTTACTGTGGGTGATACGAACTGGTTTCCTATGCATTTTCTAGTCATATTATTCTTGGGCAAGCATCCTAGGGCAAGTTGTCCATCATTTTTACCTAAGCTGATTGGTGAATAACAGAGTCGCAAGTGGAGAAGGAAAAAAGTGAGAAAGTAGCAAGAAGTTCCCATTAAATTAATTTGCAAACAGGAATCATATATTTAGGAAATGAATTGGATTTTAGAAAATGTTCACCAGTGCTTAAGTGTTACAAAAATTTACCTTTCTGAAATAATTCTTGCTGCTCCAGTAGGAATTCCTTATCTTTGTCTTTAGGATATGTGCACTGTGTCAATGAACAGGAACAGGTTTTGCTAGGAAAGTAATACTCCATCTTTTCATTCCACCTTCAGTGTGTTGCAATTTGCTGTAGTCCTTTTATGTGCATAGACCATCCTTTTACCTTTTTGCTAACTGGTTTCTTATTGTGACAAGATCCGTCCTATGCTGCCTTCCACGACGAAGAATGGGGAGTGCCAGCTCATGAAGATAAGTAAGAAACCTCAAAAGACCCTGTTGTTTATCTTGTTGATTTCAAAGTTTCAATGAACTTGAGTTGATGGGCTTTAAAGTATGAGTTTGATTGTTTTTGTCAATTTGCAGGAAGCTTTTTGAATTTCTTTGCTTATCCACTGCATTGGCTGAACTTACATGGCCAACCATTCTCAATAAAAGACATACATTCAGGTAGGTTCTAAGTCTATGATGTTTAGCCAGTACGAGGCACAAACTTTTTGTACGCTTGTATGGGGGTCCTGTTCTTGTTTGCTTTAACTTTTCCAAAATTGGTACTGAAATTGCTCTGGCAAAAGAAAATGCGTTGAGAAGTAGCTGAGAAAAGCTAAATCAGTTTCTTTAAAGCAAACAATAACAGGTTCAAAGTTTTCACATCTAAGTGATTGATGCAATTGAATGTGCTTGGCTGCAGAGAAGTCTTTTGGGACTTTGATCCAGTTGCAGTCTCTAAATTAAATGAGAAGAAGATAGCAAGTCCAGGAAGCCCTGCTAGTTCTCTTCTATCTGAGTTAAAGCTGCGTTCAATTGTAGAAAATGCACGCCAAACTTGTAAAGTGAGTACTAATCTATTTGTGTAGCTCTATCATTTTATGACTGTTTTTGCAGAGTGATATCTTTCTTTTCACCGGCTGTTATAATTATTAGTGTTCAGTTTGAAGATGAGTATAATTGAGGTCCTAATATTTAGTGGATCCAAAAAACAGTTAGAGTCAATCAAATCTTTGTAAAAGATGACCCAAACTATAGCTTAATGGAGCCTTAAATCTGTCTTGTCATTTTGAGCATGAGAATATCTGCTAATAATTTTTTCTTTTTTAAAGTGACTGTTGGTGATGTAAACTCTAAAGTGTACTTGTGGCCTAAAAGAATGGAAGAATTGGCATTGGCATACCACATTATCTTTCAGGCAGATCCTGCAAACATGACTTTACATTCATCTTTTTCAGATGAACCTATTTAGCATCTCATAATAATCATTGCTTGTCATTTATGGCAAAGACATGGTAGACAGAAGAATAATTTCCAAACTGTAACTTTTTACCATGTTGACAAACAAAGTGATATAGCATTGCTTAACAGTAGTGTTTAATAGTCTGATTTGTACAATCAATCTGGAAACAAATGGAGCATTTACTGGCTGTGTATGAGTCAATGATAATCCATTTAATGAGTTTGTTGTTTTGCTCATGTTGCAGATCATCGAAGAATTTGGGTCTTTGGAGAAATATATATGGGGTTTTGTCAATTACAAGCCTATAGTTGGTCACTTTCGCTATCCAAGGCAGGTTCCAATTAAGACGTCAAAGGCTGATGCGATCAGCAAAGATCTTGTAAGGAGAGGATTTCGAGGAATTGGACCTACAGTTGTCTACTCATTCATGCAGGTGGCTGGAATCACAAATGACCATCTTATAAGTTGTTTCAGATTTAGGGATTGTGTAGATGGGGGTGATGGAAGGAATAAAGATGATGACCTCATGGCCACGATTGAAGGAAAACAAGCCGAGGATTCAGCTGAAAGTGGATTTGAGGAAAGGCTAGATGCACTGAGTTTATCAACACTGTGACATGTCAAGTTGAAAATTGATGTTGTGCAGTGTATCCCGTGCTTGTGTGCTGTGGGTTAATGCAACAATTTGTTTATGTATAAATGATGATGAATTATTTTTGTTCATTGCATTGTAAAGCGCAAATTAGAATTCGGCTGCACACAACGGTGATGTGCTAGGTATCTGGGGTATTCCTGTGAATTGCAGCCTCCTTCTGTATAGGCTTCATGCTACGTACTCGGAATCATCAACTGTCAATTAGCGACTTCCAGGACCGACCCTCTTCTTCAATTTCGAAGCCGCTTTAGTAGCAAGTGCTTTCTTCCAACTGGGTATCCGAGATAGGATTTTGCTGCTGTAGCATTATAAAGCAGTCTCGCCCGAAGATGAGGGTGCGAATGTCTAGCGGCGCCATTGTGTTTTTCCTTTCTTCCATACTGATGGTTTTCCAGACGTATCGAGTTTCAGATTCACGGCACATTGTTGAGTCAGCTTAGTTCTCCTACCCCTTATGCTACATGGATATCAGTTGGCAGTCAGGCCTGATATACTCTGTTTCCAGCACTACTTGTGCTACATGGATATTATTTGGCAGTTGCAACTAGAAAGAACCCAGTATAAACTAACCGAACTACCTTTTTTGGATGCCAAACAAAATTCTGGCACTGCTTGATATATGCTATTCAAGTCTCTGAGCATTACATTCATTTTAGAAAAATTAGCCACAACTTCGAGAAATGGTTTCGTGTTTTACCTCTCGAGCTCTACAACTTAACTCTCAGTACGACAATATGTTTTCACATGAAATGGCATTTCATCTTCAAGAGTTGCATGCATGCTCTAATTTAGTCCCTGAAAGTTAGTGATTTAGAATCCAATTGACGGAACAACGATAGACTTGCGCTTGACATTTGGAGTTCGAAAGTTGTGCCACACAGCCTCGTGCCAGAAAGTCCTCCGGACAGTTAAAAGAATCAAATGCAACCACATTTGTTGACAAATCCATAGAAATATAGAAGTAGAGTTGGTGGGAAAAACCCTTTCAGAATCTTCAAATAACCAAGTAGTGTACGTTTAGGTGGGTGAATTCGCTGTCTATTGGGCCCAGTTTGAGGGAGCCCATATTACAACTTGAATTAATTTTTCCCCTTAACTCACAGTATATTTCCAAAGGATAAAGCTCGCCTACTATACTACCAGCTTCAATTTTTCTAAAGTGGTATATACATTAAATTGTTCTCTTCCGATCTCCAACTAGTCAAATACAAGCAAATTGACAGCAACCCTTGACTGGAATATCCTTCTTTACCACTTCTCTGTCTGATTATGCTGGAGAAATTTTCCCGATATGGCGGCTGCAAGGGCTGCTTTGAAACTAGGATCTTTGGTCAAGGATGAAGCCATTTGCTCTACGATATACTGTTGAATTTCTGGTGAATTAACCTTGCGAGTGCTTGAATTTTTTGTTTCTTCATGGGATTTAGGCTTGGTAAGGTCCAGGGTAATTGTCGGTCCAGATGAGCTGAGAGAGGTTGAGCATGGGACTGAACCAAGTGTTACACATCGGCTGGAGTTTGAGGGTGTTTGATCCATTTTTGATGGATGTGGGTGATTGTGCTCCCCCTCATAAGTTGCTACAAGAATGGATTGATCTTCCACACTTCTTTGAACCTGTATTGATCAAATGCAATGAAAATAGTTTAGTAATGCCACTCCAGTGCTACAATACTCTAGTAGATTATGCCACCAACACTACTGAAACATGGCATGATAGAAAAACTATGTTTCATCAGAGGCCAAAAATTACTTTAGTAAAGCCTCTCTAGTGCTATAGATAGCATCAGAAACACACATGCAACATGGCATGACAGAATAGCTACCCCTTGTCTTTGGCAAGAATTAATGGAATGAATGCTTTCTCTTCAATGTGTATTGCAAGAAGATGATGGTAGGAAAGACTGTAGGCAATTTGTTTTTGGTCAATTTAGATTTAGTTCCATACTAAGCTTTTTTTTTTCCCCTTTATATTACAGATTATCATTTTTCAAACTTGTTTGAACTTTTCTAAATAGATATAAAAATTGCATGTCTCACATTTTTCTCCAACAAAAAACGATATTCTACTAGTTTGATCCGTAAGCTGAATTACTAGTATCGCGTAATGAGATGTTAATTTGCAGTTTCCTGAGCGAAGTGTAGGCTAGTAGCTTAGCATACCTTCTTCTTAACGGGGCAGCTAGGAGCAAATGAGCATTTGAAATAAGCTCTCGGAGAGGGGTTATCTCTGGTGACTTTCTGCCCATATTTCCTCCACTGGTATCCGTCCTTCACAATCTGTAATAAAGAAATTTCGCCATTCAGATTTGCAGTGTAAAAGGTACAGATCATACTTCAACCTCATACAATCAACTACTATTTGAAATCACTTCAGATTCGCATTGGCTTCTTAATTAGTACTTTTTTCCCACATGAAATATGGAAGATTGTTTTGAAGTCTATGCCAGGGATTATGGATCTATTACCAGGCTTGTATCGGATGGTTCAGTTCGGGCATAAACTCTTGAAATCTTGGCCTTAACATGCTCTTCCCTCGGTTTCTTGCATGAAGCTTCATCACTCGAGCTACTTTCTGAGGGCCCATTAGTTGCATCAATGATGGCATCATTGTTGTTATTGGTTGTGGTGCTTTCGGATTTTCTCTTTTTTGATCCACTGTTGTTATCGGTTCCAGGATTCTTGCTCATATAATCCATTAAGTGGTTTCTCAAAGCATTATAGTTCTCACAAAGTACTGTCAACATCTCTGTTAACTTCTTGTTTTCAGCGCTCACTCGGTTCAGTTCCTCTACCAAAGCACTGGCCTGAAAGCAAGGAATAAAAGGACCGTGTTGAAATTTAGATCTTTCCTTATCACACTTGGTTTTGTAACATAAAATATCAAGAAATCGTATGGCTTGTGGTCCAAAAGGCTTCTAGCAGAATTAAAAATCTTTGTTGAATTAAAAAAAAAAAAAAAGCTAGGGAGATTAAATCTTGGATTACAAGAGAAGGAGAAAAGAGAGCTAACCTCTTCATTGACGGGCAGTACTGTTGTTGCCCCGATTAAATTGCTTTGCACTTCTTGTTTCTGAAACCAAAGTAGTAAATCACATCAAGAATTAGCAACTGAAAAAGGAAACCATTATCGCAACCAAAAAAATAGCAGAAGATACTCCGATACATCGTATCTTGTTTGATAATTGCATTGACTTTGACGTACCAGACCATCATCCAAGAGCCGGAGAGGCTTGATATTGAGATCCAATGAAGTATCGATCAAGCTTGTATAATCCATAGGTCCAGTGATTAAAATAGCTTGCCAAATCCACACGAATTGCAGAAGAAGCTACTTCTTCTCGTCTAAAGAAGCTTTTGAAAGTCGAAAGTTAGACTTGGCTAGAGATGACTGAAGAGATGGAATTTGCTCAGAAGTTTGCTTCTGCTGTGCTGATCAGGAAAGGATATTTTTATAACCAAAGAGAGGAAGCCCACAACTTGTGGCGTAGGAAGGTAGGAAGGAAGATGGCCGAAAGGAATTAAAGAAAAATACAAAAGCAAAAGCAAATAAGCAAATACAGATGAGAGCTGCTTTGGGTGATATTCTAGTCTATTTATAAAAGGCTGGCGTTGGAGACTACCAAGAAAAGTAAGGTTTGGTGTCGGTCACGACGTTGAAAAGCAAATGGGTGAGATCTTGAAATTCTTTGCAATAGTCAAAGTCAAGCCCACCTTAGGAAAGGCAGAGAGAAGAAATGACAGAAAGAAACAAGAGACAAAGTACATGCCAATCCATACCCACATTTATTTGTTTTTTTGATTGTTGAAGTCCTGTTTGACCCGATCCTCAGCGTCCATCCATCCAATTCCGTCCATCCATCTAACATATCGTAATTGATACTACTGCCTAGTTCGTATTAACTCCACCTAGTTAATACTAGTTATTTGTTTCTACTGGGGAAGGTTGTTGCTGGAGAATTGGATCTTTGCTTTCTCGTCACGTTTTCAAAACATTTTCCACGTTATTATGTAGTTTATTTTTTTCCCCCTTCTTTTTTTTTTTTAATAGACTAAATGAAATGCTAGTTTATATCATACTCAATATCAAAAAGGGCACCTTTTATATTGCAGATTTAGACAATTTCATGCAGCTGGTGAAGAATGCTATTAACATTTTGTACGAGTAATTAGGATAAGTTGTAATTTGCTAAGTGAAATTTAGGGTGTGTTTGATAAAACTGAAGTATGAAATCTAAATTCATTAAGTGATTGAATGATTAAGTATTAAATCTAATACATTTGAATGAGTTTTGTTAATTCGGATGTTATTTTTGTTATGATATGAATGTGTTAAGATCTGAACCCATTAAATTTAAGTGCTGAATTGAGATTATCAAACGGGACCTAGAGTTTTTCTCTAAACAAATAATATTCATGTTATGCAAATTCAGAAGTAGATAGGAAATATACACAAAAAATTTGGGCCTTTTGGAAGGCGGTGTAAATAAAATATAGCCAGGTATACAGCTAGGAGGCAAGAAAATTAAGCTGTCTGTCCTCCTCCACGCGGTTTGTTATACTCTTATTTCAACGCAAGGAACAAGATAGTTCTCTAATCTTGGGTTTGGATGATGGGGGGGATTACAAAGTATAGCTCTGAATAAAGTTCAAACATGTTTGAATCTTTGAGCTCAGTTTAACAGCTGAAAAACCTTGCTGACCAGGAAGACTAATCAACTGTTTTCTACGGCAGTTCTATATACTGGTCCAGGGTTTGATTTTTCTGCCGCAGAAAGGTTAATTAGAAGGTAGATGTGGTCTTATTCGGTTATTACTTTGTTTAAGAAAGACTTACTACTATCTTTTCATGTAAAGTTGACCTCAAAGGAAGGTCAACGCCTTATGTCCACCACTTCCATTTAAAAATACGTTTATTCATTGTTAAATTGGACTAAATTTCAAGAATTGCCTAATCTTCAATGGCACGGTACATGGCCGGTGGGACTCTTTTCTTTGCTTTGCTTTTCTTTTTTTTTTTTAATCGGATCATGAGCGTCTTTTGACATTTTTGAGTATTGAAGAGTCTTGGAAGATGGTACACAAATTCCCAAATTAATTAAATCTCCAATAACGCTTGGAAGCAAGGGACATTATTTCTACTCTTTGGATTAAAGAAATTTGTGTCTCCGTCGTTTCAGATACATTAGGAGCCAAGAAAAGAGAGGGATTATGTCAACTATATATACATCCGATTTGTTGACGAATTCTCTGTAGTAAAAGTACAAAATAAATTTTACCAGGCACCCTCGATCGATTCCTCAACTTTTAGAGAGAGCCATCTGATCTGGTGCTGCCTGCCTAATTAATTACTGTTTCCTTTTCTGTACATTTTAAAAGAAAGATTTTAAAGGAGGGAAAGAACTAATGACATAATTGGGAAGAGATACTTAGAACCCGTTTTTTTTTGTATTTTTAACTTTCCATCCCTGTCCATACTCTCCCCGTCTCTAACTACTAGATTAAGATTCGAACCCTGAATTTGACAATGGAAGGAATACTTAGAACACTTGAACATCATCCTTCGTTAGCATCATGCAATGCGTCATTTTTAGTTGACGAACCAGCATGCATAGTCAGCTTTCTCCAAGTGTTTGAAGTTTGGGAACTTTCACAGGTTCACGTACGTACATTGGCTCTCTCTTTTGGTACCATAATAAGTTTAGATTATGCATGTGGGGTGGAACTCGAAAAGAGGAAGTGAAAATCATCAGATGGTATCGTAGGAGAAACAGACGCAATGAATAGAAAGTCGAGCAAATGCAATGAACTGTAAATACGTGTCAAAGTTGGCTGGCAGTGGCAAGTTGGGGCATCTCAAGAAGTAAGTATACCAATTCGACTTTCATTCGTGCTGCCTGGCTGACTTCAATTAAAATCAACCATATCCACTTCTCTCTAATTAGCACATATTATTATTAACTACAATTAGGTAGGAATATTCTTGTTCTATACCATGACATTTATGTTTCCAGTTCTTCTCAAAATTTTTGCAAGACCTATATATATATATATTGCCGGTCAATTTAAGGATGAACAAATATAGCCTTGCCATAATGAGCCTTTCAAATTGGATTAGTCACCCATGGATTTAACAGTTCGGCTTGGCAGTGCAATGTGGGCAGCCGCTGAAAAACATATTAATGGTAAACCTGACTTGGAAGGCTTTTCATGACTTCCACCACATTAGCCACTTGATGAGATTCCCGGCCATGAATTTCTTGGCTTGGGCAGCTGTCTTCCTCATTTCTCTTCTCTCTGTTTCTAATTGCTAATTCCAAAGGGCGGCGCCAGATGAAACCACCAACTTCATTTGACTCTTCTTGTGAAGAAACCGAGAAGAGAAGAAGGAAAAAGAAAAGATAAAAATCAACGCAGTTTATACTTTATATACACGCGGAGGCAACGCAGCCTACCTGTACTAGCTGCTAGCAGCAACCGACGAGATTAAATTTACGGTTGGATATATAGAATAAGAGTTACCGACCCTTAAAATATTTCAAGAATTTAAATCACTGAATAATTTGGCAACATGTAAGTGAACTTGAATGGTGAGTACCATATCTAAAAAGGACTTGATATTTTCCTGTATTATGAAGATCGGATTCCTAATACACAATCTAAAAATTAGAATTTCCCAAGAAACTTGGAAATTTGTTTTTTTTCCTGTCAAAGGAATTAGAATGAACCAAAGCAGAAAGGAGGAATGGAGTGATGATATGGCTATTGTAGTGGCCATTTTTTTGGTTTTTTTTTTCCCACACGAGCAGTTTTGAATGCACGCAGACTTATTAGTATAAGTAAAAATTTACGCTAACAGTTAGAGAAAAAAAAGATTAAACCCGTAATTGAAATTGTTACTAATAAAGAGAGTAAATCAAGAAGACAAGATAGAATTTTAAGTGAGTGATCTTTTCTACCAAAAAACTTCAACAAAAAAGAACCTTGCAAAGGGAACCAAAAAAAAAAGTTTCGATTAAAGTTGACTAACCAAATAAATAACGCAACGAATAGTTCATGGAGTATTCTTTTTCTTTCATTCTTAAAGTCAACCTTGGCTTTAAGAAATAGTACAAGAGACTTGGACAGAGAGTTGCGATTTGCGAATTCCAACTTAAAGACTAATCGAAGGGTGGGGTCCCGAGGTTAACCATGGACGGCATGGCGGTTGTACGTCATTACCCTGAGGTCAGGACCGACAATGGACCAATTAAGCAGAATCCAAGTTTACAGTTTACCCCAATGGACAAAAGCAAGCAGCAAATTAACATGAAAGGTTACAAAGTCAAAAGTTAACCAACCCCGTGACTTCACCATGGACCATGACCATCCACATCTGCGTGTTTCCCTGTGTGTGTAGTGCGTGTATCTTACGTGTTCGTTGAACCTCTCAGAACCCCAAAAAAAAATTTTCTACGTGTGTCCACATTCATGAACCGGATAATTAGGCAGTAATGTCCATATCCAGTTAATTGCAGGACTAAAGCAAAAAGCTGATACAGTAGCCCTTTGAAGAAGAAGAAGAAGAAGAAGGAGAAGAGGAAGAAATTGCATTGAATTCAAAAAGTGGGGATTTGATTGAAAGCACGTGTTTAGGACTCTTAAGATTCTTTTTTTGTTTTGTACTGACTAATAAGGAGATTAAGCCCTGGTAGCTAGCTAGTGAGTGCAAATTGCAGCACCTGAATTTAGACCCTTTGGAGTCGAATATTCAATCTGCGGGCCAGGTTTACAAGGCGGCCTATATGGTAGAGTAGAAGTTTCATACATGGAATTAGATTCATCTCTTCCGTCCGTGTATAGTTCGGTTCTCCTTTCACGTTGGTAATTAATGGTCATCCTACAGTCAAAAAAGGGGTAATTGCTTCTCTTGTCTTAGAGGAGCAAGAACCTTATCCATCACAAAATTTTAGCAACTAGTGCAGACCATACGATCATTTTCTTCCTTTCGAAATTATTAGTATGTGCTAACTCTTTATTGTGCTCCTCTTAGCAGTATTAACTCTTAATAAGAGTGTACATAAACACCGCATAAGCTTATTGTAGCGGTTAAAGTTGAGACTTTGACAAATATTAGTTCGAATTTTTCATTCCTTCTCATTGCTTAAAAACAAAAATTATAAAAAGGGGTGTACGTAAATCCTTTCAAATATAAAAAAGGGGACATTACATATATATACATTCTGAATGGGTGGACCCATAGGATACATATATAAGTTTTGACCATAATATACTACAAGAGGAAACTTTCATACAAGCCCTTAAACTTTTCACTTTCCATGGTTTTGATCCCTCAACTATAAATTGTTACAAAGATTAAAAAAAAAAAATGCTTAGTTCAGGAATGTCCGTCAATTTTGGGTGTTAACTATAGTATAATTAGGAGCAAAACCAACCAAACAGAAAAAACCAACCCACTACATTAAGTCAACTAATAACATGGAGCTCAATGAGACTTTTTGGGCTATTTCACGAGTTGATTTTGTCCCTAATTCCATCATCTCTAACAATCAAAATTAACGAAGGTCCTTAAGCTAAATTCTTTTTTTTCATGTGTTTATTTGTGACAATTTATATTTGAGTGAGTAAAACTGCATAAAGACAATAGTTTAGAGATTGCTCGGAAAGCTTCCTCTGCACCACGTTTGGACAATAGTTTAGAGATTGCTCGGAAAGCTTCCTCTGCACCACGTTTGGAATGTTATTTATAGAGTTTTTTGGTAGAAAATTTATGATAATAATTTGATGTATATGAAATAAAAAGATAACCGAAACATGTATTTATGAAAAATGAAATAATTTTCTATAGATCCAGACAGTCCATATCCATCTAATCCATTTGAAAAACCCACATATACAATTTATTTTTATATGCAACTGGTTGTTGCAAGACTTCAATCCTCACGATTTCCATGTGATCATCCATAATAG
Organism: Gardenia jasminoides; assembly: GCA_013103745.1. NCBI lineage: Eukaryota > Viridiplantae > Streptophyta > Magnoliopsida > Gentianales > Rubiaceae > Gardenia > Gardenia jasminoides. The sequence continues at coordinate 79,489,661 of CM023103.1, forward strand.
TAATCACGCGTTCGTGTGTCGAACAGACGCTGCTTTAGCTTTGAGATGCTAAGATTGAACTTTTTTGTTTTTCTTATTTTCTTGAGCAACAGGTACTGTTTATCTAGCTTTGATAGGTGAATTTGAAAGGAGGTATTTATGAAATCTGCCTCTGCAAATTTTTACTTGTGTATCTTTGACTCTTCGGTGTGCACAACAGTAGTAAGTTTTTTGCCTCATTTTCTGGCTCCTCCAACTTCTCTTTTCATTTATCCATGCTGCTCCACATTCACGCTCGTCTTTATCCTGGCTGCTTGCACTGGTCAGCGGGCATGGTATTGACCGCGAGACACAGAGGGCTTGAATTTGAAGTTGGAACTGAACCCAGAATTTTCCTAATCAAGGGGCTAACAAGATGTTTAATTACCAGCCTAGACTATATATATCTACATGCTACTAGTACTATGTTTGACATTTCATTCCTGGTCGTTACCTAGATGTTAGGTAACGAATGATGAAAGGAAAGAAATTACTGCACAAAGACAAGATAAGAAATGGTAGCATGTCCTTATCAAACAACACAACACCAAGCAGTCCATAAAATCAATTCACTTCCTCTCTGAATATACGATTGGATTGCCATTCTTGGAGTTATGTAGAAAAATAATATACTGTAACGATTTGATACATGGGAGATAAAAAAGTGATTGAAAAATATGTTCATAGAAAATGTAAAAATTTTCTAAAAACGAAATGGCTTTTTAAGGATTTCTCCTCATGTAGTCAGCAACCGTTTAGGAACAATCTTCATTGAAGGAAAAGTCACAGAAACCATCTCGAAGAATCAGGATGGAGCCTGTGGTTTACCGAATCCACACCAACGTAAAAGAAAGTCCCGAATCTTGGAGAATCTGTGCTTCTTCAAAGTTCACACTAATTCCACGAAAATAAAAGGATAAAGCAGAGAGAAAAAGTAATCATGACCTAATTGCATCCAAATTCAACACACAAGTGATTTATGATAGTGAAATCCAAAATACAAGAAAAAAAAGTATGTTCTAGAATTAGGCAGAGTCCAACAAGATACACGTATGTTTCAGGATTCCCACTGAGTGAGCCCATTTCGGACAAAGACAAAGGGCGTCCAGAATTTCCACTGGGCATTAATTGGTAAGCCCTCCAGCGTCTCTGGCACTTCCATTTCCCTGCGGATAAGACGTGAAAATTGGTCACTGGTAAATAGGAAAGAACACAAAACGACAAGTTTTGCCCAAGTCCTGGTGGATTCAAAATGGCTGCTGAGTACTAGTCAATCGGGCAAATTCAGTATTGTCATTGTGGCCTTGAAAAGTTATAAATTTCCTAGTGTATAATAGTATTAACTTTAATGCTGAGGAACACAAATTTGACACGCTTCCCCTCACGTTTCTACTCCGGCTACTCATTCGTGTGTGTGTCAAAGTCTTTCTTTATTTGTTAATTTTCTCCACTTATACTATCATTGTTGCTTGTTGCATCCCAACAAAATCACCCACTACTTCCTCACATTTTTGTGCCAAGAATTTTTCTCTTTGACCCAAACGAGAAAAGGAAAGAAAAGCAGCTAATTACCTCTTCATCTTCTTGTGCAAGGGGATTTGAATACCTTGACGGAATCCAGAAAGAATCGCTTTTTACCTTTAAACATTCAACTTAGAGCTCCTGTTGATATGGTAATAGGCTGCCAAATCAAAACCGACCAAATCCAGCGCACCTGTGTGGTCCAGTATTGGTTTAGTCCCCTCTGCCTCCCAATAATCCAGTTGGGGTCCCTCTATCCCATTTCTCCTAGTATAAGAGTAGACGTAAATTGTTCACGATACATAAAAAAAAAGTATAAAATAAAATAAACTCTTGCTCGTTTCCAAACACACCTTGACTAACATCTCGCTTATGGTCGAACCGTCTAATCATTCAAATAATTAATACTTGTAACTAAACCAGAGAAATAAAGTAAATTAACATTCTTAATTAACCATTGCGAGAAAACTACACAGTCAAAATACACCGAGTCACGAGCATAGAGCAAAATATGAGTTCTAGGGTACAAGATTCAATCCCTAATACAGAACACCTCAAAGAGCTTATCCACAAATATTTTTTAGCATTTCTAGTGTTCTCTCTCCACCCCCCAAACACCTTTCTTTGTTTTGTAGTTTGCTATTATGAATCTCACACACAAGAGAGAAATTGGAAAACAAGTCTGATCAAAATTCTTTCACTATCTATAGAAGCTTCTGCGGACCAAATGAGAGTTGCCATTTCCACACACATGTTGAGTAAACACGAACTGGGACCATGCAAACTTAAGATAAGACCCCTCAAGCCCACATGCGCGGAAGCTTGCTTTATGATCTCATATTCCACGCTATTTAATAATGACGTTAGTACAAAGTCCGCTCAATAGTCACACAAGATTACAACTAGTCCCAATCAGCTTTAATCAAGTTTGTTTCTTTGGCTGAGAGTTGGGTTAAATTACTGGTCCATCTTTTTGAGTTCTCTCTTTTTCCACACACACACGCAGAGCTCCCAAAAAAAAAAAATCAAGAAAAGTTAACATAATCTTTGCATCAAAATTTTGGTACAACACTTGAGAGACAGTTGTGCAACAGGACTTTTATTTAACCAGAAAAGGTAAAATGCCATCCCACGGACATCTTTCATAAAGTTATAATTAATTAAAAGCCTAGATTCAAGTTATAAAATTTCACGTTAATTAACACCTTGAGACGAAACAAGCGATTGAACAGACCCATGTTATCTTGTCCCATTATTCTTAGTCCAACAATTACACTGATCGGGTCATCAAAATTTCAAACTATTTGAGGAGATGATCACAAGTTGTTGTTCTTGCGGTGTCCGGTCCACTTCGTTGAACATACTCATTTTGTTTCTTGAATATTACAAGACCGAAGACAGTACTAGCTTACTGTTTGTAGATTCTTTGCATGATTCATTGCTTCATTATCTTCTTCAGTCTGCACCAATTTTCGTAGTTTTGCACTGTGATAATGGTACGGCACCGGCCCTTGCTGGTCTCCTCTTTTGTTCTTTTGTGCATTATTTCCCCATATTCTAATGCAAGAGAGTTGATCTAATGATATCATCCATCCATTTGGTCCAAGTGTTTAAATTGCCAATAGCATGTTGAATGCGTTAGGTACCACTGCTACGGTATTCTACTACAAAAACTAGTTAGTACCCACGATTTTAAGTAATCGGGGCCGAAATTTGAACAGTGTTTTGGTGGTTGTCTGACTCTTTTTTTGTATTATAAGTTTCTAAGTGTATTTAATGGTTTAGTCTAAGGAGTGAAGAGTTGACTTGGAAAGGGCACAGTGGCGAAAGTTGGCGCACGCTTTCTAGTCGTGGCTAACACGTTTTATGTCGGGATACTAGTAGATTACTGTTTGAAAAATACGGCACATGTAACACGTTTTCTGGACGTGACGTGGGTCTTCAGTTTGAAGCCACGGGTCAACCACCAAGCCTTACCATGCACTGATATGGCCTAATTATGAAGAACAAAAGTGAAATTGACTGAAGATTTGATGGTTTTCTGGGTAGAGGATGCCTGAGCTATTCACAGAAAAAACTTTTCAGCAAGTTTTGTGATGTACTAATTTGTTTGATCATTAGTTTACGTGCTGGATTAAGTTCAATTATAGATCCTAAGTTAGGATACGATCGACCACGTTAACCATAGCAACGTTAGCAAATCGTTAGTTATTTAATCGGGATGGGTCGAGTAAATTAATTAAGAAGATCAAATTGAAATTGCTCTTAAGTCTTTATAATGGGATATCATGTTCAAATTGCACTTGTTAAATTGGAAATTTTTATTAATTTCCAATTTATAGTATTTGTATCTTTAAATTTTTGTAATTAATACAAATTTTATTATTTAATAAAACTATGATGTGTATTATCAGAGAGAGAGACAGAGAGAGAGAGATTGATTGCACTTGTTCGCATTCCCTTCCTACTCGTTCCTTCTCCTACCGTTTCTCATATGTAAAAAAAGGACTTGGGCTGCATCTCAGCTTCCTTTTCCAATGAAATTGAAAAATTATGTTCGTCAATGGATTTTATGTTTAATCCAAGCCGGAAAGAGTTTTGGGTCCAATTGAAGTCTCATCGAAAGCCTGAGAAACGCGTTCTCTTCTCCCTGTTATTTGGAGGGAGAATCACAGTGGTAAGTGGAAGGAGTGGAGTGCAGGTCAAGGCCCATCTTAATTCCCGTTGGAAGAGTAGCCCAAGAAAAGGTAACTGATTTTTTGGGCGTTGCGTATTCCAGATTCGTCTTCAAGAAAAGGTAACTGATTATGGTGGGAGAGTTGCGGGTGGTCTTCCTAATTTCTTGTCATTGCGTTTGTGACATTAAGTTGTGATATGAAACTATGGTCCAAATCCATGGCCCAACGGTATCGATGGTCACTTTCTGCATTTCAAATAGGGATAATTTCAGAAACATCCCCTGAGGTTTCATAAAATATCACTTAGCTCCCTAATTTTTGAAAATCTCTCTTACCACCCCTGAAGTGATTGTGGATCCACATATCACTATCAGAAGGGATAAATTTGCCAATAATAACCTCATTTATTTCAGCAAATATTTGGCTACTAAAAACCAAAAAAAAAAAAGGTTTGACAAATCTCAAAAGCATGTAATAACAAAATGTCCAGGAAACATTATTGGCACCACTCTTCTTCTTTTGTACCAATAAAGGGATGAAATTATCTGACAATGCTTCCAAAGGTGTGCTATTGCTTGTTAAAAGAAATACTCATAACAATATATGCCTTGTATTTGTATGTTGTAATCATCCTTTTTTTCTCTCCTTTATTTCTTGGGATAATTTCAGAAACCACCCTTGAAGTTTCTAACAATTTCACTCACCTCCCTTGTACTTTATAAAATTACACAAACCTCCCTTGAGGTTAAGATTTTGTAATAAAGTTGGTCCAAATTAAAAAAAGTAACATTAAAAAAATACTTTGAGGAGAGAGATGAAACTTTTATTCCCTAAATACCCTTTATACTTGTGTAAAAATTATATTGTAACGGAATAAAAAATATATTAATTAAAGTGAGAAAAAATAAATGCAAATAGTAAAGAACCAAAACATTAGCAACTGATTTTTCTATAAAACTAGATCAATAACTAGTACCGAATTATAATGGATATTTTTTTAAAGATTTTCACCATTTTGCATATAAAGGCAACAGGAAACATTAATTTGTCATTTTCATTTGAAGCAATAAAATTTAAGGTGAAAAAACAGTGGTTAGGGCATTTAAGGGGAGGTTTCCAAAATTATCCCTATTGAAAACTAATATAGGTAATTAAGTAGTTGGGACACTAATTAATTGTTAGTAATTAATTAATGAAAATAGTTGTTGAGGATTTCTTTAATGATGAATAATTATTTGCAATTACAAAATGGTACTAATTGATATACCAAATATTTGTTCACTTTTAGAAATCGATACATCAAATAGCAATTTCTTCCAATTTTTCTCTAAAAATATTACCAAATATTTTCCTTACGATTACGTTTGTAATATTTGTAATTGATGTTAAAGGATATTCCTGAATTTATGATTTTGCCTAATATCTTGAAAAGACCATAGTTTTTGCACCTATATTTCACATTCAACTTGTAAAATCAATACAAAATCACTATTTTGCTACTTAAAATTTTGTTGTTTCAAGTGAAAAAAAGATCCATCTTAATGCCTTTTGTTGTCTGTATGTCCAAACTAACAAAAATCTGAAAAGATATCCATTGCTAATTCAGTGCACTAATCACTGATCTAAATGTATAGAAAAAATCAGTTGTTACTTATTTTTGGTTCTTTATTATTTGTATTCACCTTCCCTATTTTGTTAATTCATTCATTTACAATACAAATTTTACACAAGCATAAATGGCATTTGTGGAATAAAGTTCCATCTCTCTCCTCAAAGTATTTTTTAATGTTACTTTTTTTATTTAGACTAACTTTATTACAAAATCTTAACCTCAGGGGAGGTTTGCGTAATTTTGTAAAGCTCAGGGGAGGTGAGTGAACAATACGAGAACTTAGAGTAGAGGATGAGAAAATTGCAACTTCACTAAAATGATTCCCTAAGTTTTGGAGTGAATGTGTGATTTTCAAAACAAAACTGCGTAACAGATAAAAATTATGAGTTCGTATTTTAAATGATCAACAAGTAATAGGAGATGATGTAGGTTTCATGATCAAAATCGTTACATAAAAATAAGAGAGAGATATAATTTTTATTGCTTGATTGTGAGATATTCTTCCTGATCAGGCCGTACAAATGAATAGTTGATGCCAAGTATTTATGTGCATTCCCCCTATATGTGAACTACTTTCAGGTGATGTTTTTATTTACTTGGAATTTGCAAATTAAGCAGTGTCACTTTGTCTATTACTACTATTGACATTATTAGAAACTTCACAACTAGTTAATATTATGTTTCCACTTTGTTTTTTTTTCTTTGGATAGTTGAAGAGTATTAAGGGAACTAAAATTTCCTCTCTACTCCAACATGCATTTTTTAATATTACTTTTGTTGAGAGGAGCTGACATTGTTAACAAAATGTCAATGCTAACGATGAGAAGAGAGATTTTAAAAATATCAAGGGAGTTAAATGATATTTCATAAAATCTCAGGGATGGCTTTTGAAATTATATGAAATTATCCCTTTCAAATATTTTGGAGAAAAAAGAGTCCACCTTCAAAAAAATAAATGTAAATCATAACATTATTAAAGGATAAAAAATACAAACATGAAAATCCCTAAAATCAAGAAAGTTTGTTATCCCTTAGTTTGTTTAGGAAGTTTGTTATCCTTTAGTTTGTTTTAATCACCAAAATCCTATGTCGATTGCTATTAGGATTTTTCCTGTAGATTTCTCTAGGATTTTCCAAGACAATTGCTCAAATTTAACGAGAAATCATGTTCTTAATGCCGAAGGTTCCCATCTGCGGTCTGCCACCTTCAAACACAAACATCTGAGATTAGACAGTAAGTAAGCAAGCAGGTGAATGTGTTAAAATGCACCGTCATCTCATTATAATGAAGAGCATTTTGGGTTCAGCCCACAAGTATTCAGGAAACTGTTTTTCCCTGACCTACGCTTCAACATTAATGGCACAGGTTTTTGCATGCAAGAACATGAAGGATCTATACAATTTGAAATATTAGTTGGGCGAGGGCTGGATTTTGTGATCGTCATCCCTTCAAGGTATGTATCCCATTTCATCTGATTGGCTTGAAATACCTAGCTCCCATCTTGCCGATATATTGGCCAAAAAATTACTCCTATAAGATTTTTTGGATTGTTACCTTCTTGCATTTTATTTCCCGGAAGAATAGAATGAACTTGAAATACTGAGAAAATAAATACTCCATATTCAAGGGATTCTTTTCCTCTCTCTACTTGCTTTTTCTATGACAAATTCCAAAATTCTAAAGAGAAACTGAAGCAATCAGATCATGAAAGTTCTCATGGAAATTTCTCATAGAAAATGCATGCTATTTCGGTTGAAACGTTCATTCACAATTTCCTTCACGTATATTGCTCGTTTGACCATATTCCATATCCACACGGATCATGCATATACTGCACAGACATTGGCTCCAGAAAATGCTTATAACGTGGTGATGATGTTCTTGAGCATACTCCAAATTCCAGAACCGCACCAGTGATTGCTGCAAATCCTCTTGATTGATTTCTTGGCACAGAATTAAATGTCTTACAATGCAGTATTCTTGAGTGGATTCTAAAGCCTTTCAGCTCTTTTGGATTTTAATCGTAACTTTTACTTGAGACAAGGTGCAATTATTGAAATAAGAAGCGGCTAGGCAGGTGTAAACAACAATGGCTGCCCCCTCTTCTTCCCTGTTGAAGAAGCAAGAGAATCAGGAATTGGACTGGCTGGAATGGCTCAGAGGATGGTCTCGTTTGGTATCTGAGGGACTCTTTCAGAAAATCAAAGCAAAACATTTGCCCAAGAAATATCCCTTGCCACAACTCGGTGGCCTTAGTTGCATAGTGACTGGAGCCACTAGTGGCATTGGACTTGAGATAGCCAGCCAATTGGCGGAATCAGGAGCTCATGTTGTCATGGCTGTAAGAAATACGAAAGCAGCCCATCAAATAATCCAGAAATGGAATGAAAGGCAGCCTAATTCCAGGCTCGTCAACATCGATGTTATGGAAATCGATCTTCTTTCTCTAGAATCAGTAGTGAAATTTGCAGAATCATGGAACTCATCCATGAAACCATTGCATGTTCTAATCAACAATGCAGGGATATTTTCCATGGGAGAGCCACAGAAGTTTTCAAGAAATGGATATGAAACGCATTTGCAAGTTAACCATCTTGCACCAGCATTGCTTTCTGTACTACTTTTGCCATCCCTACAACGAGGAGCTCCAAGCAGAGTTGTAAATGTGAATTCTCTCATGAATGTTGTTGGATTTGTTGATCCAAATGACATGAATTTCCTCTCTGGTAAAAGGAAATTCACAAGCTTAAGGGCATACTCTGGTAGTAAGCTAGCACAGGTGATGTTCACTAGTGTTCTTGCTAGAAATATCCCCCAAGGGATTGATGTATTATGTGTCGAACCTGGATCTGTTCGCACAAATGTTGCAAGGGATCTTTCAAAAGTGGTGCAAATTGCTTATCAATGCATGCCATCTTTCCTTTTTGATGCTCAACAAGGGTCAAGAAGTGCCCTTTTCGCAGCCACTGATCCAGATATCCCTAAATTCTGTGGTAAGTTGAAGGCTGAAAAGTTGCCTGTGTGTGCTTACTTTTCCTATTCTTGTCGACCTATCAAGCCTGCCAAAGCAGCATACAATGAGAAGACTTGTGATTTGGTGTGGGAGAAGACACTGGACATGGTTGGCCTTCCTTCTGATGCTGTGGAGAAGCTTCTTGAGGGCAAAGAAGTCCACTGTAGTTATGGATCTCTTTGAAAGGGAGAGCAAGTTTAAATTTTGAAAGGCAGTTCTTCAAAAATGTTTGCAGGCCGAAACAAAGAATTTTACTTTGGAATATCGTTTTTGCTCTTTTACTTTCTTTACAATTTTGGACAGGGAAATTAGAGATGTGCAGTTGAAAGGGTCTTATTTGATTCCCCCGAAAATGGTGCATTCGTCCAATTAGGGGTGGCAAAAATACCCAAAATCCATTGGGATCGCATACACAAATTTAATTTGGGCGGGATGAGTATTTAAAATATGGGTTTGGGTCTTATTGCGATATACCCAATAATATCCATTTAAAATATGGGTTTGTATGAGATTTATTTGGGAGTCCTATAGGTATCATCTATTAAAATAATAGCAAAATAACAAACAGTCTTTCTTTTTATTCTATTCTCAAAGTTAGTAAATTAATATTATAAGTTTGTAGTACATATTAGGTAAATTAGTAATTATGCATTATGTGCTCTCTAACAACTACAAAATTCTGTCACTACAAAATTTTATTCTTAATTGAATTTTATTGAATTGGAACGGTCTTAAAATTTGAAAAATTTTAGATTGGGTTTTGAAGGTTAAGGAATAAAATAACATACACGAGTAGATGGATTTTGGGGATAATTAAATTTTGGTGATTCAATAGATTTTTATTTAATCAACACGAGCTCCCAAAAAGAATCATCCACTTATATGAAGTTAGACTTTTATAAATTTCATATTTAGAAAATTTTATTTAGTTTGAAAAATTATTGCATAATTTATAAAGAAGAGTGTAGAACTTTTACAAAGTTAAATAAACAAACTAAAAAATATAAAAAGAAAATATAATATTGAGATATTTGATTGAGAAAAAAAAATACATTAATTGTGATTAATTTGGATATGTGGGGGGATCAAAATGGACATAACTCATTTTAATCCAGTCCATATTAGTCCCATGATGAATTTGAGACTGTTTGGGTATAACCTATGTTTTACAATCTCAATTAAATCCAGCCCATCCCGTCCCTTTGCCATCACTACGTACAATACACAGTTTTAACAATATGTATCGCCTGAGCCAAATAGGAGTTGGGACGTGGAGAAATGAGTAGTTGATGTCTTCATGTTGTGCAGCACAAACTGGTAAATGGTAATCTACAAGACTTCTTGATGTTGTTAAACACTTCATGGGCTTATTACAGTTACTTGATTTGGAATTTAGTTAAAAACAGGAAATGCTTCCTCGAGATTTGGCCGCCTTGTAATTAAGCTCCCCTATTCAGCAAACAACTGTTAAGTTAAGACCCACTAAATTTGGAAGTGCAGAGTTGCCGTCTATCTATACATCAAATGATGAATAAAGTCAAAGAAGTGAAAATGCAGAAGGAAAAACTTCCCACCGATATTATACCTTGAAAAGATTGAAAGGTAGGCTTAGGGATGGAATCAAGGCATCAAGCCGCAGCTCTGAAATAAAGGGACATTCACATTCTGGAGCTTCTAAGTCTAACTCAGATTCCGTGCCAGCGAGAAACACGGGAGAATATTACGCCGTGGCCTGATCTTCTTGGCCTAACTTACACCAGATGGCTTGCGGCTTGGGAGTTGAGAGGATTGAGATTCCATCACCATCAGTTTTCTCATTATTGACGTGGTTCTGTACTTTTGTAAAGAATTGATTGAATCATGCTAGAGTTCTGTAGATTAATCATGCTCTGCTTTACTTCTGTATATGTATATACATGTATATCAATATGTGTACGCTTCAGTTTTTCACATTTCCGACAATGCAATGCTCTTCATTGTCCTGATTTCTTAACACCTTCACATTTGACTGTGTCGAACCCCTGCTTGTCTTATCGGTTTTAGATTGCTTAAGTTCGTTGAACTGAAGAATAATATGAGAGTTTCGAACTCTCATGGAATGGGGTTCCATAACATGCATGAGGCGAAGCCTCTGTGTGTGTGTGTGTGTGTCCAAAAATACAAATGGTTCTCAAACTACATAATTGATCCACTTTTGACCCTTTAACTATTAAATATATACTTTTACCCCTCAAACTTGTGAAAGGATATAATGTTTACCTTTTTGGTTAGAAATAATTTCAGAAACCTCCCCTGAAATTTATGATAATATCACCTAATATATTTAAAATTTAAGAAATATCACTCAACTCCCATATTAGTAAGATGAGACCCATCATGGGTATCATAACACATGAATTGACAAAGTTATCTTCACTATTTTAACAATTTTTAGGCAAAACATTATGGGAACGAAAATTTTTAGGTAAAATATGTAAATATTATATTATAATCAACTTTGATAGAAGATTCAATATAAGACAATACAAAAGGTTAGAACTGGGAGAAAAATATTCAATATAAGACAATACAACAGGTTAGAATTGGGAGAAAAATATATCTCTCTCATTAAATGATTATTGTAAGAATATTTTAACGATATAAGGGTGAAATTGTTATAAAAGATATAATAGTTTTAGAGGAAGTTAGTGATATTTTTAAAATTTTAGAGGTATGAAGCAATATTAATATAAATTTTAGGGAGGTTTCAAAAATTATCTCTAGTCTAAAGAGTGAAAAATATACCTTTTTACAAGTTCATGGTGTAAACATGTGTACTTCATAGTTGGAAGGTTAATAGTCAACTAACTTAAAGATTTAAGAGCCATCCGAGCTTTAAACAAACAAACAAACTAAAAAGAGCCACCTTCTGCATTTGCTTTTGCTTTATCTAATGTGATCACTATTTACTATATATATATATATATATATATATATATATATATTTAGAGCCATCTAGATATTTTACCCAAATATATATATTTATGTTTGTCAACCGAGCAAAAGCAATTCACTATCTATCTTCTAATGGAATATTTGAATGCCCTTATTAATTCAACGAATAAAGCATGAACTTAAAGTCACAAATGTTCCATTGGTTCCTTTAGTTGAGTATGAACATTATCAACAAAAAAAACAATGAAAAAAAGGGCATCAAATGCAATAATGGACCTTATTTTAAAATTCATCAACTAATGTTCTTCTTCTTTTAGCGGTTTAACACACCCCATGTCATAATGTTAGGGAACAAAATGTGAGAAATCAAAAGAAAATGTGTTAAATACCTACAGAAAGAATAGAATAAGTATGAAACACTAAAAATAAGTCTAAACCTTGACAGTTTAACGACGGAATATATTCTCCAACATGATAAATTGATGTCGTCTAAGACCAACATAAGAACCAAACTGGACCCGGTAGGAACTCCAACATGGTGTGTGCAAAGGATTATTAGTGACTTTTTTTTAAAATTAATTTATCAGGAATATATAATTTTCCTTTTTTTTTTGGCACCCCTATCTTGAATCCATATTCTTGAATAGCCTGCATTTGACTGTGAGTTCATTTAAGTGATCCTCCCTACGGAAACAAACTTGCAGCTCCTAGTAAATATATTATTGTTTATACATGTCCATTTTTTCCTAGGACTGAACTTCTATAGCTTAAAACAGAACTGCTCCACGGGTGAAATACCTTGTAAGTCATAAAATGATAGCAATAAGTAGCTTCCTCTAAAGAAAATTTCTACATTAACTGACTCAGGAAAAGATCAAAAGCAGAAGTCTTGTCACTTACATAACCATGGTTTTGACGGATAATGACTCAATACAATTGTGTTTTATGTGATTTTTTTCAATTATTATACATATTTAAACTTTATAGATATACAAATACATTATAATGATGTACTAAATATATATCAAACATTCTATTTATATACATCACTCTTATTCTGAATACAGTAATATAATGTAATTGCATGTTAAGTGCCAACAACCAGACCTGATCCAGGCTTCTCATTTGTCTCGAAACATTAACCACTTAAATTATGCAGAAGTCTTGTAACCTAGAATACCATGGTCTTCAACCACTAACCACTTGAAATTTCTTTTTCTTTTTTTTTTTTTGAATTTCTACCATTTATCACCTGAACACAAGACAGATACTCCACATGCACAAAACAACTCAAGAAGAATATGGCTCGATTTAAGGTAGTGCCCTTAGACTTAAGTGCCATGGGAGCATCCTCCTATCACCAATTGGTTGGATGGATGTTTCCTGTGCGTCCCATTTAGGTTTAGTTTACCTGTGGCCATAGGTCTTAATCTAACTTAAATTTCAGTTATGGCTCGATTGGTGACCGATCCCAGAGCCGTAAAGCTAAAGCTTGAATAATTGTTTTGTTTGTCTAGGTGGCAAATTCTTACACAAACCCTATTCATGAAAGATCAAATTCGGAATAAGGAACGATCCTTTTTGCGATTCACTCTAATGTATTGTCTCACTCACCAATAGCCCAAGTTGATTAAGCATTCCACTTCAATTACTTAACATTTTCTCCCCTTAATAAACCATTATATTCATTTCTCAATCAAACAGTTTAGGTCTCACCAATTAATCACTTACCATAAAACTGATTAAAAAGCCACACATAGAATCTGAGAATCCGGCCAGAACGGTAACTGAACCCCACAACACCTAAAAGCAAAAATAAGTGTTTGTTATCAAGTGGTTTATAATTCTGTATTTCCCTATCAACAGGGCATCCCAAGTTTCCACTTGTCCCATTTTCAGTGGGACAAATTTCCACATAATAATATTTGTAGATATTTCTTCTATCAATCCTATGGGCTTGCCGCTCTCTCCAGTCCTCTTTCCCTGCCCTGCCCTGCCCCAGCGGCCAATATACCACAACCATGTCCTCCCGTCATTACAAAACAACCCGATAAACCCCCTCACTGGAGCCCAAAAGAAAAGGAAAAAGATCCCTCCTTTATTTACTTCTTCTTCAAGCAGCCCATATAAGGCCCTTCAGCATCTTCCTCCAGGCGTTCATCAATGGAGAACCAATCGGGAAAGTCGTTATCTGAAACCTTCAGCCTCATCAATGGCAGCAGGAACATCATTTTCGGCAAGTACGAGATGGGCAGGCTGTTAGGCCAAGGCACTTTTGCTAAGGTTTACTATGGTAGAAACCTCAGCACCTCCGAGAGTGTTGCTATTAAAGTTATCAACAAAGATCACGTCAAGAAAGAAGGCATGATGGAGCAGATCAAGCGAGAAATCTCAGTAATGCGTCTGGTTCGACACCCCAACGTTGTGGAGCTCAAAGAAGTCATGGCTACCAAGCAAAAGATCTTCTTCATCATGGAATACGTCAGGGGCGGCGAGCTGTTCGCGAAAATCGCCAAGGGGAAGCTCAAGGAAGAGGTGGCAAGAAAATATTTTCAGCAATTAATTAGTGCTGTGGATTTTTGCCACAGTCGTGGGGTTTCGCACAGGGACCTGAAACCGGAAAATTTGCTTCTGGATGATGATGGGAATCTGAAAATTTCGGATTTCGGGCTCTCTGCTTTGCCCGAGCATTTGAGAAATGACGGGATGTTGCATACTCAATGCGGCACCCCTGCTTATGTTGCCCCGGAGGTACTGAGGAAGAAAGGCTATGACGGTGCAAAATCTGATATTTGGTCCTGTGGGGTTGTCTTGTATGCTCTGCTAGCCGGGTTCTTACCATTTCAGGATGAAAATGTCATGAAGATGTACAGGAAGGTTTTCAAGGCCCAATTTGAGATTCCACCTTGGTTTTCATCTGATGCAAGGAGGTTGATTACAAAGCTTCTAGTTGCCGACCCGGAGAAAAGGATTTCAATTGCAGCAATCATGAGAGTCCCATGGTTCCTCAAGGGATTCACCAGGCCAATTGCCTTCTCAATTCAAGAACCTTGTCAGGAAAATCCTGAGCAGAAGGATGAGGTCAACGCAGAAGTCAATTTGGTAAAACCGAAACCATCGCCGCCATTTTATAATGCATTTGAGTTCATATCGTCCATGTCATCAGGATTTGATCTATCTAGTCTGTTCGAGAATACCAGAAAATCAGGCTCGCTTTTCACATCCAAGTGCCCTGCTTCAACGATCATGGGAAAGTTGGAGTCACTGGCCAAGAAGCTCAATTACAAAATTGTTGGTGCCAAGGAATTCACCTTGAAGATTCAAGGGGCTTCCGAAGGCCGGAAAGGGAAGTTAACAGTAAAGGCCGAGGTGTTCGAGGTGGCGCCAGAGGTGGCCGTGGTTGAGTTTTCCAAGTCCGCTGGTGACACACTAGAGTATAAGAAATTTTGTGACGAGGACGTTAGGCCTGCCCTCAAGGACATTGTATGGAGCTGGCAAGGTGACAGTAACTGCCTAGACTGACCTCACTAATGCTAGTTCTTGGAAAGCTATTGGCTGCATGGGTATTGGGTAGATAAGTTTCTCCTAACGGCCGTTTTTGTAGCCAATTTTTGCCAATTTTGTATCCATGTTGTGATGCAGTAGTGTTGATGATTGGTGTTTGTAAATGATGTTACTTCAATTTTAATTTTGTGCACGGGTGATTGTACTATGGGCATGTATATAGCAGTGTTAAAGCAAACTCGTAGTACAAACAATCAACCTAAATTCAGAGTTCGAACTCAAACTCAAGTATCTGTCCTGCACAGCATTAATGACTATCTATAATATATGATTCTTTTAATTATTTGACTCGAGTTATATACCTATTCAGAAGTCAGAATGGAGTTTGAAAGAATTTTGGCTCCCTAAAGTTTTCATGGTAACACAAATGTTGTATTCATGAATCCTTAAACTTTGTTTGTTAGTTTAGACTATCTTTGCATTATTGGTGGTTGTGCAGTTGGAGAAGGGTTTCTGGTATACCCTACGAAGAGGCTCTGCAGTCCCCATCTACTTTAGTGGGGTTGCTATGTGTCGGAATCAAAATAATTCTCAAGGACTTGGTGTAGTTCAAGTGGAACCACAGCTGTTTCCTCAAAAGAAAGAAAAAAAAAAAAACTGGAAATTAAAGGACACACTGACTTTGCCTGATAGGAAAAAGGTTTCTGGCTGAGCCTACCCGGAAATGGCAAATTGAAAGGCTCTGTGGCACCTGAAGGTAGGGCTGACAAAGGGTCGTTTAGATCTTCCCCGGACCTGACCTATATTCTGGGTCCGGGACAGTAGCAAATCCATTTATTTGGATCTCTTTTTATCTACAATATAAATAGGTTAGATATGAATTACATGTTTCAATCCATTTTGAATCCGGATTCCATTTATGGCAAATTAAATGGCTCCGTGGCACCTGGAGATATGAGATGACAAATTGACAATCATGGTTGGGTTGGAATTTGTATGGAAAGTCTTGATGAATCTTAAACTTGTTTCTTAATCAACGTTATATGGTGAAATAATTAATATTCTTTTGATAAAGCGAAAGCTAATATTATTAATAAACTAGTCGAAATCATCCAGTATAAATTGCTTGATAATGAAAACTGCACTAATGGTAGAAAGTACATAGGACCTACCATAGATATATCTGATTTGAAAAATTGTATATTTAACAGAAGTATAAAATATAAGACATTACACTATGAATCACAAATTATCAGAGTTGACTATTTGTTCGAGTTGCTTCATAAATATCATGCATGTCCATTCTCTCAAATCTGCTATCCAAGTGGTTTGAATTCAAAATTGACGTTAAGATAGAAGATCTTAGAAATTTCAAATGTAACATACAGATCTGAAAGAACTCTTAGATTTGAGAAAATAATAATCAAAATTAAAATAAAATTCTTATTAGAATAGTTTAGAAGAGACGAAAACTCTCACCAATGAACACTAGGAGAGACTTTGTCAAATAGAAACTAAAAAGAGAAGAAGAGGAAATTCAGGATCTCCCTGATACGGAGGAAGAACTTTACTATGAAGAGAAAGCTGAGAGTAAAGAGAAGATAGAGAGAGCGGGTGGATACAAAGCACTTCGACGAAACAAGAGGCCAGTTCCAGTTTCGATCTCTCAAACGCGGCACTTGTCTCAGATTAATTCACACTTCAACTTCTGACATGTCCAGTACCTCATTTTTCGGTTTCATCTTCCTTTTGTAGCCCCCCTTATTTTGTATTTTGAGTGTATTCAAAGTGTGTTTCTAAAATACTTAGACAAGGTTACAAAAACGGTACACAAAAGTTTTCAAAGTAGAAAGGCACAAGCGATTATACATGTCAAGATGAAAATGTAAACTAAAGTGAAACAAAATATATCATAATTCGTAACTCATAAGGGACCAAACGTGTAGGAGATAAGACACTAAAATGAAATTATTTGAGAAATGCGGGGATGAAAAAACAAAATGTCCTTTTGTTGGAACTAATTAGACATGGTTGAGCTTATTGTGCATTGTTCATAAAAAGTTCTGAAAATTTTAGAAGAATACAAACTATTTAATCAATTTTTTTTAATGAGGAAAACTGCATCATGGGATTGAGGTCAGAAGACGAGAAATCTCGATTAAATTTTGTAGACATCTCATCTTGGACATATATCGATCGCAGAAGAGTTAAAAACCAGAAGAAAAGTGACATAGACCAAGTCAAGACTGTTGGATGATTGTGGTTCAACAAGGAGTTTTTATTGATAAGAAAGTGCAGAATAAGCACAAGAAAGGATGAAGAAGAAAAACAAAGTAGTTATGTATATAAAATTGCAGAAAAACAAAGAATCTAAGAGGGAATTAACTACTATGAATTCAAGGCGTGTAATCACTTTTCTTGAAATTTTATTGCCCCCACTATCTTGCTAATCTGGTTAATTGGGCAAAAACTCTAGGATACAATAAATTCTAAAAGAACCAAGTAGCAAGTTCTTGGTTTCTCTCAACAAGAATAGAAAGAATGCACTTAAAAATAAGAACAATTTTCTGGTGTTAGAACACTTGTTTTATAGACTCCCAAACGTTCAGAAAACCGTTGAAAATTATCTGAATACAACCTTTCAGAAGATTACTCCAAAAGGTGCAATTTCAGAATTTAAAAAAAAACAGAACGTTACAGGGATCACGACTAGATCTGCGAGGTGTCCCTCGCAGATCTAGTTCACGGATCACACCTGGGAATGTCTCAAACGAGCCAGAGAACGCTGCAAACAATCCGCTGCGAACTGGTGTCCCTCGCGGATCTGGTTCGCGGATTCGATCCAGAGAACACTGCAAACAATCCGCGAGGACGCCTCATGGATCTGCTCCTTGTTCAATTTCCAAGTTTAGTTCGTACACCAACTTCTATTTTGCAAACTATATCAACAAAGACTACAAACTTCAGCAACAGGACAAGGGTGAAAAACTCAAGAAACAACAAAAAATCCATCAGGAGCCAAGATATATATCTTATCTAAAACAAATATTAAAAAGCAAAGATGATTATTGCTCTTGAATTCAGACTTCAGAGTAAGAGAGGCTTCCCGATAAAAGAAGAAAAAAGAATGGTGGTTAGGTAATACACTTGAGCTTTAGCTCAAACAGTTATAGCTGATTATGTTTGCCCTGTCCTTTTTCTTGTGCACATTATCTTGCTGTTTTTCTAGTGCCTCGTTTCTTTCTTTAAACCCTATCTTAGTGAAATTGGATAAGAGCTGGCGAAGGCACCATGGTCAGTTGGTTGTATAACTACATAAGTACTATATATCAAATTTTCTCTTTCTTTGTCCCATCTTAGATGTTTGTTCTCAGGAAGTAATATGAGTTATAGAGTAATTGAGATAAAAGGAGTCGTGGCAAAGATGTTTGTTGCTTATAAAGAATAATTGCAACGAGATATCTTTGTATAATATGGAAAGAACGTGACTAACTTGTAGTAGTGGCTGCTGAGAAGGTGAGAACTATGTACTCATACATTAGCTACACAGAATAGCAAGTGCTTCATTTTTGTTGTAGATTTCGTAACTTGTCTAATACAGAATTTTGCCAAAAAAATTTTAAAAAAGAGAGAAAAAGAAGAGAAGAAAGAGAACAAGGTACCTATTTTCTGATTTTACTATATATACTGGATCCAAATGTCAAATACGAGTTTTCGCCCGTATTTCATCCTTTTGCTGAAGTAAAATAGAAGAGTCCCAACACTCAACTTAGTTAACAGGGATATTAGACAGGTGTTTATGAAGTTCTTATTTTGATTATAAATAATTTCTTATCCCATTTTCCTTTTGTAAGACTTGAAATTTTCTGCTGAAAGGAAAAAAGTAGAATGAAAGAATCGAAAGCGACAGTATAGTCACAATTCTAAACTGAATTTAGTGGCGCTACATCTGTCCCAACACGGCCGTAATGTAATATAGTTTGAGGAAGAGGGTTGAAGGGCATACAAGTGTCCACACAGCCCGCAGCATTACGGTAACAACGAACATGTCAATTCAATCAGAATAGTGAGAGCCATCCCACCTGCAGAATAGTGTTGAGTTTACTCAAAACTGGCAGTAAAGCTTTTGGAGGTTGCCAAGAAGGAAACACTTGGCGAGGGAGACAAGACACGACCGTCTTATTTTATTTTTTCTACAGATCTCATCTCATCAGCTGTGTTGTGCAGGTCAACCACTGGACCGACCAAAGATAAGACTCGGGAGGGTGAAACGTTTGATTGATTATTACCACTTAACCAGTAACCAGTGAAATTAGGGATAAAGAGAGACTTATTCTACTACGGAACAATCGCATTCAAGTTTTAATCGTAACGTCCAATCTATGATGGATCCAAGTTCCGAATTGAAAATTCTTTCTTGCTCTTTTGCCTTTTAACAGTTACAAGTACGTAGCAATACATCTGTCCAATAATGAGAGTCTGGGCTTACCGAAAGCTTAAGTAACCTTTTGAAGTAGAGGAGAGAAGCCACGGAAGTCCATGAAAAGTTTAATAAAGAGTATACATTGCTTAGTATCCAATTTCGTCCCCCAACTTTTGTGCATATCGTTTTATTCTTTACTATTATTAGAATATTTCATGTTGATATTTTAAGGATTTTCAATCATATGTATAAGATCTTGAACCACTCCATTCGTTACCAATTAGTTTTGAGATGAAAATCCAAAATTTTTAATATGTTATTAGCGTTAGGTTAGGCGTTGGATTTCCTATTTGTGATGAGTTTGCTATCCCATTTGAGTTTATTTGTTTCTCCGTTTAAAGTTTCACGCATGACTTGGTTCATTAAACCCATTTGCCAGACGTTTGAAAGAGAATGTTAGAATATCCCACATTGATATTTCAAAAATTTTCAATTATATATATAAGATCTTGGACGACTTTATTCATTATCAATTGGTTTTGAGATGGAATTCCAAATTCTTTAACAATTACTCAAGAAATTCCTTCGCAGCCATTTCTGTTTAGTACCTGAATTCCGTGGGACTCTTTGACTTAGATCATGAAAACACAGGAAAGGGGGAACGTAGGGGGAACAATGAAATAAGAATGACAAGAAAGGGAAAACTTCCACCGTCAATGGACCTTTCCAGATTTGGTGGAGTGCATGACTAACCCTCTCTTTTTTACCACGGCTTGAGACATTAGTTGTGTTGCTTGCACCGGTGTAACTCTATCTAGATATGCCACCTGGGGACTACTGATTTTGATGTGTGTGTGTGTGTGTGTGTGTGTGTTTTGTTCTTTTGATTTCTTGTTTGGACAGTAGAATTTGTCAAATAACTCATGCATCACTATTACGTTCGGTTCATGCGCATTGACCCGAACTCCAAACGTCGATGTCTCGATGGAAATGGGCATCATGTGAAGTAGGGCCTGTAACCAAAGAGGTGTGAGCTTGACTAGCTAGTTCCCGTTAACTGTATCTCCACTTGATTAATAATAATAATGCTTGTCATGATGTGGCCAAAAAATAATAAACTAGTCACCAATAATGCGTAGAAACAATCGAGCATCAAGTGCCACCACCAAACGTCTGTTATGTAGCTAGGGATTTTCTCTTGCAGGTTCAGAATTCACTAAGATATGGAGAAAGATTAATATATCCCTTTGCACTTACGCTTTGGAGACACCTAATGAGTTGAGGAAAAACCTAATCCTCATGATAAAGCAAATTATCAAGGTCATACATGGATAAAATACACACGCATACATATATATATATATATATATATATATATTCTTCTAGCATAGTTTGTTAATTTTCAAAAACCATGTTTTATTTGGAGGTAACTCATTAATTTTTGTAACATCCCTGTAGGGCAAAAAAAAAAAAAAGGAATGAGTAAGTTAAGACAAACGATTTTTCTGGTGGAACAAAGCTCAAACAAGGGGCTCTCAGCTAAGGTGGCCCATCCTATGGGCCGAAACATCGTGCTGTCTTCGTTGAATCTATTGTGGTGTGCTGTTTCTATCCCTTCTGTTCAAATTTACCATAGTTTAAGGCCACAAATCTGATGGATGGTGAGGGCTAATGACAAAAACTTCGTTTAGGGTTTGATCAAAGTTGTAGTTTACCTTCTAACGTTTATTTCTTCTTACTTTACCTCCTATTTATTGGATTATTAACATTCTGTTTCTGCCCATAATTGCCGTAAATGTAATTATTTTAAATGGGTAGACCTTAAATTTTGTTAAAAAGGAAGAGAAATATGTGCTACATCGTAATCAAGCAAGAGAAATATATATTGTGCCATGAAATTTACCTTTCCTCCATAATCTTTGGCTGCAAAACAGTACTATGTATTTCCTTTTCTTTTTCACAAAATTTAAGGTTTGTTCACTTAAAGTAATTACATACATGATGGCTCTGGGCAGACTGAGAATATTAGAATTCCAATTAAAATTGAAAAAATAATTATCTTATGGTAAAAGTTAGAATCTTGTGGGGATCTTTCGTTATTAATTTATGTGGAAGAGCATTTTCATCAACTCAAATATTTTAATAGTTAGCTTGATGAGTTGGATTGAAATAAGAGGTTAAACGAGAAGGAAGTAAATGTTAGGAGATAAAACTGCAACTTTAAGCAAACCTAAAGTCCAATAGGTGTTTCTCGTGGGTCCTGCTTAGGTTTAACTCGCTTAGTGATATTGAGTGCTAATTTAACTGTTGTTAGGTGTTATTTGTTGCCTATTGAAAAAAAAAAAAGAAGCAAACCTAAAGTCGGAGTTTTTGTCATTATCCGGGCAGTCATGTCTCCTTACAAGTCATGACCGGATGTCTTAAATGGTGGAACCTTGCAAATTCTCTTTGGGAATCCAATCGAAGTGCGTGTAGTTACTTGACTAGTATGGATTTCAACTGAATTAGATCTTAGGACTGAAACCCCATAAGCCTCAGAAAACGCAAAATGACGGATGGACATGGCCGCCACCTCCGTTGTGGCTGCAACCTAAAACACATTCATGGCCCAATGAAAAGGGCCTCAGTTCTGTGTTATATTCGTGGTTGCTGGGGCTGCGTTCAAGGGAAATTCATGGCCTCACGGCCGTCACCTGCTGCCCTGCAATAAATATTATGCGCTGCTGATCCAATCATATGGATTCCAGAAATCCTAGCCCAATTAATATGGCCCCCAGTCTTACCACTTACTTTCTGCGACTGTCAAAAGCAAATTCGGCCCCCCCTTGAATCAGACAAAACAGCCAAATTCAGTCTTATTAGTAAGGGGCGTGCAAATGCGAAATTTTTCGATTTACTGACCGAATATGATTTCAATTTGAAAAATTGAAATCGGTAAAATCAAAAATCTGAAAGGAAATCGGGTTTTCGATTTCAAAAATTACGAATCGGTTCGAATTCGGAAATTAAATATTTCAAATTGGAGCTTCCGATTTCGAATTCACAATTCGAAATCGGAAAATCGGATTCCAATTTCAATTTCGAATTCGTATATTATATATATAATATTTTATTTAATATAAACTATTTCAATTATATAATAATACCTCTAAATAATAATTATTTTATATGATAATAATATTAAGTCTAATTAATTCTAATTAATTCTATGCTAGTTAAATTAGTTGTATATTAATTAATTATAACACATTCCGAATTCGGTGAATTCGGTAGTTTACCGAATTCCAAATTGAATTTGGTATGAAATCGAAATCGGAATTGATGAATTAGAAATCGAAATTGGTAGAATTTTCAGTGTCCAAATTGCGAAAAATTCTGAATTCATAGTTTCGAATTACCGATTTCGAATTCGATACACACCCCTACTTATTACCATGGAGAGTGATTTTTTTTCCTTTTAGGAACTAAATCCACATTTCTTTATTTTAAATCTATATGTGGTACAACGGTTAATACTAATGATACAAGTTATAATTGCTCGTGATACAAGTTATGATTGCTCGTGATTCAAGTCATTCATGCATTAGAGATGTAGATTTATACCGTAAGGGGTACAGATTCAATCTATTTCTTTTTTCATTTCAATAATATTATCTTAATGGGCATGTATTAAACCAAATATTAAACTAAGTTCAGTCCCACGAATCTTTTTCCTTTCTTTAACGAGCAGTTTAAACTACCCTAATTATCCTGCGAAAAATAGTTAGAAGTTACCAGAAAAAAGGCTCGGCGATGTCCTCACCAGCTGAAATTAGTGTAAGCTCTCGCGTATGGACTGTGGATTCGGTTGACCTAGATAGCTCATCCTATTGGTGTTGAAATATCAAAACCATGACTATTAATATTCTTTGAATTTATGGGAAAAGTTGAATTGTCCTTGCATGGTAAACTCTCTCATTCCACATATATCCGTTTGCCTTGCATACATGGCTAATTTTTGAAGTCTATTATTTTGTTTTCTATCCAAAACCATCTTAATCTTAATATATATCAGGATCCTTGGTTCAGGGCATTATTGGATGTTGAAAGTCGGACACTAGGAAATTACTTTCTTGAAAACTATCTTCTCATTAGACTCCACCTATGAAAAACACACCACTTTAAATCACAACATTTCAAAATAATAGACACAGATATAAAAATTTCTAAAATCAAGGATGTGAGTCAAAGTTTGATTTATTACGATAGATACAAATATAAAAATCCCTACAATCAAGAAAGTGGATCATTCTTCAGTTTGTTTCTATTACAAACTGTCGTATATATAAAATTTCCCTTGCCATTAGTTTTTTTTTTCCCCCTAATACTTTAATGAGTTTATATGTGATAAAAAATCACGACATGTCTAGATAATAGATATAAATATGAGAATTCCTAAATTCAATAAATTTTCTTATTTTAACTATCAGATGACCAAAAAGAAGATAGTCATCGAACCTTAAAGTAATCTTTCGCTTAATTATTTTTAAGTTCGTTTTCCTAAATAAATTGTGCTTGATTCTGGTGGTGGCGTCAGCCATCAGACCTTTAAGCCACCCCCAAAAAAAAAAAAATCCGGTTTTAGGGTTGATTTATCCAAATTCCAACACGAAAGATTTGACAAAAAGTGCACAAACAGACGTGGTTGGCTAAGGGCTAGTTTTTCGAAGACATCTAAAATCCGTCAAATGTGGAGATGGATTCGTTGCGCTAGCCTAAGCTTCTTTTTGCCTTCATTGGACCGGAGGCAACGGCATAACTTTCATCTGGTATTGCCAGCAAAAGCAAAAGCAAAAGCAAAAGCAGAAGCAGAAGCAGCACCTTCTTGTTTGACCTACAAACATCAGTAGCACTATGATAAGTTAATCCAGCATATCTTAATATACCTGTTGTCCATAAAATTTATTTTAATAAAAATCTTGCACTATGTGTTTACTCATTAATTGCATAGCAATGGAATATGTGCAAGGGAATTGACTTTAATTGGTTGCTTGGTAAGCCTTTTTTCCCGGGAGAATGTTTATGCTTTCCACGATCATATTTTTCAACTATCTTCTTTTTTTTTTAATACAAACGGTAACAATCTGCTCTAGATCTATCCAACTGGGCTTGCATAGGGGCACTAATCTAGATTTTTTTGACAGAAGGGAGAAGCACTACTTTCTTGTAATGTACTGAACAGAGTTTGATCCCTCGACCTACTACACGGGAGATTTCTAAGATTCACCCCGATCATTGAATCAGAGGCCAATTGTTTAATCATTTTTTTATTTCACATATATCAAATCGCTACAATACACATTCTTACAAAAATTTCAGAAAAAATAGCAACCCAGGCAGGTAGGTTTTCAATTCATGCATTCCGCGTGTGCAGCAAGACACAGAGCAAATGAGCCAACTAGGATCCACGTGTAGGAAGCACAAGTTTCAAGGCTTGAAACTTTAACCGGACCCACACAATCTTAAAACTGGGAAGAATTAATAATCTGAAAGTACACCAGTGTTGGTTGTGGTGTCCACTGACGGGAGAATCCCTCAGAAAATGAACAGTCAGCAGCTGATCATCCACTCAGCGCCGTCTGATTCGAAAGAGGACGATGGCCCCGAACACTGAAATGGGGACATTAATCGGAGATTTGATTGAAGAAGTAGCTGGGTCCCACGCCACAATCTTTGATGGCGTGGATAAATTGCGTCGCATGAGTTTGGGAAGGGAATGGCGTACGACTTACGCGTATGCACCAATACCATTCCTACTGTCAACTTGGATTTGTGCGTCTACAGTTTGAGAATACATACTTTTTATTTTCTTAAGCAAATTATCAAGGGAAAAGACGAATATTTCCTCCTCTCTTGCCAAAAAGAAAGCAAAAAAAAAAAAAAAAAAGATGTCGATTCTAGACGGATGTGTTTAGATAGAGTATTATTTCAAATATTATTTAGAATAATGACTGTAATATTTTTTATAATATAATAATGCATGTGAGACAAAAATGTACTGAAAATTATTTATGATATAAAGTATAATAATATTTACAAAAGAAAAAGTGTATCCAAATACACTCTGTTAAATTCGAAGGGTTTATGTATGGCCTTCCATTCTACTACTAGGTAAAATGTTTATGTTGGACAGCTACTTTTATCCGCAAAAAATTCAACATTTTTATGTAAAAACAATAAGGAGTGAAGATAATGTCAAAGATTGATACTAGATCTACTATATCCTTTTGGTGGTATTTATCCAGAGTGCCTCTTCGTAGAAGAGTTAAGTTGTGATGAAAAATCAAAACCTAATCCATTCGGTTGACGGTTTTACTTGGTATAAAATATGAATCGCACCACAAATGTATGTTGCGTACCTAAAGAGTGTGGCCACGCATTACACCACGGAAAAACGCAATGTGGTGAACTGTAAAAATGCAGAAATTAGCACAAGCTACAAAGGAGGGGTATGCTACAAATCCTCTAGTTCCACACAAGCAATATTTACTTGGATAAGAAATTATTTGAAATATTATATATATATATAGTGATTTAATATCTGTCAGAAGAAACAGTGGTTGGAAAGATAAAAAATTGATTGAAAAAGTTTATTTGTGATGTAAGTAAATTATTATTTAAAAAATTGTGATATCCTAACACTTTTTTTTTTTGATGAGTGTGATATCGTAGCACTTGAGGAGAAAACGATGTGCATTGCCAGCAGAAACTAGTGTACTACTAGGCTACATGTACAGGGGGTGACCTAGAACAGAACAACTAAGAACTCCTTTGGCATTAGAATTCACTCCCGTAGAAACTCTCTTTCCAACTCTCCAGAGTCAACCCCATACGATTTAGTTTCTCGTCTTTAAAGAGGTATGTCCAGTTGTCCATAGCTCTCTCCCTTCACATTCTTTTCTTCTTCTACTTCTTCAATTCTGGGAACTTTATTCTTTTTTCGTATCCTCATTGCATGAAAAGTGAAATTAAGGCAACTACACCGGTACATCTCACACTCTCCTTCATACTACTGAACTGCTAGTTTCTTTCCTTCTTTCTTTCTTTCATGTCTTTTTTTAAGCCATTAATGATTAGTAGTAGTCAAGTTCTTGACTATTCAAGTTTGTTGGTTTAACTGACTAATCTTCCTAAAACCAGTCCTTTGGGAATTCACTAGCATAGCTCTTTGTTAAGTCGTGGATGGTTTAAATATAACCGTAGTAACTATCTGTACTCGTAAAGTAAAACTACTCGTAAAGAGCTAGAAAAATAATTCGTCCAAGAGACCAAGTAATTGTTCCTAAAGATTGCAGTAGTTCAAAACTTCAGATATCAGACAAGCTTATCGGTGCATGAGACATAAAGCTCATTTGGAGTTTGATTGTTGCAAATTGTATTACAGGTATGCAAAACTTTAGAATTGATTGTGCGTTAAAATTTTGCTGTGGATGCGATGAGTGTATTGCTACAAATCCCTTATTTATGATTTCAAAAGTATGGTTGGATTCGTGGTGGTGATCAGAGTTAGAAGCCACCCAAAATTTTTAGAGTGATTGCAAATCAGTTTAGGAAACTGAGGTGGAAAAGCAAACTGTTTCCCTAGTAAATTCAAGGACTATGAATGTACTACTACTAGGTACGTAGTAGTAAGCACTAGAAACTGCAGAATAGTCTAATAACTTTTTTTTAAAGATAATTTATTATTGCTCCAGATTTGGTCTTTCTGAATTTTGATTGTATCCCTTCTACCCCCATGATTAACCCCAGAAGCATTGAAAAGTCTCACCTAACTTCACAATGGAACCTTAAACTAAAA
The DNA here is from genome assembly GCA_013103745.1 of Gardenia jasminoides. Lineage (NCBI taxonomy): Eukaryota > Viridiplantae > Streptophyta > Magnoliopsida > Gentianales > Rubiaceae > Gardenia > Gardenia jasminoides. The sequence continues at coordinate 79,517,202 of CM023103.1, forward strand.
TATATTACAAATTGCTTTGTTTCTTTCGCTCTGTAATAAATGTTAGTATTTACGTAATAATGAACTTTACTTAAATATTCAACCATTTGAATTATAAGCAAACTGAAAGCTCATTTCAAAGCTCACAATGGAAAAAATTGTATAGTATATATTAGAATTTAAATCCTATATTCATGTGTATAATTTTAATTACTATACAATTTTTTTTCCATTATATGACCTGGCAAATAAAAAATCCCAAGCCGTAGACAATTTTTTTTTAAACTTCTGTAATATTGATTATTGAATAAATTGATTTTTCATAACATATATTTAGTTGTCCCAGAAATTTTTAAACCAACATATCACAGGTTCAATGCTGGAAAATAGTTTCGATGTTTGACTGCTGAGAGCTGACACCCTTATTCTCTCCCATATAAAAATCTTTGTTGCCACCCCATTTCAGTTTACTCTGTTGCCAACCCCTATTCAATTTTAACTAAGTCGTATCTCAAGAAAGGTAGTTCATATTACTCTTCTTGACATTTTTTTTTTGTTTCTTTTAATTTTCTCGGCTTTTGATTGCATTCTCAGTGAGATTAGCTGCGATGAAAATGGTAGTTCATTTAAGACTCTCCTCTTTTATTTTATTTTTTATTTTCTTGGTCAATCAGTCAATTTTATCACGAGTAAAAACTAAAACGATGATCTGGGTAACAGGATTCAATCCTTACCGCCTGTTCTAGAATCATGGTCGATGAATTTGCATGTTTTTGAAGATTGAGTAAATGGGTTCAATCCTTACGCCTTTGCAGAATTTCTCAAGATGGCAGCTTAAGCTTTAATGGGGTTTTCCCATTGTTCAGATATATCAGAAGTTTGTTTTAATTTATACGACGGGAATACTTCACCGTAATTGCGGGTGGCTTTTCAATGTTTATTGCATGCATTGTGATTTATGAATTTTATTCTTTTCTCGTTGTTGTTATTGGAAAAATTCAAGCTTTTATCTGCTATGTTCAATCCATTTTCTAATTTTTTGTTTCACTTCCCCAGAAACAGAGGCAAGATGGCGGCTGCAACTTCTGGCCAGGGACAGTTCATGACCAGCTCTGAAAATCGGAATCTTGCAAATGAGCCACTCATTGAAAACATTGAATATGACCAGATTGTCGTTCCCGATGTCAGTATTTCTGTCTCTTTTCTGTTTTTCACCAATTTTTGGAGTTTTTATTTCTCTTTTTCATTGTTATTGTCCTTCACAATTGTGATAGTTGACAATATCATGCAGTGATATATCCTGCTGGTCTGTTTTTATTATCTCAGATTGTTTTTAGTTTTAACACTCTAAAAAGGATCCCATGGACGTAAATATCTGACTAAAAATCTCAGAATTAGCGAATGCACTCGTTTGTGGCCTTGAGCAATTAAGTTCGTGAGAGAGCACACTCAGTTGAGTGGCTAACCTTTTTCCTTACAAAATTTGTTGATTCAAAATATAATATCTTTTGTTCAGGTTAGCTTCAATGGCCATTTATCACAGATTTTCTTGGTGCATAATTATAAAGTGGCATTGGCTCAGCTAATTACTTATGTATCTGATCTCTAAAATCTTAAGCACTCTATTTAAAGTCCCATTGCTTTGCTTCTTGACTTAATAGAAGTGATCATGTAAGCATAACCTTGGATCCGCAGATATCAACTGCCATTAAATAAAATTTCACTTTGAGTTATGGTTGTTAACAGACCGATTTATAATTTTTTAGGCTTTTGGTGTGTTATTGCTCTTCATCACTGAATATGATAATTGAAGTGCTGTGTAATATGAAATATAGATACTTGATTGGAGGCTTTTCCAATTTTCAATCTGCAGAAGAAAAGCTGGAAGAATTTTTTTGCTTATTTGGGTCCTGGATTTCTTGTTTCTATAGCCTACATTGATCCAGGAAACTGTAAGACTTTACTGTGTGTTTTATTTCATACTAGTGGAGATATTGCCACACATCATGACCCTTATTTTGTGATTTGGTTTACAGTTCAAACTGATCTGCAGTCAGGAGCCCAGTACAAGTATGGGGTGCGTATTGTCCTGTTTTGTCTAAGTCCATCCAACTTACAGTCTGTCCTGAACTTGTGTTGGGAAGTCTTGATTCTGTTTGCAGTCAGATACTTTTGCTTGTCCTATATTGAAAGAGCAACAACTTCCTCTATTTGGTCCCCTTAAACTTCTATAATTTAAAGTAAATTTGATTGAATGGACTGGGGACATTGATTAGCTTTCTTGTTCTTGTGTATCACATCCAATCATGAGCTCAAAAGTAGGATTGACATAGAACATTGTTCAGCAATTTTGGTTCAGAAGCCATTTTGTTTTGCCTTCACAAGAGTTTTCCTACATCTACCTATGAGTAACTAAAGAAGATTCTGTTCCAGTTCTTAAGACCTTCTCTCAATATTTTGCAGTTACTTTGGATTATATTACTAGCATCAATTGCAGCTCTCATAATCCAATCTCTAGCAGCAAATTTGGGTGTTGTTACAGGTATTCTATTGGTCAACCATATGTAATTCCGCTACCATCATCTCTCAAATTTGAATGTAACCTTCACTAGTTTGGATCACCTTGTGCTATTTTAGGAAAGCATTTAGCAGAGCACTGTAGAAAAGAGTATCCAAAGGTGGCCAATATCATCTTGTGGATTCTTGCTGAAATTGCTATTGTTGCATGTGATATTCCTGAAGGTAAGCATTCAGTTTTTGTTTATTTAACTTAATGCATCTTGGCAGTGATATTCCTGCTGAAATTGCTATAGTTGTATGTGATATTCCTGAAGGTAAGTGTTCAGTTTTTGTTTATTTCACTTAATTCAAAAGAGGATTCATCTTATTCACTGCAAGTTGTGAAGACTGGCAGTTCATTTGAGTGCTTAAACTACCTTTTAAGCCTTTTGGTCTTCTCCCATGCTCTACTTATCTGCTTTTCTCACAAAATGATTACCCTTCTATTTTTGCTTCATGCTTTTAGTATTGTTATATAAGTTCCTCCCTTCTTTTCTGGAGCTATTCAGCTTCGGTGTGTGAGTTGGCTGAGCACAATTTATGATTGGATTAAGGGTACTGTTGATTTGACTAATTTGAGAAACATTATAGGCACTTAGAAAGAAAACTCTGCACCATATAACATATTTTCCATATTCAAATGCTCATCCTGTATTTGCTTAAAGGAGGAGCAAGAGTGGAAAGGATGTGGTAAGTGACTTATTAAGGACTCTACAATCTGATTGTTCTATAAAATTATTTTTCTTTCTTCAATGGAGAACCAATATGTGGCTTGCATGAATATCATATTTTATTTTATTTTTATTCAGAGGAATGATGATGTCATGGTGGTTTATCATCCTCATCCTGGAATGGGCAGAGTATAATATCATTATGATATAGTTCAATCTTCTCATTATCTGTGACTTTCTTCGAAGACATAAACTGTGTTTGTGAGTGGCTCTCAATAATTTTTCAGTTCTAACTCTGTTACTTTTTCTTATACTAGTGATAGGAACAGCATTTGCGTTAAACATGCTCTTCAAAATTCCTATATGGTGTGGCGTGCTAATCACAGGGCTCAGTACTTTGGTTTTGCTATTGTTACAGCAATACGGGGTACTAAAAGCTTTTCTTAATAACTTTGAGGTTTTTGAAATTATTAGGAAAGATGAATTTGAGCTGTAATTCAAAGAAGATATGGCTTAATCAAGAATTGACACCTTAATACTATCATACAGTTACTGCAGCATTAATGAATTCCAACCACTATACAGGTCAGAAAACTTGAGATCTTTATTGCTTTGTTGGTGTTTATCATGGCTGTGAGCTTCTTTGTGGAGCTGGGCTACGCAAAACCTAAGACTTCAGAGGTTCTTTATGGACTTTTTGTTCCTCAGCTCAAGGGAAGTGGTGCCACTAAACTAGCCATTTCATTGCTTGGTGCTATGGTTATGCCGTGAGTGTTTGGCATGTTAGCTAATTTGACAATCAAATGACTCATGCTACCACACATTATAATAGTAATTAATTTTCCTTTTTGCAGGCATAATCTGTTCCTCCATTCCGCTTTGGTCTTATCTCGGAAAATTCCACGATCAGTTTCTGGTATCAAAGTAATTTTCATCTCCAAATGACTGTAATTTCAGCTTCTGTATTTAGTCATTTTTTCCAACTAGTATATGCAAGTAAGTGAAATCATTTGGTTATTTTTGACACTAGTTTGATAATTCTGAAATTTTAACAGGTAATTTGATCATGAAATGGTGTTTTCATGCTATTATTGGATATCAGGTTTTAAATATTCTAGTAATGCTAGAGCTATATACCACCCATGATAAGAGAATATATTGGATTTATAGAAATTTTTAATTCAACAAACATTATATCTGAGAAATTGCATTACTAGCCCATTCTGCTGCTACATGTTTTTGCCTTTACTTATCCAGATGTTTCTTGTAGTTACTTCAAAATCATGTTGAACATGATGGATGGGAATGATAAGGGCTATTTAGTGAGTAGCTGGGTCTCTTATCAAACGAATCTAAAACTACTGGATACCACATTCTGTCTACTTTTGATTTTCTTGACAATCAGTCATCCAAATTCAGATATTTTGTGAATATGTGGGCATATCTTATATGTGAGGCCTTTTTCTTAAGCTTGGATGAAGTTCATCCATAGTAATCCAGTGATGAAGATTTAAAATTTGTTCTGACCAATGCACTTGTTATTTTGAGCCTAAGATGATGATAGTTCCATACAGATTAAGTACCACCAATCCACTACTTTTGCCGTTTGAAGTGGAATTACCGAAGCACTTCTATTACCTTTTCATTTCTTCACATAATTTTGAATTATTTGTATTGCCTACAGGAGGCTTGCAGATTTTATCTGCTAGAAAGTGGGTTTGCCTTAATGGTGGCCTTCCTCATTAATGTATCGGTCATCTCAGTAAGTGGTGCAGTTTGCAATTCCTCAGATCTGAACCCAGAAGACAAGCAGAATTGTCAAGACTTGGATTTGAACAAAGCATCATTCCTACTTAAAGTATGTTCTGTGGTTTAAAAGATAAACAGAACACATGTTTGCTTTTATATGTGGACTCCTATTACCATCAAATTAACATGATTTCATGACCCCTGTTTCTATTATTTTCTTTGTTGTCTGTAGCATGTTTTAGGAAGTTGGAGCTCCAAGGTATTTGCAATTGCTTTGCTGGCATCAGGCCAAAGTTCTACAATCACTGGAACCTATGCAGGGCAATATGTTATGCAAGTCAGTTGCTCTTTTTCTTTTTTACAAGCTAAACAATTTTATTGTTGCCTTTTTGTTTTATAATAGAAGCATACGGATGGCAATAAAGTGCAAGAGTTGTTTTTTATGGTAGAGAACTATATATTTCTTGTCTCATATTTGCAGGGATTCCTTGACTTGCGAATGAAACCATGGATTCGGAATTTCTTGACTCGATGCTTAGCTATAATCCCTAGTCTAATTGTGGCACTGATTGGAGGCTCTGCTGGTGCTGGAAACCTTATTATTATAGCATCGGTATGGTATCTTTTGCTTTTAGTCTTCAACACATGTACTACGATGCTCTCCTTTTGGTGATCACCCAATTTTGTAGGTCATGCTGACGGATCATAAGTTGTAGTTAAACCGCTTTTCTTTATCGCTCTTTGCAGATGATCTTGTCATTTGAACTTCCATTTGCACTCATTCCACTTCTCAAGTTCACAAGTAGCAAGACTAAGATGGGAATGCATGCAAACTCTATTTGGGTAAGAGGCTGAGAGCTAGCTTTCTTTTTATGAGTTTGCTGATAAACATACAGTAATATCAGCTTCAAGAACATCTCATCACATCACTGCCTTTGTTGTGTACAGATCTCTGCAGCAACTTGGATTATTGGCTCCCTGATAATGGGCATAAACATCTACTATTTGGTAGAGAAGTTGGTAACAACTCTGACTCACAGCCATTTAAGGGTTGTTGGTATTGTATTCTGTGGAATACTAGGATTTTCGGCCGTGTTAGTTTATTTGGCTGGTATCCTATACTTGATTGTACGCAAGACTAAGAAAGTTGACATTCTTCTACCCGAAAGTTTGCAGATGGCAAACGAGTCAGGCAATGCATCAGTTCTGCCTAGGGAGGATATAGTAAACATGCAATTTCCTCAGACGAGGACTACTTCGGGTGATGACTAAAAAAGCAGTATAGATATATCATAGGTGAGGCAGAAGTAGGGAGAAAGTTTTTGTTTTCAGTTCCAAATAAACGATAGCCAGTTCTATTAGCTGTTGTACAATATTACCCCATTTTTCTGCCGATTTAAGTGACATAACTTTTGTCTTCCCTATGCTCCTAGATAATTTGAACGCGGACTAATTTTCATAGGCCGGCTTATCCTAAATTGACAAAATGTTCATTCGTCTCGGGTATGTGTTGTAGCATTAGAGCAAACGCAAGCTCAAGTGCTCAAGTAGCAACAGGATCAGTTCAGAATTTGAAAATAGTATATAAGTGGACCTATGTGATGAAAGATAACTGCATTGATTTAAACATGATGTTGGACGAGTATTTCTGGCACTGCTGTCGTTAGTTAAGTGTACGTGGTAGTAGTAGAATAGATTGTTTTGACGTGACTGAAGAAAGAAGAAGGCTGGTGGAGAACTGAACGTTGCTCGATTTCCTCTTTTTTCTGCTATAGAGTCGAGGAATGTTGAAGAAAAACACCACCACATTTGTGATGTGTTTTGTGTACTAAGAATTCCAAGAATTTCTTTGGGTCTGTTGGGATGGTGGGTGGGTGTAAGAATTTATCTTGGTTGAATTTCTAGCTAAAGTTTGTGGTAAGACTTTAAACGTGATATAAACGTGATGGAATCTGATTCAACTATTTTCCTCGTTTGGGATGAACACATTGGTCTGAAAAGAAAAACATGCTGGAGACTGTACTCATAATTATGGTGTTTTGAAATGACAGGGCTCACCGTGTAAAAGTGTAAAAGCACCATTGTTCTGGGCTATTGACAGCTCTATTTGCCTTTGCAAGTGTGTGTGTGTGTGAGAGAGAGAGTGTGTGTGTGTTACCGCGTAGTTTGTCGGGCCTTATGGTCAAGTAAAAAAAACCAAAACTGGAGACCAAGACTGAAGACGGGTGTGAGGATGAAACATCATTTTCAGAGATTTTGTCTAATAGTTTTGGTGTTTGTGCACTACCCCCTAATACGGCTTGCAGGATTCCCTAATACTATAGTCGATAATCCTTTTCACACTGGAGAGTCAACGGCCCCCCCACCGGGTGGCCGTGTCAAATTTCCATATCGTGCATAAAAATCCATATCAGTAGATGTCCTGGAAATTAAATGAATGTTTGCATGTACTATACCGTAGACAAGTCTACTTTGATACAGTACCATCTTTCCACTGGTTAAAACGTGCAAGATTTAATCATCCAGCCTTTATTTCATAGAAAGAAAACTTTTTTTTGAATGCCCATTTGGAAATGTCAGTGTTGCAAGATACTAAGATAGTTGTCCTGAGTGATGAGAAGAATCAAGAATAGTAAAAAGTGGATATAAAACTATCAATTATGCCAGAGACTCTTATATTATATTCACTTGAACAGTACGTAAAGACTTTGAAAATTCACAACGGGTAAGGATATGGCTCTCCTTGCTCCTCGTAAGCATCCTCCTCCATACCTAACTGATTTGGATTGCAGCCTTGCCTCCCTCAGTCCTGAATTTTCATTCTTTATGCTTCTTCTTTTTCTTAATGATAAAAAAAAAAAGCTAACATTGATATCAATGGCAGTCATAAGATACAAGAAGGACTACTGGTGGATTTTAATGGGCTCATCATTCTGAGCAGGGAGCGGTAGGTGGCCCTTCTCCTGAAGGCTCTTGACGGTTTCATACAGGCACTGCTTCACCGTTGTAAATTCGAGCCCCAAATCCTTGAGCTTTTGATTGGTGAACTTGTAAGGTTCTGCTCTTGGCCTTGTTTCATCGGAGCACCTGTTACGATGAAATGAAATGAGACCTTGCTCACAAACAAGTGATTATTTCAGCTTTCTGATGGTGATCAGAGTCCAACCCACCCAATCTTTTTTGGTACCAAAAAAAAAAAATTCAAATCAAAATGCAGATGTTTCTATCTTATCTCATCATAGTTACTGCTCAGCAACATGTCAGACCAAGACAATAACCAGGAAAGGATGAAAAGTAGCGTATAAACGGATTAAGAGACACTTTTTGCATTCTTCCCAACAAAAAAAATAAATTTTCTATATGTTTACTCATTCAAAAGGAAAAATTGTATATTAACTAGCATCAGACTGGACGGAACCTTCGTGTGCATGTGAAACAAGAACAAGATACAGCTTGCCTGTGTTTAACAAAATTAAAACATCTCATGGGAGGACCAGTTGTTCCTTTCCCTACACTTGTATAAGTTAGGGATGTCACAATATGACCACTAGGCATCAAGACAGAACTAGATTTTCTTAGACAAAGAACGAGATTAGATCCATCATAATAAACAACTTCTTAGACGAGATGGAAAGGGACATGTTTTCAACTATGGCAAGCCACAAAACCACAAGCCCCGGTAGGTAGGGATGCGGTAGGTAAGGCCTCTTTTGATGTTCGGGAATATTATTATTAGTAGGTCTTTTCTTTTATCATTTGAAAGGAGGATAATTGCCAATGCTTTCGTCTAGCTAATAATTTGATACAGCTTCTTTTGCCTGTCAAAGTAGGTTACCTAAACCACTAGACATGAGGGAGCTTCCAAGTTCCAACCCACAAACCAGAAACGAAAAAGGCAGGGAATAAAAAGAAGGTTGGTGTGTACGTATTCTTGTTATACCACCAATTCAATTTAGATCAATTCAAATTGTATAAAGAGGAAGCTTAGCTGCATGCACCTGTTATCTAAAGTTCTTAACCTATTGCCAAAGTGAGTAGAATGCTTTTCTAGTTCTAAAAACTACCAGAAATTCAAAACATGAGCTTATTTTGGGTTTTCATTTACAGTATTGAAAAATAGCCAGGAGGAATTTAAAACCAGAAATATTTAAAAGGAAAAAAAGAGAGAGGCTAAACTGTAATATATGCATAAAAGAGCCACAAGATTATTATGTAGTGTATTGATCTCTAAAATATATTCTATAGGACTATATTATGCATAACTTGTACTTCCTAATCCGTATAAAACACCATTGCACATGAGAAATAAATGAATTTCCCCCGCACCCCCCCCCCAACCCCAAAGAAAAGATAAATAAATAAAGAAAAAGTATTCCCATTCTCCGAAAGTTAAGAACTTTTTTGGTTCTGTGAAATTAAGAAGCAAAAATCACCTGGCATTTTGAGGGAAACAATTTACCTACCACTGGAGAAGCAAAGTCTTTGGATAAAGTCGGGTAAAGACTACAAAAAGAATGTCGCGGAAAGAGAAAGACACCAATCTTAAAAAACAAGAAATCAACATTTTCAAAATAACTTTTTTTTATTTCTTATTTTTGGGTGTCAACCATTTCACCTAATTACACTAGTCAAACTGCCACCAAACTAATTTGTGGGCTCACTAATCAAAGGCCACACTGGGAATAAGCCAAAAGGAGAAGACTTTTCTACAGCATTTTGATTCACCACTTTTCCTTTCCTGTGTTATGCCAACCAACAAAAACATAAATGCATGGTACAGTGGATTCCACTAGCTTCAGTAGAATGATTTGCAAGTGAACTTACTTTGTTGGAATTGGATACTCTGGAAAGAACTTGGCCAAGATTTCAACCACCTCACCACGATGAAGAACGCTCTCGGCGCAGATGTATCTCCCAGATGCCGAGGGCGTCTCGTAGAGAAGAACGTGTGCCAATGCAACATCCCTAACGTGCACGTAGGCCTGCACGGAGTTGGCATAAGTCTTTGCAGAGCCAGTCAAGTATTTGAGGATATGAAGAACACTGGCATTCACGGTCGGCTGCAGCAATGGTCCCAACACCAGCACAGGGATGAGCACCACCAAATCCACCCCTTTCTCCCTGGCTTCGTCCCAGGCTGCTTGTTCTGCCACAGCTTTCCCGTAGCAATACCAATTCTGCAAGTTTCATCACTGCTTAGTATCAACCTCTTAGGATCATCAATCATGGTTCGGATTACATGTATGTCACCCCAAAACCATAGCCAAAATTTGTCGTAATTACAAACAACCCTTTGTATATATAACTTTCGTAATTGAAATAATCTCACCAGCAAACGTTTTCTAGCTGCCTACTACTATCTTTTCTTTTAACTATCTTGTTACAATATATATCCGGTTTTAGCTGTATGTAAGGTCCAAGAAGGATCACTGTTCATAAAATTGTGACAAATCCCATTAAAAATTCAACGGAATACTTTAAGGGCAGCGAGGTTAAGTTGGCAAACGAAAAGCACAAATGATAAATGTAATGAGTTATGTCACATTTCTTAGTACTTGTTTATCACATGATCAAACCTTTGTTGGGCAGTGAATTCAATGTTCCACCTGAATTACTCGTTCAAGTCCATTAAAGAACAAAGCAAATGACTTGCCAGGTTCTTCTTGTTGTTGGGTCCTAGCTAACATTAAATGGACTGTTGGTACACATGGAGAAGATAAGTTGCAGCAAACCTTAGTGTTCTTGCAGAACTCAAGATCACTCCAACAACTCTCGTCCACAACTTTTTCAGGCTCCCTGTTGGGGTCCATGTACACCGCACCAATTGATGAGGTGAAAACCATCCGCCGGACCTTGGCCTCAGCAGCTGCGTTGATCACATTCTTGGTCCCGATCACCGCCGGCTCCACCATTTGTTCCTTTATTCCATCATCGTCAATACAATTATTGATTAAAGGCATCAAAATTAAAACCTTAGTACTATTAAATTTCCTCTAGCATAAACAGTGATGTGTCATGCATGCATATGTTTTCCCCAAAAACAGAGGAAAAAATAAAAACAATTGCCTGTGGTTGGCGGGACCCATGGACCCAAGTTGCACGCTAGTGGTGTTGTGAACGTCAAAAAAGATGCATGTGGTGTCGCTCGGCGGATGCTCTGTTACTTTAGCATCATGCCACCAACTAAAGATAAACAAGAAGCAGGACCCTTCACCAACCCCAACTCAAAATTATATTCCAAAGTTTGCTTCTTTTTTTCTTTTTTTTTTTTCAAATCTAAGAAATGCTAATTGTTTAAGGGCCATAAAGTCTTAATCTTGCTTTTCCAAAATAAAAAAAAGAAAAATAAAAGGTTTTAATCTTGCATGCTAGTATTAGCTGGCCAGAAAAACTTTGAAAATATGCTAGTGCTGTCCATGTGGATGGTTGCTTTAGTTTTCCCTTCATTTTCTCACCAACATTGAAAAAGACCGAAGGGTTGTTGGTGACTGGTGAGTAGGAGTGGATTCCTGATGAGATATAGACACCATGCAGTATAAGATACAACTTTGAACTTACTGGATCATCAGTAACGGGTGAAGCGGTGTGGAACACCCCATCACAGCCGTTGATGGCTTCACGTAGACTCTGATAATCAAGAAGGTCAGCTCTGCATAGTGTCAGCCTCTCCTTTGCTCCTTCCAGCTCCCACAAGTGACCGTTCTTTGCATCATCTACACTTGATCCAAAACAAAAAGTTAAAAAAAAATTTAACATAATTATATATGAATCCTACAACTAGTGGACCCAATATTTTGATAACCATACTGGCTGCTGACATGTTCATGCACTCAAGAATTCCCTCCTCCAGTAATGGAAAGACATGATAATGATTTAGCAACCGGCCATGTAAGAAAGTCATTTGATGAAAACCAAAATATGCAAGTATGCAAGGTGAAGAAGAGGGAATAATGATATTAATTTGATCTTACCGGGGTTTCTAACAGTTCCTCTAACAGTGTAGCCCTTTTCAAGGAGGAGTTTAACTATCCAGGAAGCGATGTATCCACCAGCGCCGGTGACACAGACGACTTGGCCGGAAACTGAAGGCATGCTGCTGACCTTTTTTGTTTTCTAAGGTGAGACGTGAGGTTGGTAAGTAATTAATGAGAAGATTTCTGCGCACCAGAAGAAAACGTCTTCTGCAACGAAAGGAAGAGGAAAGACCCAAGTTACAGAAAAAAGTTGTGATTCGAGTGGGAATTTATAGTGCGAAAAGTTTACCGGCTCACCTACCACACTTATGTAAGGGAAAAAAGTTAGAAATAAAAGAAAAATGATGGAGGGATATGTGTTGATAGATAAATAGAAACTTCTGAAAGAAGAGGAGAGGGACAAGTGGGTGGTTATAAAAGATATTAAATCAAACTGCTGATGATTTTGTGGTGATTAAATCAAGTGGGATGATGAATGTCTTACGTCATTCGCTGTAGGGCCTTCTTTTTTCAAGTCTTTTGGTTTTGGTTAGAGTTAATTCCATTTTACACCTTGCAACTATATCCAAATTTTTACTTTAATCCCTAAATTTTAAAACAGGACACTTTAGTTCTTAAACTATAAAATTTATCTGATTTAACTGTTTAAATAACAACATTAATGAATTATTAAGGAAGTGAATCAGATGTTAAGTGATTAAACTGGGAAAAATTTTATACTTTAGAAACTAAAACGGATAAGTACTATACTTAAGGGACTTAGATTTTAGTAGTTTGTTCGTGCTTCATATATTATTTTCTTCCATTGATCATGAATCAATATTAATACCGCAGTAATAGAAGTCCATTTCCGGACAAACTGTTCAAGTCGGTCTTGTGCAAAATGTGTAAGCTGTAATTCTGTATACACACTGTATAGCTTACTTTCAATAACGCGTAATTATAGAATAAAATTTTGTAGGTCCCACACATGGTGTGAAAAACGATATATAAGATGTAATTTGGTTTACTTTTTTTTTTTTTTTTGCCAAATTTTGGTCATGAACCTTGAGGAACGTTTGTTTCCTACAACCATTTCTATCCCTCCACCATTTCCATTGTCTCTAAGCAAAAGAAAAGAAAAGAAACATTGCCCTTGATGATCCACATCTTATAAATCCATTAGACCAAAATGAGAGGATCATATTATCGTCTCGCACTGCATGTCCAGCCCAGTTTTAGTGCCTAATTTTATACTTTAATTGCGCTAATCTTCTTTGATTCAATGCTTAATTCTAAAGATTTCAAGTGAAATGTTAGTAGTGTTTCACAGTTCAATTTCATACATTGGAGAAGGAGATCATTTGAAACATAAATGTATGAGCATATATTTATTTATTTTTTTAAATGAGAGATTTTGAATCCGAACTTTCTACTTACAGTGTCTCCCACCTTACGAGAGCGTATATCTAAAGTTACTGCGTGTAAACCAGTAATATTTAATTGAAGTATATGGAATTGTACAAAATCAGAACAACCACCCCACCTTACCTTAACAACACTCAGCATCCATCTCTCTCATTCGGAAAGCAATTTTGCCTAATCTGACGTAAACCATCACAAATCTTTCTCAGCGTAAGATGACAACAATTGGATTGACAGGGTGTCTCGTAGAGCTATTCTCCTTGAAGTAACAGTTGTAGATGTCCGTAGCAAAAAGAAATGTTGTATCTTACCAAAGAAAAAGAAATGTTGTGCACTGAATTTGTTCACAAATATGTGATATCTAAACCTTACTTACGGGTTTAAAGTAGAAAACATACTTCTTAATTTACTTCCACACAAGGGAAAAAATAAAAAAGAAATGAAGAATCAAGTTCTTGAACATAACCTAGAAGCCTTAGGTTACTACATTTTCTTAGGGGTGTTTGGTAAACAGATATGAATCGTGAAAAATGAGCATCAAAATTAATAATCTTACACAGACCATCCTATGAATATGCAATGGTAATATTGTCATTTCACATTCACTATCTAGGTCTCAAATTGATTGACTCATTGACTGAATGAAACCCATTCCAGTAGTAAACCAAACAAGTAAAGTCGAATAAGAGAAACTCATACGGCCCACAGTGGAATTTATGATTCTAATGCAAATTCCAATACCCATATATAACCGTAGTGGGGTTCTATTTTAATCACTTCACTAGCTAGAATTCACGAAAGATTTCCTATTTTATTCATTCAGCTTGAACTACATGTTCACAAGATTTGTTTTCTTCCAAAAAGAAGTTTTTGTGAAATCTCAACGCTTTTAACCCACAACCATACCCAATACGGCATCTCTCTCATTCCTTCCATTCTTGCCTCTTAGTTCTTATCAGTTTCTGTTGCAGTAGAACAGATTCAAACCGCCACGTGGGCTGCCTCAATCCTTTCCCAATGCATTTGATTAGTACTAAAATGCTTTTCCAATTCATCTCAGTTCCAACTCATGTAATTGTGCATTTGATGTTTTTTTCGTTTGTTCCAAAACACAGAGTCTTTTTCGATGACCTATTAAACCGGCTTCCCAAAGTCAATTGGAGAGAACCAGAGGAAATAAACACTTCATTACGACAACCACCGGCGGTCTAGTCAATGAGTCATCGATATATATATATATTTATGCACAATTGGACCAATCCTAAACTAGTTAGAACCGAATCAGTTCGCCAATTTTGAAAATCACATACAACTAACTTGTGCCGGGTGATATTTTCTTAAGATGACTGGTTTGTTAAGAAACTGGAAAAAGGCCAAAAAAACAAAAAAAAAAAAAAATGGAAAAAATAAAAGTTGTTGCTGCTATCTTCTTTGACGAACACGAATCACCTACCTGTTTCTGAAATTTCATTTTCAACTTTATCGTGACAATCAAGCAACAAAGGCTAGAGTTGGTTCTGGTTTAAACTGATTATTGACGAGCTCTTTTCTTTTATTTTCTTTTCGTTTTTTGGTTCCTTTTGAGAAAACCTTAGCATATTCTTGAGCGAAAATAAATGATTATCTTGGCTTATTACGCAGACTAGTCACATCTCAAATTAGTTCCAATCTTCTACAAAGAATTTCATGCATAATCTAGTACAACAACCTCTGCTAGAAAATTTCAACCATTTTGAGGGAAGTTTCTCTTTGTAGTTACACCTACATCTAAAGCTTTCCTTCCCCACATTGACTTTGATCATGCTTCGAATCCTGAATTCGACCAACCCCACAGTTTTTTTTTTTTTTGGGTTTGGGGGGACAGTTAAAGTTGTTGCTCAGAGAGGCAAACTAACCAACCAAAAAAACGAAAATCAATCATCCGCAGGCCCTTAACTTCAAATGCACAAGCTGAGGGAAATTCTGCAGAGCAGAATTAAGAGTCCGCTCAGATATATAGCACTTGAAATATCGATCACTTTGTCGTTATAAATGTTAATTGTCGACTAGAGATGCAGCTAATGTTAATTTTCAAAGTTTATAGAGATTATATCAACTTATAAATTATTATTGCCAAACGTCAGTCATGTTGATTGATTTACATATGAAATGATTGAGCAAATCATGCATTGTGTGACACTTTAACCTTTGTAATTTGAAGTTTTCCATTATAAACAGCTGTAATTAAATTTGAACAATTTACGAAATATGTAGTTCTCAATATTTAACTTATAATTAAAATTTTAGAGGGTTGAGAGATACAATTTTTCTTTGTTCTTCTTTACTTTCCCTCTCTGTTTCTTTTAATTTATTTATTTATTTTTTTAAACTTCCTTTGTTATCTTTTCTCCTCTCCTTCCTAGTTCCTTGTCCTTCAATCCATCAAGCAGCATAAATATAGCCTAATCTACGCAAACTTAGACAAGTAGTAGTAACATGACCTATAATGAGAATGGAGAAAGAAGGCAACCCTGATAATTTCCAAGTTACACCTACCCTATTTGAGAGTTTATCCATCGTGTTAGAACTCAAATGGTGCTGAAAAAACATGACCTATAAATATATATATATATATATATATATATCTAAACTGCAGGGGATTTCAGATATTTAAGCTGCTATTTTTGCAACTTTTCCTATAAAAAATCTAAGAGCTATTTTCGCAACTTTATCCTCATGATTTTCCAGTTTTTAGTTTCTACTAGATCGATCGACTCCCCTTTTTGCCCCAAGTCCTGCAGTACTTTTTTTTTTTTTTTTGGGATTTATTTTTTTCAATATAATAACATGGACTGATCAACTTCCACCAGCCCCATGCAAATCCTTACTACTCCTATTGTTTGGGGGAAAAAGATATAATATTATTTCAGTTACATTTATTAAATGCTAAAAAAAAAAAATGGGGCCTCCACCTTTATATCCTGTTTTTTTCCCATTGTGGAAGCTTTTGGCTTTTTTCTCTTTTAGGTGCTGATAACGGTGGACGGACCCCAGTCTTTGAAAAGCTTTTTATGCTTAAAATATAATCCAAACATCAAATCCATCTCCACAATCGTGAAATTGTACCACTATTCCTTGTTTTTCACAAGTAATCTTCATTTGTGATAAAAGATACACGCTTTATTTACGATTCATGTCAATCCTTGGTCCATTTTTTCTCCCAAGCACCGACTTGTGTCTACCTAAAGAACACCTTAAAGGCATATATGCGTGGAACTGAGAAATCTGAACTACCTGATTCCGGGACAATATGCCTCCAGTTGTAGACCACCAGCAATAAAATTGGGGACTACTTGCTTCCTGGTTAATTTGCCTTTTTCTTCTAGAATGCCAAGAAAGGAGACGCATATGTCAATTCAAGAGCTTTGAAAATCTTCAATTCCAAACATCATATTTTAAGCTCAGATTCGTCCGTGCAGAACTGCAGAAAGAATTCTCACTTGCTCAAGAGAGAGGCAAACCAAATCCAGAAAATAGCGGTTCAAAGAAAAATTGCAAAAATGGCAAAAAGAATTCTCACTTGTTTTGGATTGAAGTTTTCCAAAGAAAAATTTTCACGTCTTTCGTGACCACATTTTTAATTATCATTTTATTTCATGCACATCAAATCGCTATAATATATTTTTCTGCACAATATGATTACCTTTCTATATATCTTCAAATTTTAATCTAAAGTCACAGGAAGATGATCTTTGTCATGCATGTCATATTGTGGAAAAATGAAGGAAAACAACATCAAAAAAAGGAAGTCGAAGCCTGTCTACATCATTCACAACAAACACAATGGCTAGCAATACAGTACTATAACAGAAGTGACGTATGAATATTTGGATACAGCAAGAAAATACTCACTATCTGCCGTTCTCTAAGGAACAAATCAGTTGAAGGAAGAGAAAAAATCGTACCACATTGTCCCCAGCTGGCTTTTCTCTAAATAACAAACCAGTTGAAGTTTTTGTGACTTGTAGTAATCTTACAAGTCACCAAAACCTAAATTCTTTTTAGTGACTCAATAATCACGTTTGCGGTTTACTTCATCATGCCAATAAATGTTTTAACTGTCGTGTTTTGGTGGAGCTATAGAAAGATGAGCGAACGAATGATACTTCTTATACTTGCTTATTTCGGCAGAGCATTATGCACTTTTCACTGAATTTCTATGTGAAAATCTTGTACCTGTTAACTTTCTTCCAGTCTTCGATACAGGCTTCAACGCTTAACTTCCCTGAACTCGGCCAAGCATCCTGAACTTGAAGTTCGTGGATTATACAGAGGCTCAATGGATTCCTACTGTGATTTCATTTGTCAACAGGCATGCCTAGATCATAAGCAAATTGTACCTAATTTACACCTTCTGAAAGATTGATGACTAATCTTATCAATTAGCATTTCAGGGCCAGATTACCGACATTAGCTGACTTAAGGGTTCAAAGCAAAACTGCCCATCCATGATCCAAACAATGATCTTGAAAGCTAGAAATTTGGCGTAGAGTTGAAGCCGTATTAATTATAAGCACGCATTCAGTCTTGTAGTGTTATCCAAACATTATGCAGCAGCACCCGCATGCTGAAAAAGAAGATAATCGTGCTATGTTCGTGCAATCCCAGTTGTCTTGGTACAAATAGATTGTAACATTATGCGATACTTATTGCTCTTGCAGGATTAATCTGTTGAAGCTTTGCATACTAGAAAGCCCATAAACACACTCTCACACGAATCTACAATCTTGTTTTCATGTTTTTGTGGCCCTTATGGATGTAGAATAGTAGCTGACATTCTCTTCAAATCTCATGGTGCTAACCAAGAGGAAACCAGTGAATTAGTCTGTAGCCAACAACAGAAGATGTTTCGAGTGAAGATAAACCAAGAATTAGACGAAAACGAAACATGTATCTATATAGGGAGTGGATGAGTATTATTACATCATTTTCCTTTCCCATTCCAGCCAGAGTAGAAGGGGCTTTAGAAGACCTAATGAGATGTCAACTCGTTCATCTGTAATTGAGCCAAATCAAAATTTCTTCCATGTTGGAGAATCCGGCATGCAAGCGGTAGCTTGTATCACACATCCAAATACAACACATCAGAAAAGGTTCTCCATGAGTTCATCAGCGTTTCATTTGCATCTAATTAATGAGTTCACTAATAATGTTAATTTACACTTTGCAGGAAACAAGGTTGACATAATGCAATGTTATTATTAACTTACGAAACATTCAGACAATCTTTACTACCAGTACTAGATCAGTGACTTTGAAGAAGCTAATGGATCCCAATTACTAAACTAAGATCCAGATAGGAAAAGCAGTTAATCAGCAGGGCTTATTATCAATAAAGAGCCATTCTAAGCCGTAACACAATAGAATGGTACTGGAAAGGAGTTCAAAGATCTCAGCGTTTACTGCATCATCGCAGCCTCGGTCCAACAAGATACTGAAGCATCTGAACTTTCCAACAGGTTCAAGAATGTCCAAAGCTTGACAATAACAGCGACCAGAGAAATCAAAGAGAGAGGGAGGGAGTTAAGATGTTCTCTGATTTCACAACTGTGGTTGGAAGGATTTGTTAGAGCAAGTAGAGGTCCACTGTACCAGGAGCATAAAGCAGGGACAAGACTCTCAGCCTTCCATCAACTGCACTGCATAGGGCAAAATTCTGCAGCAGGACATCAAACTTGCACGTTAGACCAGCTTGATTCTTCTGCTAGTTCCTTGCCAATAAACCTAACAATTGGTTTCCTTTCCATGTACATCTATATGGTTCTACACTAGTAGGTTGACGCGCTACGTTCACAACTCACAAGACGATGAAGATGACAAAGATTTTTGTGGATGTGCTATTGGTCTACGTATCGGGGTTTAGTATGTGACTGAACGTTTGGCATCCAAGGATCATTCTTGTGAATTTTGGTCCTTTTCCATTCTTTGTGGTTCTCTTTAGTTATTCAATTTCTTTGGCTGATTGTTAAACTTTATGAAGTACTTTTGGGGTGTTTGGTAAATGGGTTTCAACCCCCCACTATGGGTTTCAAATTCAATTATACCCATATAAAATGTTTGGTTGGGGTCAATGGGAATAAATTAATGGGAATGACAGGCCTCTTCTATGGGTTTTTTGATTAACCACCTGTCACTAGGGAATCATCTTAGTTACCCATTTTATTCTTCTTAAATCATCTTAATTACCCTTTTATTCTCATTAAATGCAAAAATAAGAAAATAAAATGCTACTGTTTCAACAAATGAAAAGAAAAAGAAAAGAAAAAAAGAAACAGTGAAAAAGAAAAATAATAAATTATAAAATCCATTCCACATTAACAAACACACTGTGGGTTCTCATCAAAATCCATTATCATTTACCACTCTATGATACCGATAGTGATAGTGATAGTAGAATTTGAACCAAACGGCTCCTAAAATATGCAGCATGACTAATTTGAACATTATAATTAAAATTTTGCTAATACTCATAACCATCTCCTTATGTGAATTTTATTGCGTACTATTAGTCTTTTATAGAGTTAATTATTTAACTTTTGGAAACCCTTTTTTTCCCTATTTGAAAATTTTAATACATCGTAGATTAAGGAAATTAAAAGCAGCAGGAAAGGAAAAAGAAAAAAAATAAAAATCATAGTGCTTCGTTTTAAACAAAAAAAGAAGAAAAAAAAAAGGAAGAAGACAAAATTTCTTTTTTTTGGGGAAGACGAAAGAAAAGGGCGGCGAAAGAACAGCATGAAGCCTGGGACACGTCAGGCGACTTACTGGTCATCCAATCGAATCCAGCCACGTCACTAATTCTCCACTTGGCGAGTCGGAATTCGCCTTGACGACTCAGCAAAACAAAGACCTGGAAAAACAAAAATCGAATCAGATCAAAAGGAAACGAAAACCAAGACAAAAGGACGATTACGATTAGCCCCTGCTTTCATCTGCATCATTAGGATCTTCCGAGTATCGGAGCCTGTGATTGGAGCTCCGATTTCCGTAAAGCTTCAACCGTGGCTCCCTCAGGCAGCCAGCAGCAGCAACAAAATCTCTCTCGAAGGAAATCCGCTTCCGGGTCATCGTCTTCTTCGAATTCGGCCCAACAAATTTCCGCCCCTACTCGAATAGTATATCGAGAGTCGTCGTCCAAGTCCGATCTCAATTTGCCGTTTTGGCAGGCTACGTGGTTCATTGGCTTACTTTTAATAATGGCAATCTCGTTTTTCGGTCTCGCCATTTTCCTTTTTCTTACCCTTGACTCCGATTTCACATCCTCCCCTGCCTCCGCCGCTTCCGAAGGCGTCCAGGTAAACCGAAAACTCTGTTACTACTTGAAATTTGTGTATTTTTTTCCCCTCTAGTTGCAGAGACATGCAGTGCATCTTAGTGTGTTCTTTTCCCCCCTTTATTGTTTGAAACTGTGCGAGGAACCTTGATTTATAGTTGTTCTTGGCTCAAAATTTTTGATGAAGTTTGTGCTATTATAGGCATGTGATGCATGTAAATTCGAGCATTTCAGAGGCTCCTAAGCTAAGAGAGGAGAGGGAAAGAGGGAATGGAGTTGTGTAGAATTAGTAATAGCCTTCGAGGTGTTTGATGAAATGCCTCGATAATCTTTGTCGGGACTTTAGCTGCGTGTCGGTTAAAAATTGCAATGTGGATTTTTTTAAAGGGCTGATTTTTTATTTAAATCTGATTTTCTTTCCTGTTATATAATTTGAGGTTTTTATCGTGTGGCGAAAATTGACAATGGTCATGTGATGCTTTGAGTGCTAATAGTTGTAAAATTTGGCTTTTTGCTATGTCATTCTTATTTTGATCGGCATCTGTGATTTTGGCAGATTACTTATGGGTCAGTGATCAAGTTGATGCATGAGAGAACGAAGTTTAGGCTGCATTCACATGATGTACCATATGGCTCTGGTAGTGGGCAGCAGTCGGTTACTGGTTTTCCCAACGTTGATGACGCAAACAGCTATTGGGTATGTTGCTTTTTCTAGTATCTATTTTGCCTAGATCATCATAATTTTCTAAGGTTAGGTAAAGGTTAATGTGCTTAAACTTGGCTTGTAGATTGTTAGACCTGTACCAGATACAAATGCCAAACAAGGGGATACAATCAAAGGTGGTACCATCATTAGGCTGCAACACATGAGGACCAGAAAATGGTTACATAGCCACTTGCATGCATCCCCTATCTCTGGCAATATGGAGGTCAGTAACCTACTTTTTCTCTGTAGCTGCTCTCATCCAAGTTGAACATGATGTTTAATGGTTCTCCTTGACATATAACGTAGTGGTGTATCTTTGGCTTTCTTAATGTTGTAAAACTGACTTGTGTAGTTTGGGTTGTCTATGAACATGTAGAATGTGCAGCCTGATCACTTTAGTATCATAATCTCTCATTGACATCTCATGTGTCCCTGAATTAAAGTCATAGGAGTATTTTCAAGAAACCTCCAGTTTATCTTTTGCAAGCAAGTTCCTAAATTCTTGTTTTATTGGTGTTTAATTCACTCATATTTTACACAACCGACACTGGATAAAAAAGCATCATTTTAGACCTGGAATCAGCTTGCACTTGCTGCAAATGGGCGAGACTAAAGAGGAAGAACCACTTTGCTTGTAGTAGGGCTAGCATCCTTCCCCTAATTTCCAAAAGGAAAAAGACAATCAGTAAAAGTCCCTCTGTCTGTGTTTGCTCTAATCTTTCACTTGAGGTTCTTGTTTTTTTCAATTAGGTAGAATATCGTTATTGACTTTGTGGAAGCGTCATCATTTTTTGCAGGTAGTCATACTGCCTTGCAGATAACAAGGAATGCTTTTATATTAACTTCATCACTTGTAAAAGCATGCGATTCCATTACAAGCAAAACAGGAAAATTTTAGAAGCAATTTGACATGACTACAAGTTTGCTTGTTTATTATTTTCAGGCTACATTTTAATCATTTATTTTGAGTCTAATGGATCAACTTATATTCACATAGAGCCTGCTTAAATTTGTACCTATTTAATGTGTCTATCACAGATGGAGGAATATCTTGTGATTTAGAATCAGCTCCATTTTGGACGTAGTGTGTTGACACTATAAAGGCTGTATGTAATCTGTTAAATAAACTTTGCAGGTCAGTTGTTTTGGTGGTGATGGTGAATCTGACACCGGAGACTATTGGAGGTGACATTTGAGCTCCTTAGATTTTCTATTATGTCTTTTTTGAAAATAATTTATATTTAGTCATCTTGCTGTATCTGTAGGCTGGAAATTGAGGGAAGCGGAAAATCTTGGAGGCAAGATCAGAGGATGAGGCTTCACCATGTAGATACAGGTGGATACCTCCACAGTCATGATAAGAAATACACCCGCATAGCAGGGGGTCAGCAGGAGGTGAGAGCTACATGCATTGCAAACTTGGAGAAATTATTTGTATCTTCTTTCTCGCACCTGGAAAAATCAAAAGGACAAATGTCCTTTCTTTCTTAATCTGCTTCCTTGACAGCTTCTTTGCCTATTCTGCAGGTTTGTGGTGTTCGGGAGAAACGCCCTGATAATGTTTGGTTGGCAGCAGAGGGTGTGTACCTCCCAGTAGCTGAAAGCAAGCATGCATCGTCATGATTTTAGAGTCCTTTGGCACTAATATGCCATATAGCTTTTCTGAATTCTTGTATCCTTACCTCCCCGCCAAAACCTTTTTTAACTTGCTCCATTTACATGTCTCTTCACTTGCTGTTTTTTGTTCCAAATGAGGTTCAGAATTGTAGTTGTATTGGAGGGCCTGTTTTCCTCGTTTAAGTGTCAAGATTTTGAACCATTATATAGAGTAATACACTATTAACAATCATGTAGAACTCTAGGAATTTATCCTCCTTTCAAATATTCAGTGGTGTCAAGTTTGCTATAGATAAGAATCAAATCATGATTCTGTGTTCTTGTTTAGCTCTTCCTAACATTGAAAGCATTTAAACTTGTTACATGCACAGATGTACGCTTGTAATCTTGATCATTCCTTGAGGGTCCTTTTGCACTCGTGCGTTTGATCCCAAAGCATTTCTAATTGACAGACGATGCCAAAGCTTTTCAGTTTGATGGTTCTGGTATGCATACATCTAGAATGAATACATGTTTATGTATGTGTCATCTAAATTTTGTCTCCTACTGGGTTTCAATGAGCCTTCATAGCGTCTATGTACTTTTGGGTGGTTCCATTTTCTTTCCTGCAGTCTATTATAACTCGCTTATGGTACTCATTTGAGTGTATAAATTGATATCGACGAATGATCCTTAACTGGCTACATCTTTAATTGCTAATCACGCCATCGGGAGCCAGCTATTCTTTTATCCTGTTACGGTGAAAGAGTCACCTGCTACATATGATCTTGTCCTCTTACGGTGAAAAAGTGAGGCAACTTAAAACAGAGTTTCATACTTTCATGAAGATGTCAAGCCCGCAGGTTGCTACACCACTCATTCCTTCCGACTTCCCCTATGCTAAAAACGAAAT
The DNA here is from genome assembly GCA_013103745.1 of Gardenia jasminoides. Taxonomy (NCBI): domain Eukaryota; kingdom Viridiplantae; phylum Streptophyta; class Magnoliopsida; order Gentianales; family Rubiaceae; genus Gardenia; species Gardenia jasminoides. The sequence continues at coordinate 79,541,065 of CM023103.1, forward strand.
CTGATTTTCTCTATGTTTGCGATTCCTTCATTTTCTCAATTAATTGCTTTGGATTATAGAAGTTTTTTTGTAATATGCGCATATATTGATTGTCTTGAATTATATAAGTCCTTCAAAGTAATACGCATTTCGGAAAAAAGTAGTAGTATACGGAGACTAGCAGTATGACGCACGAGTGGAGGTCGCCGTGAATCAAATGTAGCACAAGAACAGTTTACTGTTCTCATAATTAAAGGGACAAAAAATCTTGACGCCTAAATTTATATCTTCCGTACCTTAGAGACTTGCATCTTCACTAAAACAAGGCACTACCAATAATCGATCATATTAAGCATTATTACTTGGTTTCTGAAAAAGTAGTTAACACCCACCACTCAACCAAAGAAATCAACCCCACAAGAACTAAGGATAGATAATCAGCTACTAGGTCGGAAGATTTCTTGGCAAATTCTTCTACACACATCTTAGAGACCATAATGATTAAAAACCAGCTGCACTAATAAAGAGCCACAATCAAAAGCAATGCGAAACATACATAAGCAGCAATTCTTGACATCTCAATTATCAAAATCTGTTAAGCTCCATAAAGGTAGTTTGATTCTCATTGAATGACAAAAACTTTTCTAAGAGAAGCCCTTGAACAACAAACTGAAACTAGGTTTTCTGTTTGAAAAGAATCCCGACATCCAGTTTTTTCAGTGAGATTTCACATATTCTTGAACAATGTGCAGACCCTCCGTTTCCTCTCCATAATCCTGAAAGCAAAAGAAAATGTTGGGGCTTGTAATAAGCATCATATCTTCACACCAAACATGAAAAAACATTAGGCTCGTTCTTTACCTTTACAACAACGCAGGAGCAACCCACAACCTTCCTTGCCTTCCCTTCAGGGTCGATCTTGCACAACTGTATACAGGGGGAAAAAGAAGTGAAACTACAGCACCATATCTCACATGATAAAAGTGAAAGATAAGTTTAAGACACTTCACAAGTACCCAAAAAAAAAAATTCCTCTTTCCTCATAAAGGAACAAATCCATCACAAAATGTCCAATGCCTCAATCCTACCTTTCTAACTGATTAGTCCTCAAACGTTCAAATATAATGTTTACAGCATGTTTAGACTATAAAATATATATGAAAAGCTGAAACAAACAGCCAAGCATACTTTGTTAACCGTGTTTTCTAGTTCCACCAAGAAAATGTGCCAGTACGGGTGCCTTTTGTATGCGCAAGGAGCTTTCAGAAATGCAAATGTTTCAAGCATTTAAAGAACTAAAGCTAAAGGACACACAAGTTTATATTCAGGAAGAGTTGTGGGGTGAGAAGGATAATCAAGAAACAAAAAGCATAAACCTGGAAATCCAACAACATATATTTACTTACACCAGCCCATTCTCCAAGAGTCTTGGCACTAGGAACAGAAATCAAGTTCACATTGTGGTCTGCACAAAGTGCTTTGACTAGTTTAACATAGTCTGGCTGGTTGCAGTCCTCAGCCAATACACAGAGCTGAGCAGCATGCTTCTCAATCACTTTCGCACCTTCATGAAGGCCTCTAGCAAGGCCACCATGAGCCAATGATTTTCTCAAGACCAACTGCAAAGCAGTCATGATGTCCATGGGCTCCCCAAGAGCAGGAGCCGGAGCAGGAGCAGGAGCAGGAGTCTCTGCAGCAACAGGCTCTTCACTGCAACATAAAAGGAGCAAAACAAATAAAATTAAGAAGACAGCATTCTTTATCTGAAATAAGAATGAAAGATAAACAGCCATCCAAACCACGACGAAACCCAGATCCAGGAAAACATAAAGACAGCCAAAGATAAATAAGAAAAAGAAATAAATGAAAGGCATAAAATGAATGATTAACCAGCACAGGAGACAAGCTATACTTTCCACTTGACATATTACCATCTAAGCAAGGTTAAAAAGGATCAAGATCCTGGTCCTTTAAATCATAATCAGTATCCTAATTTCCCTACTGAAAAGTAAAACTATCATCGAGAGCCAAGACAAAACCGAAAAAGGCAGCACTAGTCCAAACTGGTTATGTGCAACAAAGCACTTAAAAGCTCTAATTAATAGTCTCCCTAAGTGCACCAAAACAATGAGAAAAGAAAACAACAAGAGTTAAAAGTTTAACCAAAAACCCAACCGAAAACAGTCCAGAGCATTTCCCGTTAAAGGATGAGGAGAACAGTGGACAAAGAAAAGCCAAACTGAAAAATCATATAAACATACCCCGACATTGTTGCCTTCTGGTTTTTAAACTTCAATGAAAACCTGCCAAAACAGTACATGTAAAGAAAAGGTAAGATGCAGCATAAAACTTGCATACAGAAAAACTGACCCTAACATCAAATGAATTGGAGTGCATCACCTAATTATCCAATCGATACAGAGGGGTAGTAGAAACATAATGCGTCACGCTCTCATAAACGAATATGTAAAAGAAAAGGAACATTTTTACTATCCAAAACACCGAAAACAAGTATAAAGCTTGTAAAGATATCCCATTCATGGGGGAAAAATATAATAGTAGCACTTGTTTTGGGTTTCTTTCATTTTTCAAGCTCATTTCAGCAAAAGCATGCCCAACAAAATTAAAATTCCAATTCAACAATGTTCAACTAATCTAGCCTTTGATTACAACTTGAAAAGTAAAATCTGAACAGCTAAATTTCACAATATGCAATTTACTCATCTCATGCTTCTAGACCAGTAAAATGAGGTTTCTCCGCAAGTTAGTATCCACTCATTTGCAAAAATACACTCGGGTATCCAAAAATTTTAAAAAATATATTTTAAAATACCTATTAATTAACAAGCATCTAGCCAGTTTAAAAATTCATAATCAAGAGCTAAAAGGCTCCAACTTTTAGCACATTTGCAAATCTTATATACAAATAAAAAAGAACGAAGAGGGGATGGAAAAGGGAGAGAGTCGGCAACTGACCTGGTGATGGAGGAGGTTGAGAGGGAGCCGAGGCTGCAGTTGAGAGTCGTGAGAGTGAAAATGGAGACGACGACTGAAACTTTTGCTCTCTTATATGAAAAGCCCCAAAACCCTAGTCGCACAATGAATTTACTGATTTATCCTCCATCTCGTTTCGGTCCAGGCTCGGCCCATCGTTTTGGATTGAGGAAAAGGGAGCGAAAGGAAAGGAGAGGATTTGAAGGGATTAATCCTTTAGATAGTGTCTGTAAAAAGGGGAGGCAAGCGAAGGAAAATTAACTTTTTTGCAAATTTTGAACATGTATTTGTTAGGAAATTTACGGGATCCACCATATAATATTTTCCTGTAATCACCCATTTTCCTTTCAAAATTTTCCTACTAAAATTCGTAGGAAACGGGAAAATTTCAACTAGTTAGATTTTTTTTATAACTCCTCTCTCTCTAAATTATTTCCTCCATTCTAAACTTCTACATAAATTAGAATATATTAGTTCAAACAACTAACTTGCAGTTAGACATTTTATTTTTTAGTAATTTATTGAATTTAGATGACATTAGAAATTTTTTATTTTTTTTATACTTTGTGATCCTTTTTAATGTCTATATATATTTTTGAAACAACTTATATAAACTTATTGTTGAAGAATGTTAATATTCATGTAAATAACCCTTCCAATATACGGAATGTTATAATTATTACATGTTTATATACACACACATAAAAAATGAAGAAATTCAATATTGAATATTTTCTATTAATGAACACGCTGGTCAATTCTTTTCATGACTTTCGGAGTAAACAAACATAAGAATATATTGTTTGGATTGACTTTTTAGGAAAGATTCTAATTGTTTTGTTGAGGTTCGTTTCCTTCAACTTGAAAGAAACCAGGGAATGCTCCAGCCCTGCAGCTATTGGGCCTACTTATGATTTTACCCAAAATTGACTGGGATGGGGAGCCTGAATTCCTTCCGAGTTTGGGGCTTTGGGCTTGATACGACTATCCTCTATTGGTACCTCAATGATTTTACCCAATTGTTTTTTACGTTTATTTAATTTTCTTAAGAACCATAACTACCCCCGCAAAAAAAAAAAAGAAAATCTTTATCCTCCCTTCCTTAGTAATTCACTTCCATTATACTATCATTTGGTCAATTTTACTCATGTTTATATTAATTTGCTCTGAAGAAAACTACTCAATGTAGTTTGGCATGAATATATATATTTGTCTAATGCAAAATGCATAACTATTCATGATTCAATGTAGAGACAAATAAAAAAATTCAATATGGAGACTAACTAAAAAAGATAGGGATAAAAGGAAGGAAACTCTCTCTCTCTCTGCTCCTTTATTGGATCTGTTTTCCTTGGTTGGTCACTAGTCACAAATGAATCCATTTTTTACTTTCAGACGATATGTTATGTAATCTAATGTTATGACTGAATTGGATGGGTAGGAGGAGATGCTTCTACTAAGAACAGAGCAGTCACCCACAGGCTTCTCAACAGCTTCAAATTCGTTGATCGTAGCTTTGTGTTGATCTAAAGTTGTTCCCAAGTGTTCTTTAACTTGGTCAGTTTATCTTGACCTGAAGGGGCAAAAAAATCTTGAAGAGCATCCCTTGTGGTGTTCTCCATAACAATTTTAAGCTTTTCATCAACAAATTAAAATGCTTACTTGACTTTCAAAAATAGACATCTCACAATCAGTTCATTATTAAAAAAAAAAAAAAAAAAAAAGGAGAAATGAAGTCCATGGAAAGCCCGAAGGCCAAAAATGCATAAAATCCAGGAAGGAATGGTCAAATCCCAATAGGATGTAGCTGCTTTTGATCACTACTCTTACAGGTTTAAAAACTCGGATCCCGGTTTTGCTCTTGTTATTAAGGCCGGCTGATCCCTTGGGTGTGACATTCACGCACGAGATAGATTCTGGGAAGAATAATTTGCATAATTTGCAGCCCAGTAGCTCGCAGCTAACTATAACATTAGTTGTAGCCAACACAAGTTGGTTCAGATGTCAAAAATGAGTTACTTTCTCACAAAAGATCACATATTCGAATCACACTATCAATGCGAGAGCTGCGTTGGTGAGTAACCTCTATAGGCGATTTACAATTCCGGAGGCATATTCTAACTAACTTGTAGTGATGATTAGAATTGAATCCATACAAACTTTTTTCAGAAAAAAAGAAAGAAATTATAACACTAGTTGTGATGCCAAATCAATGGCCATCAAGAAAACTTGTGAACTATATAGACTTGAATACAGATGAACATATTACACCATGTCCAATAAAAGCAGTGAATTTTTCTTTATCCCCCTAAGTTACACCATGTCCAACAAAAGCAGTGAATTTTTTTTCTGCTGAGATTGGACAGAACACAAGGCAGAAAAAATGACCTCTTTTCCTTTACATTTTTTCTTTTTGGTGACACAAGAAAAGCAAAAGAATATAACTCAACCACTGGATGTTATGCTGAGTAGCTTTTAAAATGATTGGTAATGGTAGGTAGGTATGTGTGTATGCATATATAAATGGGTTGAAAGCAAAGTGAGGGGAAATTGTAAACAGGAAAGATACAGATTCACCCCTTTGGGATATTGATCGTATTGCCAATTGCCATGAGCAGTCTATCTCAAATCAATAATGCTGTCTGATCCTGAAAGCAGACCGACCAATATATTGCATTGAAGATTATCATGCCATTCCAATCATCACTCCCTAGTCATTCCCTGCAATTATTGCAGGATTTTTCTATTTAGCTCCCCACTATGGACGTGAATTACTAGTATCTCCTATGTTTCCCCCGTCCTATGCTGCCTAGCTTTTAATTTGGTCTAGCCACTGATCTTAAAGACAATAATAATGTTGCTTCATTAATTTGACCAAATTCACTCTTGAGTATTGAGTACTGGGTTACTCGGATACTGATTTTTTTTTTTTTTTTTGCATTATAAATATATTTTGTAACCATTTTTTTTTATAATTATTCTCCATCACTTCATCTCAAGCCCTTCTCTAATTGAATTTCACTTGAACTTTGGACTGAAAGCTCAAAAGCTGGGCTTCCGGGCTCCTTTTGTACGTAAATTTCGAGGTTATGTCATCCTTCACGAATCAGGAACAAGACAACAAATGACTGATGATCATATAGTGCATTGGAGGAGGGCTAATATGGGAGGACCAGGTGCTCTTTTCAGATTCACCAATGCCCCTGTTTGACTAATTCGGTCGTTTTCACTCCATTTTTTTTTTTCCCTGATCATTATGGTTTGAATTATTCAGCTTCAAAGCTTCCAAGCTATAAAACAATAATGCGACTTTTGTAGTATTTCGGGCCTCTTAGAGTCAAAGAAAATGTCCCAAGAAAAATCTGATAGGAAAAGCCAACCCATCCTCACAGGCTTCCATGGCTGACCACACAAATATTAATCATTAATCTTCCCCGTACCGCCCTAAATGGTCCCCCCCACCCCAAAAAAAATAAAAAAATAAAAAATCAATGTGGTTAGACACAAAATACACACTAATTTTTTTTTGATCGATCGATAATTTCTACGTTACTCCTGCACAAATTATACACTAATTATCCGATAATTTCTTATACATTTCAAATTAGGTCCTATCAAAATCAAATCCGTGAAAGACTGACCTCATCCTAAGTGCCATGCCAACTTATTCATACACTACACGTAGTAATCATTGTCATATCTTGGGCTGGAGTGTTAATAAAGCAACATTAATCTACGAGTTATAACATTAATCTAGGATTAACTCGTGCATAAAAAGTACTCAATGGTTCATTCGTGAGAAAACGGTAATGAGTAGGAGCTAAAGGAAGGTGCAAATTGCTTAATTTGGAGACAAAAATAGAAAGTTTGGGAGACATAATATGAAATGCTTAATTTGTGATTAGATTGGTCATTAGACCCCTAACAAAACCCTTGACTTTTTCAATCACCATCAGACAATTTGTGAAAGAAGATCTGATACCTAATTCTTGAATGACTCCACATCCTATGCATCTCTGTCTCCTCTTCTTCCTCACAAAAATTAAAATTGAATTACATAAATAATGACAAATTAAAAAAAAAAAAAAAAACCTTACTGAAACAGCAACTAGAGAAATTCACAGACCACTTTCCCCTCTCTATTTGCAGAAGGTTTGAACAGGGAAGGGCCCCCCCATCCTCGTTCACCCCAGAGCCTCCTATCATTTCTATCTAGAAACAGCTCCTCTCTGTTTCTCTTAAAAAAACAAAAAATAGTAATATAAAAATATTATAGAAAAGGAGAAAAGGGGAAAAATACAATTGCATTTGTTTCCTTGCCCTAATTTACTTCATCTTCTTATCTTTCTTGGCCGCCCTACATCTCCCATCTTCAAACCCTAGGGCATTTCTCTCTCTTTCTCCCTCCCTCTAGAGAGATATATACATATATTGATATGTATACAGAAGTAATACATAACTAAAAAGAAAAAAGGGATAAATTTCCACGCTCTTATACTTATTGGCTTCCGACCATTGATCCAGAATTCGAAGAAGTTTGGATCTTTAATTTATTGGAGGGTAAGTTTTTTGAAAAGATATTCTGGGTTTTTCTTGCTGATCTGGATCCTAATTATTTTTGTTTATTTTCTGGTTGATTATTTTGTGGGTTTTGATTAATTGTTGTTTTCTGGGCTGATTTTTCTGGGCTTTGACTTTCTTGCAGATCTGTTGGAATCAGAGGGTTGTCCAATAGATCGGGTTTAGGTTCTGGTAAATCTCAACGATCTCTGATGATTAGGTTACTTTGAGGGAAATTTTGGGTAGATTTTGATTGAAACAGTTACAAGAAAAAGATTCTGGTTTTTTCCCAAGAGATGTCGCTTTTGCCTAAAAGCGAATCAGTTCAAATTCGGGAGGTATGGAATGATAATCTTGAAGAAGAGTTTGCATTGATCCGAGAAATTGTGGATGACTATCCTTATGTAGCTATGGATACTGAGTTTCCTGGTATTGTTCTTCGGCCTGTGGGAAATTTCAAGAGCAATACTGATTTCCATTATCAAACTTTAAAGGACAATGTCGACTTATTGAAGCTAATCCAATTAGGCCTCACATTTTCAGATGAGAAGGGAAATCTGCCTAAATGCGGAGTAGATAATAAGTATTGCATCTGGCAGTTCAATTTCAGGGAGTTTAACCCGAATGAAGATGTTTTCGCCAATGATTCCATTGAATTGTTGAGACAGAGTGGGATTGATTTCGCGAAGAATAACGAAAAGGGTATTGAGGCAAAGCATTTCGGGGAGCTATTGATGTCATCCGGGATTGTTTTGAATGATAATGTGTATTGGGTTACATTTCATAGCGGATATGACTTTGGGTATTTACTTAAGCTCTTGACATGCCAGAACTTGCCGGATACGCAGGCAGAGTTTTTTAACTTGATTAATATCTACTTTCCTGTAATTTTTGATATCAAGCATTTGATGAAGTTCTGCAACAGCCTCCATGGTGGATTAAACAAGCTGGCAGAGCTCTTGGAGGTTGAGAGAGTCGGTGTCTGCCACCAAGCCGGTTCAGATAGCTTGCTCACAGCTTGTACATTCAGGAAGTTGACAGAGAACTTCTTTAGTGGCTCGCTGGAGAAGTATACTGGTGTCTTGTACGGTCTAGGTGTTGAGAATGGACAGAATGTTCACTGAAAAAAATGATTAAAAAAATAAAAATGTGTGAAAAGAAAGAATTGATAGTAGATGTTTATTGTACTCCATGTATTTCTTTGTAAACTTTTCAGATAAAGATGTTTGATTGATGAAATTGTCTGTTCTTGTCCATATATATTGGTTGTTTTCCTTGGTTTTATGATTTCAACCCTCTTAACTTCTTGCTCACCCCCAACATGAGTGGTTTGTGTTAATGGCTAGAATTAAAAACATTTGGATGGGTGTTCCGTGAGTAATGATAGTTCTCAAGTTTATCAAAACAAAGTTCTCATTGATTTTCCAGGGTTCATTGTGCACATTTTGGGTGAATCAAATGCTTTTGGTTTGGGACTTTTGTGAGTGGTTTTGCAGGTGGGTTTTTCTTTCGTTTTCTCTTCTTCTTGTACCATTTCTTTTTGATAACTGTGTTCTTTTGGTCCTCTCCAGTTTTAACTGTTACCTAGGTTTGAATCGATAGTCAATCCCTGGATGATCAAGGCCTGGTAAGTCTTTCCACTATTTAGTTTATTGACTAAACAGAAATGTCTGAGTCACAACTTAACTTAATTTGAGAATTGCGTCATTCATGTCAATAGCATGCTAGTAGTTTATTGACTTTATTCTTAGAAGCTGGCTCCATTGTGAGTTAGCTTCTGTTTCACAGATTAGTTTTAAATAGTTAACGCATTCAAAATCATCTCTTCTTTTGAGCATGTTGAAGTCATAGTGATTGTTACATTGGTTAGGAATTCCTTTTGTCTCACTTCCTTGATTGTTCTCTTTTGTTTCTGACCAGCATGATCTTCACATGGTTAAAGTCAATTACTCTAATTGGCTTCTTAGCCTAAATGATATGAATTATCCATTTTAAGAAGGATGTCAAAAGTCTGCACAAAGCCATATTCGCATAAATTTTTTCAAGTGTAAAAAATGAATGATATAAGTGTCATTGATATGCTTCCTGAAATATCTGACTTAGTTTCAATCGCTACCTTTGCAGGGTTAAAACGTGAACTTCTCTTACTCCTTGGAGGTAAATGGTAGGAGGTTCTATTTTGAGAAGGATGTGACAGTCTGCTTAGCATGAGTTCTTTTGAGTGTAACCTATCCCATTACTCAAGAACAGAAGCTGATTGACTTTATTGTTCCCAAGTTGCCTTCTTTCGTTCACTCAACCATTGACATTTAGTTGACGGATTCAGAATTGGCATCCTGTTGGTATCATAGACACGAGCCATGCAAGCCTGGATCTTGAATCTATTGTACTCTTGAATTGTCTGAAGCTTCTTTTATTTTATTTCTCCGAATATCAAGTTCAACATGTCGTTGAATTTTTGGCATTCAAATTTTACTCAAGACTTTCCTACTACTGGAAGCAGCACAGTGGAAATAAACATTGTTGCCTGTTGATTATTGCTAACTTGTAATTTTCAGGCCTATCTATAGAGGAAGATTTTCATCCAAAATTTTGTCTCTAGATGAGTCCACATTTCTTTCTACATTTCTTCTTTTTTTTTTTTTTTCGAAATCTTTTTCTACCATTCCTCTTTCTGTTTTTCCTTCCACTCTTTTCTGTTTACATTAGTCTGAGGGTATTTTTCCTATGAGAATTGTAGTTGGTACGTAATGGTTATAAATTTTGAGGCTGTCAATCAGGGTAAACATGATCTGTTGGAGAAATGGTTCTGTACAGTTATCCTACATTCCTACTGCAGACACTTGCGAGGGATGTCTACTTTTTTTACCTATGGATACGTAAGAATTGCTCTCCCAACATAATACTGCATGTGTAAATACATCTGCTAGTAAGTGCAAGTAACTCTCTACTTTTCCACGTCTAATCGACTGTCAAATGTTTGTGGTGGTTATTGACTAAATGAAGGCACCAGGTATTCTGATTTCATTTCCCTGTGCTAGTATTGATTTAGACTATTTAGTTTCGTAACCCTTTTCATTTACCTTTTCTCCAGCACGTGTAGTTAATAATGTCTGGGATGAAGTAGAATGTTGTCTAAGTTCAAGTAGGCCAGACGTGCTTCACTACATTGTGACCCAAATTCTGTTGAGATAATGATCCGTCATCATCATCTTCTTGTGTACTGCCAGAATTAGATTTTCTTCTCAGGTCAAAAAGGAAACGTTCTGGCCTAATTAACAATTGACCCTAATCAGCTGCTATTCTTCTGTTGTTCGATAATCTTAGTCGAAAATCTCGTGCTACGCACTGGCACAACTCTTATGCGGAATCGTTTTTAGAACAGTGTCAGTCAAAAACATTTACTCCTTAATAATCTACTTAATAACCTGACACGCTGGAATATGTTTAGGGTGCTGAAGTAGGCGTGGCATCCTAGCAACGATTCCGGATTTAATTGAACAGAAAATATGCCAGCTAAAACAAATATATAATGGTCAGGCATCAGTTTGCAGAACGGTCCATCGCAAAGGTTACCATTAAGCATGGCCGAATTGATTTTCAATAGTTTTGCCCAATGAGAATGTACAGAATTGTCTGGTTTCGGCAAATATTAGTCTGAACTTTCCCACAAGCGCACGCAAGGAAAACATATGCCTGCTGAAACGGGTTGTGCTACAGAGGATTATCGTTTCAAACCATGTCCAGATCCATCCTAGTATGTGAGCATTCAATTTGCAAACTTCTCCCGCTAGCCTGCAGGAATACAAAAGAGAGAGAGAGCAAAGATCAATGATTAATAATCTCAAATGATTGAAGAGTGAAATGTCTGAGTAAAATTTCCAGGAGCACAGAGACAAAAATCTTTGCAACTCAGGCCATTGTGAAAACCAGTATCTTCAGTGCTTTACCGAGTTGTTTCCCACAATCGAACTAGTGCGGGGACTGGTTTCCTGAGGGCTATTAATAGAAATATCAGATCTTCACTAGAAAGCTAAAAGTCATAACAATCAACTAAAATCCAGGGGTGGCAGTGTTTTTCATGCAGCTATTGGCATCATGGCCTGTTTCATTTGTAACGGGTTAAATCTGTGGGATGACAGAAAATGAGAAATTTTTACAATGGATCTCAATATCTTAAAACATATAGAAACACCACCTGATGACATATGAATACGTCTGAGATTGCCAATGTTCAATAAGGAGGGTAACCGGGGAGAAAGCATATGTACAGAGGAAATCCTAGTAGGGTACAACAACCACATATATAATTGCCTATCACTTGACAACTAATGCCTGCAACTGACCCAGCTATTACCTAGAAGCCAATTGCATGTATCTGAAATCGAGTAAACAGACAGCATACATGGATAAGATGTGTACCTCAACTAATTATCTCTTGCGCTTGAGAGTCTTCAATTGCTTGAAGATGAAACCAATCCCCTCCTTCAATGTGGCCTTCCGATCATCTTTGAAGTTCCACAACTCAGAAACTACATATCTACCACTTGAATTGTACTCATCTATGTCCTTCAAGGCCCTTGTGATAGTCAGGAAGATATTCTCTCCCCATTCTAACCTTAAGTCCCTGAGTTTTTCATCATCCTCATCCAGAATTTTCTGCATCGAGGAATAAATATTACAACATGCTGGGAGTAAAAGAACCTTTGCCCATATAGATATGGAGGATAAGTGAAACTAAAACATGCTAAACAGATGTACAACTAATGACTTCCTATATTTACAAAAGAAAGTCAGACATGCAAGGCATTGAGTGAAAAGATGCGTGAAAAACAGGAACTGGAGAGGATACAGTGAATGATTTTGGGCCTACCTGGTGATTCTCACTATCAACCCTGACAATTTTAAATGGGTACCAATCAGGATCCTTTAGTCTTTCTTGCCATAAGGAGCACAATTCTAGGGCCTTGTAGTCATAATCATCAGCGTATCTCTGCTTGCATTCACCTTCAAAAGTCTTCGGATCAATTTCACCCATTCTCTTAACACCAATATGAGCACGACTACTTGTCAGAATCTCACTTAAGCCCTGAAAGCAAAGAACACAACATTGTATCACATATTTCAACATGTGAACTCAACAGTTTCACACTATACACAATATGCAAAAGAATATCACTTCTGAATCAGGTGTGATCGACTAAGGACCACCCATTGATTAGCTTATGCCTAGATTCCTCTCCTACATATAACATACCATACAGTCATCTTGTTTAGTGTCAAAAGAACATCACCAACTTTTCATTCTTTAAATAATATCAGATAGGCATTATCACCTAGCCACTACCATTTTGGATGTCCAGTCCATATAAATCAGCAATAATTTTTTCAACATGAATCAAGTGCACCTAGAATGGTTCCGATGTTTGCTTTCTGATTCGATACTTCTCATATAGTATCAACCACAACATCAGTTTTAAACACCTCTATGGAAATTTTAAAGGGGAAAAAGAAAAAGAAAGTACCGATATCAATTCTTTTCGAGCTTCTTGAAGTTCATCATTGCTTTGGCGCTCCTTGGTGAGTAAAGTTTGATACAAATCCTCAACAGACTTCATTTCCTCAACTTTCTCGCTCAGTTCCTCAGTCATCTCTTTGATTTTCTTCTGAACAGCAACATCATCTCCTAAATGTTTCATCACTTCTAATTTTCCTTTCAGTTCTTCAATTTCCATTTCCAGCTTCTGCTTTGCATTCAGATCCCTTTCCAGATCCAGAATCTTCTTTAGAGCTTCCTCCTTCTCTCTCTGCATACATAACATCCCAATTTACAAAGAACAATATGAAAAAGAAAGTGAAGTACTAATTGACTAGGAAAAAGGAGCATAAACATGATATTAACTGAACCCACCTTTTGTTCTTCAACTAGTCTCAACACATTTTCATCTGCTTTTCTCTGCTCTGCAGACGCAATTTGAAGTTCATTGTTTCTCATGTCATTCTGGAAACCATCAGTTGAGGCCAATCAGGAAATGTTTCTCAAATTATATTAGTGACTACATTCTAATGTGCAAATGGTACCACCTTTTTCTTCTCCTCATCAAGCTTTTGCCTTTCACGCTCAGTTAAGGCTTCACGTTTGTTCAACTCTTTACTCCAGTAATCAAGTTTTTTCTTCTTGCTCTCCAGCTCTGAGTTAAGCTTCTCTTGCTCATCAAGAATCTTCTTAACATGATCATGAGCAATCCGTTGCATCTTTCTTCTTTCTGAAATGAATAAAGAAATTAAAAAAAAAAAACACACAATCTAAAGTTAATTACAGTAAATCACTGTGTCTAAATTCATGAAGACATAGAAGGAAAAACCTTCACAGAAAGCACGATGCAGCATGTCTTTCTCATCCAGCATCCTACTTAAAGATAAGGTCTTCTCATTGTACTTTGTCCTTAACTTATTCAAATCTTCATTTTTCAGGTCGATCTCGTTGGCCAAATTAGCCACAACTTTGTTTCTGTCATTCATGGCCTCCTTGACGATGTCAGCAACAGTTTTAAGTTTTCCAGTATCGCGAAGATACTTTCCAATGGGTCCTTCTGAATTATAATCATCAGCACGTGCAAACCAGCCATAAATACCTGAACCAGAGTTAGCATTCTGATCAATCCATTCTTTCTTGCTATGGTGATCAGCTTCGAAGGACTTCTCAAACTCCATTGCATTTTTGAAACCAGTCCAATCATTATCAAACCTTACCACAGCTTGTGCTATTTGACACTCGGCATCCCAGAAAACTTTTACTTCCAGAGGCTTGTATTTGGAGAATCTATTTAACCAGAATGCACTGCTATCCACAGCTTTCCCACTCTTCATCTCTTTCAGAATGTTCATCACCACCCCTGTCCAAGGCCAACAATATAACTCATTCTGCTCAGATGTATCAGCAACCTCTGGTGGAGTTATACGCAATGGTTGTGGCTCAGCCTTGTTTGCAAGATCAGTTTCCAAATATTCAGCTAAAGCAAGATGCTTTGCCTTCTGTATTCCACTTCTGTTGGCAGAACCTTTACTGACTCCAGTAGCATGTTGTAGAAGGTCCTTGTATTTGTAATCCTGCTTCTTCTTTCCAGCACAGAAAGGGCAGCGAAGGGTGCCATTTGGGAACTTTACTTTGAGCTTTCCACTCTTCAGTTCTTCTAATGGCTTCTCTTTGTAGTCCTTAATCTCTGAATCACTTATATCTGATTCTTCATCAGAGCAACTGCTACCCATCTAGCAATAAACATGAACTAAAAGATGATTGGTTACATAGAACATGTGATTTATAGAGCTTAATCGGTTGACATATTTAGCAAAAGCTGCGCATATAATTGAATTGCACAAAGCGAAGCAACCAACAAAACCAGAAAACATTGGCCTGAAGAATCAAACTTAAACAAATATGAGCATTAGGAATACCAGGAAATTATAATGATGAGCATGAGAGATCCCAAGGTATAGTCTAGTGAATTTGATATGATGTATGATCTATCATAAATTCAGGTGACAAGGTGCTCTGATGAAGAATTGAAGAGAACAATGTAATGTTCTTCGAGTTGTAAACTTCCAAATGAGGGCAGTGGAATGACAATTGAAATGTAGAAGATTCTTACTAAGCATTTTGGGAGCGCTAAAGCTTGGATAACACAAACATGCTCTGGTGGCATGGGTCATTTCATTTTGTGAGCCATCATATCCATACTCAAGAAGAATAAAATACGTAATTGTCAGGCCTGTGAAGTCAAGCTTTGTAAATTAGCATGCACAATGAAAAAAATCAGTTGCAAGCGCATTAAATCCGTCTGTACATATTAGAGTTAAAAAAAGCCACAATGCCCAGCCCGCCTCCAATCCTGTCCCTGACCTCTATCTCAAAAGCAAAGAAACAAAAAGAAGAGCAGAAGTATCGGCAGTTTAACATACCACGATAAGTCCAAAAAATGTGAAAAAAGGAGAAAGAGATGAAAATTTAAAAAAAAAAAACAAAAAAAGAGGGACCATGCAACCACAAATTAGGAGTCACTGAGACAAGCACCTTCTGTTTAATCTCTGTCTTCTGCTTTCTCTGGTGGTGGGTAAATACTTGAGTGAACAGGAACCAATATTAGAAATTTAGCAAGTTTGACAGGTACGATAAGAATAAATGTTGGGGAAAAAAAAAAAGAGGAACCCATTTGATTGGCAAAAAAAAAAAAAATCCCTAATAGTACTCCAAGCTAACCCTCAAACGCAGGTTCAAAAGGAGGAAGAAATGACGCCCCAAAGAAAGTCAAATTGACCGAGGCGATTGAGCACAGCAAAGTTTATGCAAATGCAGAGCTTTATCGACACTAAAAACAGAAAACAATGCCAGAAAACAGAGCGAAGGAACAAAAATTCCACCATGTTTGTCCTTTTTTTCCTTCAAAAACAAAAAGAAAAAGAAAAAGGCTTCTACCAAGTTTTACCTCAAAAGGAGGAGAGACAGAGCAGTGAAAGACGACAACTGGGAACGAGGACCAAATGTATGTGGCTCCACCGCCAGCAACTGAGGCGGCGACCAGGAGAATCTCCGGGCAGCAAACGCAGGGGTTTTGGAGAGCTAAAATTGGTTCTTCAAAACCTAGAACTCAGGGAAGAAGTTGGAATTTTGGGTTTTGGTTTAGGTTTTTAGTGCCGATAACAGAGTCTAGACAAGTCAGCACCAGTAGGGAATTTGGTGGGGCGCTGAAAAGTGAAAAAGCCGGTGTTGTACATTTTCGTCCTGGAGAGTGAGTCATTTACGACTTACTTTCGTGGTCTGATGAGAATCATCTGGTGTTTCGCAGCAGAGACCACTATGACTAATCGGATCCGTTAATCAAACATCACCAGATGAGGCACCGAGTACCACTGGGATTGGCACACCTACGCGTGTGCAAATTTAAAAAGAAAATTTTTTAAGAAAAAAAAGAGGTGGTAGTTGATTAGGATAACTGAAAGGACGTGGGAATTGCGGGGATATCTATATATCTAGGATAACTGAAACATAGATAAGAGGGTTTTGATTAAATAGCAGTTAATAGGAGTAAAATTGTGAATAGTATGAGTTAATAGGGCTAAATATAAAAACGCATAAAGTGACATTAAATATTAACATTAAATGTTAACACCAACTTTTACTTTGGATTTATTATAGTAAGGATATCTATATATTAAATAAATGAAAGGACAAGAGGGATGTAGGTTAATTTTCTCAAAATATATATATTGGAACATTCATTTTGGGTTCATTGGTACATTAATATACCTTAATTCATTATAAAACTACTAAATTCGTATACTTGAAATACACCCATATATCTATATTGTTATTGGTGCATGTATTTTTTGCTTTGTATCATTCATAAATAAAGGGCTTACGACCATCATTTGAAACCTCTGACATATTTAGAAAAATATGTGAAAGAACAATATAGTCTGTTTCTCTAATCCTCTTATCTATTCATTTCCTTAATTCGTTTATTAGTCTATGTTTTATTTTTTCACAACAATATACTAATATTCAACAATTTTCGTCAGTGTACCAATTTCCACAGAAATGTGTTGTACACCTTCATCTAAAGGATGTACGTATATGGGAATATGGTAGTATTGACTAATCATACTTAAAGAAAAATATTAGTAATAATAATGTTCAGTAGTCCTCTGATGTGTCAATAAACCGGGGGTCCCGGCACTTGCAAAATGGTCCGAGCCGCTCTCAGAAGATGCACAAGCGAAATAGGAAATCAAATCCAAGAAGCGATCGTAGAGGACCAATCCCCAGCTAAAATGCGATCCACAAGGGGTCAAAGGCTCCAAGAAATTGCCTTGGGGAATGGGGTAAAATTTGGGGAAAAGAGAGAAGACACCACAGGAACGGGAACAGGGTGGTGCGAATTACGAGCAAGTGCAGGCCTTGGTAAAAGTGCAGGTTTATTTAAGTGGGGTTTCTGTAAATTTCAGTGCTACAATTGTTTTGTGTTTGCTCAATTAAGAATAAACCATTTCTTCGTTAAAATGTTGCTGAGTGTTTGAATTCCGTTGTCAACATGAATGTCATGTTGGTGGACATCTGTAAGCGACCTATAATTCTCAAATCATTTCGTATGCTTTATAGTAGTGATCGAATTTGATCTCACGTAAACTTTTTATTATAAAAAAAACTACCATATTAATATTAATATACTAGTTTCATAGTAGCACTACCATATTGATATACTAGTTAATAAATTCTCACTTCTCTTGTAACGTAGAGGATGGAAATTTCTCGTTTTTACTTGGGACTAAAAGGGCCGTGTAACTAGCAGAGTGCAGAACTTGCAAGGACAAGAGACGAATGTAATTGACTCCTTGAGTGGATGTTTTGGCATCTTGGACATTTATGTGTTTGAATAGTAGATTATTTGGGATAATTTTGTAAAAAAACATACGTTATGTTCTGGTTACAATAGAAATTTTTGGTTAAATAAGATTAATCCAAATAACTAGTATTCGGTAGCGAATACAAGATTTCTAAAGATATTTGATTGGATTATTTGCATCTTTTTGAAAAATATAATTAAAGGGGCTTCATGAAATCTCAAGGAGAGACGGTCTTGTTCTATTATCCCCTTTTTTTTTTAGTGTAAGTAGGAGGTATCGAATTGCAAATCTCTCACTTATGTTTCCCTCCTGACCCGCCACATAAACCTAATTTAAATCGTACTTCCTCGATAACAAAAGTGACTTTATTACGGGGAATCTTTTCAAATGTGACGTGGGAGCTCTTTAACATTATTGTTTAATAATTGAAGACTAGCAGGTAGACTTGGAATAATATATGTGAACCTGATCCCAACAAAGTTAGAGAACACGATGGAGGAAATCCTAACAAATCAAAATCATTCAATTCAATCTTTAGGGGTTAAGAAATGCTAATCGATTTGGGAGAATAATTGTGAAGAAAACATAAACAGCCGGAGACAAGAATAAGAGGTGCTATAACTTATTATGAGGGTAAACATAGATGATGAAAACTGTTACTTTCAAAAAAAAAAAAAAAAAACGTAAAATTGCAGAAACACTGAATGATTACACACACAAGGCTAAGGATAGAACTCAAACTTGCCAACGATGAATGAAGATCTGGCACGATAAGAAACATGCTACTCACCATTGATCCAAAATCAATTCAACAAAAATCGACTAAGGAAAGTTTAGGTTGCATTACCTTTCTAGGTGCGGCTAGCCAATTAGCTTTCATCTTTTGGTATTTATATATGAGTAAATCGCCCAGGAGACCCTCCAAATATTTTTTTTGTCAGCTTTTGGCCCCTCATCTATATAGTGTATTTTTTAATCCCTCCAACAAAAAAAAGCGTAACTATGTGACCCTTCCGTCAAAAATCGCCGTTTGTGCTCACGGAACGCGGGGGCAATTTTGTCCATTTACAAAAGCGTAAAGGTGGAACCTTAAAGAAAATGATGGTAAAGTGTACAAAAGCATTCTTCCTCTTTCGTCAAGCACACCTTCCTCTTCAGATCTGCTTGTAAAAACACCGATGGTGAAGTGTTCTAGAGTTTTAAGCTGGGTTCTGAGGTACGCTTTTCTGAATGGACAAAATTGTCCCTGCATTCCGTGAGCACAAACGGTGATTTTTGACGCAAGGGTCAGATAGTTACGCTTTTTTTTCGTTGGAGGACTTAAAAGATACACTATATAGATGAGGGGCTAAAAGCTGACAAAAAAAATAGTTGGAGGGCCTCCTGAGCGATTTACCCTTTATATATCTGTGGTGCGATTGGAAATGTGAATAACTTTCAAATGAAGTAATAAAAGTGAACAAACAAGAAAAAGTTGGATAAGGGATGTACGGGGGAATCCAACTGTGAGAAATTTAGCATCTTTTATAGACTTATGGAGAGCAACAGATAAAAATTAAAAAAGGAAAAGACACTGGCACTTTATTGACTAGCCTGGCCCATATTTATTCTGCAAATGCGCCGTTGATTGGACGGTTTTTTTTTATTGCTTTTCAACAACGACTTTTCTTGGCAAATTTCTTAAAATATTGACGATTCCAAAAAACCTCTGCCATCTGATGCTATTTTTTTTGCGTTTCTCCATCTACATTCAATGTGCGCAGAGGATTATTTTTTTTTTCAAACAATTTTCGGAAGCCCCTCTGTGCAAATTTCTTAAAAATTTTGTCGTTCCGACATGTAATGTGACATTCCATGTCTGTGCACACATGTCTCCACACATGCAATGTAAGGCACCTGACAAAAGTTTATAAAAATTGCACAAAGGGGCCTTCGGAGATTGGTTATGATTTAGTAAACAATTTTAGTAGTATATATTTATATACTTATTATATATGTATATATTTATATATATTTGTATGTATATATATATATATATATATTTATATCTCTATATATGTATATGTATATATTTATATGTGATATGTATTTATATATATGTTATATATATTTATATAGTTATATATATATGTTTATATTTATATGTATGTTATATATTGACATATATTTATATGTATATATATTTAACTATTTATATATAACAATATTTATATATGTTTATATATTTATATATATGTATAAGTGTTATATATATTTATATATGTTTATACATATGTTTAATGTATATTAATTTATATATTTATATAAATTTATATATTTATATATATTTGTTTCTCTATATATATTTAAATATCTATATATATAAATATATGTATTTATATAGATTTATATATATTTATTAAATATATTTATATATACATTTATATGTTTATATATATTAATATATACATATATGTTATATATTGACATATATTTATATATATTTACGTATTTATGTATATATATTTATATATGTTTATATATATTTATATGTCTTTCTTGTACACTTTATTTGACAGTGTAGACGACTTGATTTGGATGATTTATCGATACGCTACATCCTAACCCCCTATAACTAAACCATTGAAAGGATGGCGAAGTTTAGTCCTTAAAACTAAAAGCCCTAAACCCTAAACCAACTAAAAACCCCAAACTCTAAAACGCTAAACCCAAAAACCCTAAACCCTAAATCCTAAAAACACTAAACCCAAAAACCCTAAATCCTAAACCCAAGGCCCTAGAACCTAAACCCTAGTATAAGTAAACCCTAAACCCTAATCACTAACCCCTAAACTAATAAATACAAATTTACATACATATAAATACATACAGATGTAAATATATATAAATATACAAATATATATATATACAAATATATATACATATATACAAATTTAAATATATATATATAAATATATATAACCCTAAAATGTTTAGGGTTTAGGGTTTGTATATATAGGGTATAGCCTTTTAGGGAAATTACAAATTTACTAGGTTGGTTTAGGGTTTAGTGTTTAGGGTTTAGGGTTGTGGGTCTTGGGTTTACTGTTTTTAAGGTTTAAGGTTTTTAGGGTTTAGTGTTAGAAGATTAGGGTTTAGGGTTTTAGGGTTTAGGTTTTTTAGTTGGTTTAAGGTTTAGGGTTTTCTCATATTGGGGTTTTGGTTTTAGGGTTTAGTGTTTAAGGATTTAGGGTTTACTTATATTAGGGTTTAGGTTTTAGGGTCTTGGGTTTAGGGTTGTGGGTTTTGGGTTTAGTGTTTTTATGGGTTAGGGTTTTTAGGATTTAGTATTAGGAGATTACAGTTTAGGGTTTAGGGTTTTTAGTTGGTTAACGGTTTAGGATTTTATTATATTAGGGTTTAGGGTCTTTGGTTTAGCGTTTAGGGTTTAGGGGTAACTGTCCAATCTTTTATAACATGTTTATAATTATTTACAAAATTTAATACTAAAAACAAACAACACTAAAACTAATTTAATACTAAACACCAAAACCATAAATCATAAACAAATTTACTACTACAATTATTTACAAAATTTGCATATATATTTCCGGAGCCCCTTTTTGCAAATTTTGAAAAAATTTGCTTGGTTCCACACATCCAATGTGCGGAACCAGAGACAAAATTTTCATGTCTCTAGTTCCGCACATCTCATGTGCGGAACGGATTTGTAAAAAAAAAAAAAAAAATTCTATCTCTACTTCCGCATATTCCATATGCGGTACCGATACATTCGGGAACGGAAAAAAAATAGCACCAAATGGCGGAGTTTTTTTAGAATCGTCAATATTTTAAGAAATTTGCCACTTTTCTTTGAGTTCGCAAAATTAAACCAATGAATGGTCGCGTCTGTTTTACGATCTACAATCAACAACTAATTCTGCTCAAGTCATATTGGGTCTCTTATGCGAGAAAGTTATCCTAGCGATATTCTTTTCATTCTGATAATTTTCGGATCATAGTTAATTAAGGGATACAAACCCTTCCCATTTACACCAAGTTCGTGCAAAGCTTCAGTTATCGAGACAATAATGAGCATTCCAAGATACTACTACTAGTCAAATTACTACTATAAGAGCTCGCAATTTGGTGTCCCACTTGAAAAAAGACAAAAAGACAATGGGGAGCACAGCTTACCGTAACTGTAAATCAAGGGCTGTTAATAAAACTCATTCAAGCAATTTATAAAAATGTGGAAACAATACATAAGTTCAAAATCTAAAAGTTCGAAGAACTACATGATTGTGACGCAACTAACATAGACAAAGTCTACATGAACAATATCGGAGTATAATATGTGTTGTTATAAAATTGTACAAGTAATTTATTATGAATTATATAACAGTGTTCACCGCTTATTACACAGTTCTGTAATGATTTCATTAGTAATCATGTCTGCTCATTGAATGACTGAATTCATTATAATTGTTGCAATGAATGTTTAGTGGAATCAACGTGATTTATCCTCAAATAGCAAAGATTCTACCTGGCTTAGAAATGATATTGAGATTCAATCATTCACTTCTTAAATCCGATCCCTCTTCTATTAAAAGAGATAAAATTACTGTGGTAAAAATTTGTTTTTATATTATTTATAGGGGCGGCTGTCCCTACGGCTAGGCTAATTAAGTATATCGTCCTGCAGTGCCGGGTCGTATCGGTAAGCTTCTGCTTAGTTAGAAGAAAGTATTAACCCAGGCGATCGAGGGTCCATTGGGGTCGGCAGCTTGATGAGGTAAATGTGGAGCAGCAATCCGGAATAGAGCCCATGCATTCAACAGTCATTGTTTTGGTGTTCATCATTCAGCAGTTTGATTCGCCAGGTCCCTTTTATTACTACTACAAAGGTACTTTTTAACATAAGTACTTACCTACTATAACCTTTGTGCTTGATCAATGTGCTTTTGTACTAGGAGTGTGGATGAGTTAAACTGCTTGCGAGTAGCTTACTAGCAGCTTGGTTAAATACTCGACTTGAATTGGATTTGATCGAATTTGACCTTGAGTTCAAGTTGTTCGATTTATACAGCGAATCGAGTTAGAGTATCAGTATTTAGTACTCGATGAGCCTAATTGAACAGTTGTATTATTTATATAATATATATATATATATTTGAATTATTAAATGACTATTACAGGTCCATATCTTAGTTAAAATTAAGTTCGAATTCGAGTAACTTGAGTTCGAAAGTGCTCGTAGTATTCTCGAAAGGGCTCGCAATTTTCTTGAGTTCAATTAAGTAGAGCCCAAGTTTAATTAAAACAACATTGAGTCAAACTCGAGATTAATATCATGTACTCGTTCAAACTTATGCTCGAGTTCACATAGCACTTGTATTGATTGAATTCGAACTCGAGCATAGTGCTACTCGAGTTTGACTCGACTCAATAGATAGCACGCCTATTCTACCGTCTATTACCACATTAATTATCGTAGCATCTTAATTCTCAACTATCTATCTTAATTGCAAGAGATGGTTGCGTCTTATAAAAGTTGGATGGAAAGTAGTGCCATTATCTGGTACGTCTGGTCTGAAGGCATAGATGTCCTTGGCATCACCTATAGTTTCAGTTCTACATCAGTAGATAATCATGCAATGCATAATTGCCTCTTTCGATAATTCATGATGAACGAAAAGACATCAGGAATTTGTCTTTGAGATGACATTAGAAGAACTTATCCTGTTTCCTGGCCAACCATCTGGCAGCGGAAGAAACGCCCTGCGGCCCCTGCCGTTGAGATAATAATTTATTTTGTTAAGAATCTCTTTCTTGGTTCGTTTTTATGATACTTTATCCTTTACCTCTGCGTCTCAAGCTGTATAATATGACTAACAAAAATTAGAGTTTGGTATCCCCACGCTAGAAATATTAGTGACTTTTGGTTTTAGCGGTAGAGTTGGCTGAGGGGAGTAGATATAGCCATATAGGTAATAAGACAAGGTAGGCAACTTGGCTACTTGGTGAAATAGCGTCAAAAGAAAGTTGCCACGTAAATGTACCAGACAGAGGATTCCATTTGTGTGCTCTACATCTGCTAATAAAACTTTTATTATTCCTGCTCCTGTCCTGCGTTGTTTTCTCTTCTCCATGCAAAGATTCAAAACCGCAGCAGAAGCTTAGTAATCAAAGCTGATACTCATCTAAATTCTGAAGATCCACCAAAGGGGTCATGTAAGTTAGGGAACTGCTGTTAACCGAGTGCATTGCTAGCCAAACTCAGTGTGCATGTAGTGAAGGAGCAAGGGTGGGTGGAATTTAGTCAATCTACCTGCTAACTATAACTGGTGCCAAATATTAAAAAGTGCCACTTGACAAACTTGAAATTGTTTCCAAGACGTCCAAAAATTGGACAAGCAGCAAAGCACTTGGTCGGATAATTACTAGCTCAACAAATCTGTATATACTTTTTTCTTGTTCTCTCTCTCTTTTTTTGTTTTTTTTTTTTTGTGTGTGTGTGTGTCTGGGGAGGGAAGAAATCCGTACTTCACTTTCGAAGCTTACTAGTATTAAGTTGGAGGCAATAAATGAGTGGATAATACCCATGATCCGTCTACTAACTGGAACGCTGGAATTGGAAGAGTGTAACTTCAGCAGTTTCACTAGTACGTCAAACTATAAAATTGATTATGAAACATAATTAGAAAGAAAAAAAAAATTGAATATGTGCAGTAATTACCTTTTTCATAAAATATTTTATCAATCTTCTGATATCCTTGAAATCTTTTCAATTTCTTGCTTTTGGGTTGAGTAAAATCAGGATTTAAATGGGGCAAGTGACATGTCTCACATGACAGAAATTATCAAATATTTCAGAGCCCTACATCCCATCAAATGCAACAAATTGATCCACAAAGATGCAGCCCTCAACTGGCTGCATAATACCAATGCATCAACTTTGCCGTGTTAGTTTTAGATTTGGAGGTAATGATCTCAATCATGTAACTGCAACATGGAAGTGAAGAAAAGGTCAAGACGCCACAACCACTTCTTAAGTTGGCTAGACTGAACTGTTTTACCTTCTGTGAACAACCAAAGAGCCCCAGGGGTTCCCAGCAACCGACGCATCATTTTCCTCCTTCAGTCCTTTTTGCTATTGCTAATCAAAACAGAGCTCCAAAATATGATTGCTTTAACCCCATAAATCCTAAAGAAGAATGCATTTTCTCTAGCAGTTCACCTACCATGATTCTCTGGCCGTGTCCCGATCTTAATATACTGAAGTTGCAAGGATATTTCTTTTCCTTTGACAACTAAGGCCGCTACAGACAATGGTCTTAACAATAATTGAGTGCAGGCATCGCGTGAAAGTACGTACATTTCGTAGTGGAAGGGACAGGAAAACAAAGACTACTGTCTCAAGCTCAATGCTTCTTTTTCCTTCTCCATTCCTAATGCAAAGAATTTTCTGATTTTGTCCCGCCGTCCACTTCCAAAGCCACTCCCACTCTCTTATCACGTTTGAACTCAGTCCACTAATTTAATTTCTGGCCTTTCTTTTCCTCGTGGGATTGCACAGGTCAACTCTCTTAGGCCCAGTAGTATAAATCTGTGCGTCATGTTCCAGCTCAGTCACAAGGACAAAGGAAGAGTTAGCACTTGAGCGCGCAGTGCAAGCTTCTCTTGCTGCAACTTTACTTTGTTCTCATTCCGTTTTCTTTGTTGATGGATTCTGAGGATGTCCGATCAACCCCTTCAACACCAGTTACTCCAGGGACCCCTGGAGCTCCCCTTTTTGGTGGGTTCAAGCCTGAGAGGAGTGGCAATGGCAGAAGATCCCTTCTTAATGGCTGCAAGTGCTTCACTGTTGAAGCATGGACCCTGGAAGAAGGGACCTTGCCCTCTGTCTCCTGCTCATTGCCACCTCCTCCCGTCTCACTTGCAAGAAAGGTGTGCAAAATCTCCCGCACTGGATATAAACTGACATAGTATAACTTTTTATGTGATATTATTCGTCCTTGAATTGCTGTTCAAATCAGGTGGGAGCGGAGTTTATAGGCACTCTGATACTAATCTTCTCAGGGACAGCCACGGCCATAGTTAATCAAAAGACTCAAGGCTCAGAGACTCTTATAGGCCTATCAGCATCCACTGGACTGGCTGCTATGGTTGTAGTACTAGCCATAGGTCATATTTCAGGAGCCCATCTCAATCCAGCAATCACCATTGCCTTTGCTGCTCTCAAGCACTTTCCTTGGAAACATGTAAAAAAAAGCTACCTTAAAAACTGCAAACGAGTGAGACAAGTAGTTTTCAACTGCAAGATTACAGCATTTGAATGCTTTTAGATGGTGCAATTTGTATTTTTTCAGGTTCCAGCATACATAGCAGCACAAGTATTGGCATCATTATCTGCTGCATTTATACTCAAGGCAACATTCCATCCTACTATGAGCGGGGGAGTAACTATTCCATCAGGAGAATATGGCCAAGCTTTTGCTTTAGAATTCATCATTGGCTTCAATCTCATGTTTGTTGTTACTGCTGTGGCCACTGACACCAGAGCTGTAAGTCACCTCTCACTATGCAGATGCTTCTACTTAATTCATTGTTACAATCAACGGACAAGGGTCAATGGTAAACGGTGACAGCTGCAAGTTTCAGATTTTAATGAATATTAATTTCAATGACCACATCAAGTTGTGCCACTACACATTTACATCTAATTGTTCAGGCAAATCTGTCACTGATATGAAAATCAATGTAGTGATATAAACAGGGTATGGAAATTATCGGCCTTAATGCCTCAATCAAGTTTTTGGTTTTTCTGTCGTATATGTTGCTTGGATTCTGTACGTCCATCCACACATATATGATCGTAAGGTAACATGATGGCTAAATCTCAGACTTACTATCATGTTATTTCTCACATGCCTTATCATATAAGAACCTAGTCTGTATAGGACACTGGCGGAACCTTGTGAGATGATGGCTAATTCTCAGATTTATGAGCATGTTATTTGTGTCACTCTACAGGTGGGGGAGCTTGCAGGAATTGCAGTGGGAGCTGCAGTCATGCTCAACATACTCATAGCTGGGTAATCTTCAGAATCTTAATAATCATCTCAAGCAATTCTTTCTTTAAACTTTTTTTTTTTTTTTGCTTAATTTCTTTTCCTCTTATACATGTGACTGAAAAAAATTTTCAAACATGAACATACAAGGGCCACGGCCTTATTTGAAAAAAAAAAAAAAACTCTGAACTTCGTGTACTATAGGTTTCTTGACATAGTTGAGCCACCGTGAGCTTAACTGGTACAGGATCTCTTAGAATATAGTACACTATAGAATATAGACTCTAGTTCAAAGCTCCATTCCCTTAGTCCCTCTCATGTAATTAAAACATAAATAAGTTGTAATTTCAGTGATTATTTATGTCAATTGCAGTCGCAACACAATAATCTAAACCAGCAACTAGAGTAAAAATAGATTAACTAGCCCGCAAAACTTGCTTTAGTCGGTCCCCATATTGTATCCTTTCAGGATCGATCTAGATGGTTATGATGTAATGTAGGGCTTGTCAAATGACTCAAATCATTGTCAGATGACCATAACGTGGAAACCAAGAACTTTTCATGTTAGAATATACCAAAAATGAGACCAAAAGGCAACAATCCACATAGATTTCGTCTTATGATGATTCAAAATGAAAAAGGTTTGGCAATAAAGATTTCTCGAAGAATAATGCTGCAAAAAGAGAAAGAATTTTGTTTGTGTGTGTGTGTGTGGAAAAGAAAACTTCTAACTACTATCATTATAGCGGCCAAGACGAGTGCAAGTATAATTGCCCTGCCCTTTTTAGTTGGAAAGGGAAAAAGAAAGTGAGTTGACAACTCAAAAGCTGAAACGAGATGCTTACTCTGTATCTGCTCAAGAAAAAGGGGAATACAAAAATGTAAAACTCTACGAGAGATTCAAAAGGATGCACCAGGAGGAAGGTCATTCCTCCTGAATTGTTAGTCCCCAGCATCATTAACAAATGTTGAAAAAAACCAGGAGGAACAACACCAATGAATCGAGAACTTTCCACTTGTGCAATGTTACAGGGAATCAACAGGAGCGTCGATGAATCCAGTGAGAACTCTGGGTCCAGCAGTAGCAGCGAACAACTTTAAAGGAATATGGATTTACCTTACTGCACCCATACTTGGGGCACTGGCTGGTGCAGGTACTTACTCTGCTATCAAGTTACCTGATGATGATGCCAACCCTCTAAACAAGCCATCAGCAGCACCCAGCTTCAGAATGTGAGGCATGAGTGATTGATATACTACGCTCAGCTGGTGCACCATTGCAGAAAGAAATTGCCTCGTTGTGTCTAAGTTAACTGTACAGGGTTGGCACGAACTTTGGAAGTGTTTTTTCAGCATCCCCCCCCCCCTCCCCCCTCTCTCTTCTTTTCTCGATTTCTGTTGCTTGTTGCTTTGGAGATTGCATGGACATGCAAAACCAGGCCGTTGAATCTTGATGACAAGAATGTTCTTCCACATTTAGGCTTCCAATTAATTCAATATAGATATGAAATAATAGACCTCCTAAAAGTGGTCCAGCCAGTCCGGAAACAGCTAAATAGTCGGGCCAAACGGAGCATTTAATCTCGTCAAACCTTCTCTCAGGTTCTCTCTGGAATAATGATAAGTAGAATGAATACCTTACTCATTACCACTCCAATTGCTCTTTGCTACTTTATACATTCCTGCTACAATGACTTGCCATAGATGTGCAATGTCCCGATCAAAATCATGGGACCGGATTGTATTTGAAAGACACAGAAGAATCCACGGACAACGGAATACATCCCAGGTTTATCCATTCTTGATTTGTGTCTGGTTTATTTTCTGATCATTCATGCAAACGGAAATTTATGTAGCTGTCATGAACGTTTGTCTTTTTCCTTCCCTATAATCTAATGCAAGCGGAATGAGACAAGGACTCACGTAAGATTATCAACTTGGCCATTGAACTGCAACGTTGGAAAGAACCTGCTCAAAATTTCGTCTTTTTGAGCTTCCAAGCTGGGCTATCCACATCTCACACAGCGAGTGGCAGACATTTATTTACGCCTTTCTGGCATTCCTCGCTATAACGAATCGTTAGATTAAAATTAGATCGCTATGAGTTATCAAGTTGTTCTTATATGTGCTAAATTGTAGATTAGTCACAGCTCTAAATGCTTGGCACATTATTTTATTTGCTAAACTTTAGATCACTGATGGATCTAAATTTCCATCATCATATGTACAATGTACATGTAGGAAAGATTTGCTCCTAAATATTGAAAAATTCTTTTCCCCCCTATCAGGCCAATCAATCACTGAGTACTGAATGTGGAATAAGTTACCCCATACACATACCATCTGTATAAGATTCAAGGGCACATTCGCTGTACGCACTTTGCAAGGGTAGGCTTTCAGCGTCCTACTATCCCATGGCCTCACCCTGATAGCACATCCCCATCACAATGGCTTAGATGTGGCACGACGACCTCGTTCTTACATCCACTTGAATATACGGTTAACATGATTTCTTCAGAGCGCAGTTGAAAGGCGGACAACATTGAGATACAGCCATGTGCGATCAATTTTGAGATGAAAGTGCTTTTTACTCGTTTTAGGTGATTGCACATCTGGCAAGGCAAACCAGTACCCACATTTCCCTTTACCAATAAATTCGCGTACAAATTATAATTATCAACTTAATTTTAGACTTGAAAATGGGTAACATGCAAAATTTTCAGGGGGAAAAAAAAATCCACCAGCACATCAACAGAAGATGAACTCTTTAGTTTTGAGACCAAAATATAACACCATTTTGAAACTGTATCATAGAAAATTTTTAAGCTAAGCAACCGCTACAAAAATAACTAATGCAGGATCCAGGCCA
The DNA here is from genome assembly GCA_013103745.1 of Gardenia jasminoides. Taxonomy (NCBI): domain Eukaryota; kingdom Viridiplantae; phylum Streptophyta; class Magnoliopsida; order Gentianales; family Rubiaceae; genus Gardenia; species Gardenia jasminoides. The sequence goes on from CM023103.1 coordinate 79,570,921, forward strand.
TAAACTAATAGATGTTCAAGCTTATCCCAAATTGCATAGCTGAAGGTAGAAGGGCAAATAAATAACAAAATGTTCTCTAACAAAATCTTTTACTCCCCCCATTCCCCTCCGGGGTGGCTGGGGGGAACCACAGTATTAACTCCAGAAGCCATTGGCGGTGCAGCAGTTGCCTCCCATCCGTCAGTCGGTACTGCAGATACTGCAGATACTGCAGAGACTAAAGACGAGAAGACAAATTTCCATGATTAATTGACAAGGTTAGGATACAAAATAAAAACGATGCACTTATCAACACAATAGAGCACAACCAATAAGCTTAGAGACAAAAATGTAACAAGGACAAACAAAAAATGTTGCAGACTTAACAGATACCCAAAACCACTTGTTATTAACTAAAGAAGCGAGTGTAGTCTAAGCCATAAATCTTGTGGCAGCATCATATAACAAACTGAATAATGACAGAAAATTCACCATTTCACTATATGGACTTAAATACAAAAACTTTGACAGTAAAACACCATTAAGTTCCTTTTCATATGATATAAATTTTTCAACCAGACAGAAACTAACCTGGCTCTCCAGGCCAACCAGTCGCAGGAACAGCAGGAATAGCTGGTTGGGCAGCCATTCCCCACTCTCCTTCTGGAATATTGCTAGTACCCCAACTATCCTGAACTCCAAGAGCTGCAGAAGTAAACTCTCCATAATCTGGGACAGCAGGTTGCTCCTCTTCTTGTGGTTCCTTTGCTTCCTCAGGCTCCCTGTAGAAGAACAGATCCACCTGCCAAAATGCCAGGACAAAAAAACTATAATTCAGACATGCAAAATAGCAGAAAGAAATTTCAGTCTAATTTGCTGTCACTTGCATACATGTGTCAGAACACCACATTAATCAAAACAAGAAAGCATGACAATGATTTCAAACACCATCAAACTTCCGAAGTCCATTTGACCATATTTCCCATTCGAATGGGCAATTATTGATTGGTGTAGAAATCAAAACTAAAACACAGTGTTTACCATGACGTCCCACTTGTGACCCTGTGGGATAACACCACGCATCTGTAGAACCATCCTTGCTAAGAGCCAGAACAAGCAACCAATACTGTGTTTCCCCTTGTTGTTAGCAGGGATACCAATATCAACATAACGCATAGGGGAATCGGTGTCGCAGAAAGCAATGGTTGGGATGTTTGACAGAGCTGCTTCCTTAATAGGCTGCAGGTAGTTCAAAAGAAGTTTGAGAATCATAGCAAGTAAGACAATTCCATCCATCTTTTTATCGTTTTAAAAGCCCAGCTGGTGAGCCTCAAATGAGAATAAGGGATAACCTGATGATCAGTTCTTGGATCTGTAAGGATAAGGAGACGAGGCTCACTGAATGAGGTTTGGAGCTGGTTGGTGAAGGTACCAGGAGTGTGGCGCCCAGCAATTGCATGAGTATGGGTGTACTGAGCGAATTTCAAGACAGCCCTCTGACCATATGGCCTAGCAGATTGTACAATAATGTCCTGAGGATTCTCAATTGCAACAATAGCCCTTGCAGCCATTTGAAGCTTCTCCCATGTTTTTGCAACGTTAATGATGTGAATTCCTGAGCCATTAACAGTGAAAATCAACACCCAATAAAAACAAACAGTAACAGAAGACTCAGAAGCACATTCAACAAAGCTTTCAAGCACACCCAAAAAAAAAAGCCATCTACAACTAGAGCCAGGGTAGCCTATAACCCAGCTCAAGCTCCATTCAGAGAGAAACAAGCTTTCTACATTAGGTATTTTAATTTCAGAGGAACAGAAGCCACAATCTTAATTCTGCACCATTTCAAGCTCCATTCAATTCCAGCAACAACATAACCTTATACATAAAACTAAATACGGGCACTCAAATGCAACTATACTAAAAAACCTAAAACAAACATAAGAGTATTTAAACGTGAAAAGAAGAAAAAATCTAACAAAATGGAAAAAAAAATTCCCAAGCCTCACATATTCACAGATTATCACTCACATCTTTAAAAAAAAAAGAAAGAAATTTGATTTCCATAATTTAACTTCAAAATTGAGATCCATGATACTCATCAGGACGTACACTACAATCAGAATTAACTAAAATAATTGTCCGACAATGTAAGAACTTAACAAGGCAAGCAACACCAGCACTATTAAACATCTAGAACACAGTCAGATCTTCATACACCAGACAAATAGCAACATCGCATAGTGCTACTAATTAATTTATGAAAAAAAGAATCAAAACAGAATAGAAAAAGAATAAGGGAGAAGGAGATCATTCACCGTCATTGCGGCGCTTGAAGACATAACGCTCCATCTGGAAATCGCAGTTTTTGGTGCCGAGGTGGACTTCGGCGGCCAACATCATTTGGATGTCGGCCTCCTTCGTCGACAGCTGTTTCTGCGGAGTAGCAGTCGCCATTGTTTTGTCGCTCCCTCTCTCGCTTTTGCTCTTTTGCCTTCCGGGCGGGCAGCGCGGGGAGTGGCTGGCGGAAACTAGGGTTGTTCTGGTTTGCGGAAAATGAACGAGAAGGCTGGCTTAGTTACTGATGACCGAAATAAATAGACAGCCCTTATACCCTCATCAGAAACCCTAGTTAATTTACTTGACTTAATTGCCCCTGGGCTCCATGTCCATTCTGATCAGAGTATTTGTGGTCTTCTTGGGCCGTTTCAAGGATAGGTAACCAGTCCAAAGACCAAGGCCTACTACAGAGCTTAACGACATATTGGACAATTACTCATTTTGTCTTCTCTTGAATTGTTTTCACCCAAAAAAAAAAAAAAGGGTAGGTATCAAAGCCAAATTGCAGAAACTAAGGGCAAATTTCTTAAAATATTGACTATTCCAAAAAAACTCCGCCATCTGATGCTATTTTTTTTGCGTTTCTCCATCTATGGGTGCCGCACATTCAATGTGCGGCACCAGAGAGGATTTTTTTTTTTCAAACAATTTTCGGAAGCTCCTCTGTGCAAATTTTTTAAAAATTTTGTCAGGTTCCGCACATGTAATGTCGACGAATTCCATGTCTCGGTGCACATTACATGTGTGGCACTAGAGACATGGAAATTTCTGTCAGGTGCCACACATGCAATGTAAGGCACCTGACAAAAGTTTATAAAAATTGCACAAAGGGGCCTCCGGAAATTGGTTATGATTTAGTAAACAATTTTAGTAGTATATATTTATATACTTATTATATATGTATATATTTATATATATTTGTATGTATATTTATATATATGTATATATTTAATATATATATGTATATATTTATATCTCTATATATGTATATGTATATATTTATATATATATATTTATATATTTATATATATAAATTTATATGTGATATGTATTTATATATATGTTATATATATTTATATAGTTATATATATATATGTTACGTGTATTTATATGTATGTTATATATTGACATATATTTATATGTATATATATATTTAACTATTTATATATAACAATATTTATATATGTTTATATATTTATATATATGTATAAGTGTTATATATATTTATATATGTTTATACATATGTTTAATGTATATTAATTTATATATTTATATAAATTTATATATTTATATATATTTGTATATCTATATATATTTAAATATCTATATATATAAATATATGTATTTATATATTTATATAGATTTATATATATTTATTAAATATATTTATATATATTTATATATATATTTATATGTTTATATATATATTTATATATACATATATGTTATATATTGACATATATTTATATATATATTTACGTATTTATGTATATATATTTATATATGTTTATATATATTTATATGTCTTTCTTGTACACTTTATTTGACAGTGTAGACGACTTGATTTGGATGATTTATCGATACGCTACATCCTAACCCCCTATAACTAAACCATTAAAAGGGATGGAGTTTAGTCCTTAAAACTAAAAACCCTAAACCCTAAACCCTAAGTAAACCCTAAACCCTAAACCAACTAAAAACCCCAAACTCTAAAACGCTAAACCCAAAAACCCTAAACCCTAAATCCTAAAAACACTAAACCCAAAAACCCTAAATCCTAAACCCAAGGCCCAGAACCCTAAACCCTAGTATAGAGTAAACCCTAAACCCTAATCACTAACCCCAAACTAGCAGATAAAGTAAACCCCTAAAACGCTATAGCCTAATCGATATAACTGCATTTTAACAAACCCTGAAACCTTTAAACCCTAAATCTGAAAAACCCTAAACCCTTAATCCTTAACCCTAAAAGCATGTAGTGTTTAGGGTTTGGAGATTAGGCCATAGCATTTTAGGGTTTACTTTATCGTGTTAGTTTAGGGGTTAGTGCTTAGGGTTTAGGGTTTACTTATATTAGGGCTTAGGTTCTAGGGTTTTTGGGTTTAGTGTTTAGGGTTTAGGGTTTAGGGTTTAGGGTTTAGGGTTTAAAGGATTATAAATAAATATATACGTAAATATATATTTAAATATATATGATTATAAATATATAAAAATATATATAAATATATACAAATATATAAATATATATAAATATATACAAATATAAATATATATAAATATATAAATATACATACATACACATAAATATATAAATACAAATTTACATACATATAAATACATACAGATATAAATATATATAAATATACAAATATATATATACAAATATATATACATATATACAAATTTAAATATATATATATAAATATATATATAACCCTAAAATGTTTAGGGTTTAGGGTTTGTATATTTAGGGTATAGCCTTTTAGGGAAATTACAAATTTATTAGGTTGGTTTAGGGTTTAGTGTTTAGGGTTTAGAGTTTACTTATATTAGGGTTTAGGGTTGTGGGTCTTGGGTTTACTGTTTTTAAGGTTTAGGGTTTAGTGTTTAGGGTTTAGAGTTTACTTATATTAGGGTTTAGGGTTGTTTTTAGGGTTTAGTGTTAGAAGATTAGGGTTTAGGGTTTTAGGGTTTAGGTTTTTTAGTTGGTTTAAGGTTTAGGGTTTTCTCATATTGGGGTTTTGGTTTTAGGGTTTAGTGTTTAAGGATTTAGGGTTTACTTATATTAGGGTTTAGGTTTTAGGGTCTTGGGTTTTGGGTTTAGTGTTTTTATGGGTTAGGGTTTTTAGGATTTAGTATTAGGAGATTACAGTTTAGGGTTTAGGGTTTTTAGTTGGTTTACGGTTTAGGATTTTATTATATTAGGGTTTAGGGTCTTTGGTTTAGCGTTTAGGGTTTAGGGGTAACTGTCCAATCTTTTATAACATGTTTATAATTATTTACAAAATTTAATACTACAACACTAAAACTAATTTAATACTAAACACCAAAACCATAAATCATAAACAAATTTACCACTACAATCATTTACAAAATTTGCATATATATTTCCGGAGCCCCTTTTTGCAAATTTTAAAAAAATTTGCTTGGTTCCACACATCTAATGTGCGGAACGGACTTGTAAAAAAAAAAAAAAAATTCTATCTCTGCTTCCGCATATTTCATGTGCGGTATCGATAGATTTGGAAACGGAAAAAAAATAGCAACAAATGGCGGAGTTTTTTTGGAATCATCAATATTTTAAGAAATTTGCCGAAACTAAGGGCCCATATTTTTTTTTTTTTTTGGTTTAATGCTAATGGTCCCTGATAATCAGTTATAAATGAAAAATAGAGAGTTTAAGCCCAACCATCATATATTACTAGTATAATATTTATAAAAAGATGATATTCTACGTGCCTAAAATTTCAAATGAGAAAATATTTCGTATCTTTGTCTTGGCACATAGCTTAGCTGAAAAGGATTCAATAGCCGTAATCATGAGATTTTCACTTCTAGTTTAGTTGAAAAGAATTCAAGAGTTTTGTCATAAGATGTTTAGTTCAAGTCTTGCTAAAATTGTCTCATAGTGGCAAAATGGTAAGAACTGATATCATGAAATTATCAGTTCCAAGTGTTGCCATCATTGTTGCTATACCCATGAAACCGCTTTTGTGAGATCAAGATCTGGGAGATTTTTGAGCATCCCAGTTGTCATGCCAAAAGCAAGCCTTGGTGCTAAGGGCGGAATTAAACCATTAAGGAATCGAATTTAAGGCATCTATTTTACAAATTTCTTAATATGCTCTGCGTTTAAGCAAGCATTGAACCAACCAAGAAAAAGAAAAGAAAATAAAAGGGTGGCTAGATCCAGTCCGAAGGACAAGAATCACAAGAATCCACCCCAAAGAGGAAGCTATTACAGGACTCTCTCAGTTCATAGCACTAGTTTAATCCTTTTCTTTCTCTCCAACAACGGACAAGGCCACCCTCGAGATTGAGAAACCACAGAACTCGACCAAAGGAAGGTACACTTGATCCGTTTGGCCTCTGTTACACTTGAAATTGTTGCAGAAACAGGTCCTCGCAGAATTGTGCGATGGGTATGAAAATCTGTTACACTCGAAAGATTGTTAAGATGGGGTGGAAAAGGATAGCACTGGAAAGCAATCCAGTTGGTAAGGTAGCTCAGGGCGAGCAACAGAGATATAGGAGTCATTACAAAGCAGATGTGTTGAGCAAATTGGAAATTGGCTGCCAGACTTAGAAAATGCACATAGCCACAGGATCAAATGATGTCAACTTGCTTGTTGAGTCCTGCATATGAACTCCAAACCAGATTCTCAGATTGTTACGCTGGCCAACAAACCGTTGTCACAGCCATCATTGCAGCAACTCAACAACACCTGCAACAACACCAGCAACATACTTCAGCATTAATTCCAGAACACAGTGCAAAAGATCAAGTGCTATTTGTTGTCTTAATAGAATAGGAAAGGCTGATGATTTGACTAGAAATAGCAACCAAGTACCAAGATCTCGTTACCTCCCAGTAGTTTTAAGTGCACTGAACCTAGTTAGTTGACTCAGATGAAAAGTTTCTTTACAAATCAATTCCAAGTTCTCCATCGAGATGTTATTCCTATTCCTATCTAGTGCATAAATCATTTTTGGTTATTCTTACTATTGGCAAGTGCTGGATCTTTCATATCTTCTTGGAGTGGCTCATATGGATAGCTCGGCACCAATCATTAACACATATGTTCGCATTAACTAATACCAAAATATCTTGGTTTGGTGTAAACAATCTCGTCACTTTCTGGAATTCCTTTCTTAGCCTTTAAATAACTCCTCACCACTAACATCACAACATCACAAAACCAGTGAAACACACCCACCAGTGTAACTGCTAATTTCACATAACTATGAAACTACAACTTGGAATCTCATAAAAAGCTCCTGCTCAACTACAAATTACAATCACATAAAAACTTCTTCTCCATCTCCTTCATATGCATCACAAGGAACTTCCTCTTTACCCCCTTCCCAGAAGATTATTACCCTTTAAATAACTCCTCACCACTAACCCACTCCAACTCAGCCACATTAACTTCATATAATTAGTGAAATACACCCACGAAAAATAACCACTAATATCACATAGCTACTAAAATACAACTTACAATCTCATCAAAACTTCTACTGAACTACAAATTACAACCACATATAAAACTTTTTCTCCATCTCCTTCATACGCATTATGCATCATAAGAAACTTTTTTTTCTTAACCTCTTGCCATAAGATTGTAATGTTTTCCAACTCTTGAACACAATAATCCTACAGATAATTGTGAAGTTCCTTCTCAATGTAAGAGTACATTTTGTCATTGAGAGATCCATTAATCAATAACTACAAGTAATTGCTTGATTTAATCTTTTGTTTGATTTTTATCATATTTTGCTTTATTAACTTTTATAATTTACTTCTAAATTTTGCGGTCAAATACGAATTTTCTGCATTCATTAGTTCAAACGAAGATTTTTTTTTGTTATTGCACAAGTATCTAGTGTGCATCGATCACTAAGCACATGTCTGTGAATGCTAAGGAGACTAGTTTTCAAGATTTGACAAATGCTGGACCAATAACATGGAGTTTCTAAACAAATGAATAAATAAAACTTGAAGTTTCAAAGATGCAGCTAATTGTCATGAGTTCAACCTCAGTATTTTCTTAAAAACAGTTTGCATCTATCAGATCAGCGTCAATCCTGTTTATGGTGCGTTTACATCTTCCAAAGGAGGATGAATAACTATCAAACAAGTGCATTTCAGTTCCACAAAATCAACATTGTTCATGGCCAAATAGGACAGCAATGCAGCACCATTAGGAGGCCTTTCAAGTTTCACCCAATCTCTATCACTCTAAACCATAATTAACTATAGATATCCCTTCCCATATCACTTCAAACCATGAGCTTACGTTTAACAGCCCCTGTTATTGAAAGGGTATGCAGGTTCCTGAAGATCCTTGTGAAATAAACGACACTGAAATGTCCATGCAAACGGCAAACAACTCAATTTACGGTGGAATAATCTAACTTTTACCACAGGACATATACTTCAGTTCTAGGATAGGTTAAAAATCAAATAGCTAGTCACTTAGCAAATTCATGAAAACCAATCAACAAAGTTGTCACCTTTACCCCTTCATGAAACCTAATTAAATCAAGAGTTTAGATGACGCTGTCGCTAAATAAAAATGTGATCACATAATTGACACCTCTGTGAATTCCAAATGAACAGATATGCATACTAAGGATATCATCTCGATTTTCTGAATTCAGAAGAAAGAATAAATAGATAAAATCATCTGAAATTGGCAAATATCCAATGATTAAGTCTACAGATTAAAGCATGTAGCTATAACCTATACAGTTAAGTGCATCCACGATTTTGAAAGTTCACATCCTTCAGCAACAGAAGCAACCACAAAAGATGAGGAAAAAGAGCTAATTTGCATATTAATTTGGAATCCCTAAGCAACAGGAAACAACCATCAATGAAACCAGCTTACCTGACAGATAATTCCTTCACAAGTGGACGGATTTATGACCTGTTTATACCTGAAGATGTCAATCTCAAACCATCTCGACCCTCTTAACTTGACCCGAATGATCAGATCCATGTCCCACCGGGATATTAAATGATCCACTGAAAGAAAGAGCCAAAACAGCAATTAATATCCCGAAAAGGTCGGCGACAGCATCTTTGGCTGAAGCGCCGGCGGAATTGAAGTAGCCCATCTCGTCTGCGACCTCCTTGGAGGCGCCAGCCATCATAGAAAATATGGACCCAAACCAGGTTGAACGGCTCCGGATAAAAGCGTAGCGGGTCCGGAAAGCAAGGAGAGTGAAGATGATAGTGGTGCAGAAGCCGAACAGGACGTGGTAGAGTTTGTCTAAGGCTAACCAATCATCACCGTTTTCCATGCCAAACGCCAAACTACTAAAAGCTGCTATTGGTTTTAAATTTAAGGTTGACCGTTTGTTAACCGTGTGCACTCTGTACAAATTTCAACGACAAACAAAGTACGCACCTAAGTCTAAATGGTGTAATGATTCACGCTTTCGACTTCAAGAGCTTGGACGTCCTCGTATGCCGGCGGAAACTATCCCACTCCTCGCGGTTAATGACACATCTACAAGTTTCTTCAGAAATTCAAATGATTTGCTGTGGCTTTATTGCATGTTTCACTGCTTCATTCTTGGTCCGTTCACTTGAATGCTCATATTCTTCTTCTGAATGGAGAAAATAGACAGAATGGTAGCCCCGAGGCTATGTTTAAAATTTTACGTCTCACACATTCATACACATCTTTTGTAGCTGAACAACCAGTTACTCAAACCTTTTTATTTTTTCTCCCCAATCGTTCATTACTTTCAGGTCAATGTAGCTGTTAACCAAGCATGCCACAATGATAAATTCCATCCTGTTACCATAACTTCTTTAAACACAAAATCCAAATATCACTACATTATAAGCATTCCTTAAAAACGGAATAAAGAATCACAGCTACATGTTCCAAGACTTCCAAGTACTACAGCTCGTTACTTCCCAACCCAAAAAAAAAAAAGAAGAAAAAAGGAGGTACATCAGCTCCTTCACTTGATAGCTAGATAAGGAACTCCATCAACATGTTAATTCATCTTCCTAAGCAGCTCATTGATGTCATCCTCACGATTTCCAGAATCCCCACCATCCTTGTATCGTCTCCTCTTGCCCTGCAATGCCTTTTCAGGCTTGTTGAGAATAAAAGGGCAAAGAAAACTAGAGACCTCCTGAAAGTGTGGGCCGACATTTATGATCTCATTTACAATATCTTCTAGGCATATTATGTTAAACTGGCCCAATGCCTGCAAAAATTTATTGAAACGTGTCATTGCAAATCTTAATAAGCAACTACAGACAGGACCCAGGCAACAAGAAGTGATATCTCTCTCATACCTGTTCAACAATGTTATTGTCTGTTAAAGGAACCCTCTGTTTTTCAAATTTTGCCACGCCTTTCTTGTATATCAAATCCTTCACACTCTTCAGATTAGGATACCTATAAGTGAACATGTATTTCTGTGAGAAGCCAGCAGACACAAAACAAGAACAAAAATACAACTCGTATTCAGCTAAACATCTTTTATTGAAATTGCACGAAAATGCAGGATTGCAACAAGTTATCTGGACAACCACCTCGTGTAAAGATGAGAACAGATGTATTTGCTAACCAAAAAATATATATATAAATTCTCGCAGAGTGACGCAAAACATATTTGCCAAGTGATTAAATTTCACAAATCAAAACAGAGAACTGGAGGAGGATTAAACTCAGAAAAAAAAAGAGGTGATGACATGCAGCAAATCAAGGTAGGCAGGTGCTAGCTAGTATCGTCAATCAATTGTCCCAAGGTTTTATCAGGGATAAGCCAAACATTTGTCTCAAGTAAGCATGTCAAATAGACATCTAAAAGAAGCAGATATATGCACAACTTGATAAAAACACAACAGAATTCACATGCTCTTCAGTACAGCCTGTAACTTCATATGAATCAGCAGCAATACAGTTCAGCTTTGGCATACCCATAAGTGACGTAAGGCTCTACTTTCTTCAAAATCTCCATTATTCTTCCATTCACCTTGAGAAAGACACCATTAAACACTCTCCTCAGTCTCAAGGAATACAAAATTTTCCGTGTGTTTGGATGCATGTCATTCTTTCTGAAACAAATAAAAAAAAGGCAAATTGATGTACTAACTCATAAATGTCTACAGACAAAATCTAATATATCATTGTATTGACTATTTGGAAGTGAATAAGATGTGTAGATACCTACCCTCCTATGCGTATGACAAAGAGAAGCTTGGAGTCCGGTATCACGCCACTCTGTATATGTTGCTTCTTCCTGCTTTTCATTTGGACAAGGTCCATCTCCTGGCCAAACAGCAAATGACAAATATATTAGCCTATCAGGAAGCAGAGATATCAGACAACATAACAGTACATGCAGGTGACAAAAATCGCTGGTTTCTGAAGCTGCAGTTTTCCAACTAAAATTAGCTTCAGCATATGAGATTCCTACCTACAAATAGTGAAAGCAGCTCAATGGATACCAATATTTTTGCAACTAATAAAATAAACCACTAGTTTATCAATGTAAGCATTTTAGTAAATCATTACCAAGCAAATGGAATATAGGCAGATAGTAGAAAAGTTTGTGAATGAAATTTAAGGTCATAACTCAGATAAGGTTCTGCTGCTGGATGGCAATGGAAGAGAAGTGGTACAACCCAAAATACTATAGATCGTAAGGACATGCTCACAGACCCCGCCAGGGGGTGGGGAAATTGGAAAAATGTAGTGATTTGTTCGAGGCCATAATCAAAACTGAGTGAATCTGAAAGGCACGGAGAATCACTATATAGGTACTGTTGCCAACCTTCAATGCAAGTGATTCATCATTTATAGAATTTGATGCGCTTGCTCTGCTAATTGGCATTTTCAACAACAACAACAACCCCCCCAAAAAAAAAAAAAACCCAAAAAAAAAAAAAAAACCTTTCTTCCCTCTTCCCTTGTTTTTCTCCTTCAGATTTGGTAAACTATATTACACCCCATTTATTACATAACACAGAGGAGCACAACATCATTTCAGATCATAATAGAAGGGCACTCCACTATTACAGCTTTGTCAAGGACAAGACCATAGTCCAAAGTCTCTCATTCATAACTTCATTGTCACAGAAAGCAAATACCAAGATAACTCGTATAAACACACTCATCTGAAACTAATACATGAAGATTCTTTGAAAGCTCAAAATTTCCAAATACAGAATCAGGTATGCTCAAAATATTAAAGGACAGCTACTAGAAAGTCTTGTGTTGAACATCAATTCTGAAGCTAATAATAGTATTACAAACTTCTATGTCCTCACAGGAAATAGAAATCAAGTAATAGAGGTAGTATTACCGAATTGAACAACTTTAACAAAATTTAGTACCTTAAAAGCAAAAAATTTAAGAGAAAACTTACCCTGTCGCGATATTCTCGGATGAACTGTTCAGGTTTCTTAATGACGAAATTATCCGACTTGAGCCTCTTAACTCTCTGCTCCAACTGCTGCTTTCTCCTAATCGCCCACTCCTCATTGTTTTTCCTCTTCTTCAATATCACCTCTGGTATGTAATTCAACGGCTTCGGCTCCTCTTCCGCCATAGTATTAACTCTCTGCACAGCCACTAAATTAAAACTAAGAAAAAAATAAAATAATGATTCATAAAACAAAGAAGAGCAATGTTAACGTCGTCTACTACAAAGCTCACCGGAGAAACACCTGCCGGAGCGATAAGCGGTGGCGGTCCTATTGCGGAGAACAATAGAGAGTGCGGGGATGATACACAGAACTGCCAATACTTATTAAACCCTAGTGATGAGCTGAGGATGTCTTTTTTTGTAAAGTGCTAGAATGGTCCCTCATATTTTAAATGGTTTTGTTTTAAACCCTCTCATTTAGAATGACGCAATATGCGCAAATGAAGTTTTCTTTTCTTTTCTTTTCTTTTCTTTATTTTTTTTTTGAAAAATACCCCCATGCATCTTAATTAATCTTTTGGAATTCTTTTTTTTTTTCTTTTCCTTTTTCTGGAATTCTTGTACTAAATGTTTGAGGAGTTGAGATTGTCCTGATCATGCACTTAAATCTTTACTGTTATTGAAAAGGTTGTATTAGATACCAGAACATTAATAACAATCAATATATATGTATGTAGTGTGTATGTATTGGATCAATTCAGACCATGCTCAATTTTTCAAGTCCTTGTATGACGAATTGGAAAGATGCAGCATCCAACTTGAGCATTCTCATGAGTCATACCTACGAGAAGCGCTTTTTTCTTTTTAAAGGTACAGGAGAAACATGTTATTAGTTGTTAGACAATAGGGATAATTTCAGAAACCTCCCCTGAGGCTTCATGAAATATAACTTAGTTTTACTGATATTTTTGAAATCTCTCTTATCACCCCTAAAAATATTGTGGATCCATATATCACTATTAGAAAGGATCAATTGCCAATAGTACCCTCATTTCTTTCAGTAATTATTTAGCTTCTAAAGACAAAAAAAAAAAAAAAAAAAAGTTTGACAAATCTCATAAACATTTTATAGCAAAATGCTTAGGAAACAATTTGCACCACACTTCTTTTTCTGTACCAATAAAGGTGTAAAATATTTGACAAAATTTCCAAAGACGTACAATTGCTTGTTAGAAAAAATACTCAGAACAATATGACTTTTTATTTGTATGTTGTAACCATCTTTTTTTTTTCTCTTCTTTTTTCTTTTTCTTATGAACAATACCAGAACTTGAGGTAGAGGAGGAGAAAATTGCAACTTCACTAAAGGTACGTCTGATAAGATTGAAATCTAAAAATCAAAGTATAAAATCTGAAATCTGAAATCTGAAATTTGAATGCATTAATTGATTGAATTATTAAGTATTAAATCTAATACATTTGAGTGTCTATCATATTCAGTGATAAGTGAATAGGTTATCATTTATTTTTAGTAGTAAATTTTGCCTAAAAGATTTAGTGCCACTTAATTAATTCAGATATTCTATTTTTAGTTATCAAATACATCTGAATATGTTAAGATCTGAACCCATTATTTTTAAGTGCTAAATTGGGTTATCAAACGTGGTCTAAGATGATTCCCTAAGTTTTGGAGTGAATGTATGATTTTTAAAACAAAACTGCATAATAAGTAAAAATTATGTGCTCGTACTTTAAATGATCAATAAGTAATAGGAGATGATGTAGGTTTTATAATCAAAATAGTTGCATAGAGGGATATAATTTTTATTGCTTGATTGCAATATATTCTTCCTGGTCAGGTTATACAAATGGATAGTTGATGCCAAATACTTATATACATTCCTTCCATATGTGAACTACTTTCAGATGGTATTTTTTGTTTATTTAGAAATTGCAAATTAGACAATGTCACTTTGTCTATTGTTGTTATTAACATTATTAGAAACTCTATGACTTATTAATATTATATTTGTACTTTGTATTTTTTTTTTTTTGGATAGTTTAAGGGTATTAAGGGGACCCAAATTTCCTCTCTCCTCGAACATGTATTTTTTAATATTAATTTTGCTGAGAGGGGGATGACACTGTTAACAAAATGTCAATTCCAATGGTGGTAAGAGAGATTTTGAAAATATCAGGAGAGCTAAGTGATATTTTACGAAACCTCAGGGGAGATTTCTGAAATTATTCCTAGAAAATACATGTCTAAACAGATTTGCGAAGACTCAGAGGTCCAATTAGGAAATGACAGTTTGGGTTACTGAGCCAATCCTTTAACATATATAAACTTATTCAGTTGATTGGACACAGCTAGTACTATGATGACGTACAAAATAAAAGATACCATCATACGGGAAAAATTCTACCTATGTATGTTTCGGTTGCAACGGATTAATTGGAAAGAAAAAAAGAAAGAATAATTTTATATACATTATCAATGTATATACTATCAGATTTGATTGTACAACACTTAATCCAAATTTAAAATTTAAAATTTATATATGGGTTATACATCTTATCATGATAACACAATGTATGTGTTATCTGTACACATAAGATTTACTAAAAATATATATAATCGAATTTTGTCATTGGGGTGCATAGCGTGTATTTAGATAGTATATTATTTGATATAATTTTTTAAAAATTATTGTAACACTATATGCGATATAAAAACACAGTTCAAAACGTGTTTATAATACAAGTAAACAAATGTACGCAAATAATGTACTATTCAAACAAACCCACTGCAAACATCATTTTGTCTTGAATGAGTATGTTTTACGTGACATGAATCATGATAAAAGGAATTTGTCCACATTATTCCTATTCACATCAGTAATGGACTGACTTATTATGTTGGGGCCTGGAATGAAGTTGCAAATCTAGGAAATCCAGTATGTGTAGCTAAACAGGCTAAAGTGTAAGTTGATTAAGGTTGCAATCATTGCACTAAGGTTCTTTTCGATTGAACTATAGAGTCAGAACCAAAATAAATAAATAAATAAATAAATGAGATGATCTATCCTTTCCACTCAACGATCATATTCCCCATTTGAAAAGAGTGACTGAAAATCCACCATTTGGGGATTAATCAGCACCAGAAGCAGAGACACCACCAGGAACCTAGACGACCTCCCTTTTCTCGTAGGTAAGTTGGAGTTGGAAAGCAACATTCATTCTTCAGCAACATGTCTAGTCCACCAGAGAGAGGTGCAGATCATAACGTACTTCAAGCAGCACTCACCTGGCCCCTGATATGCTAAATTCTGTTCAGGCCACAGCATTCGGGATTGGTGGAATGTTGACAGCCATTACTAGCTTGCAAGTCCCCTTAGTGAGCATTTGGAATTACCTTGAACGTGTGGCCACGGGATTTGCTCCACTGGTCGAGTGCAGATTCCCACGTCCTCCTATGCTAATGCTGCTGCACTCATGGGCTCTTGTGTGGAGGGCTTATGTACCAATCGACTTTCGGATACTAAGGTGGCTGGCGGGTTATCTCTTTGACAAGGTGGCCACGACGCAAATGCCAACATTGGTACTCTCTAGGAAAGCTGGGAAAGTTTGACGTGCCAGGGCAAGGAATGTTGCAGGCTATCAGAATAACTGCTGCCACGTTGTTTGGATGTCTTGTTTCGTTTATTTTGTTCAGGACAAGACATTTCTACAGAGGTGATATCCGAGCCACTCGGGGTTGGCTCGGATGGTTTCGGGGTAGCCTAGTTAGGTTCTGAGGTCGCGTGTTCGAGTTTCCTCAATGCCTCTTGTGTATCCGGAGGGGCGGGGTGCACAAGCGCAGGGAGATTAGTCCAGCAAATACTGGGATACTCCCTGTGTTGAAAAAAAAAAGAAAAAAAGAAAAAAAAAATATCTACAAGAAAATTAAGGAGGATGCCCAAGTTTTAGATTCTGAAATGGTATGAGCCATGAATTCATCGCAATTGCCAGCTTCCCAAGCTAGATAGGTACAAAATTAGAAGGGTAAAATGTGGAATAAATTTGACAAGTATGGGATGTTTGTTTTGTCAAATGTTCGAATGCATATGCTGCAAGTACTGCAACCTTTCTGATATTGTCCTTTACTCAGCTAGATACGAAAATTTCAGCAACTTTCTAGAGGCTATAAACCTTGATCTTTAGTTGGGTTGAAACCGATTATGTGAGAATGTTTGTATCTGTTGAAAGTAAGATGCGCATTATCAAGCCTGGATCAAGCGCTGCATATAGGTTGTTGACTTCCATGGACCATGATGGTCAGCTTAAAAATACCTCGACTGTCAATATTCTCCTTGCCAGTATGCTAGATTTGAAATTTTGGATATAAAGATGTAAGCGTTCCATCCTCTCTCTCTCTCTCTCTCTAATTAATTCCATCCTCAATTCAGTTGCTTGTACATTTCTTTCCTTTGTGCTGGCTAAGGCTGCAAACGAACCAAATCAAGTTAAGTTTTAGCTGAGTCGAGCTCATTTTTCACTGAATTTGAGCTCGACGAGCTCTCAAAATGAAACTCGAGCTCGAGCTAGAGGTTGAATTCAAGCCTAATCGAGGTTGATCTCAAGCCTACTTAAGTTTGAAAAATAAAAATAATTATTTATTTTTTAACAAAATAAATAATTATTTTTCTTAATAAATATAAAATATTAGGGATATATATTTAATTTTACTATTACAATAAAAAATAAAAATAATATATATATATATATATATATATTCAAGGAATCGGCTCGCGAGCTATCGAGTCTGAGAGAAAGTTGCTTGAATTCGGCTCGAACATGAAAAAGAGCTACTCGAGCTCAACTCAAACTCAGTCAATATCAAACTCGAGTCGAACTCGAACTCGTGAGCAAATGGTTCAATTTGTTTGCAACCGTAGGCCTAGCAGTTCATTCTTAGTTCTCAGTGTCATTGTCTTTATTTTTCTGGTTTTTGTAACAAGGTGTTGTACCAGGTCATATTTTGGCCTTTTTATGGCACTATCATGGAGTTAACTTGAAATTTGTGCTCAAAATTGTCAGCTTTGTATATCTTGGATATCCACTTGATTTGAGAAATTTGTGTAGCATCCTATGTGCTCTCGAAATGAGGCTTTTTGAAAATATTACCTACTTGACTAAGTGGAAGTTTGGAACCAAGTTTCAGCGTACTTTGCTCCACTGAAAGTATCATGACAGTCAAAATGGTAATTCCTGATATGCTTTCTTATAGTTTCGAAAAAAAAAAAACAAATATATACTCTTCTATTTTTTCTTTTTTTTTTTAATATCTTTTCTTTTTTTTTTTTTTTGTAAATTTTCTGGGCTGTAATTTGGGTGTTGCAGGGGTTGGGATCCTCTCCATTGAATTTTTCTCTATTTATTTATATTCAAAGTTTTGAAACTCTATAGAATCATCTGACTAATGTGTCATTATTTTTCTTTTGATCTCTAAATCAACATACTGAGAAATGATATTCTTTTGAGAATACCTTAACATTCAATTTACACGAAACGTCTGAATGGTAAAAAATTGAGTCAAAATTATAACAAAATTTGTAATGATTGATCAAAGTGTAGAAGTTAGTCAATTTTATACGAAATTTTACCTATAGCTAAAAAAGCAATGAAATATATTATAAATAGTGCTTTTTTCAAAAATAATTTTTAAATTAATTTTATTAAGATGTAATTGAAAGAAAAAAATTTTTTTTTCCCCAGTACATGGAGGAGAGCGGAGCCTAGCCCCGGGCTGCAGTGGCTGGGTGGGTGGTTGATTGGGTAACCCACATGGGCCAAGAAGACTACTCGAAAGAGTGAGAGTCGCAATGCTACAAATATGCGACAACTAAACATGCCCAGTAGTCCCATAACGTCAAATTCACTAAGGAAAACTGTAGTTTGCTGCGATTCACATTTTTTATTTCTTCTGGGCATCCACTACCCAGCTGATTCACGTATGAACCTATAGATGGAGTGAAAGAGGCAGATGCTGTGGGGTTTGAATGTGACATTTAAAAAAGGAACAAGAGACGTCATGGTTGAAGTGGTATTTGGCCTTTGATATATTCCTCTTCTTTTATGATCTTCCTTTCTCATGTGAAAAAGTTGAAAGATAGCGATAGAAAACCCCAACAAAAGCTCTCTCTTCAAAATTTCAATCTGATGTTGATTGCACCAGATATGCAGACAAAGAAATCTAACCAGATTTATTATCTAGGACTGGCTGTTTGATTAGACTAAGCAAGCTCAACCCAGCAAGGAATCATGTAAAAAGTCCTTGTTCTCCCACATTTCACAATTGCCCTGTATTGTCATCCAAAGCCACTGCATGCATGTGCATTTGCTAATTCTTGTTTTGGTCTCTTTAGTTTATCTTATATCGATCTCGATCGTGTGTTGTTGGGTGGATACTGGAGCCCTTTTATCCTGCAGAGATTGATCATGCCACTCTGCCCTTGAGAGATTTTTTTTTTTTTTTCAGATCATAGACATGTTTTTTAATTTATTTTTTAATCTTTTCAATAAATTTTTATTTTTCGTGTATCACGTTACTCCCTCTCGAATAACACTATATTATTATTCCAAAAAAATACTTTTCTAATAATCTCCTATCCAAACAAACACGTTACTCTCTTTGTCTGAGAGGGAGAAAAGGGGGAGTACTAGAAAATGTTGGGTTGGAGATTGAAACTACCTTTTGTTTTGTGAGACTTCATCCTACGTTTAGGGTTGCAATGTCACCATTACTACAGTTTTCAAAGTTAATTAATTTTTTCACTATTCATTCACAATCATCCTCTCCTAGTGTACATATACAAAGCACGGTCACTGTGCACTAAATTCCAACTACAACTGCAAACAATAATGTCTTTTTTTTTCCCCCCTTCTTTTCTCATCCCTTTGTTCTCCTATGAGAATACATCTCTCCCTTTTCTTTAATTAACAGTAGTATTCGGTGAAATGTTTATCCGAGGCTTAATATATATACATATATATGGGAAGAAATGATTATGTTATGTGGATAATAATTCTCGCAAAGAGATCAGTCTCGGCGTCGGATGGCACTGAGGTAGCAAGTTAAGGCCCTTATACATCAGCTTCCCCATCTGCCTGTCGGCCATTTGTCGCATTTCCAACTGCTTCGTGACAAAACACAACTCCTGTTTCCGCACGGGGCATTGATGCTATTGGGCTATTCGTTATCTTTTTTCTATTTTCTTTTTTGAGTGACGAAGGCCTCCCTTTGAATCCTTCCATATCCGCAAATGTTCTTTGATGGTTGACAAAATGTTATAATCAAATAATGCAATACAGATCCAATGAAGTCTAACTTAGACTAGGTAGAAGATTTTGAGGGTAAGAAGTTTGGCTCGGATGCATAGATATACCTTGATATCATCACCTATCCATACTATAATCTTGAAGAGTGGATTCAGATTTAAGTGGGGGCTTGGATACGATCATATGATTCTGAAGCAATTGCAACTTCAACCTACAGTTTATGTGATCCCCTAATCTAAGCCAAAGCTATTGATTGAGCCAAACAAGAGGTTTCCGTTGTTGTCGCTTTGTTTAAAGTAAAGGGGAAAGGAAGAATTAAATGGAAAGAACCAAAAAGAAAAAGACAGAGAAAGAGAGAGATGCAGTTATATAATTACGTGACTCTGAACTATGCATGATACACACCATTAAAGCAATCACATCTGGATGAATTATTATTGTCTCAAAGCAAATAAAGTCGAGACTTGTGTGACCCTGTTGGAACTATTTTATCTACTTGCGTCTTGCAGATTGATCATGAGATATTGACAACAGCTAGGAAATAGGATTCCTAGGCCACTCATGATTCAGCTCCAAAGACTGATTCGAGGAGGAAGTTTCATTTTAGCCCACTTAAATAGTAGTATTATCTTCAATCTCAATGTGGAGCGGTACCTAACAAATCCTTGTCATAAATTCCACTGTACTAAGAACTAAAATCATCCAATAAAAGTGCGTGCCACATTGGAAATGGCAGTTACTTTCCCTCTGGCCATTGCCAAGAACCGGTTTTGATGAGATCGTGTTTGGCTTCCTTTCGAGTAATCAGGGGTGAGATATTGATGATTATTATTTCTATTATTCCAACATGACTAATTTTTAGTTAATGAAGATCCAGAAGAAATGAGACTCATTAATTTCTTCCTCGATCAAGAGAGGAAAACTTCTTTTTGTTGATATCCGAAACAAAAACTAATGGTAGAGTGCTCATGGTTCTACAGGTGCACACAATATTTACTTCACTTGCTCAAAGTATTTGGTGCAAAGCAATTAAATATATGAATCATTTCTATTGGAATACAATTATTGGGAAAATCGCATGATTTCTTTCTCAGAGAGTGGAATGAATTACTGGAAACAAGATGTATTCATTGCTCGGGAAGCTTAATGATGACATGATCTTTGAGTAGTGCCATAAAATGCACCAAACCATGTCTAAAAATTTCTTCCACATGAAGTGGATGTGTTATGGTAAAATTTATTCTTGATTTGTTCTTTATAGGTTCCTCTCCAAAAAGGAAAAAAAAATCCACGAATTAATTTGACATGCTAGTTTGTATACTACAAGAAAAGTTTCTTTTCAGCTGCTCAAGAAATTTTATGTGCTCAACGTGCCCTATTATAGCGGTAATTTTTTCCATACTGATGAGCACCGTCGTACTACAACCTGCAACCACAGTATTCTTACATTATATTATTCGTTTTCAATGTCTCTTTTCTTCCCAACTCGATGAGATTGAACTTTGTCTTTATGTCAGCTATATTCAAATCCATGCAAGTTGGTAATCATTTTGGTATGTAAATACCAACCAGTAATGAATATTAATTCCACACCCGAAAATTTCTCTTCACAAGTTTGAACCTTCCCAAGAAGAATAAAATCCCTCTTGATAAATGCTTTGCATAATTGACGCTGATTATTTGAGGCAAACATCATTCTTTCTTTAATACCTGTACTTCTTGCCATGTGACTTTTAAACACATGTAATTTTATGGGGTTCTTATGGGGTAAAGAAGTTTCTAGTTCAACAAAATATCCAAAGGGGTTAGAGGAAATTAAGCATCTGTTTCGTTGAAGGGAATAATAAAATCAAGATTAAAAAAAAAAAAGGAAACCTATAGATGTTACTGGTTGTGTTTTTTTCAATCACGACTTTGAGTGAATCACCCTGATACATGTATATCAAGCGGTCATGCATGTTTTTGGCACCTTCATGCCATTACAGTTCGCAAGAAGATAAGGAATAAAGAAAATGGAAGTCATTGTTCCAACTCGTATCATTAAAGCTAGGATGGTAATATATAGTAGATATTAGACTATCTTTTTCATTCCAATTCAGCTTTAGAAAAAGGTTCGACTCAAAACCACACATTTTCAAGGAAAGGTCTATTTCAAAACACTAACATTTGGGCACCCCTAAATACTAAAATGGAAGATCACCTTTTGTTTAGACTTCTTTCCTGAAAACAACCACCGAATTCCCAAAAATGGGCAATACACAAAAGATAAGAAAAATAGAAATACATTTAAAAAAAATATTAAACATAAGGAAAGACAAGAGAAAAGGTTAATTAATAGGGTATATATGCCACGGAAGGATGAGTTGGTGTCCCTCATGAGTTTGAAAACAAAAGCTTGCTGACACAGAGATATAACAGCTCTCCCTCCCTTGCACTCTCTTTATCTCACAGTTCTTACCATAAAAAGATCTTGTAACTGTATATTTTCCTTCTATACATAGCACCACAGCATTTATTCTCAATCAATAAGTATTACGACTTTCCTGGTATTTATCCCAATAATCTTCACCCGCAAGGTGGAAAGTCTCACATCAATTCTTCCATATGAAGGCAAAAACAACAAGAAAGGAGGCATGTGGTATCTCTCATGAAACTTCTTCCTCTTCTTCTTCAACCGTAGTCTCGCTTTCTGATACTAATTCTCCAGCGTGCCCAAATAACTCATCATCAATGGACAGCCCAAAATTAGAGCAAGTTCAGCATCAAAATCGCAAGCAAGAAGATGATGTTCAAGATGTCAAAACCCCTCATCTTGCCTTGGATCTAAGCCTCGCCGGCACCAAGGATTTGAAGCCTGAACTCAACCTTCTAGATTGCCTGCACAACAACATGGGGGTTTCATCACAGAATCGTCCCTCAAGTACCAGTACCAGTACGGATGCCATTAATCCCCTGGGGGTAAATAATAACGGTACCAGCAACAATCAAGAACCCGAGCGACGAGTTTTTTCTTGCAACTACTGCCAGAGAAAATTCTGCAGTTCCCAGGCTCTTGGAGGCCACCAAAATGCACACAAACGTGAGAGAACAATAGCAAAAAGAGGGAACCGGATTGGTGGCTCGACCGCGGGAGCATCATCCTCATCAGCAGCAGCTTTTGGGCACGATTCGTTGTTGCAGCGTTACTCTAGCATGGCTTCCTTGCCTCTGCATGGCTCATTCAACAACAACAGGTCTCTTGGGATTCAAGCTCATTCCATGATTCACAAGCCTTCTTATTTTGCATCCAATCAGGTTGGTTTTTCGCCTATGTATGGGCACGCTGGATGGTCTAGAAAGCCTCTTGATCAGCAACCAGCGATTGGGAGGCTTGCACCGGAAAATTATCACATGGGATCTTCCTCAAGTGGTGGGGCTGCTAGGTTTGATACCAGCATTAATCAGAAGTTTTCGACCCCTGTGGATGAAGGAATTGGAGGGTCGTACAAATGGGACAGTGGTCCTCCTCCTCATCTGAAAACTAGTCAAGAAGAGTTGAAAAAGCTCGACTTGTCCCTTAAACTCTAGAACAGTAGTAGTCCTAGTGGTACTAGTAGTTACAGTTTATTTGTTTTTTCTAACAGTTCTTTTCTTTTCTAGGATTCCTTCTTATTGGATTCTGTTCTTTTTTTTTTTTAATAATTAGGAGATGTTAAAATTGTTATTTATTTTTAGCCGCAGAGGATTTGCTATTCTTGAATTGGTTATTTTGATCATTTTGGAAGTTGGCAGATTCTATTGTGTATAGCTTTGCTAATCAACTTGCGTTGCTTAGATGATCATATGTGCTCAATTATGACATTTTCTCCCCAAATCCCTTTAAGCTTTAGTTGATGTTCTCTCCCTAGAGATATTTTTTTTTTTGGCCTTCCAAATTAATTTTTTAAAGAATTTTCTCAAGATACATCCTTCGAAGTTTATAACAAGCTAATTAATTATGTTCAAGCAAATTTTCAAAAGAAAAACAAAAGAGTTGTTTGAGTGAAACGATTGGCTGAACAAAGGAAAAGCATAAAACAAACTAATCTCCAAGTTTTCTCTTGATTCTCAGAATATTTTCAGAAACATGGAAAATCTATGGAGTCTTTAATTGTCACACTAGTAAACATCAAACGGGATAAAGATCCATATGATAGTTGAAGAAATTGCCATGAAACCGTCAGGATTCCCATTATGCTTTTGGATACCCCAACTAGTTTTGAAGATTACAATTTTTAATAGGAGTAGTATTAGTATCTTGCTTGTTTGTCAATAACAAACTGGATCATGGGTTTTCAGCATTGCATATGAACATCAGTCCGTACAGTTAAATGAATGATTGATTAAATATACCACTCTGAAGTGACATTGGCTCAAAAAAAAATGCATAGCAGTCCTTGTTAGGAGGGATGAGACTCTACTAAACGACAGGGTTTTTGACCCACCTGCAGGTGAAGAAATAGACCATCTATTGAGGGGTCTTCCTCAATAGTTAGGTAAAGTCATATGGAAAGTGAGTTCTACAATGATCCTCAAGCTATGCTATCACATCAATTTTCCCATATTAAAATGTTGTAAAATCTTTATTGCCTTGATTTGTTACCTAAGAGATCTCTTAAGCAGGACCCTAGTAGCAAGATGGTGGAGACACATCAGCCTCATGATGCACGTAAAATATTTAAAATTATCTTGTCATTATCCAAGAGTAACGTAACTCAAATCCAGTCCTTTTTTTTTTTGTTGTTTTCTTTTGGTGGGGGGCTTTAATGATGAATGATTTTCATATATATATATATATATACAGCCAATATTATTTTGTCTCTCACTAAAGAAGATCCACAATGATTTTCAATTGATTAAAGAAGCTTCATGGTATGTGACTTATGTTGTTTGACAGATTTAAGATTGTTGAGATGAGAAGCATAATAATTTTCTGCCACTGCATAAAATCACATCTTTAAATGGAATAGGATGATTGCAGGATATCTTGTGTGCGGAGATATGGAATGAAATTAATCATCAATCTTCCACCTTAAATTGTCCGATACAAACAGTAGAAACAAATGGATGTCGTAGATGTCATTAATAGACCGACCATTCAAGAATTCTTGTAATGTGCATATCGTGTACGCTAATAAATTTCAGACCAAAATATAAGTTTAAAGTACAAGTCTTAAATTGATATCAAGTGGGATCTTGTTTAAATGAATGACTTGGTGGTAGTTTTACAAACGATAGTAAGTGCAAAAAATTGAATGAATGGTGATGCTAATGGTAAGAATGCCAAAAAAAAAAGAGTAGAAATTCTTGACATAAACCTTTTGTTTTTCTCATTTTTATGTAGTGTCTAAGTCAAATTTCCCCTATGTCTTATTGCAAGGCTGGTACCAGAGGTGTCAAGCACAACATAACTATATTCACGCACCCAAGGGGGGATGGGGATGCGCATGCCCAAATCTACCAATTAATAAGTTGATTTGGGTATGCAACGAATTTTGAATAAGTCTAAATAGGTACTTAATTAAACCCGTTTAATTGATAGATAGTGAGCTGACTCAATTTACCCATTTATACACATATAAAAATAAATATACGTTAAAATAAATTTGAATTTCCTATGAAGTTTAAAATGTTGTTATTTCTTATCAACGAATATATGGAAAAAAAAAGACAAATAAGTAGAATTTCAAGTGAGTCATAAATAGGTAACCGGGCATATCCATACCCATTTATTAAATAGGTATATATGAAGTTGATTCATATTGACCCATTTATTAAATGGTATAAATGGATTGATCCAATTATATTCATTATCTAATTATAACCCGTCAAAATAAGTCACCCATTTTTACACTGGTAATTATCACATGCCTTCACTACTACTATCACCCGGCAATCATATAGAAAACCTCCTTGTTTCTCCAATTTCGACCAAAATCTATTTAGAGAAATGTGGGGCATCTTCTTCATAAGTTGGGGGTACCTTATGT
Organism: Gardenia jasminoides; assembly: GCA_013103745.1. Lineage (NCBI taxonomy): Eukaryota > Viridiplantae > Streptophyta > Magnoliopsida > Gentianales > Rubiaceae > Gardenia > Gardenia jasminoides. Next base: position 79,596,690 of record CM023103.1, read on the forward strand.
AGTTAATCAGTGATTAAATAGTTAATTTTTTCAATGTAAATTCCCAAGTCTCCTGTGATTTAATCAGTGAATAAATAGTTAACTTTTTTTTTTTCCCCCTAATGTAACTTTCCAGGTGTCCAATGATTACATCTAAAATTGACAAATTTGGAGTCGAGCACTATCAAAATTCTTTCGAGAGTGGCATAGGCCGAAAGTACCATGCAAATTTACAAATTGTACAATTAGGTGGACTAATTAGCAGGGGGCAGAGGGACAGGGGAGAGTTTGTCTAAGCAAACAAAATTGTACTACCATCATAAACTTCTTGCACGTTCGGTGGGGGCCATGGCCACACTTTTTTCTGTTTGCCAAGCCTTTGAGAAACTCTCTAGGTTTTCCATTTTCATGAAAGGCAGTTTGACAAAACTGACCAGATGCTATTCAGGGTCCTTTCTCATATTTTATTCTGAATCCTTTTTTCACCTTTCTCTGGGCAATTTGATAGTCGATACTAAACTAATTCAATAATATACGCAGATGTGAGTTCCCATCCAAGAAAAGCTTTTGTCTCGACAGATACAATCCTCATCAGGGATGATGGCCTGATCGATTTATAGCCTGAAGGTTGACTCCTGATGCGAAGAAGCGTGTAGCTTCAGTATTCTGTAGGTTTTGAGTAGTTTCAACCATGGGTCCAATATCCAGACCAGAAACAAGGATGTCTGCTAGGTGGGAAACGGACAAACGTACACTGCAGTGGGAAAGGAAAGTTGGTTCTTCAGGCATAATGCGAGTCAAATTATATGTTGGTGAGGACCCTATTCTTTAACGAGGGGCCAATTAGCTGTTTGTCCGATCCTCAGAAAACTGTTTTTTAGGATGATATCAAACATCTTTTCACATACCAAACATTAAGCACCTGTTGAAACCGGAAGAGTATTATCCATTGCATGATAGCATCAGCACTTGCCCGTTGCTGTAAAGTTAGCTTTTAAGAAAAAACATTACATTCACCTCAGTGGAGGCCCCTGTTCTGAAGAAAAATGTTGTCACAGCTTCAGTAACTTTCATTATCCCTCTGGAAACACCTTTTTTTTTTTTTTTTTTTTTGGTGTTTCGCCATTTTTTGTGGGCCTATCTTGAACAAAAATGAAACTGCTAAGTTTAACCTCCAAACAATAACTCAGTGAAAATATAAAAAACTGCAAGCAAAGACATTCAATGCAAAATTAGCCGGTCTTCTCAGTCAGTAAGCCTAAAAAATGAAAGGGAAAAAGAAAAGGTAGTCTTGGTCCAATCTTGGGAAGTTGACAAACTAGAAGTACCTACTAGACAGCCATGCTCTTTATTGTTAAAAAGGAAGCAAAGGACCGGTCAATAGGCATACTTCCATAGTAGCAGCGGAAAAGATACTCCATACCGGCTAAATCCAAGATGAATCATGCACAGATGCTCATAGTGAGGCCTTGTGTTTGATGAGGTTATTATAAAGAAGGTTAAACCAACAAGTCTCCAATCAAAATGTCAGTGCAGTGCACGAGCACGTTTGTTGCTTAGGAAAGGTACTAAATAAACAATCCATACGGTTATAAATGCCTGATCCTCAATGAAGACTATTGCTGGTAATACCAAAATTCACAGGTGAGCTCTTCCCTATTGACAACTTCAACCGTGCATTGATTTTCTCCAGTTATCATACCAAATACTCGATCAATATTCAGGAAAAAGGAAGGGAAACAACAAAGGAAAGAAAACAATAGAGAACGAATGCCGTTGGCATGAAAATTGACAATTCACCATCTGTATCTAACACACCTTGACATTAATTAGTTTTGTTGAGCAATGATAAGAAGCAATAAAACACTTAAAACAGTACGATGTTGCAATCATACTGTTTGTCAGAAATCATGATCTCCATTATCTGTCAAACTGATTATTCTGTTATCTAAACAAACAATCAAGCTGTGCAACAAACTAAAGCTTTGCTCAGAGAAACATGCCAGAACTTGATACATTGACTTGTACAGCATACAGAGTCTTTTTAATTTTCAACTTCATATTACAGGAATAAGAAAATCCAAGACTACTGAACAGCCAATAGATAAGCCAGGAAAAAGTCAGCCTACTTCCAATCTTATGTTAAAATTGAGGTGACACATCTTACACTTGAGGTGAAACTAAAATGATGATGACAAGTAATGAAGTCTCATCCTTCCTATACCACAATCAAATGATCAAGATACCAGAACTAGCGATAAGTAGAGGGTCACTATTTCTTCTGTTTCTTCTCTATAAAAGATTTGACTGTACCCATCCAACGAATAAATTCTGTTTTATCCTTATTCTTCATGTAATGATGCAAGACTACAGCAAGCTCATCATTTATACCCCTCATCTCCAGATAATCATAAAGCGAATCTTGCAGCTTATCATCCAATTCCCTGTATATAGGAAAAACCACCAAATACAAATCAGAGCAAGCATAATATGAAGGGCTAATGCTCCACCCTCAGTTGCTGAGAAACAAAGAAAAAGGATACAATAGTTTCGGGTTTTCAGATAGTTTTGTATCATTACGAAAATCTTATATATACATATACAACAGGTTAATAAAATATAATCCATTTATTCTGGTTTTTCATTTTTCTTTGTTCCCTTCACTTGAGGCATCAAACAAGATAAAAGCTACAAATAGTAAATACTGTGTGCACTGATTGTTACTTCTCACAAGCTTTCACAAAAATGGTAGCATTACACCCTTCTTCCTGAATATACAACACCATGTTCTTAGAAAGCAAGTACCAATAATATCTTGAGACAGAGACCATGTTCAGTTAAATCATGATAACTTCAAGAAGCAAAGCAAAACAATGACATACTTAAACTCAGGGCCCATGTAGAGTGGATTTGTAATCTGTTTTTGTCCACGAGTGTATACGTTCTGAATCTCGATAGTGTCAGGCCATGCAGAGCAAACAAACTCTAGAACATCACCATCTTCCCCCTTGCAGATATCGACAATCATAGTGACATGAAGCTGCACATCATCCTCTGTGACAACACCACCTGGTTTCTTTTTTGGGATAGACGCATCAAACATTGTTACATCAACTGTGATCTCTTCACTTTCTTGAAATTTCTTCTTCAATCTGATCCACTGCTCTCCAGGCCTTTCATCAACTGTAAACAAATGAAATTCTGGAATAGGCTGCAATAAGAGATTATCAGTTGGAATGTGTTTTCTTGCTTCTATTGCTTCATTTGTTTCATCAATTATGATTTTCAACTACATATTTCCTTGAATGTCACAATTTAGTCATTTCTCTTATTCAATCCCCCATATGTCTACATATTTGTAGAAGTTCTCTGCCAAAGTCCTACAAGATTAAATAGTGGTACCTCCGCTTGAAACAAACTCTGAGGAAACTTGATGCAATAAGTGCCACATAATCTGGACTAACCTTCTAACTAATTTAAAAACAACACTCCACCAGTTGTTGCATAGCATGGAGAATGATGCTTGCCTAAGGCAGCAGCAGCACACATTTACTTCACAATGGTCGAACTTGTCCTAAAAATTGAAAAGCATCTCTTCCTCCTAGATTTTACGAGCGACATATCTTGTAGAAATCTCTTGGAAGAAACTATCTAACCACAAAAATTTAATACAAACCTTATATTATGTCAGCCAACCAGTTTTAGAATATAAGATACCGCACTGTACAGGACATCATGTGTTCCGGTTCCCATTTGGCAGACAGAAGAAATTCTGTTAGGTCCAGTTCCATCACTGATTTGCTTTAACATCACTTTGTGTTATTTCACTAATTGAAATCTTGCCAAGGTCGGGCAAGCATCCCTCATCCCTAACAATTAAAACTTCTCCATAGAAGAGTAAATAGCCTAAAGTAGATGATCAGGACCGAAGCTTCACATTATTCAACAATAAAGATCCGAGAGGTTGATGAATAATTAGGGGTTCTGGTAAGAGAAACACCAACTCCATAATCATTCAGCGACAAAGGACACAAATTTAGTAATGAAAAAGGTCAATTAACCCAAAAAAAAAAAAGAAAAAAGAAAAAAGAAAAGAGTAAACGGTAACTCCGGAATAATTCAGGTATAAAGAAACAAAAATTTGGCAATTGGCAAGAGATATTCATGAGAAACAGAAACAGTAACAGCGCATGATAGTATAAAAGGTTAAATGAGTACCTGGGACGGAGGAGAGTGGTCCAGTTCGTATTGGATTTCATTGCGGAGAAGTCTGAGAATATTGCCCTCAAATGCTTCTTTTCGCATCTCTGATATATAATTTCTGCTTGAGTTTGCCGGGTTCAGTGCACTGGAGGGCTTCAACTGTAGCTGCCGAAGAAGCCTTGTCATGGTCCCTCGTAAGGGTCTCACTAAACGATGTGCCATTATCTCTGGGTGTGCGACTGTGTAAGGTCTGTGCCAAGTCTGATGATGGGTTGAGGGTTTAAGGAGGGTTTATCAGTCACCTGTCTGCTTCCAGCCTCAAGTCAGTGAGAGGTATCGTGAAATGTGAGTTTGTTGAGCAACCCTTTCTATTGCTGGCTTAATGGGCTTGAAATATTTTTGTTCCAAGTCCTGTTGGGCCTGGCTTTTTACCCTTTCTTCTTTTTTTTTTTTTTTTTTTTTTTTTGGGTAGTTGCCAAATATTTCTGTTGCCCTATTTTAAAGGAATCCCAAGATTGCAATAAAACGACCAAAAAATTTGTAACAACACCTGTTTTTAACCTATAGATGCATACTTTGAAACAATAATCGTCGGAAGGTACCATGCAGCAAGGCATGAACTGCAATTGAAGAGAATTCTTTCTTTTTCTCCAACGGGAGTGTGATTGGAGGCTAATTAAGATACACACATAGGACAATCTGCCATATTGTCAAGAACATTCGTAGTGATTTGTTCATAAAGTGGATAATTCTACTCTATCTCACCTGACAAGAGCAATAGATTGCTAATTTCTAATTTTCTACTATTACTGCACTGTGAAGTAACAAAGATGGTTTCTAAAATCCATATTCGCTTATACATAAGGTAGAGCCATAAAATTCAAATGTACTCCTGAAAAATTGGGAAAAGCTACAATCACCAAAACTGCTCCACGTAGAGCCTCCAAGAAATTTAAGATTCTAGTTTTCTAAAGCCTGCATAGTTTGGCCTTCCAGGGATCCTACAGTCCCTAAGAATGATTGCTTGTCAATCTATCCAAGCAATTAACACATTTGCTCATTACCTCTCGGGCTCTTACAAGTCTCTGAATTTCCATCCAGTTCCTGCTGCAATTTTTTTTCCTCATTTATAAAAGGCTTGCCAAATCCAAACAAAAATTCAATCTACTCACTCTTCACTTCTTTACATCAGCATAGGGCTTGTAATTTTTGCTGGACTTTTGATCATCCTGCGAAGCATCAAGTGCTGTGGATGGTGTCCTACCCTCCCCAGCCTCTTTGCTGGGACTGCCCTTAGCAGCATTAGAAGAACTAGCATCTCCTGCACCATCGTTTGGTTTAACCATTGTTGGTTGCTTTCTTCCACCATCATCAACCTGACCACTATCTCTGGGATCAGCTGATTTTTTCTTTGATTCCACCACAATTTCTTTTACTGTCTCTTCCAGCTTATCTAGTCTCACCTTTACCTCCAAAAGCTGTGGATCGGATGCCATTTCTTGCTCTTCAGCAGCCTTCTCTTTTGCTTTTGCCTCTTCTTCAGCCTTTTTCTTCACCTCTAGTTCCTGATGTTACACTTTCAGTGGGAGCATAATCAATAAGAAGCCAATTTACAGTGCAAAACTACAAATAACTTGACACCATAAGATGATGGATTGCTAGCTTAAGAGTTTAAGCTCTCGGAGAAAAGTTTGAAAATTATTTTATATCATATCCAGTTTAAATAGGAAGTTTTTGCAAAAGAGATCGGAATATTACTTCATGATTGATATCACTTGAGGATACTAGGTACTCTTAGGTAATCCAAAATTTGTTGCTGAACTTCTTAGTCCTTTTCTACTGTTTTTAATTTCAATTAAAAAGCAGCATTCCAGTCGTAACCTAAATTGAAGAATTTAGTAATGAAGGAAGCATGAGGTTAACCCTGCAATAGAAAATCCTAATAGCCATACAAATAAACACAAACACCAACAGAGGCAATTCAGAAACCAAGTTTTGTACCTTTATATTCCAGCTTATTTAGTGTAGGAAAATACTTGACATTAAGCAAAAATGATGAGTTTAACAATCTCTTGAACAGCCACCACTATTGATAATCCAAAACCTCAGAAAACGAATAAATCTCGTGTTGAACACCATTAAACATCTGACAGAAAGTGTTCAATGTCTGCTTGCCTCTTAAATGTGCATCAAGTTTTGTACCCTTTTATTTCAGCTGATTTAGTGTCCGAAAATACTTGACATAAAGCAAAAATGATAAGTGTACTAACAATCTCTTCAACAGACAACATTTTTAATAATCCAAAACCTCAGAAGACAATTAAATCCTATGTTGAAAACTGTGATATATTGGATACAAATGGTTCAACGTCTGCTTGACCCTTAAATGTGCAACACAGCAATTTTTGGTCTCAAGTTGTTCAATCATACATCACCAACAGTGTCATGATTCGTGAGCATTATATGATACATCTACATTCATCAAGTTCAAAGAGATTTGCCGAAGCTTGTGCTATAATTGAAAAGCAAAACTGTCAAAACAATGCATCATTGAAGTGAAAGGATAAGGTTGTCATACAGCATCCATTCTTCTCATTTCTGAGCGAGCATATTGGGCCACCAAATATACAGCTGTCAGGAAAAACAGCAAAAAAACATATTAATACATTTATCAACTTGAAAAGCAATTATACAGTGAGAGCTTGTGATTATAAGTACCCAATGATGGCAAACAGGCAAAGAAGAGTTGTACCAGATGGAAGTCAAGCCTGACCATCAACAAGAAATACATAAGGAGAATGCGTGAGCAATAGAAACAAAAATGCCATTTTCCAGCAAAACATAAAAGGTCACCAATCATCTTGCAATAGTATGAACACCAATAAAAATGCTTTGAGAAGTCCCATATGGACATCATATTAGAGTGTACCAACTTCCTCAATAGGCCATGATTACAGGATGAAGATATCGAGCATGAGAGAAGGCAACAGATTCAGATGATGCAGTTTCTTTTAATTTGTCCTCCCTTTGATTCCCTCTTTTATCCTTTTCTACTGTCACTTCAACCCTTCTTTTGCCCAATAACTATTAAATTAGCACCATTTGATCTTTACATAATATGGAAATAAACTACAGAAAAGCTATGAAGACTTGCAATAGCACTGTCCAGTCGAGGAATGAGCCATTACTTCCAAAGGCTCGAACACAATTGCCGGGAATAGGCACCAAGAAGATACAAGCTTCAACAAAGTCAAGCATTGAGTCTTCCGAACAAAAAAAAAAAAATCGTCATAAAGTTTGCTAACGCTAGCAAAGCCTCTCTCTGAACATAAATTAGTCACGTCTTATGAGAACAGTCGTGGGTAAAATTCGCAGCAGGAATACTCACAATGATCCAATAAAAATGGAAACTTTGCCATGATCCCACAAACAATTTAATAACAACTACATGTGCAGAAGCTGTTCAATGAAATGCCAGAAGAAATCAACCAGAAACGCAGATTAACAGCATGCCACGTATGAAGTGATATGAATGCACACCCTATAAACTGTACCCAAATTTCTTGTTTTTCGGGGGAGTGGTAAAGAGAATCTTTGCAGCAGTCATGAAGTTGAGGTTTTCCAGCTCTTTATAGGCATCTTTTCGGCTTATATACGAAGAAGAAGCCTCATCAGCAACATTCACCTCCTCCTTGGTAATAATATTAGTGCCATTCTTGTTGTTAGCGTTGGTGGAGCTATTGGTTTCTTTTAAGGTGCAAAAGGGTCTCCTTTGGAAGGGTCTGAATCGCTTTGAGAATAGGTCCCATATCTGTCCACTGCTTCTCATTCTTCATTCATCAGCATTTCACAGAGGGCACAATGCTTGTTTTCTTGGCAGAGAAGACCGAATATTTGGTTTACTGCTAATCAAAATTCGCTTTTCATATTAGATTAGACAAGTTAGTCATCACTATTCAATAGCACAGAAGGGCTGGTCTAGTCGCTTTTCTGATTTGGACTGTGTTGTGGTCGTGGACCAGAAGATCAGAATTCGAGCTCAAAATTTTGCAGTTTTGGTCCATCAAGTTCTGAAATTTGGCCAATTTGGCTGAATTAGTCTTGGAATTTTGCAGAGTAAGTTCCTTATTTTTATCTTCAAATCTTGCACTGTGTGATGTTTGAGGATCAACCCGTCCGGGGCTGGACATGCTGTATCTTATAGCAAATTTTCATTGAAGTATGTTCACAAACATAAGAACTATGGGTGCTAATTTTAGAGAATGAAATATCGCATTGAACATTTTCTTTTGATATGAAGATAAAATAAGGTTCGTTTGGGCATAATGTATCCGATTTTCTTCAAATTGTTTTTAAACATGACTAAAAAAAAGGAAAATTGTTTGCACAATTAGGAATTTCCTCAAGCATAACTATTTTCATGTATTATCAGCCTAATTCATTTCTAGAGTACTTTCTACATGGCTGAAAAAGCAATAATTCAAGTACAAAGGCATGTTATTCTCAAAATTTTAAAAAAAAATGGTGTAAAGGCATAAAGGCATTTTTAAAGTTGTAGTGATGATAATCAATAATCATTTTATTTTGAGATAATTTCAGAAATCTCTCCTGAGATTTTTGATAATTTCAGTGAGTTCCCTCAAAGTTTTAGAAATTACACTTCCTTTGTCCACCTAAAATGATAATATTAGTCTTACCATTTTAAAACTCCCTTTCTGGATATACAAATCAAACGTTGAACTAGTGTTTTACTTTTTTCCCCTTCTATTGGCAACTTTGAATGTGATCCATTTTTTCGTTGATCTTTGTTTTTTTCTTTGTATCAAAAGCAACAATAACATAAAAGGAGACTATCACAACTACTACTAAACTATAATAGTACTAACAATTCAAAATCCATAAAACTCTAAAAGAATTATTATAATACTTTCTTCTCCAACTTTAAAAGAATATGTATCCCTAATAAATCACTATGTACAGTAGCCTATCGTAGTGATAAAACTATTGTAAATAAATACAGGTATTAAAAACTTGATGCTTTTTCTTTATATTTGTGCCATATGTTTTACAATTTTTTTTGGAAAGTACGATAAAATTTATAAATTGAGGGCAGTTTAGGATGTTCATATAAAATTTTGACTAAGTCTAAGGTTTGTTTACCAAATGTATCAAATCAAAAAAGGTAAGTGTAATTTTTAAAATTTAAAAGAACTAAGTAAAATTATCAAAAACCTCAGAAAGGTTTATGAAATGATCCCTTTTATTTTTACCCCCTTCGACCATCACCTGCTTCTCCCAAACCTCCTGTCCCCACTCCTAAAAATTTAATCGATGTCTGAGGCAATACTTGAGTTGTAATGAGTTCTTTATTATTCCAAAGAAAAAGAGAATATTGTGATATTCGACAATTTGTTGATATATTTGATTCCTATGTTCTGCCACATTTTTCAAATGCACAGTAACTGGAATCATCATTAGTACTAAAAGAAATTTCAACCAGCATTAGCATAAAATATATGTACTATTCCAGCCTGATATGGTGCAATGATGGCCATGAAATGAAGTAGCTCAGGATAAGATAAAAATATGAGATGAAGTAGTAGAAAGTGATGGTTGGAGGCACTCATCCTAACATTATTACATTAACAAAGGTGATTATGGAGAGATTACGGTGGTAATTGGAGGTTAATTATATCATATCAGCAAAGGTAGTGTTGATTGCGAGATGAGACCAAAATTAATCGATAAATTAGCGGGGAAATCGTTGGGACAGGGCGGGAGAGGCTCCATTCTCTTGTTAAGATTGTTGGTGTGTGTTTTTAAAATCCTACAAGACCACTTGCTGCCCATTTGCAATATTAGAGCAACAAAAACTTGAACATTATTATACCTTAAAAGAAATTTGGGTGTTATGTTCTGGTCGAATCAGGACATTAATCTTGAGAATTTTTTCTTTTAAATTTTTCGTAACAGGAGAATGGTGGGATTTAAGAAGCGAAAAGGGATAAGAGGGATTTGAATAAAAAAATCTTTAAATTCTAGGTCTCTCAACTTCACTCATTGGATTAAAATCTCTTCGGCTAATCCTGAAACATCTCGAATGCATGTTAAAACTTCAATTTTTTAAGCAAATCTTTCTTGACAAATTGACTTTCTTGATTTGCTTTGACTATTGACAAAATGAAGCTACTCCATAACTAACATGAGTCAGAATCAAAGCATAGAACTAAAAAATGGAAACTAGAAACCTATATGTACTGACTTTCTGTTGGACTATGTAATCCGACAAAAATCCACACACACATTTATCTTTAAAATTTCAAACCTACCTTTGATCCCGAGGTTGGTGTCTAAATTGCAGATTAGCCGTTACCCTATTAGACATTTAATCAGCATTTTTCACTTACCAATTGTGAAATTAATTGCAATGGAAGGAAAGGGAAAAAAAAAAAAAAAAAAGAGCTTCCTCAAGAAGATGTAGCAGGACAAGCAGAATTATCAAAAATCAATTCTTGCATGGCCCATGCCTACCAACTTACTGATCATCACATTCTGTTCAATTCTTTACTCCAATATACACAAATACACAATAATCACAACAGATCATCATCCCTTAATATAATCAAATTTGCTTTAAGCTTCTCATAAACCCCTTAACACCATCCCAACTAATCTCCTAATTAATCTTAATAAACTAAACATCCTTCCCACTACATCTCATAATTAGTGTACGTTACTTTCTCCCAGAAAGAATTTTCAAATTTTTAAAAAAATTGGATTACACAGCTCGGATTACAACAAGTCACCTCTTGGCCTTGCTGTAATTCCCACACAACCTCAGGGCCATTTCTCCCCCATCCCCGAGATTTTATATACTCTTTCCCGTCCGCCAAAATTAGACGCTGCGGCACCAATATGCCGCCGGTTTGTGGTCACAGATGACATTCGGCCTAGCTGCTCATTTTTCTTTCTTCATCGGATAAAGATTCAGATTTTAGTGCATATATATATATATATTCATTCTTGCATATTTGTCCCAAAACAAAAATATTTCTTTAACTACAGAGTAGTAAATTCAAGAATGTTGTGCAGAAAAAGCTCAGTTAAAAATGGCCGTGGAACAGTGCCGGTGTACCTGAATGTTTATGACCTTACAGCCATTAATGGCTATGCTTACTGGCTCGGCCTCGGGGTCTACCATTCTGGAGTTCAAGGTCAGAATTCATTCTTGCTTTTCTTGTAAGCTTGGCTTTTTTTTTTTTTTTCCTTTTTTAAAAACTTTTACTGAACGTAACTGTTATGGAATCTATAGCTCTGAATCTATGCAAATTCAGATCTACATTGGCTTGATAGTTGGTGAAAAACAAAACCCATATAGAATTTGATTAGGTTGAGCTGAAAAGTTGAGCAGAAAATTGTTCTTTAATTAATTCAATTGCAAGAAGTTGCACCATAGGAAGGCTTAACACCGGAGGAGGGACAGAGAAAGAAAAGGCATGACCCCAGAGGTAGATAGATAGAAAAGGAAAGGAAAAGGTTAGAAACAGAGTGAATATGGTTAATGCTTATTTGGGTGGGTTGGAACTTGGCAGTTCATGGGGTGGAGTATGCATTTGGAGCTCATGAGTATCCATCGACCGGAATTTTCGAAGGGGAGCCAAAGCAGTGTGATGGATTCACGTTTAGGAAATCACTGCTGATGGGATGGACGGAAATGACACCAGGGCAGATGAGGGGGGTGATGGAGGAGCTTGCTGAAAAGTACAAAGGAAATGCGTATAATCTCATCACCAAGAATTGTAACCATTTCTGCAATGATGCCTGCATTAAGCTCACTGGGAATCCGATTCCCAGCTGGGTCAATCGCCTTGCCAGGCTAGGTAAAAGCTTCTCATTCCAACTCAATTCCAACCTTCTCCCTGTTTCTTTGTGCTTTCTTTTTCTTTTATCTCAAATTTTTGTCTGATCCTCCTAGAGCTGTGTGCCTCTGATTTGCTTCTAAATGGTTTTGGGTCTCGAAGTTTTTTTCTTCTTTGAAAGAAGAAACCAAATAAGCATTCGGCTATGGAGTAGCAGTCTTGCTACCGTTTGAAAGGAAACCAGAACTCACGAATCCATCATATCTTTTTTTACTAGCTTTTAAGTTCTATGAAAAGATATGAATTAATTGGTTGTTCTGCATGTTGAGTTGATTCAGTTGAGTGTATGCATGTGTGTGTGAACGATTACCATCATCCATTTGATTTGATGCTTATTACCTGAATTAGCAGAAGCTTTTGGGAGTTTATTCATGTTGGATTTAGTTAAAACATGTATCTTCTCTTTTGGCTTTCAGGTTTTTTCTGTAAGTGTATCATTCCAGTGAGCTTAAACACAACTAAAGTTGGTCATCACACAATCGAAGACAAGGCCTGCGATAGCGAGAAAACGAAGCTCAGAAGCCGCTCTAAAAGATCGAATTCGCCTTCAAGTTCATCGTCATCTTCATCCTCCCAAGATTCAACAAATAGGGATCGAACTAGAACCTCTCATCCTCCATCTTCGCCATTGATTCCTGGCTCTAGTTCTTCCTAGCTGTCTTCATGTGGGTTATATTACCTTTTCTACTTTTCCCCCCTTTCCCGGGTGATCTATAGTGCTTACCCCTCTCAAGAAACTTCTGTGGTATCTGTACATTCACAGTCCTTTGATTAAATTGGCCATGAAAATGCACCGAAAAAGTACCATAACTTGTCGGACCCAATTTCTGTGCCATAATATAAATAACCAACGTGTTTAGAACCACGTTCTAATGTTCATCTGAACTTGAGTTGTATACAAGTGCCCGCGTTCCATTTCTGCTGCTTTTTCATTTTACAGACATTCAGGGACATCACAAATGTAAAGAGCAAGCTGGTAGTAGGTAGTTTCAGAGAGATTTTTCCCATTTCTGTTCTTTATCCACGCTGGTTAGACATATGTTCCTGGTTTTCTCCTGTCAAATCCAATTCGTTAAAAGAATTAAGCACTGGAGTGAGGGCAGCAACCAACAATCAAGTAGTTAACCAAAGACGTATAATTGCTCATTAGCAGCTGCTGGCCCTAATCAACTCACGGTACTCCACGTCCAATGTCACGGGCTTGGTTGATTTCTTGAGAATATTTGCATATAAAGTAGATATTACTTCAACCGCTTTTTGAATTATGGAGAATCCTTTTCCTGATTTACCTACCACTGTCCCCCTAACTTTCTGTGTTTTAGCTGCAAAAAGTCCGAACATTACCTGAAACAGGCCCCACCAGCTTACCATGCAATCATAGCCATCTTCCTCCCACCACTAAATCTGCTCAAGGCATCGTATAAAGCAGCTATAAATGCCAATAAAGAACAGAAAGTGCAGATTAAAAGCAGACGACTATATTGAAACTTTTATACAGTAGCAAGTTTTCCATATCACATAAGTAACTAGATGCGAAGCTGTTCTAGCAAGAGATTCAGTTCTGCAAGAATGAGGCACTTTCATTTTATATCTGTTCCTTACACCCAAAAAAAAAAAAAAAAAGCATCAATCAGTAAAAATAAAACCAAAAGCTTCTAAACAGAACATGATGCAGAAGGCAGCCAACTTGATGTGTATACTCTTGCTTGAGTCCTGCAAGCATATCAATTATGTTACAAAATGGCAAGGAATTCTCCCAAAGGATCTGAATTCATCTCATAACAATGCTAAGCATAATTGTGACAAGATTCTAACAGCCCATGCGCTACACTTGTGCTTGAGGATCGGCGTCTCTGGTCCCACACACACATGAAAGTCGCATAGCCAATAGATTGTTCAACGACGCCTCTTGTCACATTTGAGACCGCTGAGCATCCCCATCTATAGAATAGGGAACATGATTACTTACTTTGAAGATGACATTTTGGGAGGAAGAAGTTTGAATATAAATTTGACCTTAACCCTGCTTCGATCTCATCCACTCAACAAAATTATCCAAGATCCAAGGCCAAGCAGAGTCTGGGTCATAGTTGCTAAGGTCTGGGAAGCTTATCTGTCACAAGAATCATCAAACTCAGAAGGTCAAGAATTCAAAATCACACAGCGGGATAATGTTACAACAATGTAGTTTAAGATATAGATTATTCATGTAATAAAAAACAAACTAGACCAGTGTTAGAATCACCAACATGAATCCCTATATGAGATGATCATCTTTCCTAGAAGATTTGACAAACATCTGGGGAATAAAAATGAAAGAACCAACACAAACCTACCTCAGCGCAAAAACGATAAAGCCCCTTCCACTGATCCATGTTTATAACCTTGTAATCAGTCTGTGTCTGTAGAAAAATGAAAGCCACAAATGTATTAGCAGAGATTACTTATTTCACCTCTTGCTCAAATTAAGTCAAATTGCAACAAAGCTGTTCCAGTAAAATTAAGTCAAATTGCAAAGAATAATAAAAAATGACAACAAAAAGGAATCATGCCATTGTGTGGTACCACATCATGGCACATCAGAGTTGCAGAAGTTCACATACCCCATAGACATGCTAAGGCCATATAATACTCAATTCTTAAAAAGAGGGAAAAAAAAATACAACTATGTGATTAAGGTTCCTTCATTAAAATTAAATGCAATGTCCTGAGACTGATATGGCTATCTTGGAATAAGAATAGCTTTCACTTTTAAGTGTTATGGAAGAAGAATATTTATTCACCTTAAGATACTGGACCAAATAGTCAACTTGTGGTCCAAATTGGTGTCCCAAAACAAGATCCAGCAGAACACATATGCTCTCAATATCGATGCTCTTTTGTTTTTCCTCTAGAAAAAACAAAGAATAGAAGATGAGAAGGAGCAAGGGGATTATCAATTTCAAAAACATGACAACACTTACATAGACAGAACTTCACCTGTTAGACAATATAGGAATGCATATGTGTAGAAATCCTCAAAAGTTGACAGCCTCCTAACCTATTAAATGCGTAGGAAACTGTTAACCGAAACCAACCAAATCTCTCTCTCTCTCTCTCTCTCTCTCTCCATAAAGCATCAAGACATGATACCATTAACTTATCAAAGTTGCAGTGTAAAATTAATCTAACCTCTTTCTCAAGGTCGGGGAGTGCTTTTTTCAGTTTAACAATTGTATCTGCTCGCAATGCTTTGAGACCTCTTCTCCATTCATCCTAGAAAGAGAGTGGCTTCATTAACTCAAGAAATCCAGAAAATCCAAGAGACATATAAAATTACTGCAATACCATCTCAATGGATAAAAAATAGACACCACAAAAGAGAGGGATGGGAATTAAAAGGATAAAAACTAATACTTTTCATTCACATATTACGACAAATGAAGCATCATTTAGGAGCCAAAAGACCAAAGGCAAAATCAAACAGATGCTAGTCATCTTTTCATTCGTCTGCAGTCACTATTGACAAAGATGCAACTCCTCATCCTTCTTAGTGTTATTAAATTGTCATTATCCAAGAGGTCTACTGCAGTTAGAAGTTCTTAAAATCAAAGAGTCAAATACAATTACATTCCAAAACAGGCCAAAGCCACAATAGATAGTGCTCTATCATAATCCTTCGAGCTCTCAGTTTGCTTCCTTACCACGGTAAAGTATCCTTGTCTCTCAGCTTGCATTTTCCTGAAATTAACATTCGCCAATATTTCAGAACTATAAGAAACTATGTGAATGAAATTCACAACTGAAGAGAAGAATTACCATGCCAGCATTAATATCCGGACATCAGTATGATCCACCTCCAAATCAGAACAAAGAGATTCAATTCCTTCAGGGCTAGTCAAGGAAACAATCAGAAATGTCAATATTCAATCACCCAACTCCTAAGAAGAGAGAATTTTTAGAATTGTATTCAACTAGACAACAATTCTCATATAGCATAATCACCAACACATGTTATAGACCATGTGAAAAGAAGTGAATCAACGTTCAATGTGCTTCTATTGTTGCTTAAACTCATTTTTGCTTCCAGCCATTCATCAAAAAATAATATAGCTAGCCAAGTCAATGACATGATGAAAAGTGTGAACATGAAAAATTTTTAATTCAAAAGCAGATAAGTGATGATGGAGAGAAGTGTCATCCTAATAATAAATGAAGATTATACGATTTAATTAAGTCAGTACAGTGAAAAATACCTCACAAAATGACGCACACTTACTCAAATGGCACGGACAGAATATGAAATGTAATTTGCACACTTATTCAAGTGACACTGACAGAATATGAAATGTGTTACACTTACTCAATTAATCCAGATGAATTATTTGCGTATGAATAGAAAAGCTGATCGATTCGCTCCAGCTCCTTACTGGCAGCTTTACCTGTAGCTGAAGAATTAAAAATACAACTGATGAAAAACAGAGTTTAATGTGCTGAAATTTTCTGTTGTATCACAAGATCATAGCAAATGACAACGAATATCATTGTCATCGGCTAGTAAATGCAAATAACAAGAAAAACTTCTAATAATTGCAGATTCTTAGAATTCAGAATGTCACTAGTTATCCAAAAGGAAATAAGTTTGAAAAGATTAAACTAATAAAGTACCTTACAACAATCAGCCAAATGAGTAAATCTGTTCATATATTTTTTTTGTTCATATGACAAATAAAGATGATGCATAACTCAATCGTGTTTAAGATGTAGAATACAACACTACCTCACCAAGAAGCTCAGGTGAATGCTCTAATACCATTATTTGCTTACAATCATTAACTGACATCAAGAGTCCTAAGCACAAAGCTAACAAATGGTTCATATCAGGGTTTCTCGAGTCTCAGACACTAGTTCTTTTCTTGAATTCTTTGTCTTTTTTTTTTTTTCCCTTTTTCCAGTGTGGAGGAGGAGTAGGGAGATACGCACCATCTAACAATATACTGTAACCCTTATTCCACCATTAACCACCAGCAACAGAAGAAAAATAAAAGGAAAAACAAGGTCACAAGTAAAGGAAAAAGACAAAGACAACAGGAACAGTGACTGTAAAGTTCTCAGCCTAAGGAAGCCAAGTTATGCTGTTAACTGACAAGTAAAGGAAAGAACAAAGACAGAGCAGTGAGACCATGAAGTTCTCAGCCCAAAGAAGACAAGTTATCCTGTTCATGTTCATCTTGTTGACCCTTTGCAGTCCAAAACAATCCAACCTCCCAGTCACTCTTGCTACCCCGTCCTGAACTATGGCTATTCCAATGCTAATTGCTTCAAGCAGCAGAAAATGCAATGTCGTGCCCTTTTACTCTCTTGGTACTTAGCTGGCACCTCAAAGTCACACCTTGATAACTCTTTTAGGCTAAAGTTTACACCTTTATTATCAAATCCACTGAAGACCATTAACTGGGCCTGACATCCGATTCAATAGTAGATCATCCAGGATGCAAGTTCACCAAAGAAGAGGAAATGTTACAGAGACAGCATATACCCAAGTTCAACCTTGTGTTTCGGTTTCTTTTCTAGTGAAGCTAATAGGGATTCAAATTTGAAAGCATAAGAGCACATCGTAAGTCTCTACTTCAATTATTCCCACTTTCCCCAAAGCGAACGATCAAAAGCAGTCCTTTCACACAAAAGTCAACATGAAATTCTAGTCAAAGGAATTGATCAAAAACAACCGAAATTCAAACTACTGTAGTATGAGGTCTCAACAAAATTTTCAATCCACGAATCCAAGAACTACTCTGGTCATCACAATTTTCCTAGCATAATTACTTACCTAAGCACAACATTCAAGCCTTATCCTTGAAATCGCATGCCAATCTAGCTCCACTACAAATTGTATAACAAAAAAAGGCTGCAAACAACGGCTATAATCTTCAATTAACTATTATCCATACCAGCTGAGCTTCCAAAAGCAGAAAGAAAAAGCTAACGACTAAAATAAAATAAATCAAAAAAAAAAAAAAATCAAAAGAAACGTTTTAAGTCAGCATAGATATTAATACGCGACAAGAATTAAGCAGAATTAAGCATCAAGTCATCATGACACTACCAATATGTCAATCAGAAAAAAGAGAAAAAAGATTGACGAGGAAGAAAATCAAACTCCAATTTATACAAGAAAGAATTCAACTCCAGATATACTAAAAGTGAGAAAAAAAGAGAGAGAGAGGATCGTTACCAGAGCGAAAGAGATCGACGGGCGAGGAAGAATTGGTGGAGGTAGAAGAATTGGTGAGGCCTTTTCTTGATGAACTGCGAGGCATCTTCCTCTGCTTCTTCTTCTCGTCGAAAATTCTGTGGAAGAGAGAGAGAGAGAGAGTTTGTGATTAGAAGGAATTTAACCCTCCGAGCGAACGAAGCTTAGGCTGTCGCCGCTCGAAAAGCTGTTCCCTCGACGAAAGAGAGACAGAGAGAGAGGATCCTTGAGCAGTCGGAGTAGCAATCCACAATTTGTAGTGCTGCTCTAATTAAAAGAGCACAGGGCGGCGTACGGTAGCGGTGAGTCCGCGTATGGATGGTTGGCTCGTTAAAACTTTACAACGATTGGTGACGTCTTCTGTCCTGATTGAACCCCACTTGACCAATTTCACTTCTGCTGCAATTCCACTCCCTACCCCACCACGAGTCTAGGGCGTGCAAATTCGAAAATTTTGAAATTTCTGATCGAATTGAATTCAATTTTGAAATCGGAATTAATAATCGAAACTTTCGATTTCGAAAGTATCGAATTTGGTTCGAATTCGAAAATAGATTTTTTGAAATCGGAATCAATTTTTCGAATTCGAATATAGTATAATATACATATATATAAAATATATAATATATAATATATATTATTTTTATTATATAACAATATTATGTTAATCTTATAAATATATTATATAAAAATATGTTAATTGATTAACTCATGTAATAATTTTAGTTTAGTATATTATTATGTTTAATTAACTTATAATATAACAATTAAAATTAAAAATAGAAAATTGAATTCAGTGAATTCGGTAAATAACCGAATTCCGAATTCATTTCGGAATGAATTCAAAATCAGAATTCGGAAATCAAAATTGGAATAGGTCGGATTTCACTGGTTAATTTTTTCAAAAAATTCCGATTTCAAACTTCCAAACTTCCGATTTCGATTCCGATTCACACCCCTAACCAAGACTACTCTCTTCTCCTACATTCCCACTTTACGCCTAAATGAAAAAAAGAGTTTTAAGAATGTCCAGATTCAAATGTTTTACTTCCTTTATTTTCACTAATTATATTGTCCACTTTTGGTGGTGGATTTCAAGATTTTCCTGCACTTTCGTTAATCTCGTCTTGAAATTTCTTTAATCTTTTAGTTCAAATTTAAAAAAACCTTAGACAAGTTCAAGAAGAGAGGAATCAGTATCAATTGGCATAAAAGTAAATTCTCACTTCTTGGAGTTGTTTTCTATCCTATTTTGTAAGCATGTTCAGATAATAGATAATTTAAGATAATTTTTTTAAAAAATACTTTAGCACTTTTTAAATATGATATATGCAAACAAATAATTTTTGACAAATAAATGGCTATCCAAACAAACCCGCGCATGCTGCTGTTCCTTTTTTTTTCCTTCCTTTTTTTCTTCTTTTTCCCCTGAAGGGATTTTCGAGCAAAATAGACAAAAACAAAAGTAAATTGTGAATTTTTCTGGGTTAGTGACAAACCATTAGAACATTCATGCTAATTTAGGATATGAAATTTGAGGACTTTGACTTTCCATGGAATTCTCAGATGGCACGAAAAAAAGTAGCCATTGGCCGGCCGCACTGCGTATCTATCCATGTGGTCCAGCCCAAGGATAGATTCTACGATAACCTTGACAAAGTTCAGGATCAGGACAGTCGTCCGACTCCAGTCATCATCAGGTGCCGAAATATATACGTGTGAACCGTCAACAAATCACACTTGTTTGTACAATAAAAATTTGTAAAATTTATTTACAAAATTTACTTTGCTTACATCATAATCACACTTTCCAATCACCTTTTTATCTTCCCAACAACATTTTTATCTCACATACATCACATCACAAAAAGTGCTACAGTAAATATTCCAAATAAAATCTCAAGTAAATTCTCTATCCAAACAAACCTGAACCCGTTCTACTAACATGTAACATGTTTGTTGTCTATGTCACCCGACCTCTTCAAAAATCTAATTACACACAAAATTCCTCCAATGGAAAGAACAAAAATGGTCTGACTTTAATTGTACAAAGATGCTACTGATTTTAACATACAAATACCGAACTTAAAAATACAAAGTGGAAGCAGACTGCTAGGAGGCAGCCTCTGAGATGTAACTGGTAAACAGTGAGACAGCATCTTGCAAATGGCATGAGCGAAGGTCTTCCGGGAGGGGTGCTCTGAATATGGTTGTGAAGCAGCTTAACTGAGCTTCAATGCCTGAACCCTCACCACTGTCGGACACTAGCAGATTGCAGATCTCCTCAGCCATCTTCGAGTACACCACCCTAAAACACCAGCACGTGAAGATGCTTAACTAACTAAATGAAGGAATAATCCAATGAACCCGCAAGAACCATAAAAAAAATAGGAAATCAAAAGCAAAATGATGCCATGCTCAGCACATCAACTAGAAAAGCGGTTATATAGAGTACAGAAGGAGATTGGCATAATTTCAAAAAAAAACTTTAGGTCGACTTCACTGAGCTCCATAGAAAAGGAGAATATGGTTGTCCAAATACAAAACTTTTAAAATGTATAAGGTAGATGAGCAGGTTCAATGCTACACATCCAACTTGCTTCCTCTATTAACTCAACATCCCTCCAAAAGAAAAGGACATATGAAGCAGAAAATAAGCAAAATTCATCCTACAACTGGTCATTTCAGACTTTCAGTTCAAATTATACACATTTATAACATATAATTACCTTATTTTGCTAATACAAATAGAAATTCCTAAGGATTAAAGAAGAAAAGGAAGAAGAAAACACTATCAATACCTTGAGTCAGTAGGCAATCTGCTACCCCAAACTGACAGAGACTTGTTCACTCGACCAATGAAGTCTGCACAGGCATCATTTTTGTTCTCTAGGTTATCCTGCAACCATCCTTGTGCTCATTAGTCCTCGCATAAAGCACAAACATATGCAGAGGGAACAAAAGGCGGAGAATTATATATCAGGGAACATGTAAAGGAGAATTATGTGGTGAAATTTTCATGACATGTGAGATCCAAGTTTCAACATTGAAATCATTCATTCAGCTGACATCATGTAATCTTGAGATAAGGAGCACCCTAACAAACATAAGCAGCTTTCCCAAGGATTATTGTTACCAGTTCATTAATCGTAGTGCTTTCTTCCTGCAAAGAACTCCTTAACAAGTAAAATGAAATATACATTCCAGCTCCCAAGTCCCAATCTTCAATTTCTGACTTGTGGTCTTCCATGGAAGTAGCGAGCCGCCATATCTCTGAGTGCTTGGCTGCAAAAAGTCGGGATATTTTAATATACTAAACAGTATCATCAAACAGCAGCCAGAGAATATCTCTATATGTAAACCATTAGCCCACAATGTAAATGATTGCCCAATATTTTAATGGAAAAGAATGTTCTACTACCACATAAATAATGCAAATATAAACTAGAAGACGGGTTTGTTTGGATAGAGAATTTACTTGAGATTTTATTTGGAATATTTACTGTAGCACTTTTTGTGATGTGATGTATGTGAGATAAAAATGTTGTTGGGAAGATAAAAAGATGGTTGGAAAGTGTGATTATGATGTAAGCAAAGTAAATTTTGCAAATTTCTGTTATACAAACAACTATATGTTACTGCCCGGGGGGGAGGGGGGGGAGAAAGAAATCATACCAAGCTAGGAAATTAAAAAGCAAATCTGAGCAGATTCATTCTGAGACAATGGTGCCTAAAAACATAGGTTGTAGAAGCATAACTGAACATTTAATGAATTAGAAAGGTCTCTTTGAAAAAATTAGTGTGTTTTTCTCTTTGAAGACTATAAAGTGTTTAATTTAAAAAAAAACAAAAGGACTAGAAGTATTACTACCACTTATTTGTTAAAAAACTAAGCTTTATAAACAGTAAACTAGGAATATATTGACAAAAAATAATGACAAGCTCCCACAAAAAATAACATTATAGTTTTCTTCATCAAGCTCTTATTTGGTCAAATTTGAAAGATACGACCTATAACTATCTCAGATTGAGCTCCCCCTTGAAAAACTAGGCTGAAAAATTATTTCAACCCTCTCTGCGCTACTATACCACCAGCAGTTCAAGGGTGCCAAACTTGCATAAGCTCAAATCAATTAACCAAGCCTCCCTTCTCAAAAGAGATCTAACCAAAGTTCTACAACTAGATAGAAAGCAGGAACAAGTGACTCTACCTACGCTGCTATAATCAATGTACACAAATATAGAATGGTTAATCAATTCAAAAGCATGCTGTGAAGTGACTCTAAGTTTCTCCTTCCTGTAAAATCTTCGGTAATAAGATGGCGAGCATCTAATTCTTGAGGGAAACTACTGTCACATGCTCCAAATGAACAAAAAATGGATCATCAAGTACAAGCAACATAGTGGAGTAAAAGGTAGAAGAAAAAGAAAATGTAGCTTTGAGTCTGTTACCTGACAAAAACAGAGAATGAGCAGCTGAAGTCATGAAGATTGAGTGTGCTTTTTGCCAGTTCCCACATTCAAGGAAGTGTTCTAGGGCGTTGGAAAAGTCTCCATAGTAATTGAAGTATATTGCCTGCATGCATTTTAAATTGGAAGAAAAAAAGGATCAACAGATTGGAACCGATATATAGTGCTCTTAATTTTTCCCCTTTAAGCAAATGAATTATGACAACCAGAAGTGGATAAGAATGAGTCAATTTTACTCCTTAATGTTACATTTATTCACCTGTAGAGGAAGCCAAAAATAAAAATTCGTCGAACCTGTCAGAGCTGAGAAAATCTCTACAGCTTCCCAAGCCATAAGACAAGTAATCTACACCAAGCTAAAGGAATGAACAGACTTAGAAGAAACAGAGCCACTTACCAGAGCTTCATGCAACCATGCTGAAGGAACTCCTAAATCCTCAATAAATTGTCGCTGTGAGTCGTCACTGCTCCAGTCTTCACAGTATTGGAAGAGGATTTCCCTGATAAGCATAGCCTGCAAGTAAGGATAATCCTTGTGATAGGGTATGTGAAGCACCACGTAGATTGCCCAGTGACACTGGCCCAAACAGAGCAACTGAGAAACAAGTCCCACATCAAGAACGTGAAGATCATCGGAACTGAAAGTGCCCACAGCTTCTAAAACTGCACGCTGATGCCAAATCATATGGTAGTCAAGTGGATCATTTGTTGAAGCAAAGGCACTGAACATGGTCTTTAGATTACCGAACTTATTTTCTTGAGAAGCATGAAGAAGCATAAGATAATAAGCAAGATCAAAACGTTCTCCTGCGCGCCATTTTACTGCCTGTTCTACTGGTCCCTCATCAATATACACTGGAACTGGATATGGAGCCTTTCCATTGTCAAGGAGCTGTTGATAGGTGCGGAAAACAATTGGTAAAGAAGTGTCAGGTGGAAGCTGATACCACATTAACACTCCCAGAAACCTCTTCCAGTCAATTTTAACATCATGCAAGGCCCCTTGAATATTGCCAGCAAGCAGCTCAAGAAGCCGCATCCTATTTTCCTCAATAAAATTGAAGTCCATCCCATTGATTCTCCAAATATCAAGCTGCTGAACAATATTAGAACGGTTGATGGTGGTCCCACCAGCCTGGCTCAAAAGACAAGCTAGCCTGACATCTCCTCTAGATGCAGCCAACTCCACAGCAGCATCCAACTGGCGGCCAGTTAGGAGTAAGAATATGTGCTCGAGATCACTTGTTTCATTTAAGGAGCTCACATCTTCCTGTACCCGGTGGCAAACACTCTCTTGAAGCCAGTAACTAAACTCAGCTCTCCGGATTAATGGAAGTGCATCCAGGTCAACATCAGGAGAACTTTCCCTGGCATCAGCCATCATGTCTTCCTCATGGTCAACTTCCACAGATTTCAATTGTCTGTTCATTTGCCTTGAGGAGAAAAGAACTTTTATCAATTCCCAGACCATTACTTGGTGCATCAATAAAACCCGAGAAGCAGAAGGCAGCCCTGTAACTTCCAGTTGCCTCTCAATAATCCCAATATAGCTACGGCAAATCTCCGAGAGTGTGAATCGACTAAAGGCAACTTTTTGAAGCTTTAGTTTAAAGGATCCAACTTCAATATCCCTTGTCTCATGACTCATTTCCTTGTGAAGACTAAGTGGAGAATCAAAACAAAAATCAACAAGCTCCTCCCTAATTTTGTTATTTTCATCTCGTGCTACTTTGTCCACTGCAACCTTCTCTAAATTAATTACTGAAGATAAAACACCTTGAGAGCCACTGCTGCCAACAGGCATGCCAGAATGAACAAGAACACCATTAGGACCCCAGCCTACTCGAAATGATCTACCCATGAATAAAGCAGCATCAACAATATTCCGAGAATGGCTACCAGTTATTGGTGTTTGTTGCTTCAGGTCAAGCCTGAAACCTTCAGCTTTTGTTGTCCTGAGGAGGACACCTTTATTCTGTCTGGCCATTAAAATTGATCCAGGAGAGCTTGAACCAAAACTTCCAGGGTTATGCTCAACCAAAGCTAGTGGCATCTTGCGAACTAAAGGGGGACTGTCTTTGTGGACTATCTGCTGAGAAGACTGTCTTAAAGGTGATCTTAAGGATTCTTTATTCAGTGGTTCCCTCTGGTGTGAAATCATGCCATTGGATTCCTCATCCTCTTCCTCTGAAGGGAACATCAACATTTTCATTTCTTTCATCTTCACAGGATCAAGCCCTAAATGAGCAGGAAGAGAATGTGAAAGCGAAGCTGCATCGATGAATGCAGTTTCTTCATC
Source organism: Gardenia jasminoides (assembly GCA_013103745.1). Classification (NCBI taxonomy): domain Eukaryota; kingdom Viridiplantae; phylum Streptophyta; class Magnoliopsida; order Gentianales; family Rubiaceae; genus Gardenia; species Gardenia jasminoides. The sequence goes on from CM023103.1 coordinate 79,621,792, forward strand.
AATGTCTGAAATATCTCCACCATTCATTTCCAAAGGCACTTGAACTTCAGGAGACACATCATCCATGGTTATGTCTTCTTCATCATCTTCATTCAAACCAAATCTGCTAAAATGTTGAACAAGGAATTTCCATTCACCATTTGATGGATTGAAAGACAAAAATTTTGCACCTTGTCGTTCTGTGTTGAGCCTCAGCTTCTCCACAACTCTGGTCGACTGGTTTGTGCAGCTATCTCTTGAAGTTCTTGTTTGCAGCACTAAAGTTACTTCAGCGGCTTTATTTAGGCCCTGACCAATGGGGGGCTTGGCAGTTTCATCTTCATAGACAACCACCTCATGTCTCCTGAACTTGATGATCTGATCCAAATCCAACCATCTCACATCAGTCTCCCCAATAAACTTTACACATCCATAACCGTACCTTCCTACAGTAAAATCCCTAACTCTGCTGCAATAACCAGGATACAAGGACTCCTGAGTAACAAACTTACTCAAGCTAGGATCAGTGAAATAATCGGTTGATTGAAGGGTTGGAAACAAAGATTCAGTCCTCCTCAGATCCTGACATGACAAAGAAGCAGCTTTTCCATATGGAGATAATTTTCTTCTTTTACATTGATATGGAGAGAGTAAAAGAGGATCCAAATTCCCTGAATCAACCTCCATCCTTTTGCTGAATCTATAAAACTTTGCAGCTCACAAGCCTCTGAAAACAACATATGAAAATGAATATCACAGAAGATTACATGATACATATTGGAAAAGAACCATCACATTGTGCATAACAAATTTCAATTAAAAGAATAGGCTTCATTCTTTTCCTGACTTTACATTATTCAAAAATCCAGCAGACAATGGGGCCACCCCCTGGCAATTAATCATATTAAGACATGAACAAGTAATTGAGCAAGAGGACATGAATATAGCTTAGGCTCAGTATTTGACATCAAACTATGACTCAGCTGTTTCAAGCAAATTCCTACAATTGCCAATGTAAAAGAGCAAGCCAACATTAACATGACATGGTTACATGTGGAACCTACTCTCTAACGAGCCTACTTGTTAAACATGTTATGGACACTCTATTGTCACATTATACACAACCATTACCACTGAATGCATTTAATAGACATTCACACCAACATGAAGTCATTTTTACGCACTGGCTTTGATCATGTGACTGAATGTATCACAAAGAATAAGTAACCAACTAACAATTCTTGACTTATACTTGCACGCAGTATACCGGTTAAATCTAGAGTTACTTGTCCTCGAAAGCAGTAGGATCACAAGTCCCACAACAAAATGAACTTTACTAATACAAAATGAATTCTTTGGAGTAATTCAATCATGAATCTAATAGGACTCCTGCAACAAATTTACTATGCCATCATGGAGTTCATCTTTAGTCCTTCAAAACTACTGTTTGTGCCTAATCACTAGAAACATTGCATCGGGGGCAAGCCCGCAAACCATAAAATTGCATTTGCAATTTTTTTTGGACGTGTAGTTGACTTTTATACCAGATAATCATCCAAAATATTTTCAAAAAAAATCACAACTTTGAGCCAAACCAATTGACACCACCAAAATTTTCCCAAAAAAAAAAAAAAAAAAACAGCTATTGAAATGCTTTAAGGACTTGTCCGCGTCGGACGAGTTGTCACCAGAACTTGGCTGGTCGCTCTAGGACGATCAACTCCAGAATCGGTAGCTCACGATTCGTGGTGAGTCAAAAAAGGTCCGAATAAGCCGATTCGAACCGTTTCAACTCAGCATCAAATTTAAAAAAAAAAAAAAAAGGCCTCTCAGCGTGACTGAAATTAGCGAAAAAAGGCAATGACAATACTCCAATAACACCCCAAACAAGTTGATAAGTAAAATCCAGTGGACGAACCCAATGTTGGGAAAAAATGAACGAAGCTCCATACCAGTCTTCAGGCCAAACTCGTTCGCTGAAAACCCTTAAAAGAGTAGCAAGTGGGTGGAGAACAGGACAAGGGGAATGAGAACGGCGAGTCAAGCTTCCATGAGCAAGGAGACGGTGACACGCGGCGGAGGGCGACTGCAGCTCCCTTAAGCAAGCAGAAGGTTATCGCCCGCCGGGGGCAGGGCAGCGGGCGCTGTGTTGGAGAGCAGAGGGGAGGTGGCGCCGGTTCAAGTGGAGTGCGAATTGGGATTGGGCTGGTGGGCTTATCTTGTTTAGTGGATGTTGCAAAATGCTTTTTGGGCTAGTTGAAATTATTTGTGGGCTGGGTAACTGATTTTTTTTTTTTTTAAAATTGTTTATAACTTTTTAAAGGATCTATCTTTGTTCACCTTTTTTTCTTTCTTTATTTTATTGGTGGGTAGATCTATAAATAAATGTGTAGCATACACTCTAATATCATTACCTTCTCGTAGTTGAAAATTTTATAATTGTACAAGAACTAGCATTATAAAAAAATTTTTCTCTCAAAAGTAGAAAGAGTAATGCTTTATTAAATCAAGATCAATAAATTACATGAAGGATCCAAACTGTATTTCCTACCCTTCTTTTTTTTTTTTTTTGTTTATTAAAATCGATTCTACATTGTAAGTCTCAATTTAACAGAACTAATACGCTACATGTCATAAACGTGCCTTTATCTAGTTTCAATGTTAACATCAAGGTATAAAAGCTTTTACGTTGATTCTAAAATATGATTCTTGAAATTATATTAGAGCCTCCAAAGCTTGGAAACATAAACCAAACTACTCATCCTCTCGCCGATTAACTTTATAACAAGATATTTAAGTTTTTTTTTTAAATACGGACATTAGCTTCAACAGTATTCTAAAGTATAGATTGTCACAATTACACACATATAAGCTCGAATTACTTATTAAAACTCGAACTCGACTCGTCGAGCTTGATGAGCTGATCAAGCTCAATGTCGAGCTCGAGTACTCGAGCTCGTGGAGTTCGATGAGCTGATTGAGCTCGAGTACTCGAGCTCGTGAGCTCGAAATGAATTGAGGAAAGCAAATAAATATTTTCTTTTTTCCTTTATTCTTAATTTATTATTTACACAATGAAATGACATTTTAACCCTTCTATAAAATTATTTCTAAGTTGGTAAAGATGGTCATATATTTAACTAATAAACCTAAAAGGGTAAATTACTCAACTCGATTTCTTCTATCGAATAGCTCGACTTTGACCGAGCTCGAGTAAAGTAGCAAGTTAAGCTACTCGAATTTTTTTCACCCCTACTCTGAACTGAACCTCACCATTGTTGTTTGATGCGATTGGGAGTAATTTGAGTCGAATTATCGGATCTTGATTTGGACAATAAGCTGCTAGACGTCAATCCTCGAGCTCGGATTGGACTGAAAAGTAAAAGGAAAAGGATCAAAAGTTTGAGGTAACATCTGATCATTAAAACTGTGTAAACAGAAAACGTATAATCCTTAAGCATGTTCCAAGCCTCAGAAAAATGGCTCTACTGCTGTTAAACACCTCTAGCTCAAAGAAAATAATTTCATGATTCTCCACAAAAAAAAAAAAAAATCCTAAGACTACTTTTGCACATCGATCGAATTAAATTTAGTTTTACTTCCAATCCTCCAATTCTAGCATGGCCCGGTTGCCCCTAAGACTACTTTTGCACATCGATCGAATTAAATTTAGTTTTACTTCCAATCCTCCAATTCTAGCATGGCCCGGTTGCCGAGTGGCACACATTGCATGGTGTTAATGTTTTCTTGTCTTTTGACAATCATTAGAATTACATTAGAGGAGTGAATCACTTTCTGATATGTTTATAATGTTGGACGAACACAAATGCCCTCTGGATTCGAAAAGTGACATCTCTCTAGTCATTGAGTAAATGTCAAGAAAGGAACATCACAAGCCAATTTTTCTTTTTTTTTTTTTTTTTTTTGATTATCTTTCTTATCTCTCTGATTCTCAATGCACGCGCAATCTTGCTTTTTCCAATTAGTTAGCAGATTGTGATTCTTTTATGCATGTAAAGGCTTCATAGTCTTCCATTCAGAGATCTTTAAGAATTCAAAAGATGATGTTTTCATGCTTGGATAGTAGATTATTTGGGATAATTTGGTTATTAAACAGTGTAGCGCTTTTTTGATGTGATATATGTGAGATAAAAAGATGATTGGAAAAAGTGTTAATGATATAAGCAAATAAATAAGCCAAATAATTGGCTATCCAAACATTTAACGCAGGTACCTAATAAGGTAATCCACTCCCATCACTGTCTTTGGCAATTCAATGCCTCAGAAATGTCGAGTTTATATTCTCCCTTCCCCTGGGAGCATTTGGGATTTAAGGACTGATTTGATTTTGCATCCTAAAACCCTTGAAAATTGTGATCCTTTGGAGTTTAAAGTCATTTTTTTTAATGTAATTTGTTTCATATCAGCGCCCATATTGCCTAGGTATCTCCAGTTTCCACAAAAGACGGATGGAGGATTCTCATGCATAAGCACTGATCAAATAACTAGACGTGTTTTAGATTTTCTGCAGTATTAGATTATTCTTGGAATCAGTAAGTGTGTTTTTTTGTGTGCGTTTGAGTTGTAAACTGCGGACTTGCCTTGCATGTTGCTCTCTTCTTTATATTAATAAATTCTTACTTAGCCCCCCCCCCAAAAAAAAAAAAAGAAAAAAGACCCAATGTTGCTTGGGTCAAATTAATATCATTTTTTGACTTAATCGGACAAATTTCCAGAAACTTAAAATTTGATTGGTGATGCAACAAGTTCAAACTGTAAAAGGTTTAAAGTTGAGCCAGTCCATGCAAAGAGAAGAATTGGAATGTGATGGCTGAAACAAAAATGCGGAGAAGATCAATAGCCTGCAGGTTCTTTTGTCGACCACTCTCATAAAAGGAAAGTGATAAGATCTGATTAGATGACAATTTGGCAATACACACCTAGCGCAGAGAGACAAACTAGTAGAAAATTTCTTCTAGTGCGATGAAAGTCATCATGAAAATTTGTGCATGAGCGATATCATTGTGCTTGTATAGAAAATCAGTGTATCATCATCAACCTTTTTTAACGTTATAAATATTGTGCTTGTGATTTGTAACTTTAACCGCAGCTCGAGTATGTATACCCAGACGGTTAATTCTCCAATATGTGCGAATGAAATTAGAGCACATTTGCATGATTGGATTTGTTGTAACAAATCAATTAAGCACGTTATTTCTCGATGTACAATCCACGACTCAAATCATACATAGTTGTTTAACTGTTTATTTATAAAACAACGGACCACGTAATCATCTTAAAACACTACCTTTTTATTGTAAACTTAGAAATTTTTTCCTTTTAAATGTAGATGAGAGATGCCGAGTAGACCTTCCACTTATAAAATCCGATACCTCACATTTACATTTAATCCTTCTGTACCATCTAACGGATCCCCCCTCCAAATTGAAATTGTTCTTGAGGATGCGTTACAGCCTCAAAAATAATAAGAGAATAGGAAGAGTTAATCTTGTCCATTGTCTTCTATACTAGTTAGCCTATCAAAATGCAAGACTTTGGCTCCTTAATTGTGAGGTCTGAATTCTTAAATTTTTTATCATTTTCCAATAAAGAGTGATGCAACATAAAAACCCGACTCTTAACATGCATTAAACAAGCATTAAGTTTGAGGAGTCATTATCAAGGGGCCCCTGTAAGGTAGAAAAGAAATGACCCAAAACCTAGTGGCTTAATCTTCATCGATGAAACAATTGTGCTAGTACAACTTACAATAAAGAAAACAAACGTCAACATCCTTGCTGCATCCCTGGATAGGGTAATCTAGCACGAGAATACACGGTCAAACATAACAGCTGCAACGCTACACAACGCCCAGAAAATGTTTGTAAAATTGACATAAACATTAAACAGAACAGATTCACTGCATACAATTTTTTGTCTTTGCCTTAAAATGAGGCACATGGGCAGGTTGCCTATGTTTAGTGTATGTGATGTGAGCAACGTAACTGTGTCCATAATGTAGTACAATAATTTACAAGCACAGTGCGTCTAGGCTCTAGCTGCAATATGCAGTCTCGGACTTCGCCTTCCTAGAATGTCAACACGTTGGTTGGATCGACACCAGAGTCAATTTGCCCGTCATATCTCAGGGACTTAACTGTCAAATAGCTTGTTAAAGCCAATGTTTTAAAACTCAAGTGAACCGGTAGAGGGGGCGGTTCAACCGGTCCGACCAGCCGGCTCATCGGTTTTTTTTTTTTTTGCTTTCTCAAGTCTGGAGCCGTAGCACTTCAGCAATCAGCTATTTGTGACACTTTACTACATTTCATTGACACACTTGGGTATAAAATGATCCCAAATCCCATCTTTTGTTCACCATTAATGATATTTTCCAAATATTTTGAGGGGAAAAAAGTTTAAACCCAATAACTTTGAATACATCAATCCAATAGTACTTTATCTTGAAGTGTCTTATAAAATTTTCTTAATAACATGAAATTTGAACATAAATTTTCTGAAAATTGATAAATGTAATTTCTTTCAACCATACCAAAAAAAAAGCCTGAAAAATTTTGAAATATTAGATACATCTTTAACCGAAAATTGGGAAAACAAAAAAAAGAAAACCAACATCAATAAATGAAAAGAATTCGAAGTTTCAAATTAAATACAAAAACTCCACATACAGAAAATAAATAAAGGGAAGAAAACTTGTACAGATTATGTTAAAGTTGTGGAAGAAAACTTCAATAGATTAAACTAAATACATGGAAATTTAATAAAAGGTAAGACAGAGAGGAGGGTGGAGGAGGTGGAGAGGAGAAGAGGGAAGAGTAGAGTTTATGTAGGAAATTTATTGTAGTAACTCTAAAAATTAGTGATTAAAAGAGGGATGATTGAGGTGAAATTTGAAGGATGCAAGATTGAATCATCTGATGGTGGAATTTAGTAACTCTACAAATTAGTGATTAAAAGAGGAATGATGGAAGTAAAATTGGAAAGAATGCAAGATTGAATCATTTGAATGTGGAATTTAGTAACATTAAAAACTAGTGATTAAAAAGGAATGATGGAGGTGAAATTGGAAATGATGCAAGATTGAAACCTCTGAATGTGGAAATAGAGAAAGGCATAGATGGGTAAATGGAAGTTTCATTTTTTATTTTACTTTTCATTAGTTTTATAAATTTTTGTACTCACCTAATTTAAAAAATACTTATTGGTGTGGTGGTTAAGATATTTGTGTCTTATATAGTAATATATGAGGTCCCAAAATCAACTCTCATTACCACCACATTTTATATTTTCAAAAAATGAAAAAAGCCAAAAAACCGCCTGTTCGCGGTTCATCCCAATTCGTACGGTTCGCACGGTTCTTTGATCACTTCCGGCTATTATAGAGAACCGGACCGGTGGCATGGCCGGTTCACGGTTCAACCGATCGAACCGGCCGGTCCGGTCCGGTTCTGAAAACACTACTTAAAGCGGATTATGTTCTGGCATACAATTGTCCTACCAATGGGGAAAAAAAAATTTAAGTGCATAATCATCCATTCATGTTATTGTCAAACAACAATCCTTAGTAGGCAGCTCTTTCTATAAATATTTCTTTTGTGTCTCAATTCTCACTTTATGAATTTTATTATAATAACCATCCATCGGAAAGAAGTGAAAGAAAGTTATAGAAAGCCTCGTGGACCCAAGTCCCATATTGGTTGCCAGCCGAGACGAAATAAGTGCTTACAGAACCCCAGTTACCCCCGTGCTCTTCAGATCCCCTCCCTTGCAGCTCCTTCTACTAAAACTACTCTCTTCCTCAAGACCTTTCACCTGCAATTTTTCAACTTCTTGTTAAGAAACCTTTTGTATTTGGTCGTGTTACAGCCATGGAAAGACCAGAACAACGATATCGTGGAGTCAGGCAACGGCACTGGGGCTCTTGGGTGTCTGAAATTCGCCATCCTTTATCGTATGTATAATGCATTCTCTCTTCATTTTAGTTACTTACCATACTGAGTTCTTGATTAATTGTAAACTGTTGCATTTGTTTTAATATGTATAGGAAGACTCGAATATGGTTAGGCAAATTTGAGACAGCAGAGGATGCCGCCAGAGCATATGATGAAGCTGCAAGGCTCATTTGTGGGCCTAGAGCTCGTACAAACTTTGCCTACAATGGCAATGATCCTGATTTCTCCTCAACCAAGTTTCTGTCTGCTACCGTGATAGCTAAACTTCAAAGATGCCACGTGACTTCTCTCGAGATGGCAACAAAAGGCCTGTGCCTGCTCAGGAAAATCAAGAACAGCAATGTAGTTCTCGCGGGAACAGAGATCTTGATGGCATTGGCCAGAGAGATGGCGAAACGCAACAATTTGTTGTGCCGTTGAATCAGGACCATTGCAACAATGTAGGAACAGAAACACCAAGCAAAATGACTGAAGCTCCACACCAGACTTCAGGTCAAACTCGTCTGCTGAAAACCCTTGAAAAGAGTAGCAAGTGGGTGGAGAACCGGACAAGGGGAATAAGGATGGCGAGTGAAGCTTCCATGAGCAAGGAGAAGGTGACAGGTAATCGCCCGCCGCCGGGGGTTTTTGGGAGGGACTGACTAGGGAGGAGACGGGAGGCGGCGCCGGGTTCGAATGGAGTGGGTATTGGGATTGGGCTGGTGGGCTTAACTTGGTAGGCGGAGGTTGCTCAAAAGGCTTTCTGGGTTGGTTGAAACAATTGGGTGGGCTGGGAAACTTTTTTTTTCTTTTCTTTTGGGAATTGTTTCACTTTTTAAATAATACTAGTGGGAATGGCATACTCTACATGTGTGCAAATTTAGAAGCAAGTTTTTTTTTTTTTAAAAAGGAAAGAAATAGCAGTTGATTAGGATAAGTGGGAATTAGAATGAAATAAATTTGACTGAGTAGGAGTTTAAAAGGGTAAATATGTGATTAAATAGTAATTAATAAGGGTAAATCTGAAAACATATAAACTTGTAATTGAATAGAAGTTGATGGGAGTAATTTTGGTAACATATAAAGTGATAATAATTGTTAACACGCTCTTTGCTTTATTATTGCAGAGATATTTTTATGTACTTTTTTTTTTGTTTTATTTCTGTTGGTGAGTAGATATACAAATAAATTTATAGCACACACTCTAATATGATTACCTTCTAGTAGCTTAAAATTTTATAGTTGTACGAGAACTCATTATGAAATATGTTCTCTCAAAAATACAAAACGTGATACTCTGTGAGATGAAGATTAATGAACTAAATAAAGGATCCAAACTATTTCGAAGTTCAAACATAAATAAGAGTCAGTAATTAGTGTTTATAAAACGAGGCAAAGCAAAGCCTTTACAATCAAGTTCCAACAACTTAGATATAACCTTCACTTCCCCAGAGCAAAGCCTTTTTTTTGGGGATTGTTAAGGATATCAACCTTCACTTCATTTTGACACCAATGGCGCCACAATCCTCCTTTCCTCCCATCTATATCAACAAATTTTTTTTCCCCTTCCTAGGAGGGTTTTAGACCCATTAACGAGAAACAATTCTTGGTGTAGCACTGTAGCCATCTCTACTAGATCACATGCTAGCAGCTTCCTTAAAGACACTGGAGGCAAGATATAGATTTGCTCCCAGACGCCTATGCCAGACTCATTTTTGCCATATGATCTGCACAAATATTGCCTTCCCGCCATTGGTGTTTGAGCTAACATTCCCAGTTACGACCCAGCAATTCCTTGATTCTTCTAATTAAGACCCACATCAACAATTTCGAGAACATCAAATGGTGACTACAACACATGTCTATGGCAGAGCGGCCAGCAATCTTCGTCTCAACTATAATCACTAGTGTAGGGTTGTGAGTATCACACAAATCTAGCAATGGATTCCTAAATGTAGTGCTTCCTGCTCGTCTAACATTCCAGGCAATGATCTTATTGGGGAGAAACACCTCGAGAGTTCACTAAAAAATCAAATATATTAGTCAGGAACCCAATTCTGACTCAAAAGGTTAAACTATTAGATCTTAAACCCTTACTTACATATAAACCGCTCTTTCTCCAATTCTTGAACCAATTTGGGACACTTTTTCATTACTCATGGGCCCAACAAATCTCCATTTAGCAAAATTTCTTGAGGGGATTGAATGCTAGCATATGCATGGCCTATCGGTTCATCCTTTTTATTGCTTGTAGATTTCAGTTTCGCACTCCCTCTCATCTAAAGAGTTCTCTATTCGTCCAACACAGGCTACATCCCTCATGTTGAAATCCATGTGAGGCCCTTCTAATCTTCTGTCTATCCGAAGCTTTAATTCTGTTCCTCTGCCTCCTCCATTACATCAAAAAAAATGAGTGTCCCTATCTCTTCTAACCAGTCTATTCCCAGAGTTATAAGGAATAATGATAGCGATCCTCCTAACCACCTTTGTGGTGGGTGAGATCTTAACCCCAATTCGGCGCTTGGTTGAAATTATGATTCAAAAATATGATCCTTAAAATTATGTTAGAGCCTCTAAAGCTTGGAAACATAAACTAAACTACTCATCCTCTCATTGATTAACTTTATAACAGGATATTTAAGTTTTTGTAGAATACAAACACTAGCTTCAACAATAGTGTGAATTTCAGACTGTTAGAATTACACATATGAATTAGGTCATTCAAGCTCTACTTAAAGTTAGCTCGATTTATAATTAATTGAACGGCCATATAAAAACTAGTGCAAAATCAATATCGAAACACAATTGTGTCGAGATAGCTAAAAGTTCAAACTCAACTTCAACATTGTAATGACAATCATGAATGTTGTTAACACCATGAATAAGACGTTAGGAAAGGATGCTGACGGAAAAATGAACAAGCATTAGGAAAGGTAATTAAGGGATAATCAAAAGCTCTTGGAAAAATAGACTCTGAAGTGAACCTCACCATTATTTTTTGATGCGATTGGGAGCTAGCATTTTGAGTCGAATTATAGGATGTTGATTTAGACAGTAAGTTGCTAGATGTCAATCCTTGAACGCGGATTGGCCTACCAAGAAAATGGAAACATTGTTCTAGATATTATATTTCAAAAGACTTTGTCCCACATTGGAAAACCAATGAGAACTTTAAACATTTTATATTGTCTAACTATTCATTGAGCTTGTGATGAGTTGAGAGTTAGCATGGACTCGCGCGCATGAGAGGAAGTTGAATTGGACTAATTCAGTTTAAACGGTCAGATTCGCCCCTCTACACGTGGGTTAAACGCAACCCACCTTGGTTTTTTTTTTTGGTCAGTAATCATGATGAAACGTTTTTTCATAAAAGTTTTGACTGAAACGTTAGGAATTTACCTGAATTATTTCCTTATAAAAGCTTGACTGAAAACGTTATGTTAACGTTTCTTACAGTAATCATGACTGAAACGTTTTTTCATAAAAGTTTTGACTGAAACATTAGGAATTTACCTGAATTATTTCCTTATAAAAGCTTGACTGAAAACGTTATGTTAACGTTTCTTTCCTTAAATCATGCATTAGTTTAAAATCCTGCAGATTACTTTCCTAACGTTCATTCCTAAAATCATGCATTGGTTTAAATCTTGCAGATTACTTTCCTAACGTTCATTCCTAAAATCATGCAATGATTTTATTACATTGAAAGATTACCTTTTATGACATAAAAACGTTACCCTTTTTATTCCTGCAGAATAATTAGAATAATTAAGAGCCCAACGGCTCTTTAGTTCAACCTTCTCTATAAATACCTGCCTTCCTTCTCAATAGCAGATGTACATTCCTTCTGTTCTCTCTTCCTCTCCTGCTCTCTCTCTTCACTTTCCTTACTCTCTTGTTTCTTTACTGGACACACTAATAGATTTGCTGATAATTTCCTTCTTGTGAACAAGAAGAAAGCTTGTTTAATCTTGAAAAAATATTTTAATATTCTAAAATAGTTTCTTGGTGATTCTTACTTTCTTTTATTCCGTTATTTTATTAATATTGCTGCTCGCATTTCACCAACAATCTAAGAAACTATGGCCACCGACAATGTTAACACATCGCAACAATCAACTTCATTAGTTGCAGTCACCCTGCCATTCGCCAAACCATTTCTAGACGTATCCAAAATTAAAATTTTCACTAATGAAAATTTCAAAAGATTGCAAGAACGTGTGTACTCTCTTCTCGATATTCATGGAGTAACCTACGCACTTACTGAATCCCAACCTTCTGCAACGGAGGATGCCAAGACCCAAGGAACATGGCAATATACCAATAAGGTATGTCGACACATTATTTTGCAAACCCTCTCTAATAAATTATTACTGTAGCTGCAAAGAAGTCAAGGCTATTTAGGAAGCCTTGGTAACAAAGTTCACTGTCGAAGACGCAATCAAGCAAAAATTCGTCGTTAAAAAATACAACCAGTGACAAATGACTGACGACAAGGAGAAAAAAAATCAAATCACGGAGTATCAAATGCTGCTAGAGGACTTGAAAAATGAAGACATCAAACTACCTGAGAAATTTGCTGCGGACATGCTGATTGAAAAACTACCTGAGTCATGAGCTGATTACAAAAACAACTTGAAGCACAAGGAGAAAAATTACACTATGGATGAACTCGTGAAACACATTCTCATTGAGGATTCAAGCAAAAAGGAGTTAAAAGCTGGCAAAGCAAAGGAGATGGTTTTCAAAGCAAATTTGGTACAAAGCAACAATAAAAGGTACGCCAATAAGTCCCAAAGTAACAAGTCTAGGAATCACAACTACAAACCAAAGAATTCCAACTTTAAAAAGAAAGACAATTGCTACAGTTACGAAAAATCAGGGCATTATACTGTTCAGTGCAAATATAATAAATGTGATAAAGCAACTGGTAATCCTCCTAAGGCTAATTTAGTCGAAGGAGATGAAATAATTATTGCAGTCATCTTACAAGCAAACATTGCAGCCAATGTAAAAGAGTGGGTGGTAAATTCTGGAGTTACTCGGCACATATGTGCAAATCGAGAAGTTTTTTCCTCTTATACTCCAATAGGGGAGGATGAAGAGGTGGTCTGCCTTGGAGACTTATGGACTGCTAAAGTTCTTGGAAAGGGCAAAGCGTTCTTGAAACTCATTTCAGGAAAAACTTTGGCCCTTAATGATATGGTGCATGTGCCCAATATTCGGGCAAATCTGGTTTCTGTAGCATTGTTAGGAAAAGTTGGGGTGAAAGTGTCATTCGAATCTGATAAGATTGTAATGACCAGAAATAATGCGTTTGTAGGGAAAGGCTATTGTAACCAAGAACTTTTTGTACTTAACATTTCCAATGTGATCAATGAAAATGCTTTTTCTTCTGTCTATATTGTTGATTCAATTTCTTTATGGCATGCAAGATTAGGATATGTGAATGTAAGTTATATAAAGAAAATGCAATCACTTGATTTACTTTCTGGTATTAATAATGACAACATGGACAAATGTGAAATATATGCAGAAAGTAAAATAACAAAGAAAAATTGTATAACTGTTCAGAGAGAAACTGAATTATTAAATTTAATTCACACAGATTTAGGTGATTTAAAACACATTATGACAAGAGGTGGTAAAAGATATTATATTACTTTTATAGATGATTATTCTAGATATACTAAACTTTATTTACTTAGAAATAAAGATGATACTTATAATGCCTTTTTATCTTATAAGTCTGAAGTAGAAAATCAACTTAATAAGAAGATAAAAAGAATTAGATCTGATAGAAGAGGTGAATATTTATCTATGGATAATTTTTGTGAACAAAAAGGCATGATACATGAAGTAACAACACCTTATTCACCAGAATCTAATAGAGTAGCTGAATGGAAAAATAGAACACTAAAAGAAATGATGAATTCCATGTTAATTAGTTCACATGCTCCTGATAATTTATGGAGAGAAGCCATTTTATCTGCATATCACTTACAAAATAGAATTTCTCATAAAAGGACTGGCAAAACACCTTATGAATTATGAAAAAATTATAAACCAAATCTGAAATATTTAAAAGTATGGGGATGCCTTGTTAAAGTTTTATTGCCTGAACCTAAGAAAAGAAAAATAGGTTCTAAAATTTCTGATTGTATGTTTATTGGATATACTGAACATAGTACTGCATATAGATTTCTTGTTTTAAGAAATCACGTGCGTGATTGTAATACAATTATTGAGACAAAAAATGTTGAATTCTTTGAACACATTTTTCCATTGTCTAATAAAATTTCTTATGCACCTATAGAAATAAATAAAAAGATAATTCCTAATGAGAAATTAAGAAGAAGTAAAAGGCCAAGAAAATAATTTTTATTTGGAAATGATTTTCAAACTTTTCTTGTTGACAATGATCCTTTAACATATACTGATGCATTTTCTTCTTCGAATTCTAAATCTTGGAAAGAAGCATTTAAAGCTAAAATCGATTCTATTATGAAAAATAAAACTTGAATTTTAGTAGATTTACCTCCGGGTGTGAAACCTATGGGTTGCAAATAGATTTTTAAAAGAAAATATAATCCTGATGGCTCTATAGATAAATACAAAACCCGTTTAGCAGCCAAATAATTTTCTCAAAAATAAAATATTGACTATTTTGACACATTTGCACCAGTAACAAGAATTTCTTCTATTCGTATTTTATTTGCTTTAACTTCTATTTATAAACTTTTAGTACATCAAATGGATGTCAAAACGATTTTTTAAAATGGTGATTTAGAAAAAGAAATTTATATGTTTCAACTTGAGAGATGTATTGTATCTGGACAAGAAAATAAAGTTTGTAAATTAATTAAATCACTTTGTGGCCTAAAACAAGTTCCGAAACAGTGGCATGAGAAATTTGATCAAATATTGATAAATGACGGATTTTTATCTGTTGAAATGGATAAATGTGTATATGTTAAAATTGTAGACAATGAATATGTGATAATTATTTTGTATGTGGATGACATACTTATATTTGGTACAAATTTAAAAATTGTCAATAGTGCTAAGCATTTTTTGTCATTTAGTTTTGATATGAAAGATTTGAGTGAAGCAAAAATGATATTGGGTGTTAAAATTATAAGGAGAAACGATGGTATAATGTTGTCACAAAAACATTATATAGAGATATTTTTTAAGAAATTTGAAAATTATGATGTGATACCTGTAAACACTCCTTATGATGCTAACACTCAATTAAAGAAAAATAATGGTGACCCAGTTGCTCAGTTTAAATATGCTCAAATTATTGGGAGTTTGATGCATTTGATAAATTTTATTAGACCTGATATAGCTTATGCTGTATATAGACTGAGTAGATATACTCATAATTCCAATCGTGAGCATTAGTTTGCATTAGTCAGACTGATGAAATATTTGAGAGGTATCATAAATTTTAGTATCCTGTATAGTGGATTTTTCACTGTATTAGAGGGTTAAAGTGATGCTAATTAGATCTCTGATTCAAATGATACAAAATTCACTAGTGGTTATGTGTTCACACTCGGTGGTGGTGCAGTAGCTTGGAAATCAGCCAGGCAAACAATCATTACCAGGTCAACTATGGAATCAAAATTGATAACTCTGGAGTTGACTGGTATTGAGGCTGATGGACTAAGGAATTTCTTAGCTAATATTCAAATTCCTTCAACTAATGATATGTTGCCTCTGGTATCTAAACACTGTGATTGTCAAGTGGCTATCGTTATTGTAAAAAATAAATCTTATAATTGTAAAAGTCGATATATGAGATTGAGACATGATATCGTAAAGCAACTGCTTAGAGATGAAATTATTTCCATTGATTTTGTGAAATCAGAGTTGAATTTGGCCGATCCTCTGACTAAATCTATAGGAAGAAAATTAATTCTTCAAACTACAAAGGAAATGGGATTTAGACCAACGGTTATCAATAAAGATGGTAGTTACCATCCTATATGATTGGTGATCCCATGAAGTTGGTTCATATGAGTAATAACAAGTCGATATTGACTGTAAAGCACTTGAAATTTAAAGTCCTTCCGAGATAAGTGCTTTGATTGCTAGTATTTGTAAGGTTGAATTTAAATACTCTTAATGAATTTATATCTCTTTAGGGAGGTGTATTTTGAGTAGTATACACTTGATAAATTCACCTATATGAGAGTGGAGTGGAGCCGCTTTTATAAGATTTTTTGGCCAAATCTTTAGAATTCTCATGAACAACCAGGCAGGCGCACGACCTAAATGCGCAAAACCTCATTGAACAGCAAATTATGGGTTACAATATGATTGGTAAGATCTCTGTCATATAATAAGAATTATTGGTTTATAGAAATTCTTATTTCACCAATAATTCTGTAGGATATATCCTATCAGTCTAAGTTTGGTTCATAATCCAAAAGACACCAAATTGAGTACATTGAACTCAAATATATCCAGCAAATTTTCTTCCTTTGTTATTCTTTTGTCCAAAATCTTTTGAAATAGGTGGGAGATTGTTGTAGATATTATATTTCAAAAGACTTTGTCCCACATTGAAAAACCAAGGAGAACTTTAAACATTTTATATTGTCTAACTCTTCATTGGGCTTGTGATGAGTTGAGAGTTAGCATGGGTTCGCACGCATGAGAGGAAGTTGAATTGGGTTGATTCAGTTCAAACGGTCAGATTCGCCCCCCTGCACGTGGGTTAAACGCAACCCACCTTGGTTGGTTTTGTTTTTGTCAGTAATCATGACTGGAACATTTTTTCATAAAAGTACATTTTTTCATAAAAGTTTTGATTGAAACGTTAGGAATTTATCTGAATTATTTCCTTATAAAAGCTTGATTGAAAACGTTATGTTAACGTTTCTTTCCTTAAATCATGCATTAATTTTAAATCATGCAATGATTTTATTACATTGAAAGATTACTTTTTATGACATAAAAACGTTACCCTTTTTATCCCTGCAGAATAATTAGAATAATTAAGAGCCCAACGGCTCTTTGGTTCAACCTTCCCTATATTCCTTCCTAGTAGCAGATGTACCTTCTTTCTGTTCTCTCTTCCTCTTCTGCTCTCTCTCTCTTCACTTTCCTTACTCTCTCATTTCTTTACTGGATATACTAATAGATTTGCTGATAATTTCCTTCTTGTGAACAGGAAGAAGGCTTGTTTAATATTGGGGAAACATTTCAATATCTTGAAATAATTTCTTAGGACAGTGCTACCTAGGTATTCTTACTTTCCTTTTATTCCTGTTATTTTTGTTAATATTGCTCGGCGTATTTCACCAACAAACATATCATTACAACTGTGTAAACAGAAAACGTCATATGTAATCCGGGTGTTAATTGCCGCTGTTCTGAGCCTCAGAAAAATAATTGTATCGCTGGTAAACACCTATAGCCAAAAGAAAATAGTTTCATGATTATCCAAAAGAAGAAAAAAAAATTCCTGAGACTGCTTTTGCACATCGATCAATTTAAATTTAGTTTTACTTCCAATCCCCAATTCTAGCATGGCCCAGCTACTAAGTGGCACACATGACATGGTGTTAATGTTTTCTTGTCTTTTGACAATCATTAGAATTGCATTAGAGAAGTGAATCACTTTCTGATATGTTTATAATGTTGGACGAACACAAATGCCCGCTGGATTCGAAAAGTGACATCTCTCTAGTCATTGAGTAAATGTCAAGAAAGGAACATCACAAGCAAATTTTTCTTTTTTCTTTTTTTTTTTGATTATCTTTCTTATCTCTCTGATTCTCAATGCACGCGCAATCTTGCTTTTTCCAATTAGTTAGCAGATTGTGATTCTTTTATTCATACGTAGGCTCTTCCATTCAGAGATCTTTAACATTTCAGAAGATGATGTTTTCATACGAGCAGAAACTTTGTTTTCTTGAATTCAGTATAACGCAGGTACCTAATATGGTAATCCACTCCCATCACTGTCTTTGGCAATTCTTGCAAATAATGCCTCAGAAATGTCGAGTTTATATTCTCCCTTCCCCTAGGAGCATTTGGGATTTAAGGACTGATTTGATTTTGCATCCCAAAACCCTTGAAAATTGTGATCCTTTGGAGTTCAAAATTCATTTTTTTAATGTAATTTGCTTCATTTCAGCACGTATATTGCCTAGGTATTTCCAGTTTCCACAAAAGACGTATGGATCAGTGTGATGCATAAGCAATGATCAAATAACTAGATGTGTTTTAGACTATTCTTGGACTTGCCTTGTATATTGCTCTCTTCTTGATATTAATAAATTATTACTTATCAAAAAAATAAAAAAAAACCTAAATGACCTAATGTTGCTTGCGTCAAATTAATATTTTTTTTGACTTAATCGAACAGACTTTCAGAAACTTAAAAATTTGATTGGTGATTCAACAAGTTCGAACTGTAAAAGGTAAAAGTTGAACCACTCCATGCAAAGAGAAGAATTGGAATGTGATAGCTGAAACAAAAATGCACAAAAAATCAATAGCCTGCAGGTTCTTTTGTCGACCATTCCCTGTCAAGCATAGACTACCATGCATAAAAGGAAAGCGATAAGATTTGATTAGATGACAATTTGACATTACACACCTAGCGCAGATAGACAAACTAGTAGAAATTTTCTTCTAGTGCAATGAAAGTCATCATGAAAATTTGTGCATGAGCGATATCATTGTGCTTGTATAGAAAATCAGTATCATCATCAACCTTTTTTAACGTTATAATTATTGTGCTTGTAAATTGTAACTTTAACCGCAGCTCGAGTATGTATACCCAGACTGTTAATTCTCCAATATGTGCGAATGAAATTAGAGCACATTTGCATGATTGGGTTTGTTGTAACAAATCAAATTAGCATATTGTTTCTCGATGTACAATCCACGGCTCAAATCATGCATAGTTGTTTAACTATTTATTTATGAAACAATGGGCCACTTAATCATCTTCAAACGCGACCTTTTTTCTTTCAATTACATGATATGCATTAACTTACAGTATTTCACTAAATTAGAGCTGTTCCTTGTTTTGGTGCAAGTGAGGGTTTTAGATAGACCTCCCACTTACAGAACCCAAAATCTCCCATTTACATTCCCGTCTGTCACATCACCCAATCAATCCCTCCCTCCAAATTAAAATTTTTTCTTGAAAAAGCGTTACCGCGGCAAGAATAAGAAGAAGAGGAAGAGTAACCAAGTCTTGTCGATGGTCTTCTTTACTAGTTGGCCTGTCGAAATGCAAGAGTTTGGCTCCTCGATTGTGAGGTCTGAATTCTTGAATTTTTGATAATTTTCCAATAAAAGAGTGATGCAGCATAACAACCCGACTCTTAACATGCATTAAAGAAGCAAGCATTAAGTTTCGAGGGGTCATTATCAATTGGCGCCCTACAGGTTCAAGGAGCATCAAGTGGCCACCAGCAAGGTGGAATAGAAATGGCCCAAACCTTAGTGGCCTAATCTTCATCGATGAAAGAATTGTACTAGTACAACTTACAAAAAAGAGAGAAACAACGTCAACATCCTTGTTGCATTCTTGGATTGCGTAATCCAGCACAAGAGTAGACGGTCAAAAATAGCAGCTGCAGCACAACACCACGCCTACAAAATGTTCGTAAAATTGACATAAACAGAACAGATTCGCCATATACAAGAGTATTTTGTCTTTGCCTTAAGATGAGGCATATGGGCAGGTTTCCTATGTTTAGTAAATGTGATGTGAGCCACGTAACTGTGTCCATAATGTAGTGCAATAAATTACAAGCGTAGTACCTCTAGCTCTTATTTGCATAAAAAAGTCCCTCCAGCCATTCCCCTTTGTTTTAGAGCTTATTGAACGGATACTTAAATTCGAAGAAAGGTACATTTCACCTACACTCTGATGTATCATCATCCTTGTAGCTTAGAGACGTTCTTTTGTTACAAATATCTAGCAATAATGGATGGACAAAAATAACCCTTTTTACGCGTTCCGAATTAAGTATATTGAGGTCATCTTTCCACTGTCTTTAAAAAAAAAAAAATCAAAATCTTTTCTTGAAATATTTCTCAATTATCTTTATAATTCACATACATCACATCGCTACAGAATACATTTTAACAGAACCTCGCACAAAATCCAATCCAAATGGATTCTAAGCCAATGCAGGTTTATACTAATGCCGTAGCTAGCAGTGCAATTTGCAGTCTCAGACTTCGCCTTCCTAGAATGTCAACACGCTGCTCTGACCAGCGAGAATCAAATTGCCCGTCATTTCTCAGGGAGTTAACTATCAAATAGCTTGTTAAAGTGGATTATGTTCTGGCATACAATTGTCCTGCAAAAAGAACAAATAAAATGAAGTGCACTATTCAGCCATTCATGTAATTGTCAATCAAGAATATCTACAATCCTTTCCAACATAAAAATAATAATCTTTCTAGGCAACTTTTTCTACAAATATTTCTTTTGTGTCCCAATTCTCACCTTATGAATTTTATTATAATAACCATCGGGAAGAAGTGAAAGAAAGTTATAGAAGGCCTCGTGGGCCCAGCCCAGTATTGATTGCCAGCTGAAGGCCGGAATGAGCGCTTACAAAACCCCATAGTCCCCTGCTCTTCAAACCCCTCCCCTGCATCTCCTCCTACCAGTCCTATTCTCTTCCCCAAGACATTTCACCTGCACTTAATTTTTCGACTTCTCATCAAAAACCCTTTTGTATTTCGTCGCATTACAGCCATGGGTAGACCAGAGCAACGATATCGTGGAGTCAGGCAACGGCACTGGGGCTCTTGGGTGTCTGAAATTCGCCATCCTTTGCTGTATGTATAATGCATTCTCTCTTCATCTTAGTTACTTATCATACTGAGTTCTTGATTAGTTGTAAGTATGCTTACGTGCTGACGGGAGTACTGTTGCATTTGTTTTAATGCGTATAGGAAGACTCGAATATGGCTAGGCACATTTGAGACAGCAGAGGATGCGGCCAGAGCATATGATGAAGCAGCAAGGCTCATGTGTGGGCCTAGAGCGCGTACAAATTTTGCCTACAATGGCAATGATCCTGATTCCTCCTCAATCAAGTTTCTGTCTGCTACCTTGATAGCTAAACTTCAAAGATGCCACATGACTTCCCTCAAGATGGCCAACAAAAGGCCTGCACTTGCTCAGGACAATCAAGAACGGCAATGTGGCTCTCGTGGGAACAGAGCCCTTGATGGCATTGGCCAGAGAGATGGCGAAATGCAGCAGTTTGTTTTGCCGCTGAATCAGGATCGCTGTGAAAGCCAAGGGGAGAGTCTCGGCGGGCAAGAATTCAAGTCACTTGAAGATGATCACATAGAGCAGATGATCCAGGAGTTGCTCGATTACAGCCCAATTGAGCTTTCTTGTGTTATGCAGAATTAGACTATGTATGTAGCATTATTCAATTCTACTATTAGAGCCTCCTCCTTGAACTTAGTTGCCTGGATAAAGGCATCCAGGAACTCTTGATGTTGAGTAAAGCAGAAGGTAGCATTCCTCTTCAGTTCTTCGTTTTCTCCTGCACTAATGGCAGAATGCGCATCATAGGCTGAAAAACTGAATGCTTGATGCTAAACTAAGAAGCTAAACTTTAACGCTGTACTATATCAGAAATAATCCAAGAGCGCATATTCAACTTTTGTCGATTTGGTTGTTGTTTGGTGTTAGTGCTTGGCTATTGGGGCAGGGGAATCACAATTATCAATCAGGTTCAGGAGCAAAGCTCTCAATTGTCAAAATTCGGTAGAAGTAGTTGTAGCCCTGTTGCCTAAACAGTGACCCCGCTGTGGCGAAATTCAGTCAAACATTGCTTGTACCTATCGAATCTAGCGTGTGTCCCGGTTTGCTAAGTATGGAGGAACATGATCATAATTCATAAGCCGACCCAACTGATCATAATGATTAACTATTCCTCGTAGCTTAGATTCTGACTTTTGGATTTTTAGTCATTCCAATCCAATATTTACACAAAATAGGCTTTGAGCGTTGATACTTTCTACTAGAGATGAACTTCTGTGGTCAACATTTCAGCTTTTGAAATTCATCCTGCTTGTGTTTGTTCCTTTCATTAAAATATATATATATATATCACCCCTTGCGGGTTAATATTTTTTTTCTTTTACCCAAGTTTTAGTTTTTCAACCAGCGAACGGATGTTCTTACACGCTACTGTACTGGTCATTCTTCTGCACTGGACGCCAGTTGGATGCCTCCAGGCCCTTGATTATAGGAGGGCAAAATGATGAGGCTACTGCCGGTGAATACAATTGTCCAAGTTTTGAGTCTTTTCGAATGTTTCAGATGTTCAATCAGTTAACAGTTGTTTTTACACGTATTCTACTAATCCACGAATGATGCTGCACTGGCCACAAGTTGGAGGCCTCCAGGCTCTATCAACTGCTTAACTCTAGGAGTGTGGAAAGGAGGAAGCGGAAACTGCAAACACCCCACCAATTTGGCAGCTTCCTTCCCAGAAAAGGTACGATATGTAATCAGAAATAACACCAAATCTCACAATTGTAGGTGGTGGGATCAAGTTTTTCATGACGTAAAAATGTAATACGATAAAATTGATTAACTAAGAAAATTACTGTGGAGTACAAGTGGCTATTAAACCATAAATCCTCTCGGAGCTGGAAGGATGATAGTGAGAAAAGAAAGCAACAGGGGACCAAAAGTTAGTCTCGTTTTGGAATGCTATTTCCTAAGAGCCTTTACTGAACAATAATGTGACTCGTGAAAGTTGGAAGTTACCCTGTCCCTATGAACAGAGTTTGAAACTTTGGGGCTGATGATGATGCATTTTGCACAACTGGGGAACATTCTCATTGGCCTCTCACCAGCTTCCTATCTGATACTATATTATTCAGCAAGCATAGGCCGATGGGTTATTGGACCTTTATAAAAAGGATAAAAAGGGTAAAAAACAAAAAAAACCTCATGTGGTTAGATTAATATGTAGACAAGTCTCTTTGTGGTTTCAAATCATACATTTTGGTATCTCATGGTTTGAACTAATGTGAAAATTGATTGAAATCGTTAAAACTAACATGTTTGAGCTGTAATCTAGTTTTTTAACACAAATTCTGACCTAATATACTTATTTTGCCCCTTAGACTTTAATAAAACTCCAAATTAATCTCAAATTTGTAGGAAACAAGTTAGATAAAAATAAAAAAAATATCAAGACAAATTAACAAAGCTTGCAATTATAATATTTTTTTAGAGGGTCATTTTAAGAAATTAAAATAGAAAAATTAGGAAAATAATAACACCTTTATATAATGAAGGAAAATTAGGAAACTAATTGATACTTTTGAATTTGCAATTTGCAATTGGAATATTTTCTTAGTATGTATTATAAAGATTTAAAATAAAAATTTACAATCGTAATATTTTCTTAGATTGTATATTGTGAGGATTTAAAATAAATGTTTCAACACATTTTCTATCTATATGGTGAGGAAAATTAGGAAAATATTTCACAATTTTAAATTTGAAATTTGCTATTGCAATATTTTCTTAGAATGTGTATTGTAAGAATTTAAACTAAAAATTTCAATACTTTTTTTGTGTATATGGTGAAGAATAAATTAGGAAAGTAGTTAATAATGTCTTCATTAGGGTAACTCTATCATTTTATTCAAAACCGTTACTTTTAATGGTTTTCATCCAATTTTCATCTTAATTTAAACTATGAGGTACCAAAAGGTACGATTTGAAACCACAAGGGATTTTTTTTATATATTAGCCTAACTACATGGGCTTTTCTATCATTTACCCTTGTAAAAAAAAACCAACTTTTGACCTACGGGCTCTTCCTAACTTCATCCGATTCACTTATTTTTCTCTCTTGGATATCAATATCATATCATCAAGCCCCCAAACTAGATAATTCTCCTTCTTTTGACATTACTGATCAGCACAGACCAGATTTAGAAACATCACAAATTTATCTTATATTCTTGTTCCAGGGAAAAAAGAGAGAGAAGAACAAGAAGAAAAAAATCTCAAAAAGCAGAAACAAGTGATGGACTTTTAGGAGCCAAACTTCAATGCTATCCACAATAGTGATAATCTAAGAGAGTAATCCTTGACTGTACAAGGACAGTGGACGATGAAAAATTCCTAAACCGAAATCCTGTTCACTTTAGGGGGATCTGACGAATACTGGAGAGTCCATCATTCTTGATATGTCACCATAACCCCGAATGGGCATTTAAATTCTGTCGATAGTAACCAACTATTTGCAGCCCTCGTTTTTATTTTGGGAGAATGAATGGTCAAAAGAGAGAACTCATACACGTGCACGGACACTCGTCTGTATATGGGCATTGGATGGGCAGTGTCTCCCGTCACCTAAGAAACTTTGCACCTCTGCCATGAGCATGGACATGTGCAGCCATGTTCCGGAAATGAAGAGCCAAATATTCACGTTAGGGGGCACATGATTTGCTTCTCCAATTCTTTGTTAGGTACCAAATGCCATCATGTTATCCCATCAGGTGCTCCCTTTTAGTAATCAGCTTCAGGTTTGTGGGTTTCTCTTCTCACACAGTCAGTCCTGTTATCACTTTCTGCTTGGGTATTATTGTCGGCAGGAAAACAACTGAACATCGGCTCTCACATTTTAGATGTTTTCTAGGTAGATATTAGGGATGGAGCATGACGGATTCCCCTCTCTCCTAGTTTTTTTTTATTTCTAGGTTGAACTAGCTGCCTTTAATCCCATTTTGTATGCAGTTTGTTTCCTTTTGTACATGATGATTGGGAAAACAGGTAGGAGTAGTAGTATTCGCGATTAACAATCTGAACATATAACTTATCTTGTTCTATTAAGTAATTTCCAATGTTGATAGACTAATTTCTTGAGTTCAATTTTATAAGCTTGAAATATCATAAATGCCATAACAAAGATGATCGCATAGGAAGACAAAGTCAATGATTTATCATATCTTGATGCAAGGAAATAAGGTTGGAATCAGGAATAAATCCTCATTTTCCGAGTAAGACGAGATATAGCGAAAATGACAAAGCAATACCACACTAAAACCTTTATAAATTAGTAACATTAGGATCATACAAATTGTATTAATTTAAAGAGGTATTCATTTTTAATAGATAAATTAATAATCTACCAATTTATGGAGTGTACTTGTAATTCAAAGAAACTCTCATTTAATTAACCAAAATTGTATTTTGTTTTATAAAATATGAATTATTCTATTAATAAAAGGAGGCTAAATGATAGGTGTCCACTCTCGTTTTATTGAATGCATTAGATTATTAATATTGTGTATATAAACGACAAGAAAATCTTCTTATAATAAACAAACACAAAACATTCTTACATATCTCATTGTTAGTTTTCTATCTAAGCAGTGTTCATTAATCGACAATAAACTCATATTTTAGAAAAATATAATATAAAATTTTACTGAATTATTAATTTTGATATATATATATATATGTGTGTGTGTGTGTGTATTTAGCTCGTTGGCCCAAATTGGGATCGAGAAAAATTACCATTTAATAGGGATTATTAATTTATTAAATAGTTATTTGTAGAGATTTTACTATACATTGCACCAACAAATTATTTAGGATGGAGACATACAAGAGAACATTATATATCCAATCATTAGGTCGGGACCATCGCAATTGGTTCTAAAAACAAAATCCTTTCTTGCTATAGAAATTGTGGACATGCATGACATAATTGTTGGAGAAATTTCTAGGTTTATTGATTGGTTTTGTTCTCAACTACGTACGAAGTTGATTTTAGAAAATCAGAATAAAAGTGCATCAAAATGGATGTTTCTGATTTTCAAGTTTTTTAGGTTTAAAAAATTCAAAATCAGGATATGAAAAGTAAGTGAGAACATATTCAAATAATTTTTTTATAACCAAAATCTAAATTTAAAATTAGAAGTTGAGAATAAGGCCATTCTATGTATCATAACTCGCTAAATTGCTCCTCAAAAGAAACTAACCGAAAATACTTGGTATACCCTCTAAAAATTTTTGTCTCACAAGTGTTAGAAATTGCAAAGTCCTCTTATTGTTTCAAAACATGAATTAAAATTTGAAATATGTGAGAAATTTTTTCTGCTAAGTCGTACTCGCAGGATTGAGTTAGTGTTTTTTTTTTAAATTCTTATTAAGATTTAAGGATTGGGTTGTTTTAGGTTATGGGTTGGTCATTTTTTCAAAGATTATGTACAACTTGGGCTACTCCTTCTTGGGTTATTGGGATGTTAAAGGGCCAGACTTTTTAATCTTAAGCCCAAGTCTGATTTTCCTACAGGTAGGTTTTTTGTTTTCTTGATAAATAATACTAGTTACACCTGAGAAAGGTAAATAATAATTACCAGACATCAGTCGACTTCTTGGTAAACATGTAATGGTATCTCTTAATACTAGTAAAACTATATTCTCACGCAACCTCAGCTAGTAAAAATTCACAGTAATGTGGGATCTCAACAAATCAAGCAAATTGAATAAAGCAATCCGTGGCCATCAGTTGTCTTTCCATTTATTCTACCCAAAACTATTGCCATCAGTCATCTTTCCATCATGTCTATCCTTCCTAGAGTAACAAATCCTTCCATTAACTTTGAAATTTTAAACTGATAAATCCCAGTTCCAAATCCAATGATCAAAAATTTTTTTTCATTTATTCCATTTTCGAAACTTTACTTTTATAAATCATCCTCTCATGGAGTCATGCTTATTCCCAAATTTTCTCAATTACCTTAAAATCAAGGGGACGTATTGGGTACTATACTCATAAGTAATAATTCACAATTGTATATTTAAAAGGAAATATTAACTCTTCGATAATTTTAGAAGTTTAAATTATTGAATGATGTGGCAAGAGTTTATTAGATTAGATCATAAGTATGATAGCTAAAAGGGGTGGAAGAATTTTTCTAAAATTAAATATTCATAAGTACAACAAATACATGGACTCCTATTACTTGACATCCATATTTTTTTTCTATTCAAAGAAAAAAAGAGAGGAGGAGAAGGAGAAGAAGACTCTTGCAAGAAAAAAAAAAAAAACTAGCGAGTAGCCACACTCATCCTCATGACCTGGGCTACAAATTCACAAGACTCCCGCTCCTTCATTCCTCTGTTCCTAATCAAGGCTATCTGTTTATTATTTTGCACACAAGTCCTCCAAAAAACTGGAAATTTAAATTGCAGTCATTTATCCGAAGTATACAGTAATAGTAAGAATTATCTCAACAATCACACCCGACTCATTTTTCCACACATGCTTTTTAAAAATAAAAAGAAAAAAGAAAGAAAACCTAACGATATACCAAAGCAGCACTGTCGAGATTCTGTAAGTTCGTTACAAAGCAAAGGCTAAGAAATTACCAAAGAAGCTGATAGATAGTAGAAAGGGATCAAATTCTTCCTCGTATATATTTATCCATTTCCAACACAACTATTAAAAAGGAAAAAAAAAAAAAACCCAAGTAGAGAGAGAGGGAGAGTATTGCAAGTTGTGACTTAGTAGCAGTAGAGAGCCATGCAGTTCCGTGATACAATTTTCTAGATCTCTAATGTAGAGAAAAGAAACAACGAAATCAAACAAATATATAAACCAGAATCATCGGAATATTACGTAAATATTTTAGAGAATTGAATCCAGGAGGACAGAATTTGGAGACTCCCGGGAGCCATGGCGGAAAACAGAAGCTTGGAAGAGATCAAGAAGGAGAATGTTGATCTTGTAAGGCCCTATTTTCACCAGCTTCTCTTGTTTCATCTATTGTTATTCTCTGTTTATTAATTCTCTGCGGCTGTTCTTTTAAACTTTAGATTCGATGATGCTATTATGAAAGTTGAACATGAAAGAAACAAATCTTGTTATGATATTAATTTTTTAGATTTGTTTTTGTTAAGCTGTATCGATTTGTCCTTTTTTTTTTTTTTTTTGGTGTTGGTTAAGTTGATTTATTATGCATCGATGTCTGTTGTTAGTACACCCAAGCCGAAAGTGATATATGTTTCAACTTTTGTTGTTGCTTCCTTCAAGTATTTTCTTTAAGTTTTTTGTTGACAAATGTTTGCATCTAAGAGAAGATGATGATCGTGCATTCATGTCAAATACTACTAAATTCACTCTTTCTTATGATTTTTTGAAACGTAAAATCATATGTAATTTATACAAGTGATATGGGCTTGTTTCGGTTGAATTTTTTTGTTTGTTTGTTTGTTTGGTTGATTATTTTACTTGATTACATGTTTTGATCTTAACAAAAAGCTCTCAAACTATAGGTTTGATATTCGGAAAATTGATTTTCAGTGGTCGAGAAAATATCAATTTATTGGGTTGTTTTGCACTACTATATTTCCAATGTATCGACATATATACCTAGAGATGATCAGGTGAAAAGTGTAAATTTTTGTAAAGACTTTGAGGAATACATTACCTTGGCTCATTAGCTTAGCAATCTGCTGGAAGTGGTGCTATTTGTTGATTGGGTTTTGTTTCTGTTCACGTGAAGGAGCGCATACCAGTTCAAGAAGTATTTGAACAGCTAAATTGCTCGAGGCAAGGATTGACCACTCAGGAAGCACAAAACAGGCTCCAAATCTTTGGGCCTAACAAGCTAGAGGAGAAAAAGGCAAATTCCATTTGCTGTGTCTCAGTTTTACCTTCTGTTGTTCTGGTTGATGAAACTCGTTTGAAATTTCTTCAAACAGGAAAGCAAAATTCTCAAGTT
Source organism: Gardenia jasminoides (assembly GCA_013103745.1). Lineage (NCBI taxonomy): Eukaryota > Viridiplantae > Streptophyta > Magnoliopsida > Gentianales > Rubiaceae > Gardenia > Gardenia jasminoides. The sequence continues at coordinate 79,650,492 of CM023103.1, forward strand.
CTTGGGGTTTATGTGGAACCCTTTATCATGGGTCATGGAAGCAGCTGCAGTCATAGCAATTGCAGTGGCAAATGGACAGGTACTTCTTGTACATTCTTATTTTTCTTGTTTCCTTCGTTTTCTTTTCTTTTTCCTGATACACAAAACATTTACTGGGTTCTATGTTTTCGATTAAACTCCTAATTCTTAATGTACGATGAATGACTTACAGGGCAAGCCTCCAGATTGGCAAGACTTTCTTGGCATTATAATTCTGCTGGTTATCAACTCCACTATAAGCTTCATTGAAGAAAACAATGCTGGCAATGCTGCAGCAGCTCTAATGGCCGGCCTTGCACCCAAAACAAAGGTAGTTTTCACTAGCAGAAGGTTGTGATCCTTGCGGACAACTTGAATTACCAGAAGCAAAGTCTGAATCCAATAACAAATTCAACGTGATAAACAAATTATGAATTGGTGTTTGTTGTTATATTTGTTTTCTGTAGGTGTTGAGGGATGGTAGATGGATGGAGCAGGAAGCGGCCATACTGGTCCCAGGTGATATAATAAGCATCAAGCTGGGAGATATCATCCCTGCTGATGCTCGTCTCCTGGAGGGGGATCCTCTCAAGATTGATCAATCTGCCCTTACTGGTGAATCGCTGCCTGTGACAAAGAACCCAGCTGATGAAGTCTTTTCTGGTTCCACCTGTAAACAAGGTGAGATTGAGGCAGTTGTGATTGCCACTGGAATTAACACCTTTTTCGGAAAAGCAGCTCATCTTGTTGACAGCACCAACCAAGTTGGCCATTTTCAGAAGGTAGGTTCTCTATATTGCTTGACACGTTATATGAGCTGATAACGATCTTCTACAGCAAGTACTAGACATTAGTCACAAACCCATAAATGACAAGATAGGAGAATGCGAAAATTACATTTTCATGAAGTTTTTACATCGCCAACAGGCTTTTTGCAAAATAATTTACTCAAATGGAAATCTTCCTTCCGTAGCTTGACATCAAACATTCAGCTATCTCAGCATTTGGTGATTTGACATTTTCTGACTTGCATTCTGATTGTTTTCATCAGGTGTTGACTGCCATTGGTAACTTCTGTATTTGTTCCATTGCTGTGGGAATAGTAGTGGAGGTAGTGGTGATGTTCCCGATTCAGAAACGCAAGTATAGAGACGGGATTGATAATCTGTTAGTACTTCTCATTGGGGGCATTCCAATTGCTATGCCAACAGTTTTGTCTGTGACGATGGCAATTGGATCTCACCGGCTATCACAGCAAGGTGCTATCACCAAGAGGATGACTGCTATAGAAGAGATGGCTGGAATGGATGTCCTTTGTAGTGACAAGACAGGAACTCTCACTTTAAACAAGCTTACAGTAGACAAGAACCTAATCGAGGTTGGTCCCAACCTAAAGCTTTTACAGGCAATATAAATCGGCTTGAGCTTCAGCCAACTTAAGTTTTTCCTTTAATGCTTGTCCCGTGGTGCAGGTGTTTGCAAAAGATGTGGATAGGGATACTGTAATTCTTCTTGGAGCTAGGGCTTCTAGAGTGGAGAATCAAGATGCCATTGATGCTTGCATAGTCGGAATGTTGGCTGATCCAAAAGAGGTATAAACAGCTTTTTACTTATCTCCCATTCGCTGTACTTGTCAACTGTTTCATTGGATCCTATGATCGTACTTTGATTTGCAACTTAGAGACCTCTCAGGTGCAACTAGACCAAGAAAATGAAAAATAATGAGCCCCTTTTAGTGTAGCTTCAGTAACTTATGTCTTGAAAGTTAGATAAGAAGTCTTTATAATCATCTACACTGCTGATTTAACCTCTAATTTGGTAAAATTTCTACATAATCTGAAACTAAATCAACCTTTTGCATTTATTTCATTCAATATGGATCATCATCGCCCTACACCACAAGTTTGTTACTTTCCATAAATCGTCCACCTTTTATGGTGCTGATTTTGATGCTTGAATTTACCAGGCAAGAGCAGATATTACTGAGCTGCATTTTCTTCCGTTTAACCCAGTAGACAAACGCACAGCCATTACTTACTTTGACTCCCGTGGAGATTGGTATAGAGTCAGCAAAGGTGCTCCCGAACAGGTAAAATACAAAGTCCAGGGTTTCATCTCATTTCTGATTCTAGGTTCAAGTCTAACACTTTCCCATTTATCTGAGATCTTTTTCCAGATTGCTGATTTATGTGGCCTAAGGGAAGATATGAAGAAGAAAATTCATTCTATAATTGATAAGTTTGCTGATCGGGGTCTTCGCTCTCTTGCTGTTGCTCAACAGGCAATCTAGTGAATCTCATTTAATAGGGTGACATCTTTGGAAAATGGTACCTAGTACTAAACTTGCCTGTCCTTATTCCTCTTTTGCAGACTGTACCAGAGAAGACCAAGGAGAGTCCAGGAGGACCCTGGGTATTTGTGGGTCTCTTGCCTCTCTTTGATCCTCCGCGGCATGATAGCGGAGAAACCATCAAACGTGCCCTACACCTAGGTGTCAATGTTAAGATGATTACAGGTGATCAGCTGGCCATTGCCAAGGAGACTGGTCGAAGACTTGGCATGGGGATCAACATGTATCCTTCTTCGTCCCTCCTTGGCGAACACAGAGACGAAACCATTTCTAACCTCCCAGTTGAGGAGCTCATTGAGAAGGCAGATGGCTTTGCTGGCGTCTTCCCTGGTAAGCCAGCTGTCTCTCTCTATTTAATGTTCTTTCATTTTAACATCCAACAAACCTGCCACCTAAGAGTTTTGAGTTTTATGAAGTTGCTACTGGAGAAGCTAAGTCATCCTTGAGATACTACTACTTTGTTTTATATTTTGTAATCCAGCTGTAGTGATGTAGAAGAAGTAGGCATTTAGCCTCACCAGTAGGAATGCTTTGTGATTGAGTCGTGTTACTTGATAGGTTCAGCTAATAGTTCTTTGAAATGTTCTAACGCTACTTGATGATAAATACAGAACATAAATATGAGATTGTGAAAAAGCTGCAAGAGAGGAAACACATTTGTGGGATGACAGGAGATGGTGTGAATGATGCCCCAGCTCTAAAGAAGGCTGATATTGGAATTGCTGTGGCTGATGCCACTGATGCTGCCCGGGGTGCATCAGATATAGTTTTGACGGAGCCAGGACTTAGTGTTATAATTAGTGCTGTTTTGACAAGTAGAGCTATATTCCAGAGAATGAAGAATTATACCATATATGCAGTTTCCATTACAATCAGAATTGTCCTTGGTTTTATGCTCATTGCACTTATTTGGAAGTTCGATTTCTCACCATTCATGGTTCTAGTTATTGCCATCCTAAATGATGGAACCATCATGACCATTTCAAAAGACAAGGTGCGGCCATCACCCATGCCCGACTCATGGAAGTTGAAAGAAATTTTTGCTACTGGTATATTTTTGGGCACTTATCTTGCTGTGATGACCGTCATTTTCTTTTGGGCTGCTCATGATTCAAATTTCTTCTCGGTAAGGTTCTATTCTTTCAATAACAATGAGATTATCCCTCTTGGATGTCTCTGATATCCTGTTCTCCCACTTTCCTTCCTGCCAAAATTGATGTTTCAACTGAAATGGCAGGATAAATTTGGTGTAAGGTCAATCAGAGATAACTACCACGAGCTAAATTCAGCACTCTACCTGCAAGTGAGTATCGTTAGTCAAGCACTCATCTTTGTTACTCGGTCCAGGAGCTGGTCTTATGTAGAACGTCCTGGCCTTCTGCTCGTGGGTGCTTTTGTAATAGCACAACTGGTAAGTTCATTCCCAAGTTCTAGATAGCGGTATTGGAATTCTTATTGCCTCCCTTCCCTCTAAATTCCTGCGACTATATATTCTGATGATTGGTTCCTTGGTATTCATAGGTAGCCACTTTGATTGCCGTCTATTGTAACTGGGGATTTGCTTATATTCATGGCATAGGCTGGGGATGGGCTGGAGTGATTTGGCTCTACAGTATTATCTTCTACATCCCTCTGGATATAATTAAATTTTTTATAAGATATTGCTTGACTGGCAGAGCTTGGAATAACCTACTTCAGAACAAGGTAATCTTGTCACCAGTTTATTCATCAAGAACGAAAAACATGTATTGTTCTTGCCCAGAATAAGAATACCTGCTGATCTTTGCTTCAAACCATCTGGTTCTTAGACTGCTTTCACTACAAAGAAGGATTATGGTAGAGGAGAAAGGGAGGCACAATGGGCTTTGGCTCAGCGCACATTGCATGGCCTCCATCCTCCAGAAAACTCCGACATTTTGAACGATAAAAACAACTACAGAGAGCTGTCTGAAATTGCTGAACAGGCCAAGAGACGTGCTGAGGTCGCAAGGTAATCTCCCTTGGTGGGAATTTAAACGTAAACTGAGTTAAATTCTTGATTGTACTTCGTGTCTTATTTCTTCTATTCCTTTGGCTTTTAAGGCTAAGGGAGCTTCATACGCTCAAGGGGCATGTGGAATCGGTGGTCAAGCTCAAGGGTCTTGACATCGAGACAATCCAACAACACTACACAGTCTAGATGAGAGCAAAAAGACGATGTGGGAACTCCCAATTGTTCACAAGTTTCCATGTCTTCTTTTTCCATCTCCGGTTTATTCATGAATACTTTAGTTGTCCATTCCCAGAAAAGTTTGAGAAGAGAGAACAATGAGAAATTAGATTGTCTTATGCCCTTGTTTTTCTCTTGTTGAATCTTTGATTTCGTGGGGATGATGATAATCTAAGGGTTGGGAAGATACCAACCGATAGAAGTTGGGACCTTGTAGTAGAAGGGCTAGTTGGGTAGTGGCTTTTAATAGTAGTACTGCCTCAGTGTGCTAGGCAGCTAATGTGGACAAGTTTGCCTTGGCATATGGAATTTTGCAACTAGTTAGGTTATTTCACAAAGCCGCTTTTCTGATTTTTTTTTTTTTTCCCTGTTGAGCATTTTCACACGTTCAGTATGTAGTAGTTAGAAATTAGTATGAAGCAATTATGCAGTCTCTTAACATAATTTTTGTTGAGGTTCATTTAATAAAGTATTTCTACTCTTAAATTCTTCTAAACACATTTAAAAGTGACTAAAGAAAGGCATTTGCTTAGCACTAAATATGTTTCAAATGTTATCCAACTTTACCGGATGTGAACCAAAAAACAAAATGTCCAATTATATGTTGAGGATAGAAAAAGTTCTTGCTATTATATCTAATTTTCTAAATTTAACCTGGGTGTTATCTCTGCTGTTGTTATTACCTATATACTAGTCTCTTTGAAATGTGCACAGTGAAGCTAGCTACTTCATTAACTTGCTAGACTTCCATGTTAGACGTCCTGTCCTATATTCTTGGCCACGTTGGCAAAAGATCAAATGCTGTAGTATATTTCTAATTCAATAACAGGTTTCTTTCGTTCCTACAAGGTGAGGAAAATTGTTGAACTACCCAATTCAGTTCTCAATATTTTGGGGCAATACTGGAAATGCTACAGATATGTTAGACAGAGGGTATAATCTTCTACACTAACTAAAGTCTTCATTTGTTGAAAACGAAGGAATTGTTTTGTTTTGACGCGATAGAAACTAGAAACTATGATGAACAATACGCATGGAGTTTAGCTTATGAAGACAATTCAGCAGTCAATTAGTTACCTTGCACTTGTCCTAAATCCAAAATCCGCAAGGTTCTCTTGCTTGGCTTCTTGTTTTTCATTGTCTAGTGTTTATTCTACCAAGATCATAGAAATTTTGCAAGCTCAATCTGAAATTTAACACTTACATGATCAAAAAATTGACAGAATAAAGAACATTTCCTCAAATAAGAATGATGTGTTTCTTTGTGTCTTTTAAGCTGTATTTTGTAGAAATTCTTAATTTTCATATTCTTAGTTCTGTCAACTGGACTGTTATCAATTCTGATGAGCAAAGCTGTCTAATTCATCATCTGTTGCCTGATTTATGTGGCCAATCTATAGATAAACAACATCCTTAACAGCACAGATACTCTAAAATTTTTGGGCAGCTTCCTACAACTCCAGGCTCTACGTTGTCCCTATTAGAGAGAACATTGTTAGAAAGGCAAGCTATTGTATTCTTGACATGCTGCGTGAGCTTCAGGACCAACGGCTATAATAGGAAGGACCTCAGTGTGTTTAGCAGTATACTATTAGATTTGCTTGTCATATTTAGGATTGCAACTTTTTAAGATCCCAATTCACATGTGATTTGAACCTTTTCCTCAATAGTTCTCTTTGAATTGTTTTACGAGTCCATCCCTCCAATTTCTTGTACTTTAAAATAGAAAATTCTTTCTAAGTAGAATGTCCACTTTCAAATTTCAGGATATGAACAGAGGCGCCCCATTTGAAGAGGCTCAGGTCGAAAGCCTTTTCATTCTGTACTATACTGAGCATTAACAGTAATCTTCATGACAAACACTTGTATGTCATGTAATTATATATACATATATAAAGGACTTAATATCTACAATTTTAAAATTCTTCAGCGATGCTCTCTAGACTTGGTTGCCAGTGATCAAAAGACGACAATCGTCTAGGACTGCTTGCTTGATCTGTGGTCCTCACGAGGGCCAGTGCATCTGTCTCAGATGATCCAAAGCTCTTCGGAGATTCTGCTTCTGTTTCCTTGCTTTTGTCCTTCATACTGTCTTTCATCGTCATTCCAGTGATCAAGAATGTAAAGCAGTTATCAGCTTTCCTCTCCTTCAAAGTAGTCCCGATTCCACCATTATCAGAATTTTTAAGACAAGAATAAGGTACTTCATCAGGATGATCACCACTCATGAACAAGAAACATCCTGAGTGCTTTCGGTGACTCTCTCCCTCATTTGTGCCATTTGGGGTGGTGGTTTCATTTTGTAGAAGCCGAGGAGCCGAGTACTTCATGGAAAGTAACTGAAGTTTCCGGACTGTACTTATTGGCACTACATAGAACTTGTGTCCCGGCATGAGGGTGGTCTCTGGTGCAACAATTGCCCATGGCTGCTTGAACACATTTGGGTAGGCAACACAAAATTTGGGATTTCGACGCATTATTTCAGCAGCAATAATTGGCCCATCTTGAAGTTCAACATGACCACCCGGATGTATGATCCTGACAAACATATTTTTTGTGTTATTCCTACACAACCATCTTGCAACGGCCACATTTCTTTTTGCTCTCATTTTCTTTAATCAAATTGAAGGAATATGCGCGACGGCTAAGACTTTGAGAGACAGTGAATTATGTGTTTTATTATGTTCGACGTCTCAGAATTCTCTGAGAAGCTGTGAATTGTTTGATGAGAACTGCAGCTTTATATACTTTTTATTTTCAACAACGTTCGTTTGGTGCCGAACCATTGGTGATACCGCGACAACTATGTTATATCGATAAACACTAGATACAAAATGGAGTCTGAATGTGGACAAGACACAAACTTCTTGAATACCAGCATATCTGATGTAAAGACAAATTCTTTTCAAAATGTAGCAATGTATTGGCAACTTTCCGCAGATATGGATTCGATTCTAAACAGCTGCCTGATATTTGAAGAGTTAAGGAACAAAGAGCCATGCAATCTGCAGGAAGTAAACACCTGATTCCTTACATCTAGGTCATCATGTCTTGGACTGCACGCTAGAAAGCGAAAGTCATGGAGATATTCTGGTAATCTTTTGGTCTCTGCACAAATTCACCAAGTGACTCTTGTTTGCATTATTCTTCTTAAGACCATGCAGAGAATTGTGGTCTATTTTGGTATCTGAAGCAAATATTCTCATTGTATTGGATGAACGAAGAGAGAGTTGAAAATGGACATGAGAAAAGAGTAGGTGCACGAGACAACTTCTCATCCACAATTTTGGATGTCATATTTGCTTAACAAAACTGGATGTAAGGCCTATACCGTACCGCAGCCGCCTAGCGCCATTGTATTTTCACTAGAACGGCCAAAATGGTGACTACACTGCTTTCTTCACCAGTTTAGCATATATCTAGGATGACCTGGTTTACCACCTCTCTTATCAAATATCAACAATGTGCTGTAACAGACTCTAAGTCAGCACATTTATGTATCAATCGTGAAAGCAGCGTGGATTGTCATATATAATTATCATATGTTAATTTGCAAAATTACAATAGTTGCATCCCAGTGTGATTTTCCAAATCAAACTTCTGAGATTTTCTTGAAGTCGCGATAGTGTTCATCTTTGAGAGGGTTAGTATATCTAAAATTTAGGGATGAGGTTAGGATTAGATTGAAAGAATGATGTGTATTAGAATACTATTATTTTTTTTTTTGGAGGCAAATAAAAATTCAGGTGGGTTCAACTTCGATCATCACTACATTAGGATAGATATCAAGAATTATAGGTTGATTACAATGGTACTTATAGATCACTCATAGTTTATAAACTTTTGTGACTCTCAAAATGATAGTGTTTGTAATCTTGATATTTTCCTTCGCCCAAGAAAAAGGGGGGGGGTTGTCTTGAAAATTGTTGGTTCCCAGCTTAAGCATATCGTAGTTTCACCTTTGATATGAATTTGAAAACTAATCCTGTAAGCTAAATTTTGATGTCTATGATTTGAAAATCGTTGTGGGACATGGCGATTGCCATCTTAGGATCCTGTCTTTGGGAATAATATATAAAAGCCAGTTTCCATAGGCGGAGAAATCATGGTTGCAAGTATAAAAATTTGATACCTCGTGGCCATGGAGCAAGTGAACTCCAGCTGCCATATTGCAACCAATCAAATTCACCTATGATTACCAAATAGTGACTGGCTTGGAACATAGGAAGGCGTTGTTCCGATTTGGTGTAGGATGAAAACGACTTCATCGGACAACGATTGAAAGGTGCAAAATCACGGGGAGCGCTTTTAGGAACGATTAACTGAAGGCGTGGTCTCATTAATTCACGCCCGAAGAAAGATGCATAGACCGATTGACATGGTACCCTTCATTAATATGATATCTACACTTCGGAGTTAAATAGTTACTAGAATTTCGGAATCAGATAGGGAAATTGCTGAGAAAGAAATGTGCCAGAGTTTTGCAAGCATGTACAGATAATCCGTATTAGGTAGCACAGGATTAATGACACTAATTATGGAAACATTGCATGTGAAGTGGGACTCCATGGTAAGATCTGGTTGGTAGAGGAAGAATCTGAATAGCAAGATGCATCTGGACATTTGAGAAGTTGATGAGGGAATCGAAGAAAATCCTTGACCATCACAATGATTAGACTCCTGATTAGATTCAAGTTAACCGTGTTCATTTATTATAAGAGAAGAACAACTGAACATGTACATTCACATGATAACTAACTTCTAATATAAGTGTATTAACAAGCGCTCATTAGACATTTAAAGGGCTCTTCCAAACTATGTTCCATGAAAAATCATATCAGGCGATCATCGGAACGTATGAAAGGGATAGGGTCTTCGAGAGAGATGCCCAAAAGATAAACATATTCAGAGAGCTAGTTGTACAGTCAATTATGTTCCACTATTCCTAGCCAGAAAAGAAGAGACGGATCTTCACCAACACCTGTAAAATGAAGACCTTGTTCCATCACTTAGGTGACTTTGCAACATATCATGAGACGGCAATGTTCCACTTTTTAAATCTATCAGATTTATATTTACATTGACGGACGTCAAAAACTTCTTCCTGCCATGTGTTTTCTATCCTAAAAATTCCGGCAATAGTACATCTAATTGTCACAAACGAGGGAAGGGGGAAAAAGGGAAAGAAAGAAAACAGCGGTTCCTCGAGTATATTTCCCAGCAGAAAGCACAGCACCTAGGCGAGGTTCAGCCTCAAGCAAGAACCAACTATGCAACTTTTAATGATCCTCCAAGCTCTACAGGAACGAGGGGAATAAAGGAGTGAAGGACATCTGTGATCAATGGTCTGTAGCTTGGTTCTGGTTGTACACACAGGACAGCAACTGCAGCAACCTACCATATGAATAATTGGAGTTGAATCAGTAATTAATAAGAAGGCATTAATCTGCTAAACAGTCAGCTTAAAAAGTTATCTTAATACAAACTTGATATAAGTGCTTCAAATCCATCTTGTTTCTGATGGCAGGATCTACAATTTTGGGAAGCTTTGACCTGTCAGTGAGCTGAGGCATGGCCTGCTTGATGAAAAAAGGGAAGAATGCATCAAAAGTATGCTTACTGAGATACCAGATCTTGAACTGAAAAGCATTAGGGAGAACTTACCCATGTAACAATAGACTGGCACTGAGCTTCAGTAATTTTCTCTACTGGCCTTTTTCCAATTAAAAGCTCCAGTAGAATAACACCAAATGCATAGACATCACTCTTCTCAGTTAATTTACCTAAACGTCAGTTAAACAACTACTGTTAAAAGTGTTTGCTTTATACAGAACATTTTTAAATAAAAGCTCATGCATCACCTGTTAATGAGCAAGACATTCTCTATGCATCACTCATGAACATTGGCAACAGCAGCACAGTTTTTAAGGTTAAAAGAGGACACTGTCTTCTCAGAAAGTGATTTTTACCACCACCTATGACAACTAAAATCCTAATTCCCCTATCTCATTAAGGAAGTCACTTTAGCTTAACAGTGTTTATATGGTTAACCTAATGCTTGCTCCTCAAAGGCACAGACTTTGATGCCAAATAATGTTTGTTTCGAAGTGAACTCCCCTATCAGCAAAATACAAATAGTAATTTAGTTTTTTTATTGCAAAAAAACAGCCCACATAGTCTTTGTGCTTCAACTGTGTGTACCAAAATTGACACATAAAATTTATTCAGGTCAAGCAGTCCATCAATCAATGACTGCAGAGATCTCAAAATTCAAAAAAGACAACAGAAAAAATGCAATGGACATTGAATGCAGTAATTCTTGGAAGGTTCCAAGTATGAGACAACAGCAACAGTGGAAAATGGAACACAGACTAACTACAGTTTTCAGAAAGATAATTGAAATTGATCCAGCAATCAAGATATGGCTTAGTTAAGATGCTTCAAGGTCATCATTTAGACCCCTATCATGGAGCAGCCAACATGTATTAGTGATACAAGCACCAAGCAAATTAAAACAAGCTTGAAGGCCAGTGGGTGTTGTATACAAAAACCTTTTGAAAACAAGAAACATAAAATACAACTCGAATACATAATTACACCAGGAAGATTGATATTTGTCTAGTAAAAGAAGCAACAGTGGATGCCTATTCAAAAGTATGATATTTTAATTGACCAAGAAAAAAAAAAGCTTATTCAAGCTCATGTCAACAGAACAAATTCAAAAGAATGAACAGACAACTTTAACTGCAACAATGTAATTGACATAATGCAGTTTTGCAGATCATAAGGTACTCTACCATACCATCTAGGAGGTATTCTGGAGCAACATAACCCAAAGTTCCTGAAAGCTTTATGTTGTTCTTGTTTGGATTTCCACCACTAATTGCAAGGCCAAAATCAGAAAGCTGAATGAAAGTAGAATTCATTAGCTTGTCACAAATACTCATCAAGTATCCCAATTGCAAAGTGAAGGAAATTGAAGGCATAGATTCTATCCGCGTTTCACCTTTGCATTGTAAGCAGAATCCAAAAGGATGTTGGAGGATTTGAGATCTCTATGTATCACCGGAGGGTTGCAACGCTCATGCAAATATTCCAGTCCTCTAGCCAAGTCAGAGATACATCTTAGTCTACAAGAAATGGAAACAGGGCAAAAAGGTTTTTCTTTTTTCTTTTTTTTTTTGTTTTGTTGGGGTTTGGGGGGAGTAACATCTTCATGGATAGATCCTCCTCAATGTTATACCTTGCTACATCTAGAGCAATTTTCATCCGGAGATGCCAAGTTAAATTTGATCCATGAGAAGGTCCTAAAGTAAATGAGAAAAATAATCTCTTTAACGAAACACAGATTGAAGAAACCAAAAGACATGATGCAGAATGTACATAATATAATACATCAAAAAGTAAGAAGCATTTTACCATGCAAGTGAGATTCCAAAGACCCATTCTGCATCAATTCATACACCAAAAACCGTGTCTCCCCATGAATGCAGTACCCCAGAAGTGAAACTATATTTTGATGCCTGATTTTACTCAACAAATCTACCTCATTCTGCAATTCCAATGACAAAAGCAGTAAATAGAAATAAAGGCAAAACAGATAAAATCAAATAGAACCCTCAAGAAATGTTGATTGAAATTTACCTCGAACTCTCTTTCGGAGTCCTGCCATTTACCATGGAGTCTTTTGACGGCTGCATGGAAGTTATCATTCAATCGAGCTTTATATACACATCCTAATCCACCTTCACCCAGAATATTGTCTTTATTGAAGTTACCGGTTGCAGCTACTAGCAAAGGGTATTCAATAAGAGCAATTGAACCTTTCTTTCCAATAGCTTTTGCAGAAGTGATTTTATCCAAAATTGGACCCAATGACACCCCTTTTGCAGCATCTTGAGAAAACAATCCAAGCTCAAAATAAGTTGTATTGCGAGTAACAGAATGTAGGAATGAGATAGGAAACAGTAATTAGAAGGGCTTAAAGGCATCTTGAAGAAAGCATCATACTTGAGTTGTGGTTTGCCTTTGTATCGGAGCTCTTTAACTTTTTGAGTCTGTAGAACCAAAAACACGACAGCAGCAATAAAATTCCACCAAGAAGACTTGCAGAAACCACGAGTGCAATTAAAATTTTCTTGTTTATGTCCTGATGATGGACTACCCTGACAGCCGCATCTCCTTCAAAGCCCAAGATGGACCAAAAAAATGGAGAAAAAAAGGGCTTCAGACAGCATTATGACCTCATCAATCATCTACAACTTTCTTTTTCTCCTACTTAACATTTGTCAATGCAAGGCACCCCAGTTGAACCCCCTTCAGGGAAGGATGGGTACTTGCTGACAGAGCTAATACAGGTTTCAGTATCAGATCCTGATTTGCTTAAAGAACAGACAAGTATGATAAAATAGTAGTCAATGATGAGACGACCATTTCCTTGAACAAAGGAAAATTTAGCAAATATATCCAAAACGGCAACAAGATGAGTATTTTCATAATTTCAGAATCAGAAGTAGTCATCCAATAATTAACAACAAAACGAGCATGAACTGATATTCAAAATCAAGTGCTAGTAGAAATCAGAATCATGGCAACACATTATTGAATTACCCGGAGATTTAGCTTCCACCCCGGGAGGAGAAGTAGGGAAAACAGGAGGCTCTTTCTCAGTTGGAAGAACAGGGTCAGCAACAGGAGGGTTTGGCTTCACATCCACAGGAAATGAGAGCAAAGGTGAGCTGAAAATCAAGAAGGGTACCACCAAAATTAGAACTTTCATGATTCTTGTCGCTGGTTATTTGTATCTAACCCCTTTATAACAGATTTTTCAAACAGACAGAGGGAAATGGGAAATCCTGGAAATGGGATTTGCAATGAGGCTGTCTTTACTGCCTGATACTGTAGCGCAGTATCGAGCGTTTTTGAAATTCAATTCAAACGCAGTTGTAGAGGGGCACTGTAAGCAGCAAGAAGAGTACAAAAAACGTTGGATGTGTAATCTCAGTCTTCCTAGTCTTTTGTGTTGCATCTGTCTGCAAATTTGGTCCCCAGAAAAGACAAAGAAAGAGTGTCAGGAAAAACCCAAAGCCTTTCTTATTTAATCCCAGAAAAGGAGTGTCAATTGCACGACAATCATGTGGCGGTTATCAAAAGATGATGCCAAAGCCCCCTCCTCCCCTGTTTTAAAGACTGTCACGTACCCGATTGTGGTTTCTGAAAAAGTGGAAAGTGGCAAGTGGGATTCTTCTTTTCTTTTCTTTTCTTTTCTTTTCTTAATATCCTTTTCTTTTCTATCCATTGTAAAGTGGAAACTAGTGGTGAAAAAATTGGTGTCACTGATTTTTATTTTTTAAAATTTATTTTTTTTTTTGGTTAAAGTGGCAAAACCATCCTAACATAAACTTTTTCTTCACAATGAGTGTCAAAACAATCCTAAGATAGGCTTGCTTCTTTTTTCTTTTTTTCTTTTTTGGTAAGAAGAAATAAAAGGATATTCAAACTCTTGATACGTATAGAGTGATTTTGAGAGTTGTAAATGCATACAAATATCTAAAATGTTACTACTTGTCTATTGATAATATCTAAATTGTTTTTGGAGTGGTTGAAGATGAGGGGTAGATTGACTTGAGATTTAGGGATAAGGAAAAACAGAATTCTGTTACCTATAGGAGAACTAGTTGTTGAGGATTCACTTCGTGGTTGTTGAGGATCCGATTCAGCAACCGATCATATTATAGTGTTTGAGGTTTATACTACCTATTATACTTTTATGGTGCTGGTGATATTATTTATTCACAGCGGCTAAACTGGCATTATAACATTTCTCTTTTGTACAGTATTAATTTTCCATCTTGATGATAATGCCTACTTCATTGATTCCCGAGTATCATTTTGGTCCTTTTTGGACTCAATCATATCCAAGCTGTTATTCACAAGTGGAACCTTTTTAAGTTGGATACACTTTATCTAGTGCATCCCACAAAATAATTCAAGAAAGATGTGACCATAAAATGTACTACTACTAGTACCTTTTTCCTCCTTCTTCTTCTTCATCATCTGTGTCCAAAATGAAAAAGTTATGTATATGTCATAATTCCTTCATAAATACTAGCCATATTATATGTATGTCTTGTCATAGTTACGTTCTAAAGGCCAACTGCAGAGTCGAGTTGATCAGAGTTGTGGAAATCACCTTATCAGTCAAATGCTCTTCAAGAATCCAGCTCCATGAAGCCCTTTTTAGTTTGATAAGTGAAACATGTAAAACATATTTAGCCGGGTTAAACGAGTAACAAATGCCATTTTCTTCTACAAAATTATAAGAGGAGGAGGGATGTGATCCTCTATGATCCTCTATGATTGCTAATACCACTTTTAACTTTTGATTATGATAATTATCACCATTATTTGTGGTTATGAAAGGTCATTATCAAATATAACACTGGAAGTCGGTTGACAGCTACAACACTCGAAAAGCAAACGCGAAAACAAAACATGAAAGCTGCTTTTTTCCAATATAATTGACACTATGGAGTCTCCTCTCTCCAGTATTTCTTAACGACCAGCTTTAAACTTCAACCAACGTTGGGGGATCAGAAAACCTTGGCTGGCTCATATAATAATCGTATTAGTTAGGCATTTCAATTAGTTTCAATAATTGCACATGCAGTCTGGAGAGCTTGTAAAGTAGTATTCGATTTGTTCTAAACCACTGGCCTTTGCGGAAAATGACAAACATGCTTTTCTTGAATCTTGATTCCTTCCTTCTTCCCTTGATATAAAAACTAAATTGCCATTCATGTTTGTTATAGTGCAGATCCCAACGTTAATGGAGTGCCAACTAAATGAAGTTAATAATACATATGGATAACATAAATTAGAGGATTTTTTAAATAGTTTGTTAGAAGAAAGAGGAAAGTCATAATAAAAAGTAATTTGAATCTATTAAAAATGATTAGGTTATTAGAAGATAGAGAAATTATGAAAGAAAATCAGTTAGTTAAGTGTTGTTTGATATGAATAGGGTTAAAACTCAAATATGCATATCACCCGTTAATTCTCTTTATTCAGGCATATGCCACTTTGGAGCGAGAAAATAGATAATTAAATTAAGAATTTACGTCACATTCCAGAAAGTTTTGATCTAATGGTTATACTTGAGTTCCCATGACCTAGAAGTCTCCCCATGCACTTCACTGCTTCTTAAATCAATCCCATTCCTCTCTTATCTTTTGATTAATTATCATATATCCAATTGTGATAAAATATACATTATCAGTATATAAAAAACTTAATTTTCTACACACACATACGATCAAAATGCATGCTACTAATCAATCACACGAACTGGATTCACGTGTTCCAATTCTTTTACTATCGCTTTTTGGGCTTTGATATTTGGAGTTTTGGGCTTTACAACCAGCTTTCTGCTGTTGCGTCCACATGCAAAGGGCGATCCAGTTCGTACAACCAGAGTCCTAGACCTAGTAGAACTTCGACGCGGAACATCCTCAAGTCTAAAAATATAGAATCCTCTGCCTCTTTTACGTATAATCAATTGTCATGCAAATACGAGAGACAAACGAAAAAAGATATCATATTAGAACCTCCCAAGGAAAAATTACCCGCTTTGAGCAAAGAGACAGGATGTGGCTGCTACGACTACGAGGAGCAAATTTAGCCATTTTCTTTATAATTTTTACTGATGCATGCTTCTTGTTAAGAATAGGCATATATGCTTCTTTCCTCACGTCTGCAAATAAAGCAAGAAGAAGGACGGAAGATGAAAAACATCTTTATTTTAACCCCAGAACAGTGGCTATGTAAATTATCATGTCTGTTCATTTCTGCCTGCATTGCTGTTTTTTTTTTTTTAGCTGTGTATTTATTGTATAACACTGGCATGTTTTAATTCTCCTTCTCAAGATATTTGATGTGTTAGATTATTTGTGGCCTACATGACCACATAAATATAGAATGAAATTATATTCCACATATATGAAATAACAAATTGAATGCTTGTACGGATAGGTTCAAGGTATATGACCAAAGTCATGTACCCAATTAATATTAATAATCATAACATTCAATGACCAAAGTCATGAATCTAACATTTTATGGAACTTCACATATATTGATGTATATGCTTTTATGATTGTGTATATACATTCTTGAAACAAGTGATTCATGACAGTAAGATTTATCTTATCAAGGAGGAAGAATTAATAGGCTTAGTATTGATCAATGATAGGAAGGGTCACTTATCTCCACTTAACTAGTTTTGTTAGAATTATCCCATCACTAGAACAAACATAAAGAGAGTAGGAGAGGGAAGATCAAGGGTGATCACATACAACTACAACTAGAGACGTACTCAATGACTCAAGGTATGTCTTAATATATGATCTATAAGTTGTGGTTGAAGATCCTGATTTTATTATGTCTAACTTGATGGCCTTTTCAATCTAATTAGACTGGCTATTGGCCATGCACTCGAGTTGTTAAGAGAAGGAGCTGATCCTTGTTGGCGATTTTTCTTAGTGGGTAATTAAAGAACTCAAACTGCTTCTTATCCCTTGTGCAGCATACCATACGGACCATTGTGGGGCAAAAGTTTCTTATCCCTCGATTAGTTTGTAGATTTTGTGCGAGAGAATGGACAGGAACGTCTAGGAAGGTTCAGGGTCAATATGTAGTTAAAAAAAAAAATGTAAGGTCCAAATCACATGAAAGTTGGTTAAATTATCCTCAAATTGGAAAAAAAAAAAATCATACTTTGATTTGTAGTCTCCTAGTGCAACACATTACAGCTAATTATGTGACTGTGAAAACGATTCCGTGGCTTAGATGATGACCGTAACCATTTTGAAAAGTTTACCCCTCGTCGAGCGGTCTTGAGTTCAGGACTTATGTATCTGGTTGTTGTGAAGGATTGCTCTCCTAACTCTGTATAAAAATGGGAGGCTTTCTCTCCCAACAACTCAAATAAGAGTTGGGGCTTGAAGTGGGCCAGATCTTTTTGTTTGTTGAAAAAAAAGAAAAAAGAAAACGCATTCATCATATGAAGTTTTGACCAATATTGAGCACACACGCACGCTCGTACTTAAATCATAAGGAGATGAGCTAGTGTTTTGTCCGTGGAGCCCAATAATGCCTTTGACCAGTCTCTTGCACATATTGGCGAAGCCAAGTCCTTTAGCTAGGAAGTGTGATGCTAGGTCTTGTCTGAATTGTCATTTTTTGATTTTTTTTTTATGAAAAAATACACTGTAGCGATGTGATGCACGTGAGGTAAAAAGATTTTTAAAAAATGTGATCACAGAAAATATAAAATTTTTGATGTAAAACTCCAATGTAAAAATTTAGATCTTCTTAAATTTTAACAGCCAGCGTCTTTAAGTTTGATGTTCCAAGGGATTTTGACATAAACACCAATGCTAAAGACTACAACCAATGGATGTTGGTGCAACTGGAAGGGACTTGCATTCTTTTAACCATGAGATCTCGGATTCGAAACCTATGAGAATAGGAAAAAAAAATGTTGAGAGAGCTTCCCCTAGTAAAGGGGTTGACGCAGCTCGAACAAAATTAGTCGCAAACTGTAAAATGGATGCGGACACTTGTTGCGGACACCTGTAATTTATACCAAAAAAAATGTTAAAGACTACAAAAAAGTGTCCGGCGCATTGTGAAATTTATTAAATATAGTTAAATATATTCTACATCGAATTTCAAAATCTCTAAAAATTCTCTTTATCACTTGACCTTTTTGAATTCTCAACGAGTCCAACAATTTTTAAAAGGCTGTTTAACCATCTTTTTTAACACTTCTACTGGGAGCTGTTGTGTGGAAGGCCATAATAATCTCACATTTGAGGGAGTATTAACACATTGCAATCTAGAGCAACAACATTTTTCTTTGATTTGATTAAGGATTTAGAATCCGTTCAAATCTTTCTAATTGTTCAGATATCTTAAGTGGTATTTGGGTTTATATTTCGTCAATTTTATAAATACATTTTAAGCAGTAGAATAATTGACAATTTATAAATTCAAATATCTCCTAAGTAATCTGAACACATAAAGAGACTTGAGAGGATTTCAAAATTTTCGTTAAATCCTCCAATCCAAATGCAACCTAAGTGAATTTGAAATTTTCAAAAATGGCAAATACAATTGCACCTGCTCGGAGCCTCGATTGAACGTAGATCCACTACACGTCTTCAGCTGAGTCCATTGTTCTAAAATGTAGACCGATGAATGGATTGAATGTGTTTTTTCATTTTGCATTTCAATCGATTCAATTGTCCATGTTAAATGCATAGATTTTTTTTTTGTTTTGTTTTAGTTATTCTCTTAGTACTAAATAAATTGGATGATGCTGAACTATTGAACCGGAAGGAGAGGGGGGAGGGGGTTAGTGGTAACCGACTCAATGGTTCGGTTTTGACTAGCTTAGACCGGCTTAATTGGTAGTATCCTTGTTTGGATTGCAATTTTTCACCAAAATATCTTTACATTTTCTATGATCACATTTTTCAAATACCTTTTTACTTCACATACATCACATCGTTACCGTATATATTTCATAAAAAATCCAGAAAATGACAATCCAAACAATAGTGAGCCCTATTCATTTAGCCTTGCAGATTGAATGTAGGTCCGGCAAGTATGATGTTGGTTCGACATTCAAGTGATTGAATTTGGTTATTCTGGTCCGGTGTACAAAACCCGGCTTGAATGGTAGCTCCTTCAGTTCTTGCACAACATCTAATTGCAGGCAATCCGAAATGAAATTCTCAGACGCCCACAGTATCGAAAGAGAGAAGAATTGGGAGTATGTTCGCAGAGTACAATACATACACATTCAAGGAAGCATTGAGAGAGAGAGCAAATGCATGAAACTTTTGCAAATGCATTCAAGGATGATTATTGCTCATGTCAAAAATGGCACGTAAAACTAGGCAACCCTTTCATTGAATTCCACCCATTCCTCCGCCCACCCTTCAACTGCAAACTGAAACACGGCCACACTTCCCATTGACCGCCACCCCCATCCCGGCTACAAACTTTGCATGCACGTTTGTGTTACAGTAAATATCCTCAGAGTCTCCATCCAAATCCAGTTGCATCGATATTCGTAGCTTTTAGCTGGCTCCATTAACTACTCCAGTTTCTAGTAGCTGCAGTATCAACCCTCAAGTAAGTGCTTGCTAGCTAGAAGCAGTAGTATTTACTGCTTAATTTTGTCTACTACTGGTCTTTATATACTATGATATGGGCGTATGTATCATCAACCATTAGCAAGTTTGCTTCTGTTGAATTGAAAGCAGAGTAGTACACTAGTACTAGAATTTGTGTGGGGATGCTCTTCAGTTCTTGAACGTAGACAAACACTACTGATACCCACATGACCAAATATTTCGAGTAGGGGAAGGATGAAAAGGAACGTACTGATAGTGACTCTGATAGCATTGGTGTTATTCACTGCAACATCTGCAGAATCCAGAAATCACCCCAAGGATAACCCTACAAAATCTGGTCAGCAAGAAGAGGATCAAGAACTAAGAACTGCTCAAAGAAGCAGTGGAGTTGGCAGTAGGAGGAGGAGCAGCGGTGGCAGCAGAAGGGCAGCAGCAGCAGCGGGAGAAGATCAAGAGGGATCATCAAATTGTGACCCTCTTTATTCATATTTATTTGGAGCCTGTGGGCAGTGGCCTTCTCAAGGGTCTTCCAGAAACAACCCTTTCCTGCCTAGACCAACCCCCTCTCCCCGCCGGCCACCGTCTCAGCCGCCAATTGTGCAGCCTTCTCCTCCCCCTCCACTAATCCCTTTGCCGCCACCCAGGTCCTTCTCCTCACCCTACACTGCTGCCACCACCTTGTTGCCTTCACCACCACCCATTATCACTGCCACCACCAATAGTTCCTCCTCCGACTTCACCACCTGGTTACCTTTACTTTACTTGTTTCGCCATCACTGCCACTTGCGTCCCCGCCTGCATCCTGCCTTTTCACCTTTCCACGCCTGCGGTTCATTACTACCCGTCCCCATCCCTCACCTGCCTTCATTGCCGTCATTCCGCTCCCTCACCGCCGCCACTTACGCCGGTGGTTCCGTCACCCCATTGCCTTCGATCCATCTCTCCTCCTCTGACTTTCCTTTATTGTTCTCCCACCACCGCTTTTCCTCACATACGCCACCCCCTGGACTGCCACAGCCACTACCAGTCTTTGTGGTTATCACCACCTGATACCAACCCAGACTCTCCAACACTCCCCCTAGTTTCTCCTCCACCGCTAATACCAGACTTGCCGCCAGATGTTCACCAGCCTCCTCTTGTGCCCATATTATCTCCACCACCAGACTCCTTTCTTCCACCACAAGACGGCCCAGACATCATGTTCACGCCCCCAGCACCAACACTTATCCCGTTTTATTCTCCACCTGGATTGCCCTTCACATTTACTCCAGCCCTCCAGTGGATACACAGGTGTGTTTCAATCGCCAACATTTCCACTTCCACAAGCACCGACGTTTTCTTGGCACCTCCACTGATGCCTGATATACCAGAGCCCATTTCAGCCGCTGCCGTTCGTCTCAACGCCACCATCACCGGATGCTGAGCCGGTGGTGCAAGACCAGAGTCACCCACTACCCTTTATCCCTCCTTTTGAGGACCCCCCGGAACCAGATTCACCTCCATTCAACGTTTAAATATGCTTTCTAGATTTCTCAGAGTACCCTTTTTCTTTTTGGTAGGATAGATTTCTTGCGTATTACTGAGTGGAATAACGTAACCAGTCATTCTATACACCATCTAGATTATCAGAGTAATACTCGTATTGCAGATTCTTTTTCTACCAATATCCTGGAATGTGACTAATTTTCATCTTGACAATCACACAAGCTGCGAGATTTAAATTTATAGTCTTCATTATTCACAGCTACACCCGTTCAACTTATCAAGGCTTTAAAAACTATAATGTCCACAGTTGCATTAGCCTTGATCATCTCTCCTTCTGCTTCTTGAACAGTGCATATTGCAAATTCAATGGAAAATCATATCAAGACTCCTGATAATTCGCCACCAATTCGTTCGTTTTTTTTCATCAGGTAACTGGATTAATTTTGAAACAAAAAATGGGTGAGCTGCACAACCCTACAAGAGATATCGAGTCCGTTTCTTCTGATGAGCTGCTGATTGCTGAATGACTGGAAAATTATCTACTAGCTTCAGCTGGACGCAGAGCTCAAAACCATGTTCACCCCACAAATAGAACGACTAACGTTTAATACAGCAGCGAGGAATGACACAACATTATTGAACAATACAAAATTGGACTGCACAAACAGTACCTGTCATTGTATGTTCACTATTCTTGTACGTGATTTCTACCTAGATGTTCTCAAGATTGGTAGCTAGATATCAAAGTTCTCACTACATCAAGAGAATTAGTACACTGATATTGCAAAGAACAGGGGATGATAATGACAACCAGAAATCTAAGCCATCATTCCCCAATGTGGACTGATGAAGCAATGAACAAAACCAATGAGAAGAAACAGTGGGTATGTTCTAATTTTTAAGTGCCTTTTTTTTGCCAGAATGATCCTTTTTGGAAGGATAATTCTTTTTCTTGGCATAATCATCCTGATTATCGCGAAGACCAAGTTTTGAGAGAACGAAGCAGTAAGAATCCCAGTCAGTCCTCCTCAAATACTTCAACAATTTCTTCCTCCTTTGAACCATTGCTTCAAGACCTTTTCGAGAATGTTTGTCCTACAACAATTATAAGAAAGATCTGAGACTTGAGAGCACAGGCAGCAAAACAAGTAATATGATAATGGAGCACATTGGAGATATAGTAGCAAGAAACGACAATTTGATTAAGAAAAACTCAAAAAAATTCAAGGAACTTTTTTCAAGACATAATAGCAAAGAACCAAGAGCACGCTTCTAAATATAGAGCTTACTAAAGTTGCTACCAGCAACCACAGAGTATGAATGGCGTAAAATAAGCAGAGAGGCAAATTAACCATTTTTACAAGTTAATCTAGTTTGTATCCCCAATCCCAGAGAATGGCCTCACAGATTGCAGTCCCAATGCTTTTTTTCAACAGAGTATCTACTGACCATTTCCAGAAGTAAAATTGTATATGCGATATATATGCAATAACTAAGCAAGTAAACTTAAACAAGAAAATCTAGTGAGGATTGGAATAAGGAACTTGGAGTTCAAATACTGTGGACCTATTAGAAACTTGATCTTATCCCCCATGGCCATGCTGTCAAAATTTAGATAGATGTAAAAATTCAAACTGGAAAACTAAGTCATAATCAGCCAAAGTAGAGAAATTTACCCCCAAAAAAAAATTTTTTTTTTTTGATGGTCATTTCTCAAACAGTGGCTTCAATATTTGAAGGTTGAAGTTCATTTTGAAGAATTCAGATTCTTTTTTTTTTTTTTCTTTTCGAAAGTGATAAGTTATCATCTCAGTTTAGCAACACATACAAGCAATGTCTATATTTCTTATCAACAAACAATCACTCCAACAGAGACACATGATCAAATTAAAGCTGCTACAGATACAGTTTGTTGAAAGACAAATATGGACCACCTCATAGAGGTACCAAAGTAGAGATATTTAGCCACATGCTGACCTTCTTGTGCAGAGCTGTGATGGGTGCTTAATCTTTGTTGTGAGTTGTGCCACTGCAGAACAACAGAAGATTAGAAACAATCCTTGCAACCATAATCATGGGACATTTCATGCCTCTGTACTTGAGGCATGACACAAACTGAAATTCAGGAAAATGGTAGGCCAAAAGGTGGTAAAATACAAAGATCAAGCTCTTCCCTAGAAGGAAAGGAAAAGGAAAGAAATAGATAAAACTGAAGAACTCGTGGAAAAGGATTTATTGATCTCCACATACAAATGTAAAATACTTAATAAGTAAAAAAGGATAATATTTTCAACTGAAGATATCAGTTTCTGAGGAAAAAAATCATATGGCTACTAAAAGAAAAGATCATGAATTTCCATTATCCACCCCAGTTACCTTCCATTTTCTACACAGCCATCATCCATTGGAGAATGAAGAGTTCAAGAGGAAAAATGGATTTAACAGTACCGAGGCAAAGGTTCATAGCCAAAAAACAAGAAGCAAAATTCTGAAAAAAAAAGTCCCAAATTAAGAAACATTAATTAAACTTAAGCAGAGCAAGAAATCTTTTAATTTGGTTTTCCAAATAAGTAGAACATCAGGAAACTCCAAATTCAGGAAAATCTTTTTATTTGGTTTTCCTAATAAGTAGATCATCAGAAAACTCCAAATACAGGTCTTATGATTAAAAACAGAATTCAAAACTGCAGAGATGACATTGTTTAAACGTTTAAGAACAAGAAAAGAATTACTGCAAGTGCAATGTGAACTCAGTTAACTAGGCAATAGCTACACCCCAAAAAAAAAAAAAAAAAACAGAGAGAGAGAGAGAGAGAGATCCTTGAATAAGCTAGAGTCTAACAGATACAAAAGGAAATGAGATAGAGACAGCAAACTTTGGCGAACTGAATTCACTTGCTGTGCAGCAAACTGGGTCTAGTCAATCCTCCATGGGGAACAATGAGCAATTCAGCGAACTCACCCTGAACACGAGCAGAACCACAATCTGACTCTGACACTTTAAATTCGTCTCTCACTTTCCTAAGCTCCAGCTTCAATTTCTCTGCAGCTGACATGTGATCAGGATGGAAATACTGCATAATGCAGAGCAGAAGGCAAAATTATGATTAAGGAATAATGCATAGCATCAACAAACAAATTACAAAAGTTTTAAAGACAAAAATCATTGAAGGCGGAAAGTTCTGGATTGTATAGGTTGTTTCTTACTACGCAGTATAGATTCTCACAAATGATGGGATGCATGGCCACAAAAATTGGAATCTTGAAACGTGCAACAGCGATCAAATGCTGTAGCTAATAAATTTTCAGGTTCATTCTCCGTTATCCGTAATCCAAAAACAAATGAACACCAAATTATGGAAACAACCATATTGCACTATCAATATTCCCAATGCAATGCTGAAAAAAGCATTTGTAAACTAATTTGTAAGTGACAGAGCCAAAGAATTTCCAGCAGTTTTCATTCATATCTAATCATTCTGAATTTGAAAGAACAAGATCAGGCTTGTAATTGGTTACTGAAAAACAAACTGCAAATACATACAAGGTCATGAGAATCAAAGTATTCAGATAATGGACTTCAAGAACCAGTTTGAAATGTGCGATACAAAAGGTATACTATCCAACAAAAACCATTTGCATGGATTCAGAACTCTCTTGGATAGACTTCATATGCATTCTCACCCAAAATTTAGACAAAAAGTCACACAGTAAAAAGCTTCCTCAAAAAGCCTGACTATAAGATAGCAAATCAAGAAAAGACTAGCTTGCCTTCTCAACTAATTCTTCCTTTGGGGGAGACGACATGTAGAGTGGCGTTCTACCAAGCTGCCCCAAGATATCAACTCTGTGCTCTGTAAAAGTCAATAGATCACTAAACAATGGATTGACACAGAAGAAGAGGCATCATATATCATAGTCGTGCACCAAGACGAATCAGAAAACTTGCACAGAGACTTGCAATAACAAATTAAATCCTAATCTAACAATCAGTAATTGTTCAAGCAACTTAGCTGACAGGAATAAGGACATAACAATCTAGCATTTCATTAAAATTCACAAGGCACGACATTCATCTCCAGAAAATTTCCTTGTACTCAATTTCAGTAGCAGATAACTCTTCCATATTTCTGATTATTGTGTACAATAAAAATAGAAAATAAATTTTGAATTAAGCTTGTGAAAATGCTATAACTCACTAAAATTAAGAAAATGGAAACAAGAATCCCAAAACCATAAATATAGTACAGTAAATACCTAATTGACAGCTGAATGATCCTTTAGAACAATAACCACCAAATAGAAATGTATATGATCATAATTTGCAATAAATCCAGCCCCTTGCTTTCAAAGTTTCAATAGGCTTTCAGAATAAATGTATACGATCAAAACTTCCACCAATATTTACTAATCGACCTACTAGCATATCAAGGACAGTGATCACGAGTGCATAAAGGAAAAGCTTCATATTACAAACTAAATGGTATATAATCTCATGCTACATTATATTTTCCTCCACCTAAAACGCCAATGGCATAATCGCATGGCATGGGGACCAACCAGGACAAGCAATTTAGGCACACTAAACGCAAACATTACCAATTCCAAGTCTGGTCTGCTGCAAACAATGCAAGTTTACACTTACTCTTGGGTTCATCTAACCTGAGTCAAAAAAGACTCTGCCAAAGTCGCAAAGTCAAGACCACTCTTCGAGGTCATCTCTTTCAGCTCTATCTCCCAACTTCACCATTTTTCGCTCAACTCTTCCAATGAAAACCAATCTTTCTTGTCCCGTCTCTGGCCAAGTAGCGCTGGCGCGGTGAGCTTCTCGCCCAACTCTCGATGGGAATAACTCCTCACAAACTCCGTCTGAATTTCGTACTATCATCCTCATCCTCCTCCTTCTTCTTCATCTCCGGTCCAAAATCGACTGCGGCAAGGTGTAAGTGATCCTCCCATACACCCCTTTGCTGCAGAGATTGTACCACTTGCAGGTCTAGTGGCCTCGTCATCAAACTCTCTTTCCACCTCGAGATGGGCATGGCATTGTTTCGTTCTCCCACCCCTTGACTCTGGTTTGGAGGGGTTTGAGCTGATTTAAGCTCTCGTGGATAGTCCCAAATGAATCCTTCACTGCCTGCCGATGCATCTGGGGCAGATTCTCGGCTCTGGAAGCAGAGACCCGCTGGTAAAGTTCTTGAAATGAAATGGGCCGGGGGGACTTGGGGCAGAAGTAGTGCAGAGGCGGAGGATGGAGAAGACGGTGGTGTTGGAGGAGGAGGTGCAGAACGGCGGCGAAACTCAGCTAAATTTTTGCGGATTTCTTCTTTCTGGTCGGATTGATTTGAGATGGGGAGCCGAGAGAGAGAATGGTTTTCTGACGGGATGGGATTGAGGGTTCCATTGCGATTGCTTTGGTGGTTGTTGTTTGAGGCTCTCTCTTGACATCACTGAAGAAGGGCAGAAAATGAGAATGGGATCAGGACTGGGACTGGGACTGGGACTGGATGTATGTGAGTGGTGGCTAGTTACAGCCCAAGGTGGGGGGGCAGGGATGGGGTATCGTCCCACAGTCAGGGTGGTGGAGGCGGAGTATGAAAATGAAGAAGTGGGAGTGGGAGTGGCGGTGGTGGTGAGGGGTGGAAGGGTTTTAGGCAGTGAGGAGCTATGTGGTACGCCATAATGCCTGGCGGATATTTGTAGTTGCTGAGGTTTAAGAAACCCTAAGAAGCCTGAAAAGTTTAGCATCCGCTGCCCACCAATTCAGTCAACCGTAACTGACAAGCTCACTGTTTACTGCTGCTTTCGGTTTCGGGTTTGGAAAATTGGTATTCGGCCCGGCATCTGGGACAATTTTATCATTTCGGTATTGGGTTGGATTATGTTCGGTTAATAGGTGTTGCAACTTGAGAGATGGACCGGAAGCCGGCGGGTCGACCATGCAGGTCGGCTAGGTCCCAGCGCTGGTAACTATTAAAAATCACGCTGTCATCACAGCCTTGCAGTCTCGACCTTCATACTCCGCAGCATGGTGATGAAGCCCCGCATACCATCATCATGAAGTGTCACCGCCCCCGCCCCATCGTAGAGGTCCCATCACACCCCTCACCTCATCTCGAACCCCTCAAACCTTCTCTGCTGCACCTCCACGCGGTCCTCATCTCCGGGAGACCTGTAACCACCCACTACTAAAACCCTCTCCCAATCGTGAAAAAGAAAAAGGTAAGACTTTGGTTGTTTATCAAGATCTAGAGTGAAGACGAGAAAGTAGTCCCGACTTCAGGGCACTGAGTGGACCCCGTGAGCCTTAGTCCCACCCATCTCTCTTCTTATTCTCAAGACGCGACAAGGGCAAGATAACTGCCCCCTTCGCCCAGGACCAACCCTCGGAGGCGCATATCGCCTTCACAATTGCCGTCAGGAAATCAGATTAAAAGTTTCGCGGTCCTTTGGTAATCATTATGACTAAGTCAAGGTCACACAAGACCGCCTCAACATGTGCCGCACTACATGATGCCCCTACGTCAGGGAGGCTTCTCCCCAAATAACCATCCCCGAGGAACCCTGCCACAAACTGCACGCCGAAAAGGCCACTAAGATCACGAAGTTCGCCTCAAAGCAACCCCCGACGTATTCAGGCTATCAAGCCTAGATGGGAGGAAGGATTGCGTCAGCCTCCCAAGATCAAGAGCCATGGAGGCATTCCATCTGGGATCTAGTCCGAACCAAGAAGCAAAACACGCATTATGTCCCCTGCTGCACTGGCCTCCTCTTCTGGTGACGTGTCTCGAGTGAACTCCTTCCATCGCTTGGAAAACCTGAGAGGTTTCTCGCTCGAGATCGTGATATCGGGAGTACTGTGGTCTCACTTTACCCCACACAATCCATGAGTGCAGCTCTCAACTTCAAGTCGCCTCGGTTCCTACTACGATGGTGCAAAGGAGATCCCATGCACCAGTTTTCCACTTTCCCTGCCCTTGTCTCCCCGACCTATCATGTGCTGTATCTCTACTTCTTACAAGGGAAACGCCTCAAATGTGGTTTTGAACTGGGCCTAATAGCGCCTCTTCTTCCCGAACGAATTTAAATGCTGATCTCTTCGCGATCGGTTTGATCTCTACCGATCACCAAGACTCTACCACTTCATGAACGCCCAGAATCCCAAAGAGACCTACGGTCAGATATGACTCGCTCGCGAGGAACTGCCCAAATCCTCGACCTTCGAGAAGCGGTGTCACCCCGCAGCTTTATTCTAAGGCTTCACCAAGGATTTCAACAAGGACTGCGATAGGACTATCCTTCAACGTTGAATGAAGCTACAAGCAGACTCGAGGTACATACAGTAATAAGATTCCGATCGCTTCAAGCGAGGGATGTATCCCTCGAGATCGGGCCGGTAAATCCGAAGTCTCGAACCCTATCAGCGTCCCCTGGCTCGAAGGAGACCGACGCCGGCTTTGACCGACAAGTGCGACTGCCTCCTCCTCGAGACTAGCTTCACGCCTATCAGCAGATCGCAAATCTTACCATTATGGAGCAAAGAAAACATAGCCTCAATTTTGCCTATGGTCGGTAAAGCAAGAGAACGCCATCTTTTCTCGTGCTTATCACAAGATATCGGCATGACACCAAGATTGTCATGAACTCAAGAAAGAATTGGGAACCGCGGGGATTTCTTCGCGTTCGCCAAAGACGGCCACAGCCAGACGCTGATGATCGTCGCGAAATAAACGCTACGCATGGCGTCACCTGCTGGACAGAGCGCCTCACCGCCCGGATCACCGGACGGGGACCCGCCTCTAGCGGGTGATTAACACTATAGTCAGGCCCCACCGCCGGGTGATAGCCGAGATCTCTAAGAGGAGCTATCGCCAGCTTCCGGGGACTCCAGGCGAGGCCCGCCTCACCGAGACCATCTCAGAGCCGGGCTCCTGGACAGTCCCCTGGCCAATACCCATGAAGCTATAGTTGTCCGTGGTTACCAAAATTACCTGGCAGAAATTATATCGGACAAGGCGCCACCGATATACTCTATTATCGGACGCTTGGAATGACTGGCCTTACCGACACTCAACTCACTCCTCAGGCGGACACCGCTAGTCGGGTTCGAGGCAGTTACCTATCCGAGGCATCATAACCCCTCGTCACCATTGGCACTTCAACTCAACTATCCCGTTAATTTGCCGTACGGCGCCGCCGACGCATAACATGATATCGCGTATTCTCTCAATGCCCTCCGTGCAATTATCTCTCCCTACCACCTGAGTTTTGTTTCGCACTCCGCATCGGGATAGCAGGTCTGTGACGACGCTGGGCGCTGGGAGTTATTCGCCACCCACGAGAAGCCTCGGCCCGGATCACCTTGGCCATTGAACCATTTGACCCAGACACCTTACGGGAGCAACCCCGTCTAGAAACTGAGGATGCTGTGACCAATGTGTCCGTCGACCTAGACCGCCCGGAACGGGTCGTACGGGTCGGCAGCCAGTTGGATCCACAGGTCTTTCATCAACTCGTGGCCGATGCAGAATAGATCTTTTCGCTGGGCGACCGATGACATGCCCGTATCCCTCACCATCTTGCTATTCCTAACACGCTACCGATCCCGCCCCTGGCCGCCGTAAGTCATCCATTGCCGGACCGAAGCTGAAATATCAAGGCCGGGTGAAGCCTCCTGTCGCCAGATAATCGGGAAGGTCTCTATCCCACTGGTTGGCGAACCCGGCCATGGTCGGAAGCGACACAAGTGCAGGACGTGGGCGTGATTTCACTGACCAAGGCATGCCAAAAGACGCGCCGAGGATTGACTTTGTAGATTCCACGGCAGCCATGGTGTTCTCGGACGCGATTCAAGTTATCACTGATCGTAATTGACGGCGGAAGATCAACAAAAGAGGCTTCGTGACCGCCCCGGTGTTCTCCATGCTACAATGCCTTCGGCTTAAAAGAACGCCGTTACCACCTATCAGGCTCGCGGAACAAAGTTTTCAAGCGTGATTGGGAAGAATATATTACGCGGATGACCGCTGTTAAGAGCAAAGGCATGAGATCATTTGGTAATGGATTCCGTGGGTCTTCTGGCCCCTCCGAAAGCCAAGATCGGTTGAACCCCAAGTACCTGGTCTCCTCTGAAAATTCCCCGGTTTCATGATCTCCGAGATGGGATCTGAGCTAACCGATAAAGTTCAAGCTATCCGGCATATGGTTCTCCGCGACTCTTCGACGCCCAAAGTTGGATCAGTTTGCCAGCCGCCTTAATAAGTTTCTTGTCCCGATCGCCGACGGGGCATTCCCTTCTTCAAGGCTCTAAAAGGCCACCAGCTTCCATGGACAGAGGATTGCCAAAAGAGCCTTCGGGAGAGTTGAAAGAGCACTCGCCGCCCTACCGACCTTAGCCTCGCTACCTGCAGATTTTATTTCAGACATATCGCCACGGCTGTATACGGGCCGCGCCGTCACAAAGACAGCTCTGGACTCGTGAGACTGTTTACTATGTGTGTAAGCCAAGCCTGTGGTAGAGCAATGGCCGCCACATACGGAGTACTGGTTCAGTTTTATTACATGCGTGTACATACCATATGATGCCGGCATTCTATTCATGCTCTAACCGACATCAACCGCATTATTATTATGACTCGCTGTAGGCACGGAAGTACTACTGAAATGGGCCGTGGAGCTGGAATTAAATCGAGTACGTCACCTGGCTGTCCATTAAGGGCCAAACTAAGCCGACTTCATTGCCGCACTGTGTAGGATCTCCCTCAAAGGATACCTCAACACTTGGGATTTGTTTCAGGGATCTGCCAACCGGGAGGAAGTTGAGGCTGTCTCTCTTGATTAGCCCCGGCGGTTTGAAGGCAGCTATGCCCTCGATTCGACTTCCCGCGATCCAACAATGAAGCGTAATGCAGGCTCCGACATTGGCCGTGGTCTCGCTAAAAAGCTGGCAATGAGTTTGGTGATACATCTGATTCCTACTGTAGAAATGCGCTTTGAGAAATGAGGCGCTATGAGTCATGCAAGATAGCCCCGCGACGCTTCTAGCGAAGGATTTCGGTTCCTTCGAGATCCAACAGATCCGCGACGGAAAATAACCGGCCGATGCCTCTGCTTAGCCTCTACCTCCCATACCGGCTTCGGAACCGTTATCGTTGAAATCCTCCAGCACCAAGTTTACAGAACGGGATACTCCCTATCCCAAAGCACGCCACCGGATGAGAGTCCATACAGCATACACCTCAAGCGCGAAGCACCACAGAATTTAGCCCGCCGCGATCCGGTTACGCGCCTGACGATGCCCTCCACCAGTAGCCTCATCACGGGTCCATGTCCGTGGCTCGTGTATTGCCCCCAGCCGGGTCGAGGCTATGGAAATCCATGGAGGACTCCTCATGTTCTCACTGGTCCTCGAACCATGTCCAAAAAAGCTCAAGATCGGGATACTATTGGCCTCCATGCAGCAGACTCCGCAGCTCTCGTCCGTGAGTCACTTGTCGCTCCATGGACCTGACGACATCTCCGAGCGCTTATTCGCTCCATCAGTCCTCCTGGCCTTTGAGCGCCTGGGACTGATCTTTCAGGCTCTTCTCTGCCCCTGAGGACTTCCTACATGGCTAATAATTGTGGCCATCGACTACTTCCGCTGGTTGAGGCTGCGCCCAGTTTCAGATCACGTCACAGATGCGAAGTTCTCTACGAAGGTGTTATATGCCGTTTTGATTCCTCGAAAGTGATCATCTCCATAATGGACAATTAATTGAGAATCCTTCATGGATGGTGCCCTCTAATAGTCCAACATTTCACTCTGCGGGCTCACTCAGAAGTATGCCTGGCCAGGCTTGAGAACCTAAACTATCCTTCATGGTCTGAAGACCCGCCTGGATCAGCTCCACACGTCCGGAAGAATTGCCGAGTGTACTGGCCTCTCGAACCACCCTCGTGACTGTGCACTGAGACCCTTTTCCCTAACTTATGGGTTGGTCGGGAGGCCAGTCCCAGCTGAGTTCTCCCGACCCTCTACCGCAATGCTTCCACTTCCACAACGATAGAGGCTCAGTAGTTGATCTCGACTTCCCCGGACGAGAGAAGGTCGCAGGCCATCCGTTCTGCAAACTACAAAACACCTGCCCGCTATTACAAACACAAAGTCCGAGAAATTACATTCTGCATTTGGCTCCTCGAAAAGAACCCTGCCAGCCTGTTAATGAACCCGGAAAGTTAGTTGCTGCCGTGGCCTTGGATGAGGTAGTTTATACGCACCCCCATGGATATTGTACTCATCGATTTAGACGGTTCTCTCTTCTCACTCTGACTTTACTTTTCAACTTAAAGAGGTTCCATGTATAATACATCTAGATGATCATGATCAATGTATGAATTGCTACTTTTTCTTACTTATCTTTCCAGAGTTTCCTTTTAAACCCTGCTCTTGCTAAATGCCTAAGCTCGCATAGGATCTCATCACTCCTTCCCTCATTCCGTAAAATGAGAGCAAAGCACAACCATTAAATTGCGCCGAAAACAAAAATCAAAACAAAACCACAATTACTTGCAAGGAAAATCAAAAGTATTCTGATTGCGGTAGCCCCGGCTGACCACTTACATAAATATAAATACAAGGCCCTAAGGCCGACAAGTCCTATCGCTGATTTGTGTCTCTGTAGACTGGCCTCTGGATCGGTTCCTCCCCAAGGCTCGCCGGTGGCTCCCGCCTGTTCTCCTCGGCCTCGGGCACCATCCCTCCGGCTCGCCCAGGGCGACCTGTAGCTCGCTCGCAGCTCTTCCGCCTCTCTGCACATTCTTCAGCCTCTTTTGGCTTAAAGGGTCTCTGCATAGGATACCGTGTTTTCACCCGCCAACCTCAAGATGCACTGTCTGCCTTCATGTCCTCCGACCGTAGGGCCTGCCTTTCATCCGTTGAGCTCCATTATGAGCCCGGGTGAAATACCTTGGCCTTTTGAGGTCCCTTGTGCACTGAAGCCTGTAATCACGGATAAATGACGATTGTTGTCACTGAACTGAGTCCCCAGATGGGCCTCATGGCCAAGGTTATTTCACTGGCTCACCCTCGCCGGTGAGCCTCTTCGCACTCACGGAGTCCCGCCTCCGGGTCTCCTGCACTGCCAAATCCTTCTACACCCGCCGGCTATCTTCATGAGCCTTCTCTACTTCGATACCGATCCTCGCCCTATTTTTCTCCTCCTCATCGTCCCTTGGCTTCTCGTAGTAGCCAGTATCGTATCAGAATGAGGCTGGCCACCCAAGGCGTCCACTAAGACAAGAGAAGAGAGTTAATTTCATGATCGCTAAATAATGTGCAAAAGGATGAACTACGACTTACGCGAACCTTGCTGCGCGAGTAGAGTTCTCACTGCCTTCTCAAGCAAGACTCGGCATATTTCGTCTCGTACATCAGCTTCCCGTGAGCTACCTCCTGGCCGTAAGGGGTCCCATCACTTGGTCATTACTTACCTATCCTCCACCTCCTGCGTAGTTGGACGCAAATGCGGTCGCGGCTCGAAGTCAAGGCTGTGGCATCGTCAGATCCCGCCTTAACGATTCATTGCACCCGGAGGGCACCATCAAACCTTTTCCGACTGCAGTTCCGCTCTGCTGTATCGGGCCACCAATCCGGCTGAATCACGCTCTGACGACGCGTAATGGCTACGCAATGGTTAATACCCCAGAGCTTGCCATGGCTGCCCTCGGAGTTGCAAGAGCGTAAGTCCTACTACTTTGGCTGGCGGGATGGGTGGACGCTCCCTCCACCTCTTCTTCTTCACACCACTTCCCTCCCGACGCCAACGTCGACATTGTACCAATCAAAGGTTTTCATTAGTTGGGGTGATCGAAATGGGATGTAAATAAATCGAAAAGAGATTTACAATGTCTTTGTAACCACGAATCAGAAAGGAGTTTCTTTCCTCCTCAAATAAAATCACCACTATACAAAGCATCTATCAACGCTCCTGAATGTTGTAACCGAGATATAAGCTCCCGAAGTCGTTTATCTTCGCGAACTCTTCCTCGAGGAAATCTGTAGGGTTTAGACTGGTGTCCCGACGAGCGCTTTCTCCACCAACCTCGAAATATGACCGCACGCACAGTTATTGGGTGTTCTTCCGCCGTGGATGGGGACGCCGGGAGCATCAACCACCAAAGCCCGGATGCCGATCTGCATGGCAATACCATGCCAGGTCTCTCTTCAACGTGAAAACTTTCAAGAGGGTACCGGCGTTTCCACCTCTAGGAAATGCAAGTAGAGACTGAAGTATCAAGATCCGAATGGAATTCGAACGAAGTCAGCGCGCACTGCCCCGTAAGACCAGGACCCCTTGAAGAGTTTCCACAGGAAATCGGAATCTCGTCAACCGGTCGAAGGGCCACGTCTGTTTGGCATCTATGATGCCCTTGTTCCTTCTGCCTTCAGAACGCACGCCTGGGCCAACGGAATTCGTCGGCTCACAGCCATACCGCAGGCATCGATGAACATGGACCCGAACTCTGAACCTGTTTCTCAAAATCGCACGTCTGTGTTATGCCGGGTCACTGCCCAGCCTCCTCCCGCTTCCCTGCAGGTCGAGTTCCTCGAGGCCTTGATTTTCCGCTGGGATATCCCTCGGCTCAAGCACAGAAGACATAATACTGCCTCCTCGTGAGCTCCCCTGAGTCTGAGCAAGGGCCACATCCTCCCATGCTCGGACTAATTAGTTTGTTCCCCGCTGCCTGGCTAAACAAGGATTAATTTCCTCATCATCGGCATCAGCCTGCCTTGGCTCCTCCGACTTCGCTTCCTTGCTTCAGATCCTCCGAACCTCCGATGAAGTGCCCTCGAATCCAGAGGATCCTTCACGTGGTGACTGCTCGCCCGCCATCACGCTCGTCTCCCCGTGGCTTCCCCTGTGGCTCGCTCGGGTACTCGGCTAACTCCTCCATTCACTTGCAGAGAAGAGAAACTGGCCCTTTTCGCATCACCGAAGATGGATCTAGAGAATGGAATGACCAAGAACTCCGGCCGGTTTCACTGTGGGCGCTCCAGGACAAAAGACTCCTCTGCACAGTTTGTTAAACGGCGACTCCCACTCATTTATGTATGCTAACCCCACGTGATCACTGGTTGCTGGACGAGGCTGGAATTACCGCCTCTTTCGTGATGACTCAGCCACGGCCAGCCTAGGAGCACATGTAACTGAACGTATACACGGA